>JARIHS010000011.1:1203354-2406709 GCA_029320655.1 Mycena floridula
AGACTCATACATACCAAGCAATTATACACTCTGTGAAACCAATAAAAAGACACAGGAGGCCAATTACTTGGAAAAGAAAGAATACAGTAGTATCAATTCATCCATTCCGAATGAAGCCTCAAAGATCTTGTATACATAAGCCATCACATCAGACTTGCATGTATTGATTGCAAATACTGAGTTCCTGTTGGACAATGACCTCTGGCCCTGTATCTTATCTTATCTTTTTCGTTTCTATTTGGACTCTATTTATTGTTTCACATATTTCATATTCCAAGTCTCTTTATAAGACTTCGCAGCTTCAGTTTCACCTCAGTCTTTCTTCTTTTGACTGAGGTGAATCCCCTTTTCTTCTTCTTCACTCATACCTTTATGATACACTTGTAGTCTAGCTTACTCATGTCTCATAGGTCCACTCGTATCGCCGCCTAATATTTCCGCAGGGTATAAGGAGCAAGAGAGTTTGAGAGTCAAGTTTCAACACAATGCAATCCTTCAATAGCAAACCTTGCTCTTCACTGTGATCATGTATATATCTGCTTCTGCAGAGTCCCGTGAGCATTCCCCAGAGAGATTTTTGATGTTCCAGGTGTTGTAGGATGTTCCTTGGCTTCAACAGCATCGAACAAGTCTCACACAGAGCAATTTCAAGGAGAAATGAGGGAACAGTGGATCAATTGAGCTCAGTGAGGTCACATGAAATAAGAAAGTCTTGTTATCATGCTAGACAGCCGGTCTGAATTAACTGTGGCTCACGCGGAAGTGATGATGCATGCATCAAAAATCACTCAGACTGAGATATAAACCTACAAGTAGAGTAGATATCCACTCACTAATGGCAGATATGAGTCCTCAAAGGCCCAAGGTTGTTTGATCCCCAAAATTTAGCACAAGGCTGTCCTGATGCTTGCTCAGCAGCTTTGCAGCTTTGCAACCAGGACAGCATCACAAAAGAAGCTATAGGAGCAAACAATAATGGACATGGAATGAACAGAGCATGAAGTGTCAATCCCAATAACCAGAGGAAGATTTGCATAGAAGATATAGATCGACAATAAAATAGTAAGTACAAGCAGGGGATCAAAATGGTTAATAGGGCACCTTTTGGTGGGGCTGTCGATGCAAATGGAATCCTCTAATAGATCAGTATGATCTATATATTAAATCCCAAATACACACTAACTCTTTAAATACCCTGAATGATTTGAGCAGCTTCAAGAAAGAGAAAGCCTTTTCAACAAAGTTGTAGGATCTCGTTTGTGTACTACTTGTTCTCTCGCAAACAACAACTAGCTTAGTTCACTTGATGGTGAACCTTGCATGGTTTTTGTAATGATTTTAATTTGCAAGGAACATAAAGGGGATAATGCAGGGCTACTGCTTCAATGTGTTGTCAGGCTACGACTTCACTGGGTGCAGGGCTACTGCTTCAAGGGGTGTCAGGCGGTTTCTGGTTCGTAAGCCTTTTCTACTATCTCTGGTGCCTTAACAGGTTCCTTGGGTTTCGGAACTCGTCTAGGCAAATCAACAAACATCTGGTGTTCTGGGTATTTCGGAGCACCTCTCCAATTTGGTGAATCCACGCCTTGAATTTTTGGTCTGTTCTCCGGCGGCTTAGGTTTCAAGGTACCTGTCGCCTTCCCAGAACTTCTCAAAAACCCAAACCTTTCGTTGAGCCAGAGTTATCTGGCCCTCAATTGGTCTCGGCTCTTCACGACGCTTCACTGAACTGAATGTACTCGTCAATGACTCGATAACGCTCCAGCGTTTCCTCATCCATAGCGGGCTGCGTGACTGGAGCTTGATATAGCTGGCGGTAGGTTCCTTCAACTGGACGCGGCGTGAGTCTAAACTCAGGTTCACCATATCGAGCTAATTCAGCCTTTACCACTTTCCCAATCTCCTGCGCGAAGACCGCTGGATTCATCACTGGCTGAACGTCTTCTGCACAAAATTCCTCTTTAAGTTCTTGGACGGCTTGAAGCTCAGGAACAAACATCAACAGGTTGTTTTTCTTGGAGTGCCAGATCTCGACTCTTTCCTTCTGGTTAGAACCAGGCAGATTACGTGAAATGTAGACTCCATCTGTTAATACCATTTTTCCTGAGCTATCAAGCTTGATCCAACCCTTATTCATGTGGTCTTGGCGCGATGGACATGTGTTCAGTCTGTGCCCGGTCTCTGAGCAGTAGAAGCAATCGTCACCATATTGGCGAACGGCTCCCCCTGGTCCAGAAGGTGCCATTGGGCCAGGCTGAGGAGTAAACTGACATGGCACGCTACTCCAAGAATTTTGCTTTAATGCAGCCAACAATTCCTTAGTTTTGCGGTTCTGAGTGCCGAGGACATCCTGTAGCAATGCCAGCTCTTGCTTGATTGAGTGCAATTCCTCGTCAGTTTTATGGTGAATGACTTGACTTTCCGCGGCCGATTCTGCGCCATACAAAGACTTCATTCCCCCATTATGCTGTCGGTATGCTACTTTAACCGTTGCCAAGATTAGGTCTTTCCAGGCCCAAGGGTCGTCAGCTCTCCACGGCTTATGCCTGATAGCGTGGGCCCTTTCTGATTCAGTGAGCCTCACGTGCTCATCAATCTTCGTGACAAACTCTTTGGACATAGGCTTCAACCACCTTTCACAGATCACTTTATTTGAAAGCGGTGCGTCTTGGTTGTTGGCCTTTGCTGTGCTTAGCATCATAGCTACTTCTCCTTGGAAAGCTCGCTTGTATTTTTGGACTTCTCCAAAATCATCGCTCGTCAGCTTTCCAGTTTCTCAAATGACTCGATCCAACTTTGAATAACTTCCTTCCTTCTCAATACATAGTTTGAGGGAATAGTCTTTGACAATGGCTCTTGTCCAGGTATCATAATTGGTATTATACCCTTCAAAGGTGCACCATTCTCTTTGAGTCTGCGGATCCACATAATCTGATAACCACTTGCATCGCTCGTCTTCGTCTGTTATCTTACAACCGTTGAGGAGGTCAGTGACTTCACGGATACACTGCAGAATGTCTCGTTTCTCATTGCGGTCGCGTTCCCAGCGCGGAGCTTTGCGATCTCTGAAAGAAGGCATATCCTTCTTGGAAACATTAGTCGTCATGGTGTTATTAACCTGAGGACTCATTATGGGGCTAGGTATCGGTCTTGGTATAGGTGTTAAGTTCTGAAACGGCAACAAGTTCGAACTAAGCAAATCTGAGAGAATGTTTAGATTCTCTAGGGATAGACTAGATAAACTATCGTCTAGGTTCTGTTCTTGTTCTTCTGTAAGAGAACAAATAGGACTGTTTCTGTGTAAAGGACTACAACTTTGAGTTGGACTATTTGTTCTGCATCTAGCCGCTCGATTTGCTCGACTTAATCCTTGTTGTGCAATTTGCTGATCTTTCTCTGATCCTACGAGTGCCTTGAGCGGATGTTTTCCTTCTTTCCTGGAAGTACTTGGTTTGCCAGAACTACGAGGAACATCTGAAGCGATCCACAGATGGGATGGTCCTTGAACAGGGTTGTTTGGGTCAGGTCTGAACTCTGATTCAACTTCTCTACTCTTTCCTTTCGGATTGAGTTTTGGAGCCAAACTAGCTTAGGTGCGAAGATCTAAGACTGTGTCTTAGAACTTGTTTTGGTAAAGTCTTTGTGAAACTTCAAGCAGGTTTCAATTTAATCTGATAACCCTCACGGTGGGCTCCAGATGTGAGGGATCCTAACGGACGGGATGGAAATGACACGAGTGAGTGGCAATGAATCAAGCACCAAACCCACACCACAATATCTCTTTAATACCCTCTTTGTGCAAGTTGGCTAACTAGTTCAAACGAGACTTGGAAGCTTGGAATGTTTCCCTGCAGAGTTTCCGGGGCAAGTTCGTATTCCGCGGTATGTAGACTTCCGCACAAGATGCGGGGTAGTATGTTTTTGGAAGAGGTTTTGTATTGGTGTTTTAAGCCAACGGTTTGTATTGCCTATTAGAAACAGGACTTTCAAGACAAGACTAGAGACTAGATACTAGAGGGTTTGCCTGTTACCGAAACAAGGACTTCAAGACTAGAGACTAGAGACTAGAACAAGACAAGACAAGACAAGTGCAGACAATCTTATGATTTCAACACAGAGAGCGTACAAGATGGATCCCACGCTAAAGTGTAGCGGGCCACTGATTCTCTACTTTTACTTAGTACAAACAGGCTACTTAAATACTGTCCAAAGATGATGATAAATAACGAACTTGTAAACTGGCGCACCCTCTATCTCGGCTATCAAGCCATCCCTCGTGAAGGTGGAGTCTACTCGGTGTCCGCGAAAACCATTAAAATGATGCCCTGAGTTGATAGACCAAAGACTTCGCGGAAAAGCTGGTTTCCGCGTTATCCCTAGTGACCGATAAGACTATGGCTTGTCGTGTATGAAGCCAGTCTTTAAACGATGTCTTTCCGCGAAGTATAGCGTAAGCTAGTCGCGTTCAGTACTTTTGATAATAACCAATTCCTCGGCCCCCATGTTGATTGTCGATCACTCGTTACACCACTGAATCACAATTGAAACACCGCCTCGATTGACCTGGTTTCTTAACTAAAAGATTCCTTCTTTCCGAGGAAGTACCGCACGGACCCACTGTGATCCATAACCAGAAGCCAGCACTCTTTTACCTCATTACCGGAAACTGTAAACTGATTGAGTTAACCTTTCGGTCCTTAATCAGTCATTGCATATCTGTCGATCATTTTGATCTACCTGTTCTGATGTCTTGGAGCCGTGCCGCGCTAGCGACCATGGCTCATCCCGCTGACTACCTCGGAATCTGTAAGCTTCCTCGTAAGTTGTTCCTTATCGCAGAGCCCATTCAGTCATTATGAACTGGACAATATACAGTTCTTTGGATCCGCGAAACCCTTCTTAAACCAATGTTATACCGAGGCATGCGTTTGCCTCTTTCTCCTGATGTGTCTGTACGTTACCACGGCTAGTACCCTTGCTGTGACGAGTCAAGTTCTAGTGTTTCCACAGTAAGGTAGGGGACATCCACTCCCATCACGTCACATGACCTTAAGCGTGACAGACCTTCGACAGTGAACTCCTCGGGCAGCAACACTTTTTTGCAGATTCCAAGACCACAGAGTTGTAGAGTAGATACCATAGAGTAGATCTGTGGTAGGAATTTTTAAAATAATCAATATTGAAGGCAGAGTTGACCCCAAAAAATGTGTTTTCAAAAACACTCAGAATTACATTTCTTACTATTTAGGATAGGTTTGGAAAAATCAGCCCAACATTTGGCACCCTATATAAGGGAATTCCCACGCATTTGTCAGCTTTCCCATCTATCATATTTGAAGCTCCAACTCAATCTGATGCCTGAAGTTCAGCCAGCAGCAGGAGGGCTATCTTTCTGGGTGTGATTAAGAGCTCTAAGCACTTCTTCTGCAACTGCAGCTGCCCTCATGAACTATTTTGACTAAATTTCATGAACTCCAGCCTTGAGAATCTGGCCCAACGGAGGTCTAAGCACCTCTTCTGTGACCACAACTGCCCTCATGAGCTATTTCAAGTAAATTTCATGAACTCCAGCCTCAAATATCTGGTCCAACAGAGCATTTTCTAAAAATTTCTGTACGGTTTGAAATTTGGCCGCGTTACGCATGACAGTCACGCATACACGTGATGTGATGGGAGTGGATGTCCCCTACCTTACATAGGTACAAGTCTTACTAGCAATGTGGAGCTCAACTCTAGTGCAGTGAACAATAAGATACCAATAGTAGCCAGAAAGACGTCGGATTAGTCCTTTAATCCGATTTATAGGGTCATTTTTATAGGGACCCTATCAACGCCATATGCTTTCAGGGTTAATGTCGACTCAGTAACAAGGTGACGAGAGATGGGAAAAAATTCATCATGTGACATTTCCCCGTTAGGGGAAATGATGATGGGATCCCAAAATACGCTCTCATCCAAAAAACGACTCCCATAAATGGGACTCGTAATTGATCATGGGCAAAAAGATCAAGATCGAAGAAATCTTGATGGAGGAGTTTGAGGAATCTAGAGCTAGCTCTGACTTAATACAAGGTATTTTTCTGATACTCCTTCACAGTGGCTCTTAGACAAAGTTTCTATTGGTTTTATGTCAACAAACTTCAATGCCCTTGTTCCAGGAACCTTCCCCAAGCAAAGGACTCGAGGAGATAAGAATTGCGGAAAAGAGGTCTTGAGTTTCTGGCCAATATAGTAGGTAGTACGACGTTGGCTCATTTGTCTGCTCAACTTGACGATTATGACAGTAACAACCTTGAGGACATGAACAAGTCGGACTTGAATACTGGCTGGCACTGGGTAGATGTAAAATGTGAGGGAGGAATTGCATCACACTGTGACCCACTTGGAAACACGGTCAGGGTACATTGCCTTTGGTCTTTATTGAAATTTGTTGACCATGTCCAGAAGTACAACAGAGCCTTGTTCTACCAACCCAGCGGAGACCTTGTAAGACCTTGTTTCACAAACCCAGGGGAAACAGCGATCTTCCATCAAGCTAAGAATCGGTGCCGGAGTCTGCTATCCCACGAGTGAGACAATCATCACTGGTCCCGATGTGAAGAGCAGTGTCGCTCTTCTAACCTTCCTCGAGATCACTTGATCCACCGCAATAGATCAAATCCCGCAGCATACACAACACCCCTCCAACCTGCTGCGAGCATGTGTGTTGCTTTCAAGAGATCGAGTCGCACATTCGCGCCGGCCTGCCCACCCAAACGTCCAACGCGCGCGCACACCGCTATGCGTGCTGTGGCCTGCGGTGTGTTTGATCGGCGCTGTTGCGGAGCTGCGTTGCATGTGCATGGCTGCATGAGACAATTGAGTCAGTGACTTTTGACGTCCCCAATGAGATCCTGAAACCAAAATGTCGGCTACACGCGTCGTGCATGTCCTGGGATGATATCATGTCTCCAGCACCGAAAGACTGATCGATTCGTGGATAAATTGCTTCTCACTCCTCGCATTCGATGGGAGTGATACCAAACTGTCCTGGTGCCTATTTGTCAAATCCAGTACCCGACGAGATCCTCAGACGAGTCGTTCTACATGTCATGTTCTGACTTTTGAAACTCGGTCGTCCATTCTGCTTTTCCCATGGACCTGTTTGATGCAGGAAGAGGAGTCGGTGCTACAATGAAAGAAGTATTGTGGCATTCTTGACTGCTTGGCGAGATACTGGACCAGTCAAGTAAAGGCCAACCATTCTGGTGGCAGGTACGAGTCCCCTTTCCTAGTCTCAATGTCCCCAAGAATATTGGTATGCCTATAAACTTGGACTTATTATGTTGGCTCACCTTTACCAAGAGATAAACACGTACACTATCCATTGATGCTGTCTAAGGGTATGAGACTTCCTTGACAAGCCTTCTCTCCTCTAAATATCTCCCACTGATCTTGGCTTGGAGCAGCTGTGGCGATGTTGAGAAGCTGTCTCAACAATAAAAAGAAAAGACGTACAGCTATCTGAGTCCGAAGCTCTTGCAATAATACTGATCTGGCAATTGTGCTGTATTCTTGCCAGTAAGACCATCCTCTCGTTGAAAAGGCATGAGCCCCCTCGAAGACTTTATGACAGCACATGGACAAACTTGAATAAACTGAGTAGATAGTGTCAAATATCCATGATTATGAGACCCATTTATGGGCTTATTTGTTGGGACAGAGCAAAATTCAGAACATCATCATCAAAGAACCTATCGGGGATAGATCACATGGCATCTTCCCCATCTGCTACCAGCTAATTCAGGCACCGGTATCCGGTTGAGTCATCGCTTTCCAGGTCGTTTGTGGTCGCTTCATGCACTGTTGATACCATTCATAGCTTGACCGCCACTTCTTTTTCATTGTTGGTTAGGTCTCATCTCCGTATATACGGGTGGTCATGTTACACCAAGCTTAGCAGATCATTTTAGCCTTGAATATGGTCAAGAATTCATCTTGGAGTTCCAATCCATGGAATCTCACTTGTTTCTGACTGGATGACTTACTTGGCATCTAAAGTGCTGGAAGAGTGACAATGACACTGGTCATTGTCACCATTGTCTTGGGATGGAATTGTGGCCTGAGATTGGCAAAGTAAGATGGCTATCCATGTCCTAGAGCCTTATAGGTAGGTTTTCAATCATATTTGTCTCACTTCATGGTCAATAGCCCACCAAGTTCAAGAGTCCCGGTACCCCGTAAACTACGCTGTACACGGAGGGGTACGGGTGATGTCATACTGTACATCAACAAAAGCAGCCTTGGTACGGGCGTATTTTGTATGCCCGTACCCGTAATATGGCCAGTTTCATGCCCTAGCGGGACCTCAGATGCGAGCAAAATAATTTGAATATATTCTACACAAACACCATGACTACAAGTGTTCCCTTTTCTGCTGCTGTTTAATTCCAGTAAACCAGTATTCAGATAAGCATTGGCTGAGTGTCTTCCCTCAAATCCACTACTGATTCCTTGCTGTTGAGAGCCGAGTCAGTCTTTGAGCTACCATTTTGATTTAATTGTGCAGTAGCAGAGTCGGGGTTCTCATCTGAACCCATAACCATGCAACAAGATTTGAAAGCTGGTAATCAATGAATAAAACCATGGGGCTCATATTTGCCACCAGAGGCTGCGTCACAGAAACTAGACTGAGAATATATACTAAAACCTAGCTAGATAATCTCTACCAACCAACAAATGGCTCACCTAGGTTTGCGGAGAATATATGGTCATAAGTAGAATGTGTCTTGAGAATATATAGCTATATATTCTGTGTCAGACCAATACCAGCACATATATTGCTGGCCATGCCATACAGGAAATGTCATGCCTTGAGGTAGAATAACAAGGCAGGTGCTGAATATCAAGTTATAAATTGCAACCGAGGGGTCTTGCCAGAAAACAGATCAAAATGGCAAACAAATAACACCCCTGGCCACTCTTCAATTTGGCAACCGCCGGTCTCGAACTCGGGAGCACAGCTGCAGCAGGCTTACGGCGGTGCTCTAGACCACTGAACCATAGCGCTGAATAAGGGGCATCCTACCCTGGCCCCTATATACCATGATCCCATACCTCAGATTGCATTCCGCAAGTGCGCCGCCGCAGTTTGCAGGTTTGATACACATCTAGTTTTATGGTATAGAGTGTTCTCCTCCCAAATCCTCAACAAAAATTCCTTTCCAGGCTTGGGATTCACATATATATGAATTCCAGCCTGATATTCAGACTGCCAGGCTGACATTGTATTGTATTCCCCACCTAGCTATGTTGGCCTGTTATTCTGAATGTCATGCTGATATTCTCAAATATATTGTCTGAAATACTCAGCCAGGCCCTGGTCAGTCTGATAATCAGGGCCAGGTCATACCTTTCTTGTCCACTTCTTGTGATGTGGCTTCTAACTCGCTGGTAGCAAGAAAGAAGAGCATAGCATTGAGAATGCGAGCAGAAGCGGGTTGAATTAGCTGACAAAACACACTCATTTGAATAATAATGGTGCCTCCATTGGAGGAGCATGAAGAGACTGCTTGTTACAAATGTGAGAGCTTTTGACCAGTGAGAAGCATTCAGCAATAAACCAAGAGAAGAATGGATAGACATAGAATTACAGGAATCGATGACACTGGGGCAAACGAGTTTCCCCCAAGTTACTTTCCCCTCAGCTGGCCCCAAGTTAGCCCTAATTCACAGCTGACAGCGGATCACTGGCACAATGACAATGTGAGAGAGAGAATTTACTTGATATGGGGATATGATTAGCTGTGGGAATAGAATCACATGTACATTTTCAGACTAAACTGTTGATTGCCTTATGACTTTCAGGTCATTCCAATCAAAAACTCAATGATGTAGATATATACTGCTAGATTGAGGCTTATACAAGTTTGTGAGGGAGATCATAGAAGACAATTGAGCATGGTTTCAAGTGGATTTAATACTGATAGCACTTACTATCAATGTTCCAAGGGTCGGGAGTACACAGAAAGCCATGTGTGTCCTGTCCACTGTCACGAACTAGATGGGAAACCAGATATTGGTGTAGGTCTTGCATCAGGAAAGATATTCTGATGATAATAATGTGTGTTTAGCGCTGCAATCCACGGTTTCGGAGCTTCCGGAGGGACTTTGATGGTATTTGGCCTTATTTGTGTTTATGCCACATTTGGCCGCCGGCTCGCCCCAGGCTGCTACTGGTATACCTTTGTGGAATTTTGAGTGTAGAATAACTAGTTTATATCACTGCTACTACTGCTATGGAGAATTTCGGTTCATTGACTCCAGGTCAATATCTGTAACATGACCTGCTTTTGGCATACAGCAAGCAGTCAAGTGCTTTCCATGCTGACAGGCTACATCAATAAGGTACCAATAATATTCTTTAACATTATCAGCTGGTACTTAGCTTTCTCAGTGCCACTACTGAGAGGGAAACCAGCGAGTTCTTTATACATCCAACCAGGGCTTTTGACTGCGGATATGACTGTCTTGTGCCTCTTAGCAACAAATTGTATCATTGTATGCATGTAATATTATTATAGAAGATACCCAGTGTATGCTGACCATAATTGGGTACCATCTCAAAGTCACTACCTTCTTGGGACATCAGGTGGGAGGCGGACAGTGAGCGCATGTGTAATATGAGCCACCTTCCCATTCTTGGCTGATCCGATGTCAGGAAACAGCGAGCGGACATGGTCGCATGACTACTGTGATGTCGGTAACCATGCCGGATAGCCGACAACTGCTAAGCTGAGGACTCAATGTTGAAGTTGATATTTGAGCACATTTAACCATGAGTAAGGAATCTACATCAAAACCGTCTAATTGGAGCGATTTTTAGGGTCCCATCACATGTCTAATATGATCTGATATCTGGAACAATTAGGTGAAAGAAATGGGGATCTCATGCGGCTCTCATTGCGATCGGATAGGTCATTGGCTTGACACGTGTTGATCACATGTGCGCATTCTAGCTCTGATTGAACAGCCACCCATTGTTCACTCAAAATGGTAACTGTCAATCATTGATTGATGAATTTATTAATAATATGTGAAAATTAGGGCCAGACAAGGGGAACTTAACAGGGGGAACCACTTTTGCCCCCGGTGTAAATCCCTTGGCAAAGCATCTCACGGCGGACAATCAGCTGTCATCGGCAGTTGTCGTGCTACTGTCATTGGTACTGTCATTGGACCAGACATTGTTCTGTCATTCTACAATTTCTTTATGTAATTACAGACTTCGTGAAACAAAGGAACTTCTCAAATCGGAATACAAAGCGCCCGGGCCGGAATCCGGACCTGTCCGATCGCCGTCTCTTTACCTGCGCGCTCACCGACTCTTTGACTGTGCTCTCTTACTCAATATTCAGCCTCAAGCCATGAAACAAAGTCCAGTGGGCAAGAAGGATTATGATATCTGTCTGGAAAGCTCAAGGCGGACAACTGGCTTGTTTTATTCACAATCTTTTTTCCCTTGATTATTCCTGAGCTTTGGCACCACACCTCATCCTCCTTTCCAACTTTGACAATCTTGTTGCGGCAACAAATATTCTCTGTTCTTATGCAGTGATTCTCACAGAAGCTGATGTCTATCTTGTACACTATCTCAACTATCTTCAATCCTCCCAGACACTGTTCCCTGGTCTTACAACTCATTCTAACCACCATTATGCCGTGCATAATGCTGACCAGCTGAAGTAGTGGGGCCCTCTTGTGAAGCTTAGTGAATTTATGTATGAAAGCCACAATGGGAGCCTCCAGAAAATCAAGACAAACAATCACATGTGTAAGCCTGTATTGTGTCAATTTCTGATCTCCAAACTGATAAACGATCTAGGGGAGCTTGACCTAACAATGCTTCATCAAATTTGTCGATGTGAAAGGCTTCTTGCTTCAATCTGCGACAGTGCAAATGCGGAAAACTCAAACTCAGTTGTTGCTAATGTCATGCGAGTCTTGTCTCCTCGCAATCCACCTAGTGGTAACTTGGAAAGCAGTCAGTTGCTAAGCCCTGGGGTTGGCAATGCTATTTACAATGGCTCTGGAATTATTCTTGAACCAAGGCTATACAAGCAGATTTTTAGCTACTGGAATCAGTCATATTCTCCACTACAGTATTTGATGGCCCAGTTGTACACTATGGGTCAGTTGTACACCTGTTTAACAACTGCCACTCAAAGTAGGGCTCCGGGGTAAAATCACCATAAATTAGTGGACTCTGATACAAGATTTTCCATCCAGGATTGAAGGGAATCCGCCCAGAAACAATTGAGATATGAGTACGTCAAAACAGGACAAAATATTCCAAATTGAGATATCACTCACTTGTACACACATAATCAGGCTATAACTTCCTCAAAACATGTCTGATTGCCATAAAACTTGGTACCAATATGAAAGACAATATATAGAAGCTTCCCAAATACCGGGATTTCCCATAACTATTGAGGGCTTCAAATGAAAGGCACAATTGATTTTGGGTGTACAACTGGGCGGTAAAATACTGTATACATTCATGGTAGTGAGCTCACGTACAACCTCATTGAGACTAGCACCTTTAATGTGTTTCCCTCCCGGGCAGTGCTGCTGACCCACTTTGAGCACAAAACACGACTGTTCTCGACATTTGATAAGCACCATGGCAATAGCTCCATCTCCTTCCATCATCCCTCAACCCGCCAGAAAGACACTGGATTTATTAACTCAATATGGTCGCTGGCTCTGCAAGGAGAAATTCATACCTTTGTTATTGTTCAACCCCATGCGGCTCTCAGTGCGGCAGATGATGCATTAACACCATATTCCTCACATACAGGCCTGGCCTGTATTGCAAGGTATTCAAAGCTGAGGAATCCACTGGTCGAAGTCATCATTGAACCCCGTCACATCATCTCACATCTGGCATATTATCAGCGACCAAAGGGCACATTTGGAATCAACCAGGAGATCAGAATTTTTGTAGATTCTCTACATAGGAACAGGATTAGCACGCAGCCACGATTGAACATAACAAGTCAAGCCTGCTGGACCGAACTAAGCCAGAACCAAAAGACAAAGGAAAAAGAGGACAACCACAAAAGGAAACTATGATCTCGGACAAAGAGGGAGCACAAAGAGATCACAAATGACAGTACAATGGCCGGTTCAATGACAGTATCAATGACAGTAGCAAGACAATCGCCGATGACAGCTGATTGTCCGCCGTGTCTGTGGCGTCCAAAGCAGCTGTGACTGAGGCACAGAATTTCCTAGTGAATAACATGATGGCAGACAAGCATCATGGTAATCCAGCTGATGCATGTGATATCTATTGAGCACATGAAAAAGCAAAGGGAAAGAACAATACCTGGAGATTCCAATGCTCATATTCCAAAACCAAAGCTGCGGTTAGGCCAACAATGTCCAGAATCTATCCATATATATTTTTGACCAGGAAGTGGGCTAGTGAATCAGCATTGCACATTTCTCAATGAAAAAGGCTCGGCTGACATTGCATTGGCTGCTCAGTGGCTACTAACAAGGACTGTTAGCCAATGGGATCAAGGCTAAGGAATCCCCACCATCATCCAAAATGAATACCACATATGCAGAGTGCCCAGCTTGTCTGCACCTGATCTGATGAATAGATAATAGAAAAGGAGACCTGTAGAACAGGTCAGTCAAGGCCTGGCTCGGAGAGGAAGTGACCCTGCTTCCGTTGGGCTTCCATAATCTGCGAGAGACAGCGAATGGCTGCTGCTTCTTGCGAAAAAGGCACATGACATCAGCAACAGAGAAACTGACCATCATGGGACAGAGATGGTAGTTTCTGAATCTCTCTTTCCGAGAAACTGGGGAGCTATTAACAAAAACCAATTGATGGTATGAGAGATTCAAGGATACAGGTCCATCATCTGAATGTGGATTGGGAGGACAGTTATATTTGAGTGTAACATATGTAGGATGTCTGGGAGAGACTAGAGGATGGTGTATGACTCGACCGCTGATTGGTCCCTTCCTGGAACTAAAGCAAATGAGTAAATGACTAGCGGGGTAGAGGCCACCCAGTGGCAAGTACGAGTCCGCAATAATTTGGGCTTATAGATCATTATGCTGGGTTGCAATGCGCCGTAATGCACGTTTCAACTCCGCCATTTGGAGCATGATACAGACCATGGTTCAATTCCTCAGAAAATTCAGAGATACAGGATATAAGATCACAAATCAAACTGTCTCTGCAAGCTTTCAACTGCACTTTTCTTAAGCCACCAGAGAACCCATGTCACATAAGAGGTGCATTAGGACAGCCGCATATGGCAATGGCCACATGAGCTGTCAAAGTCTGGCTGTGGCTCAGTCTCGACTCTGGAACCCTCATCTCGCATCCACCAATGTCTAGCTTAACACTGGATCACTTTCTGAGCAAGAACTGTATCAGGCGACTTGTGGGCTGAATTATCTCTCTAGTTGGCAGATGTTTACAGCTCACAGTCTCAATTTTGATATTCCGTGGTCTATCTAGTAAAACAAGTCAAAAAGACAGAAATATAGCATTGTCAAGTAGAGGAAGGTAATTACAGGAACAAAGGCCATGAAAATTTTGCAGCTGTGGCACAATCTGGGAAGGAAATAATCAATCAGAGCAGAATATGAGATACAGAGAATAAGCCTTTGTAGATCAGCAAGAATTGTTTCAAATTTGCTCACAAAGCATGGTGTCACGGTCGACTTACTAGACTTGGCAACATCTAGAATGTCCCATTCCATGAATAAAATGTCTAGCCGGATGTTAATCTGAGCACCTGAATGTTGGAAACGATCTGGAGATGTGTCCTCGGCAATCGCCGTGCCAGTGGGAATTAGGTCATGTGTAATTCCCCATTAGTCTGATGGCCCTGGAGTAAAAATTGCTCTTGCCCAACAAATAAGCCCCATAAATGGGGACTCATAATAGAGAGAAAGACCGAGGGTGGAGCTTCACTGTTGAACTGTTCAAAGAGCATATGTTTTGAAGCTGAACAATTGAACAGGATGTCAGAATATGCATCAAGTGGATCAGTATGTACAAACTACGGTCCTCCAGTCATTACAAGACCACATGAGTGGCTCGTTTGTTGGGAGTGAGCAAAATTGTGGAGGGCCGCATCGGCGCCCCCAAAGAGGAAGGAACGGCCGGCGTATCACACGTGACCCCTCTCCTCATCGTGCGGTCTATTGTTCGATCCTGTCTGCTGCCACTTTGTTGTTTCTTAATTTGCCATGATTGATACCTCATGTCTGATCCTCCACTCCAGTGGAACAGCACAAGTAGAGTCTTGAAGCATCTGTGGCTCACTGCCGACTGGTCATGTGTGTATATTGTAATGGAGCAAAATTCGATACAGGATCATCAAAGAACCTAACAGGGATAGTATATCATGAGATCATTGCTAGCTCCCACCGCTTGCTCATTGGGCTGGTGTTCAGGTCATTTCAGTTGCCTCTTAATTTGTACTCTCAGAATTGGGTGCTCTAGTTGGGTATTAGTATCCAAAGGACATTTTTCCATGGATATTGGCAGGACACCATCACAGGTGGGTGCTGTGAGGAGTGTACCCCAGGTACACAACGAGCAGCGCACCTTCAGGAGCATCGGGGATAGTTCTGTGGATGGAATATTCTCCATGAGGCCTTGTCCAATTTACCTCTGCCCCACTCGTGAGTCTTGTTGATTACAACCCGCATTGAAATTTTACTCTGACTTGCTCTGAGAATCAATATGCCTCAAGAACAGCCAACTATGTATGCCTGTGAAGTACGGTATGTATCCTAATGCATAGAGATGATACCCCATTGTGATGTCAATTCACCAGAATCAATGCATTATATTTGGCTGATTTGGCTGCCACCACAAACATCTTTGCTTGAGCCGGTCACAGGGCATGCTGAAGCTTGTCTTCAGCTGTGAACCCTTATATGCCACCAGTGGGCTAGAGGCCATCCGTTCCGGTAGCAGATACGAGTCACCCTCCCTGTTGTCACTTTAGCCTGTAAATTCGGCCGAACACTGAAACTTATGAAAGCTGGCGTCGGGCAGTGAAAATGCTCAATATTCAGAATTATTACTACTCCATTCTACAGTCGCCATCCACACCATGGAATAGAGACCAGTAAGGAAAGTAGGATGTATGTAAGCCAAAATTGTGGTGAAAGGTCATGAGCAAGAGAAGGAGCAAAAAGAAAAAGAGCTCCAAGGAAAACACGGCCAGAGCTGACGACGAATATTAGTAGATAGAATAGTAACCCAACGAAACATACTTTAAGTTTTCAGTCGAGTCAAATTTTACTAATTGCTGCCTGTAAAATGAAAGCATCTGAGAAATCGTCAATTAAAATGTGCGAAACTGGATGCATATCATACGCAATGCCACCGTGAATGTCAAATCCCGACACGAAAAATTCGCTGTTTGAATCCGTCAGTACTGCTTGCAAAACGAGAGGAAAAAACGGAACTCAGCTGCAGGTTGTTCACTGTCCTCAACCAAAGACGACTGCTATTAACCGTATCTCAGGATCCCGGGTCGGTGATCGGCCAAACTACAGTAATCCCAATAACGGACGATGAACGGCCGAAAGCACGCAAGAATGATGCGGCAAGGCTGAAGACTATAATGCATGGCCTCGTAGAATCCATATAAATATACGAGCAGAGTCTACAGGACATCATGAGCAATATTGCAGTTATAAAGGACAGTAACATACCTCTGCCCTTCGCCGCATGGTCCACCAGGTCGTCAGAGCCAAATGGGACGTTGCAAACTTGGCCAGGCGGATAATGGCAGCGCCGGGAATGCCAGATATCATGGAAAGCACGATATTATTCCAGCTTGCTTCCAGGTCCTAATGGAATGGTCAGAAAAGGCGGCAATTTTGCAAGGTGATAGGGAAAACATACCTGGAAAATCCGAGATGAGTGCCTTGGCAGAACCTACATTCCCAATGCAACAAGGTGACTGCCCATGTAACGAGCGGGCCTGAGAATTGGAGAGGCGGAGGCACCAACCGATGGTGTTGGAGAATCGTTGGTATAGCTCATGAAGTAAGAGCCCTACGGTGTCGAATAGTGGAGACAGTAGAGATGTCGACAGCATAATATGGTCCATGGAGCAGGGCATCGAGGCCGTTCAGCGTCAACGTCATGGAGTGCCAGCAAAGCAGTGGCTGTGTCGACATCAAATCAGGTGGCCGGCCGAATAACCCCTTTGGGGACTCAGATGCGGCTGTCCTGAATTTCGCTCTGCTCCAAAAAACGAGCCACTCACGTGACTCGTAACTCAGTTTCCTTCACATACATAGGGTCTCGTATCTGCCACCAGCATGGTTGGCCTCTAACCCACTGGTTTTTGTTGATCCAAAATATGACCGTCATGCCGATTGTGGGATGTCAGCATTTTCGAGCTGCGCTTCAGTGGTCCTATATAGGATGATGTCTTGTTGGCTTGATGTTGGCAAGAATTTTGAGGATCATTTTGGTTGGACAAGGCAGCGAGATTAGGATCCTAGCATAGATAGATCTTCTTCAATACTCTAGTAGCTACTATAAGTGATGATTACATCAGCAACAAACAAAAACTGACCAAAAAGAATTGGATCAGTAGGGCAAGCTGGGGAAGCACTGAAGGCGACCCTTTCATGACTTGGTAAGTGTTTCAAATCTGCCGGCTGGAAATCAAAAAGCTCCAAATGACTTGAAAGTGCTGGTTTAATTCATAGAGGTATAAACATCCAGCTGAATAATCAAAAAAGGTAAGTGTGACATTTTCTTGTGATGGTATCTCCTCGATGGCTTCTCCTGATAAATGAATGATGTCCTGACTCCTCAGGGAATTGTTAAAGGGGTCCTATTCTACAGTTTCTATCTTAGGCTTCGGGTTCCTCATAAATATGTGCAGGTACGCCATGTGGTAGAACTTTGTGGTCAGTCATAACCACATACAATTATTAGTCACTCACATCAGCAGTAAGCGCTGTCAAAGGTCTACGGGGTCCTTGTGTCCCTATTTGGGTTGACATCTGGTAACCGAGGGCAGGACTCTGCGGCTTTCCATACTCAGCAACGAATCATGTGGCGCGACAGCACGCTTTAACTACTTGAAATGACACAAAGGAAAATCCACTCTTCAAGCACGGCATTTTGAATGAAGCGGTTAAGTTGGAACTCATATCAGTCTCATATCCATCTTTCGTAGCACGGCCTTCATGCTTCTTGATTTCTGACCAATAATCATTACCGAAGACTGGAGCAACAACAACCTGTCAGCAAGCTCTTGTCAAGGATCCCACCAGAACGTGTCTTGAAATTCAACCTGCATTTCTGGAAGCTGTAAGTATCATGGTCACTTCTGCGGTGACTTTGCAGTTTCTAGGCCAACTTGAAGGAAATACAGGTTCCAAGTCGTCCATAATCCAGTGTATATATTTGATTGCCGCACAAAAATGCTATGGCCATAGAAGAAGCCTATCCTCGGAGGTTGCGAAGATTTTTTGCTATTTCCCATTTGTTGCAAAATCAGAAACAAGATGGAAAATAATCAAATTCCTGTTAAACAAGACTTGAATACTCCTGTATGTAGAGGCCAGTATAAATTATCATCTCTATGTTTGGCAGTTCAGTTATTCTGATTCCCACTCGTTGTCCAGAATAAATAATTATTTCTTGTTCGGCAGTTCGGTTATTCTGACTCCCACTTGTCCTCCAGTGGTCAGGACCCAGCATGTTTTGAATGGAAGCCCCATCAATCCGTGTAATCAACGGTTCGTATCTCCCGGTACTGTATGCCATACCAGCTATTCTTCCAATGATCAAGAATGCGATTCCATCCATTGGATGCAATTTTGTGAGGAATACGAAGTGTGGAAGCTAGGTACAATGGAGAAATATCACCGGTGCCACAATCGTCCAGCCTCGTGAATGAAGACCCGGCAGAATTTGTTATGCCTGTGGCGCACTCAGTATTGCAGACTGAGATTAACCAAGAAGGAAAGACATCGATGAAAGGTGATAATCAGGGAGCCGACTGCCACAAAGTGATCATGGGGCTGCTGTATATGCATGTCCCCAAGTATTGATAAGGTAGATGTTACATTGCTGAGATCATTGTTTCAGTCAAAATCTATCCTGTCCAATATTTCTATGTCATACTACGGCACCGAGATGCCAACGGGAATACGACAAGATCCGATGTCGCCAATGACTAGGAGCGAATGACTCGTCTCAGTGTCGTTTGTTCATGCCGAAAAAAATTTACCTGGCTCCTGCAGTAAGCATATCGAAAACCTCTGCAAGAAGTTTGAAGCTTTCTGTGATCATAGGCAGATATTGGGGTACTGTATTGTCGTTCATCATCATATGGCACGGAATACTCTGCTATTGCTCATCATTTCAATATGCTAATCCTGTCGATCGGCGTCTCCGACGGATCATTTAGATGGCTGTCCCACAGGCTGCATAAAGATTACTACGGCCCCAGGTAGTGCTAAGATACTGCTGGGAATTTCGGTGTATCACAAACCATGTCACATGCGTGTATACGTCGGGTACACCAGAGGCTCTGATTTCGTGTGAACCTGTAAGGAATCCCACTGGGGATTTGATGAGGCATTTGCCCCAGTTCAAAGTGGAGACAGACTTGGAACAAGCATGAGCCGCCGAGGTTGATGTAGACTGAACTCATCCGGGGGACGGACATCACGACAGGTACGCAAGCCGCGATGTTTTCTGAGGCCAACCAGAGCATCCGTTTAATACCTT
Source organism: Mycena floridula (assembly GCA_029320655.1). Classification (NCBI taxonomy): domain Eukaryota; kingdom Fungi; phylum Basidiomycota; class Agaricomycetes; order Agaricales; family Mycenaceae; genus Mycena; species Mycena floridula. The sequence continues at coordinate 1,223,150 of JARIHS010000011.1, forward strand.
CAATACAGCATTGAATACACGTATAATATGTTGGGCATCCATACGTTTGAGATAGCCCGAATTAGTTCAATTCCAAGCACTAGCCCCAGGTCATGAAGCTTTGGAGCGCGCCAAGTTCTGGATCTCCGAACTCTCTGAAGGAGAAGAGGGTAATTTGTAGGTAACGGAGCAACCTCGGATGCACCACTGTTGCCATCAGCGATCAAATAATGCCCTTTTTGTACGCGTGGAACTTAATAACTGACTGATGAGTAAGCTTTTGACCTTGAAGTCGAGAAGCTGACCGGGGGGTCATGCAAAAAATGCAACATTTGACAAGGACCGTTGGAAAAGGACACTGGGACTGTGGTCCATGGCGGATACACTTTTAGATGATTACAAGGCAATATTCAGTTAGTTTATTCATGTTATTGTATACAGTACTTCTCACATCGATTATAATGGACACATATCTGCGAATCTCGTTCGTCATTGTACGCCTTTCTTTGCTGCTTGTCTTGAATAATACTTATGGAGAGTGAGGGAGTTTGGCGCTTGCGCCGCTAGGGATTGAGTTATCGATGTACGAGAAAATCTCAGGCTAAGTGGAGTTGCGGAGGTTAACACATAGGCCAATCAGCCCGCTGTTATGACTGAGTAAAGAGTGTGGCCACCATTAGTCAGGAACACTTTGAAATTCATGATATTATATTTTTCTCAATCGAAAGGTGCCCTTTTGCCTGTCTTATTGTTTGAAATATTCATTGACATGGTTTTTGAGGACCTCCAGATGTGGTTTGCTCTTTACATGAGGATATTTCAAAAGGTTTGCTTTTTCCCACTTCCAGTCAGTGGCTGTCAGTGGTCTTCCCTTCCCAAAGCTTTTGCCAGAGATACATAAGCCGTGCCAATGGATATTCCGAAAACTACCAGGAGTGAAAGGGTTTTTTTAAAAAAAGCTATTGTGATTTTCAAAGGGATCCATGACTAATAGTGATGACATACTTTACTCAGTCATGACAGCGGGTTTATTGGCCGAGTGCGTCGGTCTTTGCCCTTGCATAATGCTGAATCATTTTTCCCGGGTAGACAGGACGGCTGGGCGTAGTCTTACAAAATCCTCTTTGACATGAGAAAATATTCAAGTCCAGCATCCCTGTGAGTCTTTGCTTTCTCACCGCGGCTATCGGTCCCAGCTCTGCTATAAAGATCAGGCCGTTTCATTCTGAACAGCATCTTCAGAAGATGAAAGCCTCTATTCTATCCGTAGCTCTCGCCATTGCTGGCGCAAGTGCAAAAGATACCGCTCACCCGTGGATTGCTCCAAAGTCTACAGACTTGCGTAGTCCTTGCCCAGCATTGAACACGTATGACTTCCTCCGAAATGACATCCAAGCCAGTGATAAATTTGTTTGACAGCCTAGCGAATCATGGTTTCTTGCCCAGAGATGGCAGAAATCTGACACAAGACTTGGTCATTAAAGCTTCGGAAGGTATGTGCCATTAACTCCTCAGGATACATGATCTAACCAACTGGCTATCACAGAAGGTTTCAATGTTGCACCTGAGTCTCTCTTTTTCGCAGCGAGACTCGGTTTGACGACAAGTACTGATCTTAACACCTTCACACTGGATGATCTCAAACTGTATGAGGCATCTTTATTCCTTCAAGTCTCTACTTATGGATTTGATAGTTACAACAACATTGAGCATGATGCCTCTCTTTCCCGTGGTGATTTTGCTCTTGGGGATAATCTCCATTTCGACGAGGCTATCTATCAGACACTGGCCAACTCGAATCCCGGTGTCGACTTTTTCAACGCCACTTCAGCTGGCCAAGTTCAAAAGCAACGACTCGCGGATTCTCAAGCCACCAACTCGAAGAACATTAACACCTCCAAAGAGTTCGGAATCAGAACTGGGGTGAGTCACAGGACCCGCTATTTGGATTCAGCATGACTAATGTTGAGAAGCAATCCGCATTGTATCTTTCCATCTTCGGTGGCCCCCTCACTGGTGTGGCACCAAAAAAGTCAGTAAGGTATCGCAAATCCGATCCATTGCATTCTGACATCCAGACAGGTTTGTTAACGTATTCTTCCGGGAGGAGCGTATGCCCATCGAGGAAGGTTGGACGCGCCCCAATGTCTCGATCACTTCCGCCACTGTAGCCCCCCTCAGTGCTATCATTGCCCAGGCATCAGATTGGAGTCCTAATCCTAATCAGATTCCTTCTCTTGCAGTGGTGGTCGATGCGCAGGGCGATGTAATGACATTTTGATCGACCCCCCTCACTACAGTATTTGGCGAAGAGACTGTATGGTTGTATCCTGGTTACATGATGGATAGATTCATAGTTATTCCTATAAAATTTGTTTGATCAAACCTGCAAACCTGAGAGATGCGACACCCTCATTATCGGCGATGCTGTCTTATACGAAAATGGCGGGGTCTTAGATGATGAACAAGGGAGTGATCACGAATATGATGATGTTTCAAGACTAACAAGGACAGCAAAGCCAGCGATAATAATCTACAACAGAGAACAAAGGGGGGCAACTAGTAGAACAACATTCTTTAGAACGTGATAAAGGAAGACCGACGAAATCTGGAGCAAGTAAGTGAGGAAAAATCGTGCAAACCAAGTAAATGAGCTTATGCATAATGAAAGTACAGAAGGAAAACAGCTCGGAAGAAAGACCGAATGAGGGAATCACGGCTATAGCCACCACCAGCGCCACAAATGCGAAGATAACTAGAACCTCAAGGAGGGAAAGAACGCAGAACCTCGGAAATGGTAAGAGCGTAACAGCGCCAAGACCAAGAAGGACTAAGATCCAACACCACGAACCTCATCTGCAAAACAACAAAAGTCTACATAGCGCTACATAGATCGGGTAGACCATATAGCCATGTAGCTTAACCCCCTTCTATGTAGCTCTATGGTAGAACACTGGTTTCTATGCCACCTATGCTATCTCTGTGGGGATATAATCAGCCCCCGCACTGTTCTGTGTTTCAGGTAATCATACCTTATTGGACCTTCTTACCGTGGCTTGATAATTGCGCTCGAAGAGGTGAGCAAAACAAAGTAAAATTGCTAGGCACAGTAGTGTGATAAAATAGAATCATGCTGGTAATGAACCTTCGACAGCGGGCAATGTAAGTATGTTGTAATGATTATATGTACTAGAATGATGAATTATCCGGAAGACACGCATAAAAGACACGAGAAGAATACCCTTACTAAACTCGGAAACCTTTCTTAATCGGGGACAAGATAAATTGAAGAGTAAGGGTGAAGAAGCAGTTTTCTGCAAAATTTCTTCTCGACTCTTCAATTCTCGGTTTCCTTTTTGGGCCATATTATTTCATCATTGTTGACATAGTTCATTGCTTCACTGCTTCATTATCGAGTAAGTTTCCAAGCTTCATCAGTCATTACAGGTCCTTAGAATAGGTGTAGATACCTTAACAGGTCCATTTGACAGGTTATAACTGTCGTTTCACAGTGCTATCCCACTCTTAAGTCTGTCATAAGCAATGATACGACCGAATTCTCTCGATAATTGTTTTTGGCAGGACAGATTGACATTTTGAAGCACCATTGAATCAGTTTCATCAATGTAAACTGTATAAGATTGACTTAGACCAGACTCTTTTGTGACTCTTTACCATTGCTTCATGACTCTTCAGCCTTTCTTTATGACTCTTCACTTTTTCTTCAAATTTTCTTCATGACTCTTCAAATTTTCTTCATGTTCTTCAAGTGACTCTTCAGTCTGCTTCAATGTTGCTTCAGTACTCTTCAAGGTTCTTTTCAGTTGATTCCCACACTTCTTGAATTATTGTTTGTGCTTAGTCAGAAAGTAGCCCATTGGGCCGTTTTCTTGACGTGTCAAATCAAATGCATCAAGAATATCATGGATACAATGTAGTTCATAATGTAAGCCAAATGGGCATCGGAACCCTTCAGACCTTTTTTCCTGCACTTCACTCGCAGCCGGGCTCGTGCCTTTGATTCCCGAGGAGTTGGAGGTCAGAAAGATATACAGAGTACGGACAGAATGAGGCTCATAAGCACCATATATAGAAAAGCGACGCAATGGCGGGAAACAAGTGGTGAAATTTTTCTCAAGGTCACGTTATTGTGACTGTCACATCAACTTGCCTCTTGCCGTTCAACTGCTCACAAACACCATATCTAGTACCTCTATGGCTCAAACATGGAACATATTATGCTTCAGGCATGTTGAATGGCTTCCCAGAGTCACCTTAAATTTTTTTCCCAACTCTTCCATTGACTCTTCTCAACTCTTCACTGACTCTTCAGGACTCTTTTCTTGACTCTTCAATTTTCTTCAATTTTCTTCACACTCTTCAGTTGACTCTTTAAAAAACCCATGCCCTCTTAATCGGACTCGGAGGACCAAGTGAAGAGATGGAGCTGGGAGGAAAACAGAAAAGGACAGAGCTTATAGCGCACAGTGCTGTCTCCGGACCGCACCCACAGATGGATGACACACATGGTACAGGAATTAAGCTAGCCGAGAGTCATGAGGGATGGATAACTCTCACAATACACATGATGCAGAGATAATGCCTAATCTTATCACAGTTTGTTATGACTAATTTTGAGGGTAGGGAGACCTAGCTAAAGCAAGGTGAAGAACTTGACACCCTTCCAGTTCTGCCACTCAACTCCAGTACCGCTGCTCTAAAACAGAGGTCTCTATCAACCACTGAACTAAGGACAGGGTTTGAGAGTTGTTGAAGATTAGCCTTGTTCAACATGCACTCAACAACAGCCACCCCAAGCTATGAACCCAAGAAAGCAAAGGCCAAGAGGCAACAGCCTCAAAATAGATCCACGGGCAAGATTTGCCAAAGGGCAACGCGACGCGCTAAGGTCACGTACTAATCACGTGATGGGAAGTTAGTGTAAGGGCGGATAAACAAAAAAAATGAAGACAGACAGGAAACAGGGTGGGGACCAAGTTGAGATTTTCGGGTACTATGTTCATCGTCACGCGTGTAGTCTGCCAAGCGGAAACTAAAGTAGCACTGAAGAGGTTGAAACTCATCAAAAGAGAGTAGCGTAATACCCAGCAGCTTGGTATCAGATGATGGATGGCTGATTTGATGGCTTTAATTTTGGATCACAAGTGTGGGTGTGGACAAGGAGATTGCTGGTGGTGGTGTTGTAGCGAGCTCAGACAACTGATTGACTGGGCTTTCTGAAAGAAAGATCAATAAAGGAAAAGAAGCCGATGACGAGATATCAATGTTCACAATTTACAGAAAAATCAGTATTTGACAGGCGCCACAGCAGTCACTGGGATAATCCCAGTTTTGTCAAGGTCGAAATGTTGGTAAACGATGCTGTGTTGGTTGTTGGTGGGGTCTCTTTTATTGGACAGACCAATTCAACCGCCATACATGCTAAACAGTGGCAGTCTGGTCTACATGGTCGATGAATATGGCTGGTGAAACGGTCTGCCAATGTAAATTTGTTAGCCATGTAAAAAAAGATAAGAGCATATAGATGTGCCATGCTTGGCCATGCCCAAAAAAAAAATCTTGCCCATATGTCCCTGATTCCTTTCCAACAGGTCCTAGTTGTGTGTCAGTACTGATTGACATACAATAATAAATGACATACAATGTGAGAATTGAAATGCTATGCAGGAATACTGGAGCAAGTTTTATAGCATCTTCACAGCAGTTGATAACAGCACAGATGAGCTCATAAGCTTGCTCAGTCATGATCAGACACTTTTCCCTGTTGGACTTGACATTCTACATATGTTGGATTATGCATAAATCACATTTTCACAAAAGCACACTGAGCTCAATTGTCTCAAAGATCATAGAACCAATCCCAGCTAGACCTTGCAGATACGAGGACTTGATGGTATCAGCAATGTCCTTCAGAATTCCAGCTGAGTTTCTTCCAGACTGAGCGATTTGTTTGACTTTGGATGATCCTTGCGGAAGTGGCTGATAAGGCGTAATGAATCAGGCTAGAGGGATGTCAGTGAATCACTCTATAAGAACCCAACTGAAAGCACTTAGCAGATATCTGCGCTTGCTTGGCAAATGTCAAATATTAATCTATATGGATATAAATATAATACCAGTCCATTATGAGCCCCATTTATGGGTTCATTTGATGGAAGAGACCGATTTTCAGGAACTCTGCATCTAAGTCCTCAAAGGGGATAGGGATTTGACCGAGTTTCTCACAGTAGCACGGCGTAAACACGGAAAGTTGGGCGTCACATCTCTGCATGTCACACCGCCAACATCTCCGCCGCCACTCGATAACTGACATTCTTGCGCTCAACATCTCCACCTACAGCATCTCTGGGATGCCTCTCAGCATACCTCAGCAAATGGCATGTTGAAGATGTCTCACCTCTGCCAAGAAGTACAGTATCCTTCCGATGTGAGAAACATGTTCCTGTGGATCCCCCTTACACTGCCGCAGGGCCCACTACATGGTGCTGTGCTCACTGCTAAGGCTCACTGCATGAGGCTTCTTTTTTGCTACTACTGCAAGCTTGCCATTGATTTCTGATTGAAGGTAACTTGATGAGAGTACATTGAGAGTACAAGGAGATGTGGGATGGATACGCTTGCTGTAGATAGAGATAAAATATGGACATATAGCTAGATACTTGTAAGGCCATGATTTGGGTATTACGCTACTCTCTTTCGGTGAGTTTCAACCTCTTCAGTGCTACTTTAGTTTCCGCTTGGCAGACTACATGCGTGACGATCAACATAGTACCCGAAAATCTCAACTTGGCAGAATTACTAACTACGCGACTTCGGGTCTAGAATTGTCCGAGGATTAAAAGACTCATCCAGTCCGCTTGTTCTTGATAGTCGTACCAACGTTGAATCACTCACTCCATTACAGTACGGCAGGCGGGAGGGTCAAGTTCCGCTTTTGATTTTGCTTCAGGGTTTCGGCCGGGTCCCTTCCCGGGCCTGAGTCATTCACACTGACGAGTATAGTCTCTCCGCGCCCGAGTCGATTTTCCCGGCGGAAAAGGATCAACGTCACGGATTTATCATCGAGTGGCATTCAAGCTTCAAGAATCATTGATGCCTTGCCTCTCATTCTTCAGACTCGATTCTACGAACTCCTCTAGCCCTTGTACTCTGATTTATACTCAATCAATGCCTTCGACTGAGGTTCTACTCCTGCAACCCTCCTTGCTCTAAATTTCCTCGCTATCTTAGCTCAATGTCCGCCCTGATCAACCGTTACATGCAAGGGAGACACTAATGACAGCACACAGAAAAGTCCGCGCCGAAAACTCCGAAACTCCGAAGCGAAATCACAAGTGAACCTTGGCCCTCCCGCCTACCGTAATTACAGAATACAATAGTTCTTTTTGGCCTAACATTGCAGGGCAAAAATGATTATGAGATGTAACTCTAGGTATTCTTGGAGTTGGTTCTCAAAATAATAAGAGGTTCAATTTGTGTTGAAGCGTTGGGGAGAAGCCAAATATTTCGGGCTTTGAGAATCCGCCCTTGTTCCGCACCACACATTCAAACATCCCTAGGCTGCTGTGGCGTAGAGTTGGATCACTGTGCGGTGTACTCGGTGATCGTGAAGGAGGATGTGGCGATGATCGAGGAATGATCGAGGCATGATCGAGGCGCTGTCGCGTAGATGCATTGTATGCGGAGAACTATCTAGCACCCGGTACGTTATTCGGACCTGCGTGACATGTGGTCGAAGAGGGAGTCGGGGCACAGACATAGAGATAGCACGATCGAGTAGAGCGTAATGGCACAAGTTGATGTTCAACCTGACAGTCGCTTATGACATGCCTAATGGTTAGACGCGTTTGAGCCTTACATGATCTCAGACCAGTGGATTAAAGGAGAAGCCTTTCACTGGCAAGTACAAGCCCTCTTTTGACTTCTCCTCCCATTGCTAAGCGGAAGATGAACTTCCGTTGTATCTCCGAACAATTCTTCTTTGCTGGGTCTTGTACTGTCCTCACCTCCAGTGCGACCCAAGACAGCCGATGATCCAGGCATGTGATTCTTTGGACCAAGTAGAGTCAGATCTTTTCCTTGCGTCTACGGCTAGCTCATTCAACTTGATACTTTGATTCAATACGTTGAACAACTTGAATCTCCATCGAGTCTGGCGTGCCCCTGTGGCTTTTGATATTCTCGAGTCTCTGCACTGGGGTCAGACGATGCAGTTCTAAACTGTTGAGACCATACTACTTTTCTACATCCATGATCTGACCCAGATTGGAGCGGACGAAAATCTTTAGACATGTTCATAAACACGTGTTTATAAGCCGGTTTATATCTCAAATCCGAAGACATCTGAAAAAGGCCGGTTTTTTCTCAGCTGATACATCCGAAGATTATTCGAGAAGTTTTTCCCTCATTGGGAAGGCCAAACTAGACCGCTCGGCGTTGGTGGCGGCTTCTCACGCCCATCGGGAGTTTGTGATGAGGGCACGTTGCCAAAAATAGACAGTGTTCGCCCTAAGACATTAAGGCATCAAGCTTTTATCATTCCTTAAGCCTATTAACATACCATGATGACGCAGCCTGCGCCACCAATTTGTCGTCTCCTGCAAATTAATATTATGATGATTTTCCATGGGCTCACCGTAACCCTCAATCACCTTCTCACCTTCTAATTAGCTTTCAGCTCCCCAATGTGTTCACTGAAAATCATATTTGATGTCACCCAACTTGACTATACTGTACTATTTTGACCGTAGGTTCAGTAATGGGTAACATCCGGCAGTGAAGTGTTTCTGTATAAATTGAACTCCAGCAACCCCAAATATAAGTAACGGCTTCCCGCGAGCGTGACATGACAGCATTGATGACTCTAATGGGCAGGATGAGAAGAAATCACAGCTTTCGCAGCATAGCTGGTGTGATAAGAGTCGGAGCCTCTTTGAAGAAGAAGAAGTCGACGGGTGAATGGGTGTAAAGTGTCGCAGTCGGGCTGGGAAGCTTGAAATCGCAAAGAGAGCGGAGCGAGACATTTTTGCTGGGCAATAACTGTGATTCTATGCCAATGGGAATGGAATAGGTGAGCCTTGCAGCTTGCTCCTCTGAGCTGCTTAATTTGGCCGTTTTTTCGGCCATGACAATGGTAGGAGAAGCAAAAAAATCGCCGCTGGCACAATGTCCATATTGGGAATGAACCCTGAACCTACCGGTAACTGGTAACCTCGGCTGATGAGCCTATTGGCCCGTGAGCTTGGCCTGTAACGTGTAACATGGTGTGAATCTACAGTCGAAATAGTACAGTATAACAGATACTTGATCCCCTGCAGGCTGCCAACGACTAAAGTGACCCGTGACTCCTAAGCCTTGAGGCATCCATTTAAACCTTAAGGCTTAAGCTGTCTCAAGGCTTAAGGGTTTTCAAAAGGGAATTTAAGGCCTTATGGATGAACACTGAAAATAGAGTCCCGAGTTCGATCTGCTTTTCCCAAATCCTTCCCAATGTGTTCTAGAGGGGTATGGAATGCAGGAAGTCAGCAGTCCTCAGATACAGGCCCATTATATTGGCCAATATTGTGTACTCAATGCATGAGAGGTCCAAGTCTGGCCCAGAGAGGTTAAAAAACAAAAACTTGTGTTTATAGAAGAGTCCTGGAGAATGCTAGATTCACTCTCCCATATCTAGTCCAGATTCAATTGAGGACACAACTCAGCAATATTTGTGCACTGTAAGCAGTATTCCTGTGTAGGGTCTATAATTTGGAGTCTCTAAACTTTTGGGGATTCTGCAGTGCTCATACAGTAACAAATGGGGAAGTGAGACACCACTAGGAAGCGAGACACACTGCCACAGAGGGGTTTCAAGGGTTGGATGTTTAATTTTCAGTCATAATTCAACAAGCCATACTCCATTTATCCGGTATGCCCAAGGAATCAGTGTCTTGAGTCAGTTCAGTAGAGATATAGCTGCCGGAAAAAATTCTTGTTCTCACACTTCTTAGCCTATTTCAAAACAGGCGCTGGACCAATTTCTGATGCTCACAAACCTGCTGCTGGAGCTCAGAGGACCTTGTATTAGTGTTACAGTCAACTCATGTCTTTTATAGTGCATGATAGCCACTGAGACGGTAAATCTGAGGTGTCTCGCTACCCCGTATTACAGCCTATGAGAGTCATATGAGTTGTTCCCGATTTTGCTGCAGCACTCACGGGCAGGGAAAATATGAATGGGCAGTTTAATACCTATTATCAATGCCTCCCAGAATATAGAAAAATATTCTTAAGAAAGCTACTTATTCTATGCTGCTCAGGACCCGAAATGGCTAACGCGTCTCGCTTCGGGGTTTTTTACTGTATATCTCAAAGCTTCTTTCTGCTTCTTTTCAGCGCCCATATATCCCAAACCTTCTTTCTGCTTCTAATTTGGAGTCTCTAAACTTTTGGGGATTCTGCAGTGCTCATATATCTCAAACCTTCTTTCTGCTTCTTTTCGGTGCCCATATATCCCAAACCTTCTTTCTGCTTCTTTTCAGCGCCCATATACCAGCACTGCCATCGGATTCAGATCAGATACCCAGGCAGACCTAAAGAGGTTAAAAGTTCCCTACTTAGTCCTTCTTCACACAGTCTGGATCTCTCATTCAATGTGGATACGCGCTCAGCCAATCCTGAGACGCGATGCCGATTTAGCAACAGTCATGCCACTTGCATCAGCAAAATTGCAAATAACTTGTCATCTTTTTGCGCATTTCAGCTTGTAAAAAGCGCAGGATAATCAAAGTAGCCCATGAAGGGCGGGAAGCTTAATTCAAGGCCATGTATCGTCTCAGCAAGGGACGTGAGAGCTCTATGACGCTGATCGGGATCTGTGGGATGTCGGAAAGGGTCCTGATCGTCGTCGCCGTGGTCACACTCTCACGGCTGTCATGTCCTCGACCCGTGGCAACGAGCAGACCTGTTGCACAGAATGCACTCGAAACTAGCTGGACAAGTACTATGGAAGTGAGCTACAGGCAACTTGACAAGCTGTGGGCAATATTCTTGCCATAGCCCAACTTTCTGCATTGTCTGTGGTGGTCCGCTTGTAGGATTTTGGACATAAAAAGTGGCGTGTTTCGGCTTTTTACATATTTTACGTATTTAAGCATGTTTTTTGCGTGTTTACAAGCCCAAAAAAGCGCAAAAAGTTATTTGTCATCTTGCTGATGTGTCTAGATTGTAGGATCCTTTCCTCACGCCTACAGCCAGCTCATTCAACTTGATACTTTGATTCACTGTGTTGAGGCATGTCCGAGCCGTGACTTTTGATATTCTCAAGCGTCTGCACTGATCTCAGACCATGCAGTTCTGGACTATTGGGAGCATACTACTTTCTATCTTTAGATATTCACACGAATACTGCTTACAGTACGCAAATCTTGCTGAAGTGTGAGGCATGTCCTCAGCTGAATCTGGTTTTGTCATTTTGGGTGAGATATGGGACAATGAATTTAGCATTCGGTGAACCGGCTCCCACCACCATCTGCTTATCATGAAAAGTCAAAAACATCCCTTTTGCCGAGACCAGACCTGCTTCTATTCAACGAACAGCCATCTGGAACCCGTAGGAGATTCCCCCATTTATTCTCTCTTCTTAGAACCGCTGGTGAGCCTGTTTGTGCCTTTAGAAATGTGCTCGTCGTCAGGGCCGACGCCCGCTGTTGGCGTCGTAGCTTGTCACATCAGTCACACCGGCACTGAAGGCCTTCATCATTGCCGACCACCTGAAGGAGCCTTCTAGCCATGATGCGTGGTGACAACTCGCTATTCGACCACAACTTCATCTCTTCGTCCAACGTCCGACAGAGCAAAAACGCTGCACTGGCAATTTGACGAGCTCTCACAGGTTTCGGACAAGGTAATGGGGTGTAAGTCGCAGACTGATATATTCAGGCTCGCTGTTTTGGTGTAGATGTACAATTTTGGGTTCCGACCACACAGCGAGGTTATCAACACACCGGGGCAGGGGGTCGGGGGGAACAAAGGCGGATTGGTCTCCGCATAGATACTTCCCACAAAACGTCGTTCAATTGTGGATCAAGGTATCAATAAACCTACCTACTTACTAGGTATTTTAGGGCACTGATTCTCTCGTCCTAGTTGGATTACCTTGACGCCCTACAATTTGGAGTCTTTGAACTTTGGGGGAAAGAAATAACCTTTCACATCAAACGCCACAAACTCTCGGGTCTGATTCTCTCAACGCTCGCCAAGGAAACGACGCAGGCTTATTTCATGGAAGTGTTTCAGTGTTATCTACAACATGTAGGACATATATGGTTAAGAGGCGGTATTTCGGTCGCTATCAGGTATAGCATCGGCAATAAGAGCTGGGTGGGAGAGCACAGGGCCAGGTTCCATGTGCAATGGCTGTCTCCCAATCTTGCTGTTGGGTCCGATACAAATCCAAGGCAGCACGTCCATTTTCAAGCTGACAATGGATCAAATGAAAATCTAGGTGGAAATAAAGATCATCAAAACATACAGGATTATTCGCCTGTTGCTGAAATTGCCTTTGCATGAGCTGCCATGCCAAAGTCTGGAGACCGACGACTTTTTTTGGGGAGCGAAGTGCATTCCGGAAGGGCTGAAAGCTGGTTATAGCTTGGAATGTACTCCAGAAGGGAAAGAAAACATACCTGATAGAGACCAACATCTCGGGTGTCGACGGCTGGATGAGCAATTCCAAGAACTGCAGATGCAAGTAAGTCGAGGAACAAGTCAAAGGGACCAAAACACGTACCAGAGAGGTCACTCCACAGTCTATGACCGACTAGAATGTTTCCTTTGAGAAGATTCCTGACATGTTCTTGAACAACCGCAAATTGGACGGCATTGCCTAGACCAAGCATATCAGTAAATGAGTAAAGGTCATTCTTTCAAGCCATACTTCCACTCAAATGGGACGGTTGGATCCCTGTCGTCGCAGTTCGGTAGTCTGTCACCTGAGAACAGATTCAGTTCAACGACAACAGACCAAAAAGTCGCGCAAACCTTCACAGTGGGAACAACATAGTTATCAAGAACCGTCTGACCCCAGTAATCGACAATTGCGACACGACTGGAATGATTTTTATTTTCAGTAACTCGTCGAATGACCAGGAGAAAAAAGTCCTACGCAAGCATTGATATGGTGCCACCGGATCCAGCGCCGATTGCAATGCACGATATTGTATAAACTTCTTTTGAGGGCATGATGGGATCTTTGGGATGGAAACTACTGGAACAAAATCTCGAGCTTTAAAAGATCAGAAATTTATCCCACGAAAGGTTAAAAGGCTGGAAAGATGTCTTGATCGGTGCGGAAGAAAATTGCAATATCACAGGTAGGTCTCTGACACTCCGACTTTACGAGGAAGGAGGGTTCTGTATGTCGCGATCGGGTATCAGATTAGAAGAAGTCTTCTGTAACTAGACAACGATTCGGCAGCTCCCTGGCCCAGACCGTCTTTGTCATCTTGTAGCCACGAGAACTCTCCCCATCTACTTGTAAATATGTAGTATCTGCCTTCTTTATTTTTTAGTTCGACCGTGATTACGAGACCACGTGAGTGGCTCGGCGAAATTCAGGGAACAGCGATCAAAGTCCCCAAGGAGATATCCACGTGCAGAGCACAGCCTCGACCACGGTCCACTGGCAACCATCATTGTCAATAATAAATTAGCGACAATAGAAAATGATCACATGAAAAGAAAAACCCACGCTGAGTGCGAAATCATTTCAAGTCCCGCTGATGGACCGTTGTATTGGTTCTCCACGTTGGTACCTTATGCGATGTCCCCGCCTTCTGCTACCGTTTCCTGTCACCCACAGCGTCAATCATTCCTTTTCCAAGGTAAGCTTTGCCGTTTTTTTTTTCAAGGCTATTGATTGCTGACCATTCACCACGTTTCAGGTCGAATTATTCTCAGGGATGGACTAGAGTAGGGTGACTCGGTGTAGGTTTGCGGAGGTAGTTACTCTAAGCCCCGAGTACTGCATCTACTCCGAGGTTCGTGTAGATTTGCTAGAAATCGTGTAGGTTCGAGTAGGTCCCATCTTCCAGCCATTGAAATAGATCCCCCTCATCCATTTATTTTGTAAACTCAGGTTTCCCTCTGTTGTGGCCATTTTGAGCCCGTTTTGGTTCAATTTGATTTGCCACGTGCATGCGGATCAACGTAATGACTGCCGGGTAAGGCGGCCTTACTTTCCGGGTTCGAGAATCGAGATACATCACGCGTGACTTCCGTGATCAGCCTGTGATATTATGTTCGACCTCAAATGTGGCCGATAATCAAGCTGGTTGCAGATCAACAATGCGTTATATATATATTTATTGACTTGGTGTAGTGCTCCCTCAGGTGCATCTACACCAAGCTAGTCCAACCTTGGAGTAGACCATCTCCTCCAAGTTAGTCGCACCCTGCGAACAGCCTTCGCGTAACTTTCCCCTTGCAGAATATAGCAGTGAAACGTGGTGATTGCTGCATTTGCTCTATAGCCTTGGCCCTGTGCTTCTCACCCTCTCAGCCCAAAGAAATCATTGGCTGCTGCCTTTTCTTTTGTAAGTCTGATGCTATGCTTTTCTACAAGCATATTTGACCTATTCCTTTCGCTTTTTTTTTAGCCTGACCTTCCTCCCCACCCTGTTTACTGTCTGGCCTCATTTTTTTTTTTGTTTATTCGCCCTTACACTAACTTCCCATCACGTGATTAGTACGTGGCCTTAGCGCGTTGCGTTGCCCTTCGGCAAATCTTGCCCGTGGATTTATTTTGAGGCTGTTGCCTCTTGGCCTTTGCCTTCTTGGGTTCATAGCTTGGGGCGGCTGTTGTTGAGTGCATGTTGAACAAGGCTAATCTTCAACAACTCTCAAACCCTGTCCTTAGTTCAGCGGTACTGGAGTTGGGTGGCAGGACTGGAAGGGTGTCAAGTTCTTTGGCATACTTGCCCCCAAATATAACTCCTGCATTTTGCACTGTACCTCTCTCTTGCACTGATTTATGTGTATAAGACACCAAACCCAGTTGTGGATCGTTGCTGGTTGAGGTTCTGAGTATTTCTGTGAACTGTTTTCAGTAAGTTTTGGTATCTTGCATAACATTGTATGTGTCTTAACTTAATGCTGTTCTCTCCCAGTGAATTCTGACTGTGGATTCTGTGGACCCTTTGGACTGTTTCTTCCAGACCCTTCCAGAGCTTTGCATTATTTGGTATTCTAAGTTTGTTTCAAACATGAAAGGACTCTGTGCTGGTAAATTACAGGATTGCTCACTTTTTGAGCTGTGACTGCCTGATCACCCAGTTCCACCCAGCAATTCTGCTCCTTGGGCAATTGGATCTGGTCGACTGGTTCATAGGAATGTTGTCATTTGGCCTGAGTATCATCAATATTCTTTTGCAAATGCCTCTACCCAAGGATACACCTTGTCACCAAGGTCTATTCATCTTTGTGCCTACCCCGACAGTCCTCATGGAGATCCGGGTTGTCATTCACCAGAGACAGCTTCTTCATGATCAGTGCCATCATTTTACCGTTGTTAATGGCCTTGATTATGAATTTCCGGTAACCTCTTCCCACTTCACGGTGGCTCTTATTAACATAAGAGTCAGCTCTTTTACTATGTGATATGGGTTTTATGGATTCTTCTTACAGAAAACACCAGGTCCCTTGTAGACAATATTCCTCTATGTTTTATCCTTCTATCGTTGTCGCCACATTATTGATCATCATGCAGTTTGTTCTTTTTTGTACAGATGAAAAATATATTTGTTGTATGGTGAATATATTCATCTTTATGTTTAAATTCTAATCCCATATTTCCTGTAAGCCCGAAGTGCGGACATTGCATCCAAGGTAGAGTGTGTCAAGGTGATGATGTCTCATGGTACATAACAATACTCGTGTGACCGCCAGTAATTTGACTTTGACTTACCAGTGCTTGCATTGGTCACAGGGTATGCTGAAGTTTGTGTTCAGCTGTCAGCCCTTATATGCCACTCAGTGTCCTTCACATACAGAGGGGTCTCGTATCTGCCACCAGCATGGTTAGCCACTATCCCACTGGTAGAACTCTCTGGTTGAAATTCTCTCTTCCTGGCACAAGACAGGACCATGATACAATGATCCGATACCATTCAAAATTCTGAATCCACCAGCTACTTCTCATGGCTCGAGTTCACCCTTGACATCTGCGAGTTACTGTTGTTCTTCATGGATTCAGCACATCAAAATGATCAGTGAAAGATCCCTTTGTGGGATCACACTTTGTAGGTCACCATTTTGAACGGAAGGTG
This sequence comes from Mycena floridula, assembly GCA_029320655.1. Classification (NCBI taxonomy): domain Eukaryota; kingdom Fungi; phylum Basidiomycota; class Agaricomycetes; order Agaricales; family Mycenaceae; genus Mycena; species Mycena floridula. The sequence continues at coordinate 1,239,454 of JARIHS010000011.1, forward strand.
TCGAAGATCGGTGCTTGCACCTTAAACTTGTATCAACAGCCATTACAATTCAAATATTTATTCCATGTGTGAGAGGCCAAGTGAGTGTCATATGGAACATATAATCATCATGTGATCAATATTGCTGAAATACTGGGATACAGTAGCTTATATCATAACACATACGTCGGGACCCACCAAAGCCATATGCATTAGGGCGGATATGCATTAGTAAATCAAATGAATATATTCGCTTTTTTTCACCTGTAAACCACTAAACTACTCTTTGCATACAAAAAAGGTTTCAATAGAGGTTTGCTGGGCATTCTGGACCTGTTCCTTTCAAGCATGAGCTTGAAAGACTGAAGATTGTGTGCAAGCTCCACAGATCAGGCTTGTCCAAACAAGCCCACTCGAGTTTCTCACACATCTCAATGATCTCTGTATTCGTGACCTCAGGATGGTTAGGCTCATCATTATCACTTTCATCGTCATCCACAATGATGATATCACCCCTCACAATTGCTTGGCACCATTGAACGAGTGAGACAATTTCATCGATGCCAGCGTCACCATCCTGAAAAGTGATCTCCTCTGAATCTGCATCCTCTTGCCAACCTGGATATTGCAGGGAGTGAAGGAAACATCGTGGCCTGAAAAGTTATCGAGAGTGAGAAGGATGCAGCGGCCTTGACGACCCATTTCTAGGTCGAGCTTCTTGAGGTATCTTCGGGTTTGGTGAGTTTTCAGCCATGAGGAAATATTTGTCACTCACTCTGTGAAAAGCTCTTCATTCATCCAGGCCTTCTTATTGTTGCAATAATAAAATCCCAAAGCATGCAGCTTCTTCTTTTTAAAACAATGTGGTTGCTTAGAGCGCCCGATAAACATCAGCAGAAGTTTCTTGCTGCCATCTGCATTGCAAGCAAACATGGCGGTGATCTGAAACTTGTCTTTTTTCTTCCTGCTCATCTTCTTCGTTGACAGCCCGGCCTCTGGGGGTGAAGAAGGAAAAAAGCTCGATTCATCGCAATTGAAGTTGTCCTTGGCTGCATAGGCAGAAGTAATTCGTCTCATTCTTTCTTGCCCTGCAGCAACAACAGCAAGGTCGCATGAGCCAGCCTCTCCATGCCATCGATGCTGTTTCAGCTGGAATCTGTCAATTAGAGATGATGGTGAGATAGGATTCATTGAAAGAGAAAAGATAACTGATGCAGCTTTGAAAGACATAAGCCAGCCTTGACCTTTTAGGCACTCTTCCTCTGGCACACCCAGTGCAATCTCAAATCTCTTACACTTCTCTATCAGCATAGGTCCTGAAACTGTCTCCCCTTTTCTTTCCATATCCTGCTGCCACAGGTGAAGAGCCTCATCAACATCAGGTCGTGTCACAACCCGGATCCTCTTTCTCAATAAAGCAGCTGGATTCGCTGCAACCTCAGCTTCCAACTTTTGCTGAGCATCAGGGTTCAGCTTGCGAGACAGCACTGACTGTGAGAACTTCAAGACACCTTCACGACGTGAAGCGAAATGTTTGACAACCTCCACCTGATCCCAATGGGGGTGGTCGTCAACAAATTGATAAACCAGCAGCCAGTCGAAGGCAGTCAGACATTCACATTTTCTGGCTTCTATACGCTTCTGGGTTGTCCGTGGGGCACCAACATGATTTCCGTTTGGCCCATGAGGCTTGTGTCCCTTCGATGGCTTCTGGTTTGGACAGACAGCTCGCTTTTTTTTGGTGGCATGGGAAGAGTCAGGGTTTGGGTTCAATATAGCCAAATAGTCAACAAATAGCATTCAGAATGGTCATCAGAGCTGACACCAATTTCCTTTTTTAGTTGAAATCACTCCCGTGTTAACGCATATGGAGCTCAAAAATTGTATGCGGTATCCCTTATGCATTTGAGTGCAAATTCCCCCACCTCCTGTTGCAGTACCCATGAAATCTGTATGCATTAATGTGGTTATGCATTAGTAGCTCATGCGTTATGATATAAGCTACTGTATTGAAACCAGTGTGTTAGAGGTCACCCTGCAGTGGCAGATACAAGTCTCCATGAGTTTTTATTCACTTATCCAGGCTTGTGAACAAGTCAATATGATGCTTGTGCCCCAAGAGGTGAAGACAGCAGGAAGGAATGAGTGCATTGAAGATAGACACTCAGTCAATACTTAGCAGACAGATGGTTGTGATCACTAATATTGTTAAAGAGATCCTATAAGTCTTTATGGTTGTGTTTGGACATCTAAAGCACTATTGTTCTCCGGAGGCTGCATTGTTCCTCGGCATTTTCCGGTGGCCCTCCATTGTCCTCCAGCGCCAGAATCTGGACGTAGACAACAACATTGACGACAATGACAATTGTTCAATCCCTCACTTGACGCTGCCTTTATTTAGCTTGAGGTAAGTTTTTTCCTTGCCCTTGACATTGGCCACAGTCTGAATTTTTTCTTCAGTGCTGCTTCTCCTCTCGATGATGACACCAACCCCCATAAGCCTCAAGACCCTTCCTGGGACAGAGCCTTTGATGAGTTTCACTGTTGGTGAGCTTGTTGTATAGAAGAAACCATTGGTTTCTTCTAGCTGATGTCGACCATTGGTCCATTGCTCCTCAGATTGACTGTCGGTCGTCTGTTTCCTGGTGACCTAGTCTTTCTTGGCTTGCTGTCATTTGGGAGTGTCCTTCTGGGCCTGGTCATTTTTTTGGAGACAAGAGAGACAAGAGAGAATCAATGTATTTCACCACCTTCGACATTGTCCATGACCCAAAGAAAATTTTACATGCTGCAGCACCTGGTAAGTCATCACCATTTGTATACATCTCAATATTGATATATTCTTTAGAGCTGCCTGTCAATGCTTTTACTGGGGTATATGGAGCAGTCGTGAACAATGGACAGCATGTCGTGATGACTCCCAATACAATCACCATTTATGAGCCTCCACTGAGCCAGCGCAAGGTTCAAATGCAAGCTGATGGACGGTTCGCTGAAGATGACTTCACCATTTGGCCTCAGCCATTCTTCAAGCATCTTTCATATCTTGTCGCCATTCCACAACATCCATGGGACCCAAACCACTCTCTCCATCTTTTCTGGTATACTCCATCCCAGCAAGATTTCTGTCACAACTATTCACAGTCAGGAATCAGTCTTGGCATCTTCTCTCCCAGCTATACAGGTTGTTACAGGCCCTTCATCGACAAAATTTCCAGGTGCTATCAGGCTTACATCTCAGGACATTGGGGGCTTCCTTGATCTCATACCACAATGTGGTCGAGTTTTTCCCATGACCCAGTGGCAAGGATTCAGGTGGCATTGCTCCAGTTTAGCTCAGCGACACCTTACGACAGGTAGAGACTGCACTGAGATGTGCCGGTCAACGCTTTCAAGCGCTTGAAGCTAAGTATGCAGCCCCCAAGACTCCCCTTTTTTTTTCTCCACTGCCACTCTGAATTGTTGACCGTGTAAGGACTAGGTCCACAGCAAAAATACAGATTCCCTCTGCCCAGTAAGTCTACTGCAAGACAGCTGCAATAAATATCGGACAAAGTACAGCTGCCTGTCCTGAGGAAATCTCTCCTGAAACTGAACCCCAAGCCACTTGCTGAATAAGCCCAAAAGGACAAAGGCGCATCAAACGAGTAGGTAACAAAGACCTTAAGGACAAACACGCCCCAAAGTGGAAGACAGCGCCCCAACTAACGCAATCCGGGGCTGGACCTCTTCTTACATAACATGAGATGAAATTTGACACATCACAAAGACCTTGACACAATCATAACACAAGTTGAAAGGTCTCCAAATACAATACAGATTTCATGTATGAGACAAAGAAACAGTCACCGAAAAAAGAGAACAAAGACCCAGTGCACTATTTAAACAGGCAAGACTAAGACTCCTCCATCACTGAATCCCAAACCTGATCTATTGCTTGCCTCATCTCTCTCACCAAGATGACCACCCATCAGCCTTCTATTCCCGACCAAGTCATGTTCGACATCAATATTGACACAAAGTACCTGGTCTCCATCACCCAACTCTCTTCCATCGGAAGAAATACCTATTTCATGTACTTCTACGTGATTACCCATCACCAGTACTCCGACGAACATATGATGACCTACCACATGGTCAATGCATACCGAGCCATTGTGCACTATGGGACGGTCCATCTTCCGGTGCAAGCGAGAGACATCACTGAACATAATGTCTTCATGGAAATTAGCAGGGAGCAGGCTCAGGAAGGACTGGAAGTACTGCTGGAACAGGTCCATAGTATCATAGATGCCAGACAAGATGTAGATATGGGACTTTGACAGACGTTTTAGAGATGCCAACTATATTATATAATAGACTGATGCTGTAATCGTATGTTTTGCTCCCACAATCCATCCTTCTCCATCACCACAAAACTCCGCTGTGCATTCATAAAAAAGAAGCTCAAATGGTGTGCAATTTCTGAACCCTCGAGCTACCTCCCATACATTATGTGCCCAAAGATGGGCAAGGATAAAAATACATGACAGGTGCTCCTTTTCCCCGAATTTTTCACCATTTTTCTTCAATTTTAAAACATATCACAGAGAACAAGCAACTGCACAGGCACCAAAATAAGGCTCTATGGCCTTTTCATAGGCTCAGGAATACCACTAGGAGATAAGCCATGAGACCCTACACAAGGAAACGGCGTCTCCAATCTTTCACATCGGTGCACAAACTTAATACTGGCGAAATTAGCGGCTCTTGATTATTTTCCCAGTCTGTCTCTCACCTGAATGGCGAGGAGGAAAGCGAGCACGAATACAGAGCCTCCAGCTGTGTCCCCGCCTCCCAGTACCCAGTCGCCCCCAACAGCTATACCGGCTGCTTCTCCAGTGACCACTAGGTCCAAATCTAAGCTGATTCAAGACTCTACTCCCCCTCAGGATGACACAGAGCCTCCGATGGACCCTCTGCCTGATGCTGCTGCTGAGCCAGTCACCTGCTCCACAGATGATATATTCTCAGGTTTCACCTTTGGAAGAGAATATGAGTCAGAAAATGATGAACGAGTCATCGAGGAGGAAGAGCCATATATCCTTGGGACAGGTGCGTGACTACTCCCCATGGTCAAAAGTTGAAAAATCTCACCAATATTCAAGAAATCCAGATAATTCAATGACCATGGACTGGTTCGTCGCTACTGTCAATGCTATCCATGCCGATAATGCTACAATATCCAGCGCCCCTGTTGATGAATCATCCAATGAAGAAGAGAAAAAGGGATCGACTGATTTCTCTTTCAAATCTCCCAGGAAACACCGAATTGACATTTTCGTTGACTCAGGCAAGTCTAGAGAAGACAATATGACATTGTCCAACGACCTGTTTCACCACAGTACACCTCCCCATGTCTATACCGCTCGTCGACAAGCAGAGCGCTGATGGGCTGAGGAGCTGCAATTGGAGAAGGAGACAGCAGAGGTGGTAAGACAGAGCCTCGAGACTTCAGGCAATGCCAGACCCTCCCTGGTGAAAGAGGAGGATGAAGGTAAGACCTTTCTTCACTACTCTCTTTCTCATATGAATATAAGGCTGATAAAACTTATTCAGATGAGTACAATTCCCATGGGAAGCGCCCCAGATATGGACCTGGCCCAAATAGTCGTGAGAGTCAGCATCTGGACGAGTATTTAGGACATCACCACAGACACGGATCCAGGTCCAGATCCAGGTCTCGTCGCTCCAGATCTCACCAACGCTCCAGAAGCCCTCATCGCAGGCATAGAAGATCTCGCTCAACTAGAAGACATCGAGGCTATTCTTGTAGGCGTAGCTCATCCTGACGTAGAAGCAGATCCTCTGGTTGTCGATCTCATCACCATGAACGTCGTCGCAGATCCCCATCATCCAGTTCATCCGATGACTACAGACAGAAGAGACGTGAAGGGCGCTACCATCATTCCCGTGCCTATTATCAAAGCAAACGCTGCTCTCCATCCTATCACAACGAGGACAGGGAGCAACCTCGAAGGTGCTATTCTCCTAAGACCAGGAGTTAAGAAGTCTTTACTCATCGCTCAGAGGTACAGTGCCCACATCATTGTCTTTTAAAATCATCTGATATGATTCTCACAGCCAAAAACACAAGCTTGAGGCAATGTCCCCATCACTCAGCCTATCGAACCAGAGGTCCCTGATGATACTGGACACAAATAGCATGCAGCGCCAGTAAAGCAGGAAGTTGGCTGAATCGGCACTGCACCAAAGAGATTCGGTGGTCTCTACATCAGAGGTCAAGGACCGAATCGACCTCGATACTGTAATGCCAGGAACATGAAGCCGCACCAGTTCATGCCCCTTTCAATTATCAAAAATATGCAGCTCCCAGCTCAACGAGTACTGTGGAACATGAACGACAACCCGTCGCTCCTAGTCTCTCTCTTCGGTGACCATAGCTCACAGTCCGAGCAAAAAGCGAGCATCAAATCCATGACCTCCATAATCATGGGCGGAAGCAATTTTGACACTGGTGCCCTCACGACCTCCAATAAACAGGTCACTCCACATTTCTTTCTGCAAGGTCCAGCATCTGGTATCGCCTTTCTGAGATGAGCCAAAGTTTTGGGGTATCTTAAGAGGACGTACACCTTCCAGGATTACTGAAACATTCGTCATCCCAGTACCCATCTTATCTCCATCACTGGTCTCTCGAATCCCTCACCAGACGATGAGCGAGACACTGGAGAAGGAATTCAGGTGTTGACAGAGGTCCTTGCGGACGAGACGGAAAAGACACGAGCGAGTGGCTACAAGTCGAGCCAACAACACCCAACATCTCAATATCTCTTTTATACTCTAGTTTAAGTTCAGGGCTTTCGAAAGATGACTAATCCAACATTCCGCGGAACATTAGGGTGCCGCGGAACACTGGGAAGGTTCAAATAGTCTCGGAAACGATCAAGTCAAGTATCATTGTCAAGTCTATCAGACACCACCCACGGAACATGCACTAAGGATGTACAAGTTCAAACAATAGGGTTTGAATGGGTTTTTAACAATTGCTTGCCATTAAGACAAGACTTTCAACTGGTTACCGAAACCAGGCTTGCCCCCGAGACAAGACTTTTGCCTGTTACCAAAACAGGACTTTCAAGACAAGACTAGAGACTAGATACTAGAGGTTTTATTTTGCCTGTTACCGAAACAGGACTTCAAGACAAGACTAGAGGCTAGATGCGACAAGACTTTTTCCGAGAAGAGAATCACTAGAAGCCCGAAGGCCCTAAGCTATCTGATTATTCTACTTGAATACATGCATCTTTTATACTACTGCCAAGATCTGATGAATAATAATAAACTCATAAACCGGCGCACCCTCTATCTTGGCTATCAGACCATCCCTCGTGAAAGTGGAGTTTACTCGGTGTCCGCAAAAACATCAAAATGATGGCTAAGTAAGCCAGGTATACAGCTGCGCGGAAGGAGCATTTTCCGCAGAACCCCTTTGCACGGCTCAGGTGCAAGCTCGTCATGTATGAAGCTCGACTTTTAAACGGTGTCTTTCCACGCACTATAGCCTGAGCTAGTCGCGGTAAGTCACTTTTTCCCAATAACAAATTCCTCGGCTAAACTGTACAGTCATTGATCCATGCTGCGCAACTGAGTTCTGATCGCGACACTGCCTCGGATGACTTGGTTTCTTAACTAAAAGATTCCTTCTTTCCGAGGAAGCGCAACATGGACTCTCTAAGTCGTTTTGCAGAAAGTAAACACTCTTTTACCTCATCGTTGATAACTGAGAACTGATTAAGTTAACCTTTTAGGTCTTATCAGTTCTACAGCCGATGTCGATCATTTGATCAATCCCGTCCGATATCTCGGAGCCGCACCTCGCTAACTCACATTCCTCGTCCCGCTGACTACCTCGGAAACAGTAAGCTTCCGTGGTACAGTCATTCCTCGGAATCGCAGTACAAGTCAAAGTTGTTCAGAATCAAACGTTACGCAGTTCCCTCGTTCCGCGGAACCCTTGTTTAACCATAATGAACTGCGGCATGCGCTGCCTATTCTCCTGTTTGAGTCCGCACAAACCGCAGCTAGTACTCTTGCTGTGGCGAGTCAAGGTCTAGGTGTTTCCGCGGCTTATAGGTACAAGTCCTACTAGCAGTCTGGAGCTCAACTCTAGTGCAAACATTATCCCATTGTAACCAAGAAGATGTCGAATTAGCCCTTTAACTCATATTATAGGGTCATTTTTATAGAGACCCTATCAGCGTTCCTCCAGAGTGCCCAGCAGTGGAAGATGATTGAGAAGTATTCTGCTCAAGTCATCCCAGCCCTGAAGAAGATCCTCACCTCCAGAGCCATAGTCCAAGCCATTGCTCGAAACCTCCCCATCAACGAGGAAGAATCAGACGAAGACAACATATATGAGGAGGATCAGCATGACAAGATGGTAAAGCAGGAAGAAGCGGTCGCACAGAAGACAACCAAGTTCTTTGAACATGTGCTCAAATCCCTCCATATCATACCAGCTCGTCTCCCTGGTGCCAAGCCAGCCTATACCTGGATTGTCCACATGGATCTTCAGGACACATTTCCAGCTCTTCATGCTGAAATTCAGGACACAATCAAGGACGAACCCATTATCACAACGTCTTTCAACACTGGATCTTTCACTCTGTCATTTCTCAACTGTGACTGCTGTGGCAGTACAGACCACATTACCGCTGCCTGTACATACCAACATGGCAACGGCTGGTGCGGCACTACACCTGAAACACTGGCCGAAATGAAGCAAGAGAGGGCAGCTCAAAAAGAAGTGAAGAGAGGCAGCAGAGCTCCTAGCGAGGCTGGAGGTGGAGATACTCTGATACAGGGAGCATCGAACCAGGGTGGCTCAAACTATGGAGCTTCACCAAACTGGAACAACCGAGGTGCAGACCGAGGTTGAGGCCGAGGCGGTCGAGGCGGTTACCGAGGTGGCAGATAAGTGATGCCACATTCTCTCTTATCTTTTTCTCAAATTACTCTCTCATGGTCTGCGCTCCTGCTTTTTGATCTCCCCCCCTCTCTTTCTCATTTCTCATCTTTCAACTTCAATTGATATGAACAACTTCCACGACTTCTCCTTCTGGTTACAATGACTTGATTACAATGACATGACATGATTACAATGACTGTGTTCTCTCTCAGCGTCGGACAGCCTCTTGACTTACTCAGAGATCCTGCTGCCGACTAACTTTTGTACCACCACTCTGTTGTTCCACGACCAGCATATGTGTTATAGAGATGATACATGAAAAACAGCATTTGCCTGGCAATAATATATCCACTTAACTGGATCAAACCTCCTCTGACTCTGTCCTGACTTACAGACACTTCATCTGGATTCACAAATCTTCATGTCTGTTGAATTCTCAAGGGTGCTCGCCACAAGATGAAGCCGTCATTTGTTGATACTCAAGTTCAACAGCCCTCAAAAATGATGGAACAAGGCTTCCTTCAATATCACAGATACACTAATAACCCAATCTAAGTCAGTAATTGATGTAGCGTACACAGTGAAAAAGTTTGAAGGGACTTCAAAACCCTTCACCATTCATTAGAATGCAACGTAAAACCTTCTAGCCCATGGATAGTACAACCTATAATCTAAATATCTCCAGTGGCCATCTTGACTGTGCTACCACATGACGGGAGGGTGACATCAGGGTATGGGAGGAACCCTCTACTGTGTGCCAGCAGGCCAGCAGTAGAAATCAGGTGAAATCTGCTGGCAGTGGGCAACTTTTAGGCTTTCAAAGCCCACTGACGTGTGAAAGAGAAAGTCTCCATGAAGGAGATTCATCTTCTTGTCATGCAAGCAGCTCAAACCCACCTGAAGTGGAAGGAGGGTCGAGTTGTATGAGTTCACGCGACTCACCCGATGATTGCCACCAAGGTGGGCCTGATAAGTCCCAAATGGCATTTAGTGATTCGGGCATGGAGATTGGAGAAGGTCATGAGAAAGGGACTAGTAAATCTGTAGGGCCAATGAGGGAAGAGACAGCTCCATGGACTAGTCAAAGATTGAAACAAAAGGCAGACAAAGAAGCCAAGAGAGCTGAAACAGCTATACAAACCCAGCTAAAGCGTGGCACAGCAGCCAGAGCGCAGAGAAAGAAAATCAAAGATAAAAATAATGTCCCTGGTGACTCGGACTCACTGTCAGAAGAACCCAAAGCCCCACAAAAAAGTCGGAGACAGCAAAGAAGTAGTCTTAGAAACAACCAGCAAAGAAATATTCAAAGACAAAGCCTGTGCTCACAATCAAATAGCAATATGTCAAATATGTCTATAAACTCCCAAAAGAACCAAGCTACTATGCGAAGTCATAAGCATCTGAACATCAGATTAGACCAGGTCGAGAAGTGTGAGAACCCCCTAGTAGAAGGGAAAGATGGAAAGAAACTCACAGCATCACTCAGGAAAATCCAGAAACAAGAACAGAATAAAGCAACAAAAATCCCATACAAATCCCCTGGCTTAATGATGTGGGGATCGATGAACATAAATGGCGCAAAGGGTAGTTCCATTAATGTTGAAACACACAAATGGCGGGAGGTAAGAGGCCTGACCTTCCAAAATAAGTTGGGCAGACTTGTGATTCAAGAACACAAGATGATGGATGAACAAATTGGTAAAATTGAAGAAAGTGTGTATGGTCAAGACTTGGAGATTTTCATGACCTCTGGGGAAAATCCCAGATCTGGAGGAGTTGCTGTGGTCTTTAACAGGAAGTTTACCAATGTTGAAGGAATCAAATCCTATGAGATTATACCAGGCAAGGCACTGTGTATTGTTCACCCCTGGCATGGAGCTGAAACAGAAGTTATATTAGCAATATATGCACCAACAAAGAAACCGGCAAACAGTCAATTCTATGATGAACTAGTGAACATCTGGACCCACTATAAACTCCCAACACCGACCAAAGTAATTGGTGATACCAATATAACCATTGATATGCTGGACAGGCTGTCCCACAAGCTTGAAGAATGTGAAAGCTCGAGAGCTGCCCACATCAGATTCACCAAAGCTTTTAGCCTAGAAGACGGCTGGAGAGATAATTACCCTGATGCAAAAGAATATACATACAGTTGGGTCAATGAAAATGGGGAAGCAGGCCAATCCCGGCTGGACAGGATCTATACATCATCCCAGACCCACAAATTGTGCCAAAATTGGAAAATTCAAGACTGGGCTGGTCATCTGACAGACCATAGAATTGTTACAGTTGAGATCAGAGTGCCAGGGACACCATTTCAAGGAAAAGGAAGATATTCAATGCAGCTCCCCTCTATCCATGACAACAAATTCATGGAAAAATGTGAGAAAATAGGCAGTGCCTTACAAGAGTGAATGGTACGTTGGGACACAGAAGGAAAAACATCAGGGGTCACTCCCCAACGAGAATTTGCCGATATCAAGACTGAATGGGTGTCGACAGAAAAAGACCGATGCAAGGTCAAGACTGGAACTGATCGCTGCAAAAAAGAGAAGCTGATTAAGGAGAGGAAAGCCATTGAAGCGAGAGAAACAAACTCATGGGAAAAAGAACTAGCGAATGCCAAAGAGGGTGCAAACATTCAGATGCAGATAGATATCATAACAAGTAGACAGCAACAAAATCGTAAGAAGAATAGCAAGCTCAGACGCCGGATGGAGTTGAATGAGGTTTCGAAAATGTCAATGCGGATGATCAAGACACCGAAGCCGAGAAATGTGATCCCACAGCTCAAAATACCAAACTCAAACCCTGAGACTTTTGTGAAATGCTCAGATGAGATGGCAGAGGTGATGGGGAATTATCATCGAGACATCCAACTGGATGTGTCAGAAGTGGACGAAAAAGTAAAAGGACAGGCAATTGAGGATGTCCTCCAACATGTTGAAGCCAAAGCCACATGGGACTCAACGAAAGAACTAAGACATAGACTGACAGAGAGAAAAATTCTTGATGCTCTGAAGTGAGCAAAAAATCACAAGGCAGCTGGCTTAGATGGCATACCAGTGGAGTTCTACAAAAAGTTACATGAACAATACTCTCAAGGCAAGAGTAAATTCAATATCATCTGGGTCCTCACAATGGTCTTCAATGACATTGAAACATCTGGAGTACTTGAAGGCACAGGATTTTCCGATGGTTGGCTATGTCCAATATATAAGAAAAATGACCCTGAGGATGCTGCAAACTACAGGCCAATCACAGTCCTCAACACTGACTACAAGCTATTTACCACTGCACTGACTGCTATGCTGACTGAAGTTGTCCCTACCCTGATCCGTCTCGATCAAGCTGGCTTCATGAAGGGGAGAAGCATTATGGATCAAGTTTATCTTGCCAAGCTAGCTACAGAATACTCAGAAGAGGAATTGCAGAACAGCACTATGGTCTTACTAGACCAAGAAAAGGCATATGATAGAGTATCACATCGCTATCTATGGAGCACAATGGCTAAATATGGCCTACCGGAAACCTTCATCGCTACAGTGAAATCACTATACAAGTATGCCAGGACCACTGTCATGGTCAATGGTGAACTAAGCGAATTTTTCGACATCACAAGAGGCATAAGGCAAGGTGACCCACTGTCATGCCTGCTATTCAATCTAGCCATCGAACCTCTTGGAACAATAATCAGACAAGCAGGCTTCAAAGGACTGGAGATGAAAGGAACAAGCTCCAATATTGTTGTAACCATGTATGCTGATGACACAATGGTTATGCTGAGTGAAACAGACAGTCTGAAGAAACCGGAGGATATCCTGGAAAAATGGTGTGCAGCCTCAAGTGCTAAATTCAACATCAGAAAAACAGAACTAATCCCACAGGGGTCAATTGAATACCGAAGGTGCCTTACGGAGACCTGCAGGCTAAATGAAGAGGATATAGAGATCCTTCTGGACCATAAGATAGTACAAAAGGGGGGAATCCACTAGATACCTAGGTGCCAGAGTCAGGAACAAAGTGAACCACACTGAAGTGTGGGTCCCAACTCTGGAAGCCATAAATAAAGATATAGAGAAATGCAAATTGATGCATCCCACAAAGGAAGTGGCCAAGTTCATGGCCCAAATTTTTGTCGGTAGTAAAACCCAGTATAAAGCACAAATCGGTGGTGGCATGCCAAGACATGTTAGGAAAGAAGCCCAGTCAATGATATGGGATCTAGTCTGGGATGGAGGTGCCTCTCACATTAGCGGGAAGCAGATGACCTTAGAAAGAGCTCTTGGAGGAAAAGGAATCCTAGATCTTACAATATGGGACGAAGCCATTGCTATGAATGTTACCAAGTCATACCTAGACTTTGGCATTTCCTGGCCTCACTGGGCAGATCTCGCAGACAAGATAATAGCAAACCACTGTATCAAAAAGCCTGAGACCAACAAGGATGCCAGAATTAACACTTTCCTCCAAAATTGGAACACAAACCTATCCTCGCTACCCAATCTACTCCAGTATATGGTAGGAGCAACAGAAAAATACGGATTCCTCTTCAAAGATGTCCGGCCTAGTAAACAGGTTAGAAACAACATGCCATTGTGGTACCATCCAGTGGAGATAAAAAAAAAACAAGGCCCCTGAATAGTGAAACTGCTGCTCGATGCCTTCGGAGCAGACACAGGGTTATGCTCACAGGTGAAGCAATACCTATTGCAAACAGGCTAACTGAAAAGGATCATATACCTTTCAAGAATTGCGCATGTGAAGGATGCAAGAAGGACCGAACAGTATATAACTGCTCAAACCCTCACAACTGTGCAAAGCTTGCACTGCAGAAGCTTGATTCACTATTAAAGAAGTGGGACCCAAGGAGGGAAGAGGAGGAAGACCTGAAGAGAAACTCTGAACCTTCAAGGCACCAAGAGGAGGCAAGCCCTGACAAAGAGGTCTTTACTATGGAAGTATCTGACTCGATAACAGAACTTAAGGAGGGTTTCAGGGTTCTCACCTCGTATTCTGAACATAACGCTGTGCAATCACCTGCTGCCAAACCCCCAAAGCGAATCCAAACAGATGATAGATTGACAGTGTACATCACATCAACAACTTTGGAGGAGTGCCAAGACAATGTGAGGACAGGCTGTGGAATAGTCTTTGATAATTTCCTGACAAAATCCAGAGCGATACGCCTCCCACCCCAGCTCCCACAAACAAGATACAGTGGGATTTTGACTACATTACTGGTCACCATACAGACCACCCTGAACCAGGTACCACTCACAATATATCTGGACTCACAACAGATAGCAAAGAGCCTTTCAACAAAGCTGGAATCCTGGGAAGATAAAGGGTTTATCGGAATGGAGAATAGACTCACTTTACAAGCCATCATAGCAAGACTATGGGCAAGAACAGAGGAGACAGTCCTGAGGCTCTCTGCACAATGTAAAGATGCTGAAAATGTGAACGAAGCACACAATATGGCAGATGAAGGGTCCACTAAGAGATTGACAGATGCGATTGACTGGTCTGTACCTGAGGAAACTCGACGCCCAGGTGTGAAACTGACGTGCCTGACACAGGCCCTGGCGTATAAGGCAATCACAGAACTCCAAATTCTCCCTAAAGATATTGCAAGGAAGACAACAGCAAAAAACCTGAAAACCATTAAACAGGCGATAACGGCGACCAACGGCAGCCCACCAACAACAAAGGATATCTGGACCTCCATCTGCAAGGAAGCTTTCACCCATCGAGTGAAGGACTATTTCTTCCTAATGATACATGGTACTCATAGAACTGGAGAATATTGGAAGCACATCCCTGGATACAAAGACAGACAAATATGCAGGCACTGTGGAATTGAGGAATCAATGGAGCACATCCTCGTTGACTCTAAAGAGTCAGGTCAGAGCACAATCTGGGAACTAGCAAGACAAATACTGACCGCAAGAGACCCTGTTTGGCCAAAGATAGATTTTGGCACTATCATGGGATGTGGGTCAATCAAGATATTTAGTTCAGGACAGAAGGTGGATGAAGGCAAGACCCGGTTATTCCAGCTCATAGTGTCTGAATCGGCCCACCTAATTTGGACAACAAGGTGCCACATCGTGGTAAAAGAGGAAGCGATACTGACAACAGCACATATCATAAACCTGTGGACGCGAGCCATCAATGAGTGTTTAGCTGAAGATAGACGGCTCACAAATCCCTAGCAATACAAGAATAAAGCCCTCAAGGAGGATACTGTCCTCAATACCTGGAAAGGGACTTTGAAAAATGAAAAATCTATCCCGGCGAACTGGATTCACAGGCCTGAGGTTTTAGTGGGTATAGGGAACCAATTAACCAACTCACCTGACATGGAAGAAGACGAAGAAAGTCTCAATGATGATGATAGCCTATTGCTAGACCACAGATGAGTTCTCGAGTCCCACACTGCTGTCTCATAGACAGTGTGCATAAAGCATTGCCTTGGGGGTGAATCATACATGATTATATTAGAGGTTGATATCCCTCAATATAGCTATGAACACCTGGAGACACATGAATGTGTTGTTCAGGTGTTACTTTGTAACACCAAAAAAAAAAAAATTACATCTCAGGACATCGAGAGCCAAACCAGGTGGCCATGTCCTTGGCTCTGTCCCTGAAGCAGTGTCTCGAACGTCTCAAAGGACTTCTGATAACTTTTCGCTGCAGTCTCATTCAGCTTACCCAACTCCAATGGACATACCTCGAACTTGTTGCTGTCCTGGATTGGGTCCAGAAATATCAACTGATGCTGCAGGGAATCCTTCCAGTTCCTCCTCCTCTCGAAGTCACTGAAACAATAGGCACATTCTTCTATGATGATCATGTTGCACAAAGTTTCTTTCGAGTCGGTTTACCCTTTTGGTGGGTGCACTCGGTCACCAAGCTTGCTCATGTTCGAATTGACCAACTCCACAATGTTTACTTGCCTTTGAATGCTCCTGCGACCTTTGTCACCCAGGATGATGCCACACCTCCCTTTCTGGTAATTTTTACAGGTAGCGCCACCAATCCAAAAAAAAATCAGACTATCCAGCAATTTCTCAGCACCATGATGAGAGACAAGGATCCTTTTTTGGAGTGGAAGAGCTACCGACTTTTGCCAGGGCCACCAGGTGAACAAACCATTTCATTGATTTTTTCATGTTGATCAGTTGCTTTTGTTGTTTTTTTGTTGGTTTTTGTGTTTGGGCATGATGAGA
The DNA here is from genome assembly GCA_029320655.1 of Mycena floridula. Taxonomy (NCBI): domain Eukaryota; kingdom Fungi; phylum Basidiomycota; class Agaricomycetes; order Agaricales; family Mycenaceae; genus Mycena; species Mycena floridula. The sequence continues at coordinate 1,255,648 of JARIHS010000011.1, forward strand.
ACAATGGACTTGGTTTGTTGATTGGTTTTGTTGATTTTTGGTGGTTTAGATCATGACCAGGACCTAGGACGACTATAAAAGCAGTCTTTTCAACATAATATCTCTCCAGAATTCTCCCAGTTTGTCTTTTCTTCTGCTTAACTCATCAACTTGACTTGTACCATGGTGCGTTCAATTATCGCTATTTTCTTCAGTTTCTCATTGTTTTGTAGAACTTTAAACGTGGCCTGAGTATCTGATGGGCAACAGCTCTTATCGAATCCCACCTTCACTGCTTTAGCAAGTTGCCCTTCAATGGCCTCGATGACATCGCCGCTGAATTCATCGTTACGGTGAAGTCCATTGCTCTTATTGGTTTTCTGATTCTGATTCTTTTCCCAGGTACCTGTCACCGACACTGCTATTGCTTGGACTTTCTCCAACCACGTGGCTAACTTGTGGCAATTCTGAGCGCAGGTCAACCCCTACTGGATTCTAGCCTGAATTGACAAGGTATCTTTTCTTCATTTCTTTTCACCCTTGATTCTTGATTGACCTTTCTATCAGGCCACTGAGTCTGCTCCACCTCCTTTCGCCACTGCCATTCATGTCAGCATTGATCCCTATGCTGGGATGCCATCTCTCGCCGATATATCAGATTCTGATGAGGCATCTTACGACTCCGACAGTGACTCTGACAGCGACAACGGCATGCCACCTCATGTTGATCTGTCAGACTCAGACTCTGGCTATGGTTCAAACTAGTATCATTCATGAATACTTATGAATATTTGTACAATTATTTGTAATTATTCGTGAGTCTGTATTACTTATGAATGTACTCGTGACTCACAGGTTTTATACTCATGAGTACAAATATTTTAGCCCATGAATGTTGTACAAGTATGAATGTAGCTTTTTGACAGATCAAACTCGCGAGTCACGAGTGCGAATGACTCGCGAGTGGCAATCATGTGATACTCTACCTGGTAAATATGTTGGAACTGTCAGATATGTCCCAAAGTCACAAGGTGAGGGTAAACCTCTTGATTGTCTTGCAGGTCTCAAGTCAAATCATTTAAGCAAGATTTGTGCTTGCTATTCATGTTCCCATGGGCTGGAGGACAAAGAAACCAATATATGTCCTAGCCAATGCCAGAAACTATATGTCCAACCAGATATTTGGGTAGGAAGATAATCAAGGAAGATTCTGTGAATAATAATGAAGGTTTAGCCACTTGAGCGACTCTTGTGGAGGCTCCAGAGAGGCTTTGATGATATTTAGTCTTATTTGCTTTATGCCACAGTTGGATGCAGGCCTTGCCCCAACTAAACTTGAACTTGCCTTTGTCATTGCTATCTTGTGATCACAGTACTAATCTGTGTATGTGGCCTTTTGAAGGCTTGGAGCCATCTGGTAATTTCTTTAATTTTCCAGATAAACCATCTGCACTGTAATCAGACAAAAATGTTGGGGACTCATATTTGCCACGGGAACCGTTGGCCTGTACCCCACTGGTAGAATATATTCAAATTATTTTGCTCGCATCTGAGGTCCCGCTAGGGCATGAAACTGGCCGTATTATGGGTACAGGCGTACAAAATGCGCCCGTACCAAGGCTGCTTTTGTTGATGTACGGTATGACATCACCCGTACCCCTCTGTATACAGCGTAGTTTACGGGGTACCGGGACCCTTGAACTTGGTGGGCTAATAGCTATTGACCATGAAGTGAGACAAATATGATTGAAAACCTACCTATAAGGCTCTAGGACATGCATAGCCATCTTACTTTGCCAATCTCAGGCCACAATTCCATCCCAAGATGATGGTGACAATGACCAGTATCATTGTCACTCTTCCAGCCAAGTAAGTCATCCAGTCAGAAACAAGTGAGATTCCATGGATTGGAACTCCAAGATGAATTCTTGACCATATTCAAGGCTGAAATGATCTGCTAAGCTTGGTCTAACATGACCACCCGTATATACGCGTCAGCGGCCGTACCGATAAGGCCGTATTTTAGATTGAAAAAACTCGAGACAGGACGGGTCCGTACATGACATACGGACCCGTATGGCCATACATGTAAGGTCCCGCCATGGAAATTGCTGGCCTATTACTTATGGTGGACATGTACACAGGAGATGCGACCTAACCAAAAATGAAAAAGAAGTGGCGGTCAAGCTATGAATGGTATCAACAGTGCATGAAACAACCACAAACGACCTGGAAAGCGATGACTCAACGGGATACCGGTGCCTGAATTAGCCGGTAGCAGATGGGAAAGATGCCATGTGATCTATCCCCGATAGGTTTTTTGATGATGGTGTGAACTTTGCTCCATCTCAACAAACCAGCCCATAAATGGGTCTCGTAATCATGGATCTTCTTTGACACTATCTACTCAGTTTATTCAAGTTTGTCCATGTGCTGTCATAAAGTCTTCGAGGGGGCTCATGCCTTTTCAACAAGAAGATGGTCTTACTGGCAAGAATACAGCACAGTTGCCAGGTCAGCATTATTGCAAGAGCTTCGGATTATGTCCACCCGCACCCATGCCAAAAGCAGGTCGCGTGATCCTGGGGCTGTCCCAGGATCACATGTGTGATGGAGTTTCGTGTACTTTCTAAGTTTCTCTACTGTAGCCCGCTCCCGCCGCTTTCAGTTTTTACAGTGTACCCCGCTTTTTGACATGCCATCTATAATAAGTATTTACGTGCCATTGATCCTTTTGTGGCGTTATGGATACAAATGTTCCTGGTATGTCATCAAAGTCAAATATACCTGACTCAGATTCGGCCATTAGACCTAGAAAAATCACGAAATGCTCATGTTGCTCTTATAAAGGGCCTCAGCACACTTTTCCTTGCAAGCCCAACCTCACATTTATCAGGGAGTGCTTCCAATGCCAAACCAAATCCGCTGGATACCATGCGGGAAAACGAGCCGACAAAGCTGACAAAGAAAATGCCGACGTCGGGAAGAAGACACGAGCCGGCCCACTGATTCAAAATATGCCGAGACGCGAAACGTTTACTTCGATGATATGATGGAGACGGCGGCCGCACCCGGCGGTGTACATCCAAAAATGGCCAAGGTACTCGAGAAAGTCTTTAGGCCGTTAGAGAAAGTTGGAGCTGATATTGGGAGACATAAGAGGTGACAAACGATGCCACAAACACAGGAAGACAGCAATGAGAATACTTTGTTCCTAGATTAGCTGGAAAAGACTTGGCTTTTGGGATGTCGCAATGTTGCGCTGTGTGGCAAGGCTGATCTTCCAACTTCTTTGACACTACTTACACAAATACTTGGGAACAGCTACACAATAGAGCCTTGTATGGTTGTCTCTTCAGAAACTGACCTCATATTTCATGGAACGAACTTGGAAGAAATATGCGATCCATCATGCATGTGATCCTGGGACTGTCCCAGGATCACGCGACCTGCTTTTGGCATGGGTGCGGGTGGACATAATGAGCTTCGGACTCAGATAGCTGTACATCTTTTCTTTTTATTGTCGAGACGGCTTCTCAGCATTGCCACAGCCGCTCCAAGCCAAGATCAGTGGGAGATATTTAGAGGAGAGAAGGCTTGTCGAAGAAGTCTCATACCCTTAGACAACATCAATGAATAGTGTACGTGTTTATCTCTTGGTAAAGGTGGGCCAACATAATGAGTCCAAGTTTATAGGCATACCTATATTCTTGGGGACATTGAGACTAGGAAAGGGGACTCGTACCTGCCACCAGAATGGTTGGCCTTTACTTCACTGGTCCAGTATCTCGCCAAGCAGTCAAGAATGCCACAATACTTCTTTCATTGTAGCACCAACTCCTCTTCCTGCATCATTGACTTCCGAATATCTTTTTCCGAGAAACTGGGGAGCTATTAACAAAAGCCAATTGATGGTATGAGAGATTCGAGGATACAGGTCCATCATCTGAATGTGGATTGGGAGGACAGTTATATTTGAGTGCAACACATGTAGGATGTCTGGGAGAGACTAGAGGATGGTATATGACTCGACCGCTGATTGGTCCCTTCCTGGAACTAAAGCAAGTGAGTAAATGATAGAGAGAAAGACCAAGGGTGGAGCTTCACCCTTGAACTGTTCAAAGAGCATATGTCTTGAAGCTGAACAATTGAACAGGATGTCAGAATATGCATCAAGTGGATCAGTATGTACAAACCACGGTCCGCCAATCATTTTTGTTGATCCAAAATTTCATGTTGGCAAGAATTTCGAGGATCATTTTGGTTGGACAAGGCAGCGAGATCAGGATCCTGGCGTAGATATGTGCAGCAGGGGGAAGAAACGGAAGAGCGAATAAAATTTGTCGCCATATAACCGGAAAGATCCGTAATAAGTCCGTGATGTCGGCCCGCAGTTGACGCATTTTGGCTGGATCAAACATGACACGCAACATACAGTAGTACAGCCATGCTTCAAAAAAGGCACTTCTGGCAGGTTAAAAAGTTCGGGGGGTCCAAAACCCACTACAAGGTAGCGGGAATGCCAATAGCACTAGATCTTCTTCAATACTCTGGTAGCTGCCATAAGTTTTGATTACATCAGCAACAAACAAAAACTGACCAAAAAGAATTGGATCAGCAGGGCAAGCTGGGGAAGCACTGAAGGCGACCCTTTCATGACTTGGTAAGTGTTTCAAATCTGCCAGCGGGAAATCAAAAAGCTCCAAATGACTTGAAACATCCAGCTGAATAATCAAAACAGGTAAGTGTGACATTTTCTTGTGACGGTATCTCCTCGATGGCTTCTCCTGATAAATGAATGATGTCCTGACTTCTCAGGGAATTGTTAAAGGGGTCCTATTCTACAGTTTCTATCTTAGGCTTTGGGTTCCTCATAAATATGTGCAGGTACGCCATGTGGTAGAACTTTGTGGTCAGTCATAACCACATACAATTATTAGTCACTCACATCAGCAGTAAGCGCTGTCAAAGGTCTACGGGGTCCTTGTGTCCCTATTTGGGTTGACATCTGATAACCGAGGGCAGGACTCTGTGGCTTTCCATACTCAACAACGAATCATGTGGCGCGACAGCACGCCTTAACTACTTGAAATGACACAGAGGAAAATCGACTCTTCAAGCACGGCATTTTGAATGAAGCGGTTAAGTTGGAACTCATATCAGTTTCATATCCATCTTTCGTAGCACGGCCTTCATGCTTCTTGATTTCTGACCAATAATCATTACCCAAGACTGGGGCAACAACAACCTGTCAGCAAGCTCTTGTCAAGGATCCCACCAGAACGTGTCTTGAAATTCAACCTGCATTTCTGGAAGCTGTAAGTATCATGGTCACTTCTGCGGTGACTTTGCAGTTTCTAGGCCAACTTGAAGGAATTACAGATTCCAAGTCATCCATAATCCAGTGTATATATTTGATTGCCGCACAAAAATGCTATGGCCATAGAAGAAGCCTATCCTCGGAAGTTGCAAAGATTTTTTGCTATTTCCCATTTGTTGCAAAATCGGAAACAAGATGGAAATAATCAAATTCCTGTTATGTAAACAAGACTTGAATACTCCTGTATGCAGAGGCCAGTATAAATTATCATCTCTATGTTCAGCAGTTCAGTTATTCTGATTCCCACTCGTCGTCCAGAATAAATAATTATTTCTTGTTCGGCAGTTCGGTTATTCTGACTCCCACTTGTCCTCCAATGGTCAGGACCCAGCATCTTTTGAATGGAAGCCCCATCAATCCGTGTAATCAACGGCTCGTATCTCCCGGTATGCCATACCAGCTATTCTGCCAATGATCAAGAATCCGATTCCATCCATTGGATGCAATTTTGTGAGGAATATGAAGTGTGGAAGCTAAGTACAATGGAGAAATATCACCGGTGCCACAATCGTCCAGCCTCGTGAATGAAGACCCGGCAGAATTTGTTATGCCTGTGGTGCACTCAGTATTGCAGACTGAGATTAGCCAAGAAAAAGACATCGATGAAAGGTGATAATCAGGGAGCCGACTGCCACAAAGTGATCATGGGGCTGCTGTATATGCATGTCCCCAAGTATTGATAAGGTGGATGTTACATTGCTGAGATCATTGTTTCAGTCAAAATCTATCCTGTCCAATTACGAGTCCCCATTTATGGGGCTCGTTTGTTGGGAGTGAGCGATTTTCTGGATCCCATCATCAGGGAGCCCAAAGGGGATACAGCTCACGTTATTCTCCCAGAGCCGCTGACCATGTTAGCACTGCTTTTGTGCAGACCATCTGGCAGAGCCCTTGCATCTTCATCAAGCTTCTCTTGATATATGGCTCTCGAGATATTTTATGAGTCCCCATTTATGGGGCTTGTTTGTTGAGAATGAGCGAAATTCTGGACACCATCATCAAAGAGCCTAAAGGGGATATGTTCGGCCCGGACGTTCCAAGCTACAGCCGTCTGCAACAGCAGAGCCTAGCAGAGCCCTAAGAAGGGATTATTCGCGATTTCTTACAAAAGGAGTCAGAGTTTGACACAGCATCATGCAGAAAACTCATACTTTCCAACTCTCAGATATTCACTTCCGATTGCGATGCAACTTTGCACAGATAGATACAGCCTGATCTGCATCTGCGCTCGAAACGGCTCGAGTGCTCTGAGCTACAGGTCAACGAGTAGGATTGTGCGCTGATGAGTTTGACGATGCTTTCCCCTTCATCAGGGGTTAGCACTAGGTTAGCTGATGTCTGGATGAACAGATGTTGAACCTTTGAAGCAAGGTCCGCTGCGCTCTAGCGGCTTCGTTACGGACTGGGTGAGATCTTGAGCGAGTGATGATGCGGAATTATAAACATCGAGCATCAGGCTGGTCAATGAAGGTGTAGCCGCCGAAAGTTCCGCAAGTGAATCAGCGGTGAAATGACCGCTGGTGATATATTGATAGTCAACATTTTGAGGCGACATGGATTGAGGTTGAGAAAGGATATCAATGATTCCAGGCTCAAATGAAGATGAGATCAAATCAAAAAAGCTATTGAATAGAGTTGCATCCAGCCAAAACATTCAACAACAGCGATTTACAGCCTAAAATTCACTTGAAACTGATGTTTATATTTTCAAGATCGGGTGTTGATCGCCACGGCGATGGATCGTCATGCTACGTGTTAGCTGTAGTACTTCGGGTTCAGACGATACCCTACTTGGAGATACTGTGGATTTCTCAAAGGAATGTGAGGCGGCATGTCGAAAGGGGACACCTGCCTGATCTAAAGCCGCTCATTTACAGACATGATGGGCGCACTAAAACGATGCTATCAAGTTCATTGACGGAGGGCGGAGTCGTCCACATCCATGTTATACTTAAATTATGTATCTCCAACTGGATTGAGATATTTGACCTTTAAAAATCTGATCCACCCCACTGGGGACTCGTAATTGCCGCCGAGAGGACGGCCTCTATCCCGCTGGTATTTCTATGTTATACTACGGCACCGAGGGGCCAACGGGAATACGACAAGATCCGATGTCGCCAATGACTAGGAGCGAATGACTCGTCTCAGTGTCGTTTGTTCATGCCGGAAAAAAATTACCTGGCTTCTGCGGTAAGCATATCGAAAACCTCTACAAGAAGTTTGAAGCTTTCTGTGATCATAGGCAGATATGGGGTATTGTCGTTCATCATCATCTGGCACGGAATACTCTGCTATTGCTCATCATTTCAAGATGCTAATCCTGTAGATCGGTGTCTCCGATGGATCATTTAGATGGCTCTCGCACATGCTGCATAAAGATTACTGGCTCATTGGTCATGCCTGTGGGGCGGTAACCCCCACTTACCAGGGTTACCAACATCATGTGATATTTTCCCTTTTGCGGGACTTCTTCCCACGGGCTTGTCGCGCTGCATTTTCTGTCTGTCGGCTCGTCCTGACGGTTGACGATGCGATGATGGCTCGGGGTACACATGGTCAGCTCTCAGGATTTGCTGAATGTTCCTTGGCTTGATTTCTCATGGTTTTAGCATGATTCTACTGTATCCATATTCTTAATTTATTGCCCCAACGCTGAATTTAGGGCTCAGCACCTCTAAATCTGCAGAACAGATGGAATGTGAATAGCATATAGCTGATCAGTGTCACAATAGTTCGATCTCTAGCAGTTTAATGGCCAGATTGGACTGTGAATAATGAAATGTGGCATCACTACAGGTTGTAATGTGCACAATTCACCCAGCAGGCCTACATGGCAAAGGTATAGACTTGCCTGATTCTCCTTCAACAAGTCTCACTGTGTGGGACATTTGGTTCACCCCAATGACTTGTCAATGAATGTGCGCCGCAGGCCTCAAAAATTTTCTACAATAGTGCACTGTGCCTGCTGTCTTATCTCTGAACATATTTAATGCATATCCCAACCAATGCTCACCCTTTGCCTTGCCTGTAGACTGTGAGTTCTGTTTTATTGATGAAAATCTGTTCAAATGGCTCTATCGGGATAAAAGGATCACCAAGCTCTCAAATGAGCTCGGAAAACCTTCCATATTCACTCAAGTATCTCCTCATTTCCCCTGGTAAGTCCCTCAAGCTTTGAGTTAACCCAGTATTAACCAATCTTGAAAAACGTGATTCCACACGGACATAACCAGTAAGCCAGATTACTACGGCCCCAGGTAGTGCTTAGATATTGCTGGGGATTTCGGTGTATGACAAACCATGTCACATGCGTGTATACGTCGGGTACACCTGAGGCTCAGATTTCGTGTGTTGAACCTGTAAGGAATCCCACTGGGGATTTGCTGAGGCATTTGCCCCAGTTCAAAGTTGAGAGAGACTTGGAGCAAGCATGAGCCGCCGAGGTTGATGTAGACTGAACTCATCCGGGGGACGGACATCACGACAGGCACGCAAGCCGCGATGTTTTCTGAGGCCAACCAGAGCATCCGTTTAATACCTTCAATACAGCGTTGAATACACATATAATATGTTGGGCATCCATACGTTTGAGATAGCCCGAATTAGTTCAATCCCAAGCACTAGTCCCAGGTCATGAAGCTTTGGAGCATGCCAAGTTCTGGATCTCCGAACTCTCTGAAGGAGAAGAGAGGGTACTGTAGTTTTCAGACCGGAAGTTCGTCACGCGTCACACCGAGCTCTGAACTGAACTGAAAATAGCGTGACATCACGCTGGGATTCGAGCTCTGAACTGGGGAGCGTGACATGTCCCTAGAGAGCTCAAATCAGCTCTAAATTAGTGTTAAAACCCATTTTTCGCCTCCTGGGCTGTTTCGGGGTCTCCAAGGCCAAGGATCAAGGCATTTTGACGGTTTTCCCAATCGGGACAGATGTGCCTGTGATGTAGTGATTGTTCCATCTTTCATTGAACGACCCTGGCCGATGATAATTATTCACTCTTCGCGCCTTATAGGAACTCAATGTGGAGAGAAATGAGAGAATTGGAATCTGGTGCGTCTGCATTGTCTGTTTCTGGAACCTACGACTACTTATAAGGTATCTAGGCACAACCATAATTCTCGGCATCATGGATCTTGTTTTTGTGCGCTTTCTTGGGCGCCTTGGACCATTCTCTTCCTGCTCATGTAGCCATTCCTGAATGGCCATGTCAGAAATCTTTCCCGGCACCAAATCCTCGCTATCTGCCGCCGCATCTTTAGCGTTGTAAGGGCGAGAGATTTGCCAGTTTAGAGCAGAGACGGCCAATCCAATAGGGTACAGGATGTCGACGGAGAATTCTAATGTGTCACTGTGCTCATTGGAAGTGATTTGCATCATGGCATCAAATGCCGTGATGCATTGTTTTCTGAAATGGATAATTCGTTGAAGATTTGGGAGCAGCCGGTCTAGGCAAGCTTGCTGAAGGCTAGCGCCATAGCGGTGATGGGAAAGAGAACAACGACAAATTGAGCGCCTAATTACGAAATCGGCATGACTAACTACCGATTTGGGTAACTTTTCGCTGATGCAAGGACTTATTTTTAGAGCTAATATACATGTTCTGTTAGCTGTTTTACACTTGAATTTCAGCTCTGGCCATTTCTCGGCTTCCAAAAATTTTGAACTGGGATGTCACACTCAATCCTGGCCTCTGAACTGAAAAAATAGCGTGACATGTCACATGACGGGCGTGGGAATGAACTTCCGGTCTGAAAACTACAGTAATCTGTAGGTAACGGAGCAACCTCGGATGCACCACTGTTGCCATCAGCGATCAAATAATGCCCTTTTTGTACGCGTGGAAATTAATAACTTACTGATGAGTAAGCTTTTGACCTTGAAGTCGAGAAGCTGAGCCGGGGGGTGGTGCAAAAAAAAGAAACATTTGACAAGGACCGTTGGAAAAGGACACTGGGACTGTGGTCCATGGCGGATACACTTTTAGATGATTACAAGGCAATATTCAGTTAGTTTATTCATATTATTGTATACAGTACTTCTCACATCGATTATAATGGACACATATCTGCGAATCTCATTCGTCATTGTACGCCTTTCTTTGCTGCTTGTCTTGAATAATACTTATGGAGAGTGAGGGAGTTTGGCGCTTGCGCCGCTAGGGATTGAGTCTAGGGATTGAGTCATCGATGTACGAGAAAATCTCAGGCTAAGTGGAGTTGCGGAGGTTAACACATAGGTCAATCAGCCCGTTGTTATGACTGAGTAAAGAGTGTGACCACCACTAGTCAGGAACACTTTGAAATTCATGATATTATATTTTTCTCAATCGAAAGGTGCCCTTTTGCCTGTCTTATTGTTTGAAATATTCATTGACATGGTTTTTGAGGACCTCCAGATGTGGTTTGCTCTTTACATGAGGATATTTCAAAAGGTTTGCTTTTTCCCACTTCCAGTCAGTGGCTGTCAGTGGTCTTCCCTTCCCAAAGCTTTTACCGGAGATACATAAGCCATGCCAGTGGATATTCCAAAACTACCAGGAGTGAAAGGGTTTTTTTTAAAAAAGCTATTGTGATTTTCAAAGGGATCCATGACTAATTGTGATGACATACTTTACTCAGTCATGACAGCAGGTTTATTGGCCAAGTGCGTCGGTCTTTGCCCTTGCATAATGCTGAATCATTTTTCCCGGATAGACAGGACGGCTGGGCGTAGTCTTACAAAATCCTCTTTGACATGAGAAAATATTCAAGTCCAGCATCCCTGTGCGTCTTTGTTTTCTCACCGCGGCTATCGGTTTCAGCTCTGCTATAAAGATCAGGCCGTTTCATTCTGAACAGCATCTTCAGAAGATGAAAGCCTCTATTCTATCCGTAGCTCTCGCCATTGCTGGCGCAAGTGCACAAGATACCGCTCACCTGTGGATTGCTCCAAAGTCTACAGACTTGCCTAGCATTGAACACGTACGACTTCCTCCAAAATAACACCAGTGGGGGAGAGGCCGTCCTTCGGCGGCAAGCACGAGTCCCCAATCAGGTTTCATTCTCCTTCTTATGATCAAATAACTAGTAATCTCCCATGTAAGATTACCTGCACCTTCTTTGTAATCTTAGTTTGTGCAATGCCACTATCTGAGACTTTCTCAATGTTGGCCCTTGTCATGACAGTCATGAGGGTCACTTGGACTCAGAAAGTTTCACCCTGAAACACTCTGTAACATTGAAGGGATCAATTCTAGAGATTAATTAAGCCCCTGACCATTTTTTCTTGGACTGCTGAGAGTCTGATACTGGTATTAGTACTCATTACACATCAATTAGCAGCCAAAATAGGGCCACTGTAGAAAGCATCAGTTTTGTTGGGTGCAGAAAGCACAATATCACTCATACCGGTCGCTGCCGTGCTGGTGGGAAAAGCCATCAGGTGACTAGCCCCATTAAGGGCGGTCTTGGCGCTGGTCTGAAAAGTGCTCCTACCCAACAAACAAGCCCACAAGGATCTGTAATCCCAGGGCTAATGAGATGAGGATTGAGACAGTCGCCGAAGATGATGGCTGGCGCCAGCGAAGCAGAGGCTATGTCATCACATGAATATCCCCTTCGGGCTCTTTGATGATGGTTTCCACAATTTTCGTCCATCCCAACAAACGATCCCACAAGTGGGACTCATAATCCAAGCCAGTGATAAATTTGTTTGACAGCCTAGCAAATCATGGTTTCTTGCCCAGAGATGGCAGAAATCTGACACAGGACTTGGTCATTAAAGCTTCGGCAGGTATGCGCCATTAACTCCTCGGGATACATGATCTAACCAACTGGCTATCACAGAAGGTTTCAATGTTGCACCTGAGCCTCTCTTTTTCGCAGCGAGACTCGGTTTGACGACAAGTACTGATCTTAACACCTTCACACTGGATGATCTCAAACTGTATGAGGCATCTTTATTCCTTCAAGTCTCTACTTATGGATTTGATAGTTATAACAACATCGAGCATGATGCCTCTCTTTCTCGTGGTGATTTTGCTCTTGGGGATAATCTCCATTTCAACGAGGCTATCTATCAGACACTGGCCAACTCGAATCCCGGTGTCGACTTTTTCAACGCCACTTCAGCTGGCCAAGTTCAAAAGCAACGACTCGCGGATTCTCCAGCCACCAACCCGAAGAACATTAACACCTCCAAGGAGTTCGGAATCAGAACTGGGGTGAGTCACTGGACCCGCTATTTGGATTCAGCATGACTAATGTTGAGAAGCAATCCGCATTGTATCTTTCCATCTTCGGCGGCCCCCTCACTGGTGTGGCACCAAAAAAGTCAGTAAGGTATCGCAAATCCGATCCATTGCATTCTGACATCCAGACAGGTTTGTTAACGTATTCTTCCGGGAGGAGCGTATGCCCATCGAGGAAGGTTGGACGCGCCCCAATGTCTCGATCACTCTCGCCACTGTAGCGCCCCTCAGTGCTATCATTGCCCAGGCATCAGATTGGAGTCCTAATCCTAATCAGATTCCTTCTCTTGCAGTGGTGGTCGATGCGCAGGGCGATGTAACGACATTTTGATCGACCCCCCTCACTACAGTATTTGGCGAAGAGATTGTATGGTTGTATCCTGGTTACATGATGGATAGATTCATAGTTATTCCTATAAAATTTGTTTGATCAAACCTGCAAACCTGAGAGATGCGACACCTTCATTATCGATGCTGTCTTATACGAAAATGGCGGGGTCTTAGATGATGAACAAGGGAGTGATCACGAATATGATGATGTTTCAAGACTAACAAGGACAGCAAAGCCAGCGATAATCTACAACAGAGAACAAAGGGGGGGCAACTAGTAGAACAATATTCTTTAGAACTTGATAAAGGAAGACCAAAGGAAGACCGACGAAAGCTGGAGCAAGTAAGTGAGGAAAAATCGTGCAAACCAAGTAAATGAGCTTATGCATAACGAAAGTACAAAGCTGAGCGAAAGAAAACAGCTCGGGAAAAAGACCGAATGAGGGAATCACGGCTATAGCCACCACCAGCGCCACAAATGCGAAGATAACTAGAACCTCAAGGAGGGAAAGAACGCAGAACCTCGGAAATGGTAAGAGCGTAAGAGCGCCAAGACCAAGAAGGACTAAGATCCAACACCACGAACCTCATCTGCAAAACAACAAAAGTCTACATAGCGCTACATAGATCGGGTAGACCATATAGCCGTGTAGCTTAATCCCATTCTATGTAGCTCTATGGTAGAACATTGGTTTCTACGCCAGCTATGCTATCTCTGTGGGGATATAATCAGCCCCCACACTGTTCTGTGTTTCAGGCAATCATACCTTATTGGACCTTCTTACCGTGGCTTGATAATTGCGCTCGAAGAGGTGAGCAAAACAAAGTAAAATTGCTAGGCACAGTAGTGTGATAAAATAGAATCATGCTGGTAATCCCGAGAACCTTCCGACAGCGGGCAATGTAAGTATGTTGTACTGATTATATGTACTAGAATGATGAATTGTCAGGAAGACATGCATAAAAGACACGAGAAGAATACCCTTACTAAACTCGGAAACCTTTCTTAACCGGACTCGGAGGACCAAGTGAAGAGATGGAACTGGGAGGAAAACAGAAAAGGACAGAGCTTATAGCACACAGTGCTGTCTCTGGAGCGCACCCACAGACGGACGACACACACGAAAGACTCGGGGTAAGATTTTTAAACATGCGCAATTGATGGTACGTGGAATGCAAGGCCGGACTCTGTGTAGAGAAATTTTGTTCTTGTAAATTTTTGACTCGGGATCAGGTCTGCCGCCATTCTGACGCCTGTCCGTTGCTTTACGGATTGAACACAGCGGCATTACTCCGTCTATGTCACTTCATTGAACTATTTTACAATATCAAGACATTGTTACCATTGTGAAGGGAGATCGGAGTTCTTGTGGACCTGGATGCAGCACACTGACGAATGACCAGGCTAAGTAGCTGGTGTTAAGATTGGGAAAGACGCTACATGATACGGACAGATAAGTAGTACGAGGGGAGACATAGTACCATTGTAAGGATGAGGAAGCAAATCAAGAAACAGCAAAAAAAGTTTATCGTTGCATGATACTTGAATGAAAAAGGAGGCAGGGAATATCGTTGCGATGATTGAATGGTGCTGATACTGAAGAAAGATATTACCAAACGGAAAAGGCCAAACAGCAACCGAACATACTCGTGGTATCTCTGTAAATAAGGACAAGTTATGCGACGACGCAGTAGCCATGGAACTTTGGTGCTCGAAATCAAGCGGAGGTTTGTCGCTTTCCGGTTGAATTCATCAAGGCCATGGTCGCCTTCCGGTTGAATTTGTCAAGCACATGGCCTTGTCGACGCTTCCGCACGGAACTCAGTCTCCACGGCGTGGTGCTTTGAGCGCGTAGGAATCCCTCATTTTTTGAGCACTTAGGAACCGACTCACCCCTTTTTCAGGCCTGGCGCGAAGACAGCGGCAAACTGTTGCGCGATGTCCTGAATCCCTCTCGCACGATATCCTGAGTGCCTCTTGCACGATGTCCTGAATGCAACAGACGTCAAATTCCAATCATCCCTAAGGAGGAGGACTGCGGCGCAGTCCAGTCTGTGCTGTTGAAATGATCCGAAGAGATGATAGAAGTGATCTAAAGAAATGATATATGGGTATCCGTGCGAAGAAATGATGTATCAATGCGAAGGAATAAGAGATATATCGGTCCATAATGTCCTCCGTCCAACGCGCTACGCGTGCTGTGGCGTGCGGTGTGTTTGATCGGAGGAGTGTGGGGTTGGCCGAGGCGCTGTTGCGTTGCATGCGCGTGACCGGCATTGGATGTGGTCGAAGATAGAGGATGACATAATCGCATATTCAGACGAGTCGTTCTATGTCATGTTCTGACTTTTAAAACTCGGTCGTCCATTCTGCGCCCACAGCTCAGTATAAGTAGGCGTCCCCGAGCTGTGGTGATAGACGTAACCATTACGTACCTCATGCGCTTGCAGGACCGTGGAAATCGCGGGAGTGGGGATGAATGGCGATCCACGTTCCACATACTTCTCCGACATAAGAGTGTTGATCTCGAATATGGGAGTTTTCGGTCCATCGTCGGGGTTCCTGCGCTGGAGAAGCGCCATATCTACATGCGGAGTCATTGCTCCATATCTCATGCCGAGTCGTTTCGATGAATTTCCGCAAAAGATCTTGGAACGGTCGAGTTGAGCCTCTGGATCAGGGGGGCCTCGACATTTCCGTGGAAGCAGCTCAAGTTCACGTCGTTTGCCATCGGAGCCTGTCGTCATGACCTCGATCCTTCGACATAATACTTTGCCCAATGACATAAAGGCCATCCTGCCGTGGCACTACGCGTCCGCATTAGTATCAAAGAGTCCATCCTATGTAGGTCCCAGGTAACGAATCCACCCTTGATATATACATGCAATTGTCAAATCCAAGGTCTTTAGACTTCTTTGACCACAGTTGATCTGAATTTGAAAAAACCCGATTGCGTACAGAAGGTATGGCGAGTTCAGGTACCACGTTTCGGAGTTTCAGCCAAGTGCCACTTTTTGGTCTTTGCCTTGCGTTGTGATCTGCGGTGATGTGAAACATGAAGATTATTGTATATTGAAAGAATCTGTCCACCACTGTGGTGGATGCAATAACCTGAAGACTGCGCCAATAGCTTGACGGCAACTTCCGCGCCTGTGGGAAACGCACCGTGTGATCTTTTGGCCGTAATAAACTGCAAAAAATCAAATTCGTGCGAAATTGACATTTTGATATTTTTGTGTGAAGTTGGAAGACAAGTGGAATTAGTGTTGAAGTTCTCAATGCTGCAAAGTTGGTTGAGGTCTGATCTTGTGAGGCCAAGTCGACTTGATGAGATTTTCGCACAGGTGAGCATGGAGGTGAGGCGTGGATATTAAAGGGAGGGTCGCATGCAGCTTTCTGGTTTGCTTAACTCCCCACAAGCATCAGACAGAGAGGCCCCCCATAGCCACCATGTCTAGCTCTCTCCATTTCTAGTCTGTCCTCTATTATGTCTTTGGTGTTGTGCCATTGCATCTGCTGGTGTAATAGTGCAGAAAGCCCAGCTTTCCCCTAGGCCACATCATTTTCTGGGAGCAGCATCTTCTTTCACGTGTTTTTCACACTTTCCGCCTCAGATATGCTCAGGTTTGTCGCATAATTCTCTAAAAATTATCTGTCGACCAGTGAAACTAGAGGGACTTGATGTGATGTAGAGAGACAACAATTAGGGTACTGATTTATATTGCCAGGCCGTTCTGCTAATGGAGAGCTGTTTGGGCATGGATGAATAAATAAATATATCATCGTTCTTCTATGTCTGCCCTGAGCTGATTCTTTGAATTATTTGGCATTAAGACAATTCATTGAAAGGCTGAAGAAACTATACCTTGAACAGTGGGCCATTGGTGGCAGCTAGATATTTTAACAAACAGTCGAGATTCAAAAACACCTCTATTCAATGTGAATGCTGCGGGAAGATAGCAAGCAATGCATAAGGTTCATTTCAGCCCTAAGCTAGCGCTAATGACAGAAGACGGACGCCTGAACTCGTTAGCAGTGGCGGTCGAATGCAACGTCACAGGTCATATGACTCTCCTGATTAGACGATGCCCAAGTGCCGGCCCGACAGATCTTTCCGACCAAGTCAACCTCGCAGCATTATCAACGGCAGGTCCAAACTTCGCAGGAATCGGAAATGAACCTCGCATAATATTCCAGGAACCCCTTCAACTTCACATCAAAAAACTTGTCTCAAGACTCAAATCAAAAACACCCTACGGCACTGCTGAATTATTGCAGCGTATTACGGTCATATGATCTATCCCCGTTAGATTCTCTGATAGCAGCACTCTGAATTTTGATCACAACCACCAAGTGAGCCAACAAGTTAGTTCGGTAATGTTCGTAGACGGAACACTGCAAGAAATAAAATCGGAGAAAGTCGCGATAGAGACGATATCGGGGAAGGGGTGATTCGCTGACTCGACGGGACATTCATTGAAGCATTGTGATTCTGGTCGATTCACCACATATTTCCTCGCCATTTATCCTTGAGAATACCAAATCCTCTGCAACATTGTTTGTACAGCTCCCTCGCTATCCAAGTGGGTTATCATATTCCCAAAGTCATACCACATTGTTCTTCATCTTGATCATTCTCAGCAAGCTACCGGGTGAAATTTATAACAAATTTGTAACATGTATAAAGGGCTAAGGCGGCGCGATTGAGGCATGACGTCTGTCGATATCCTGGTATTCCTTGCACACATGTCTCAGCTGTTCGAACTGTTCGAACTCCTCTTTCAAAAGCCCGTGCACGGCATTCCTCATCCACCACGTCCCCCCCTCCGGCGGGTCCCATGGAAATATGGGTGGATAGAATCCTAGTTCGTCCTCTGTATCTTCTCGCCCTTGCAGAGTGAGCTGATCGATCTGACCCCTCAACTCGTATATATCCATGAGACATCCCGCCCCAAGCCTCAAACCTTCTTGCTTCGATAGCTTTCCCTTTCCCATTGCGAGCTGCTCGTATGCAGAAATGAGTAGACCGTCAACAAAACATTCCTTTGCCAAAACGACCGCTTCGACCGGATCTATCGAGAGATCTCTCAGATGGTACGCGTGCTGTGGCGTGCGGTGTGTTTGATCGGCGCAGTTGCGGAGCTGCGTTGCATGCGGGGATCTCCCAGTGTGTCATTCGGACCGGCATTGCATGACATAATCACATACTCAGGCCTCACAGTGACTGACTCGTGGAGTAATTGCTTCTCACTGCTCGAGCGGTTGCGACGCTGCAGCGCTTACACAGATCGTCAAGTAAGCTTTTCGAATCAAACAGCAAACGGTATCGCCGGACCGCAGCAATACCGAGCATTCGACGGGAGTGATATCAAACTGTCCTGGTGCCTATTTGTCAAATCCAGTACGGATCCTCAGATGATTCTGACTTTTGAAACTCGGCTGTCCATTCTGCGTCTCCCATAGACCTGTTTGACACAGATGGCATAGGCTCAGTATATGTAGGCCTTTCCGATCTGTGGTGTTATATTCGGTGAGAGACGTACCTCTGGCTTACCTCAAAGTGTACCTCCTGCGCTCGTAGGACCGTAGAAATCGCGGGAGTGGGGATGAAGATTCCACATGCTTCCCCGACATAGGAGTGTTGATCTCTCTGTCTGCAACTTTGAGTATGAGAGTTTTGCGTCCATTGTCAGGGTTTATCTACATGCGGACTCATTAGGGTCATTCACAGTAGGCAATTTATTGCCCGATTATTGGTCCGATTATTGGTCAATTATTGATGTTTTGGCAGTAATATGCATGATTAATCAGAAAATAATTGCTCTAATACTGTAGTTTTTCGACCACAAGTTCGTCACACGTCACGCGGACCTCTGAACTGAACTGAAAATGGCGTGACATCACACCAAATTTTAAGCTCTGAACTAGAGATTGTGACATTCCCACGCACCAAAAAAGGCGATTTTCCTTCAAAGCGGTTCCAAAAAGTCCAAAAAGCCATGCAATTCAGTTTTTTCAGGTATATTAACATGTTCCAAAGACACAGAAGCAAGGTCAAGGATGCTGTATGACACAAAAAAAATGTCAATGAACTGATGTGTCGGTATGTCACACTCTATCCCGAGCTTTGAACTGAAAAAATAGTGTGGCATGTCATGTGATGAGTGTGGGAATGAACTTGTGGTCGAAAAAAGACAGTAATTGCTATCGTGAAACCCGACTGCTAGAATTTTGCCAATAATCAGGGACTTGAAGATGAAAACAGTTGTGATTATTTGCTTGGCCACCCTACCGCCTTCAAGCTCCGCACAAAGTGGTCTGACTGATCCATAATCACTAACCAGGCTGTCTCGCAATTCTGCATACCCGCTGTACAGACTTTTAGCACCAGGTAGATGTGAATGAAGATTTAACAATGGCTAACTACGACTGATTAAATGCATCTACCATAGACTAATCAGCCTTGTGGCATTGCAAAGGTCGTCATCCTTCAACTTGGGTGTCTGGGTCTGATCCCATTCAGAGTAAGGTTGCACCTCTTCCTCTTGTTCCGGCCATTCCCATCCTGCTCTCCAGTCTCTTCAACATCTTCATTGTACCCTCCTAAATCCAACCAGAACTGGGGATAGTGCACCAGTTTCTGTGGAAACACTGCCAAAAAGGGAAATCTTGCTTGACCTCCTCTGCTATCAATTTGAGATAACAAGGACATGAAGATTTTACAATGACTCACAGATAATGTTTCAAATATCACCACCTTCCGTGACCTGGGAACACTTTAGCCCAGCTCCAGTATGCCCAATCTCGCAATTTGCTTGATGATATTGCTGTCAGAGCCTGGAAGAAAGGTCACAATAAGTAATCTAGGGAGAGAACAAGGAGATATACTGAATGAAGAAGTTTTCATTGCCATGGTAGATTAGGCTGGGTTCACTGCATCATTGTCATGTTAACGTCAGCTGGTTTGGGCACCTAGCGAGACCGACTGCTGGAATGGGAGGAAGTGGGTTGCTGGCACTATTGGTTTACTTTTGGTAGGCCATGGTTGGTAGAACAAGAAGAGCAAGAAAAGGAAAGGGCAAGGCTGGTGCTGGTGCTGGTGCTGGCCGTGATGGTAGCAAAAGGGGTAAACAGCAACCGATTAATCATGTGGAATAATTGATTACTTTTGGATAATCACCGCTTGTGTCGATTATTCAGCAAATAATCAAATAATCTTCAATTATTATGTAACGTGATTATCCGTTAATCAGAAAATAATCAAACCAATAATTGAGCAATAATCGGTACTATGAACGACCCTATTGCTCCGTATCTCCATGCGGAGTTGTTTCGATGAATTTCTGCAAAAGATCTTGGAACTATCAAGTTGGGCCTCTTGGAACGGTCGAGTTGGGCCTCTGGATCAGGGGGGCCTCGACATTTCGGTGGAAGTAGCTCAAACTCAAGTCGCTTGAAATCGATCGCCATCAGGGCCCTATTATCATCCTGACCTCAATCCTTCGACATAATACTTTGCCCAGTGACATAGAGGTCATCCTGGGGTGGGACTACAAGTCCGCAGTAGTATCAACGAATCCATCTTATGTAGGTCCCAGGTAACAAAACCACCATTGATCTATATGCAATTTTTGAATGCAGGGTCTTTGGACTTTTTTGACCTGAATTGATCTGAATTTGAAAAACCAAGCCCCGATTCCGTGCCAAATGGGTAGACTCGTTGCCAGCCTACAGAAAGGGATTTTTGCCTTGCACTGGTGTGATGTGAAACATGAAGATTATATCGAAAGAATCTGTCTACAGCCGTATTGTATGCAATAACCTGGAGACTGCACCAATAGAGAGTTTTGGAATCACGGAATTCCGTGATTAATTTTTTCAAATCTCCTCTGTTATTCTAGATATTCCCTGGATGTTACTATCACAAATTAATGAGGCCCGTGAGGTGCCTCTACTACCAAAAGGTTGTAGTCAGTGGTCCCCTGCAATATGGAGATATCGCAAATGTCCAAAGTTACGCAATTTCCGTGATTCCAAAACTTCCTAATAGCTTAACGGCAAATTCTGCCTGTGGAAAATGTATTTTGATCACAACCAACAAACGAGCTGACAAGTTGGATTCGTGATGTCCATAGACGGAGCACGCAAGAAATGAACTCGGGAAAACTCGCGATAGAGGCAATATTGGGGAGGGGGGTTCGCTGACTCGATGCGACACTCTGTGAAGCATTGTGATTCCGGTCGATTCATCACATATTTCCTCACTATTTGTTCCCTGAGAATATCAACTCCACGGCAACATTGCTTGTACAGCTCCCTCGCAACTCAAGTCGGTTGTTATATGCTCAAAGTCATACCACATTGTTCTTCGTCTTGATCATTCTCAGCAAGCTAGGCGAAATTTATAACAAATTTGTAACATGTATAAAGGGCTAAGAGAGCGGGATTGGGTCATCCTAATTTTCTGTTCGGCGTCTGTCGATATCCTGGTATTCCACACACTCAATACTCAGCTCATCGAACTCCTCTTCAAAATGCCCGTACACGTCATTCCTTGTGCGTACCTCCACCTCGTGCACTAGCGGCGGCCCCCACGGAAGTATGGGTTGATAGAGAATTTCTGGTACTTCCCCCGCTAATTCCGATGGCTGGCTGAAGTGAGCCCTCAACTCGTATATGTCCATGAGACATTCCACTCCAAGCCTCAAACCTTCTTGTTTCGATAGCTTTCCCGTTCCCTTCTCAAGCTGTTCGTATGCAAAAATGACTAGACCATCGACGAAGCATTCCTTCGCCAAAACGAGCGCTTCGACCGGATCTATCGACAGATTTTGAAGATGGGATAGAGCAGCTTTTCGAATGGGCAAAATACGCCATTTCGTAGCTAGTCGGAGCACGGCCATCCACTGCTCTACCCCAAGATTAAGCCCTTCTGGCCTGTGAAATGATTTCAGCCATACAAGAGGCTCCAGATCTTGAAAATCACGTACGCTGGATACATGGCTTTCAAGAGACTTTCGAAATCGCGCTTCGTGACATCATCGAGCTTGCGAATTGAATCATTGGGTCCTTCAGGAACTCCAGGTAGCTGCTCTGGCTCGATGGTAGTATCCCACATGGACTGTTTGAAGCGAGCAGTCGGAACCTTGAATACTGTAGTGTTTCCTCGACCTAAGGATGGTAGACGTCATTTAGTGCCAGATTATCCGATTGTCCAAACACCAACCTCGAACGCCACACAGTTCCAGTAGTATTCGGGATGAATGTAACCCTCAGTCATTGATGTGGGGGTTGTTTTGGATCAGTGCAAATTGGACGTCTTATATCTTGCAGCCTCGAGGCGAGCCAGAGGTCCTCTTACTTCGATTCATCAAGATGGATGCAGGATCTTACGTATCAGACGCACTCGGAACAGGACGTCAATTGACTCCAAGATACTGGCTGGTCAGTGGATCCAGAGCGCCTATACACCAGCCTCGAATGCCACAGAGTTCCGCGATTGTTTAGGAAGAATGTTACCCACCGCCATCGATGTGGATCAGTATGAATTAGACGCCTTCTATCTTCCAGCCTCGAGGCGGGCAGCTGTCCTCTTGCTTCGATTTCTCAAGGTAGGCGCTCATGTATGCAGGATCTTACGTATCAGAGGCGCTCAAAACAGGACTTCAATGGAGTCCAGAGAACCCATGACACGATACTGGCTGGTCAGTGGATCCAATGCGCCTATCTTTGTCCGATGTATCTATGTATATCCTGCAGACCAGCGTCAGGGTTCAACGTTCTTCCTTGATGCCCATTCGCCTTTGATACGATATAAAACTTGTTGAAAGATTCGAGACTCAAACTTCTCGAGTCGCTAACATCATGGGCAATCACACTCGGCGAGATTACTGCATGCTCCTTGGAATAGCCAGTGGGGTAGAGGCCACTCTGGTGGTGGTACATCACCTTGCTTTAGCTAAGTCTCCCTACTGTGAAAATTAGTAAGCATCGGATCTATTTTGATCCGGTATGAGGACATTTCACGGAGTTTATTCCCTTTCAGCAGGGGGTCCCACAGCCTGCGTGACCCTTGAGTCACAGGCAGTCATCAGCTGACTCAATAGCGACCCTCAGAAATGAATATTACAAATTCTCATCAAATAGTATGTGATCACATGCACCAGCCATCAGCTGACTCAATAGCGACCCTCAGAAACGAATATTGGTGGTGGGCAATCTCGTACTGCCGAGCGTGAGGCTGAGTCAGCATTCCCACGCCTTCACACCGTCAGCGGAATGGCAACTTGATTTTTTTAGATGAAGATTGCTTCAATACATGTAAAAGCATAATGAGCCATATGTATCTAAGATATTATGATGATATTGACCATAAAATATGATTATCTTCAGGTGACAAAGCCCACACTATGGATCGGCTTCCAGTTCGTCATCATCTGTCGGCGCGACGCCCTCAATGGAGTCGTCAATCTCACCAGTGACACTCTGTGGGAAGTCTACCGGAAACCGACGCTCTACAGGCCAAGAGAGAAACAGTGTCAAAGCAGTAGTAAGGGCCTGAGCCTTGTCCGCTTTGAGCTTCATCTTTGATGCAACAGGTATGTTCGGTACACTGTAGAGCTTCTTGAGAATGTTGAGTTGGAGCTGAAGCTGGACAACAGTCAGTCCAGGGATACCATCGACAGAAGTAAGCATGTTTGCTGATGCTCTTGCCAGAATGGCGAACTCGTCTCGCTTCTTCTGTGCATCCTTTGCCACCTTCTCACGCTTCTCTGTTGCTTTCTTCAAGTCAGTGGCCTTGTGCTCATTGCGCCACTTCTTTTCCAGCCCACTTCCATCGACTTGACGAGCGGTCTTCCGAATAAACTGCATATCTTCATCAGTTAGAAGACGTTGAATGAATTTCTGTGTCTGATTATGGGCCCACATTCAGAGATGATTGAATTGATGAAGAGTTTTCGTTGGATTCTTCCGAGCATCGACATGATAAGTGCCGAGAAGTCCTTCGTTGACATCATTTGTCGCGGCGGTCCACGCTAAATCTTTCTCTTCATCGGTTGCACCATCTATGAGTCCACCAGGGGCGTACTCAGATGCAAACCGAATGAAAGTTCCCTTCATTCCACGAACAAAGGCGACAATCATTTCCTTCACTAGAGGAAGTGACGGTGCAAGTTTCCGTGCAGCAGCAACAGCGCTTGGTCGCGCCCATTCATCCTCATCGAGAGTGCAGAGCTTTGCATCTTTCTCAGGATCCAACCAGCGTCCCGGATCCTCCAAAACACTGTCAAGATGTTCAACAACAGTTTTGTGATATGGTCCAAGGGATAGACCATTGAGACCTCGTTGTCGGACGTATGAGAGGTAGGGCTTGGTGATATTCTGATTTGCGAGCGAAAGAACAACGAGTTCTGTAAGAGTCGGGGGATCATGAAGTGCTTCAAGGACATTTTTCTCGAGATTGTTGAACTTGGCGGTTTGTTTGACATCGCGCATCAGAAGGAGATACTCGCGATAGTCATCGAGGCTGTCAATTAGTTCATCAGCGGCATCTCCGTAACTGGCAAAACGAGTGTTGCTCGTATCTGGAAACCGCTGACCCTCGAGATGGATAACATGCGAGTCTCCCTGTCCCTTCTTATCGTCCTTGTTATTGAATATTGTGCCAGCCAAACAGGCTAGCTTGACTCCACCGGCTGTAGATGCTTCCAACGCCACCAGTTCTTCAGCGGTGACAGGCTCGGATCCCTTCTCCGGCGCCAATGCTTGTTTGACAGCCTGAGAGTTCCATTTGTTCGCAAGAATCATAGGTCCCTGGGCGCCTAAAGCCTTCCATGCTGCCACCATCACAGAATTGCCTCCTTTAAAGCTGTTCTGTTCCTTGTGCATACAGCACCCAGTCCACAGGAACAAGGTAAGCTCCTGTTTCTCTGGAGCAGGAAGTGCCTCAAAGGCAGCTTCTCCGACACTTTTGATGACTGCTGCCAGCGTTGCAACATCCCGAGTTGCTCTTTCCTCCGACGTCAACCCAACCCAAGCCTCAAAACCTCCTGCGTCATCCACCTTCTTGATATTCCATTCCTGAAGCACTGCAAAGAGCTCTTCGGCAGTCTTTAGACGAATAGCATCCATTCCAAGGCCATCAATGGTGACTTCATGCTTCCATTCCTCGACAAGATTGGCTGCTGACTTCTCACCATTTGCATGGTCTCCATTCATAGCCCGAAGCTTGACTGCAAAGTCACGAAGCTCCAGTTTCTTCACTCGGTTCTGCTTTTGGCCGAGCGGACTTTTGGCATAGAGGTCAACAAGCTCCGTGTATTGCTTGACCCATGTTGACTTGGAGACCTCACTGGAATGATCTGTGGTTGCTTGGAGTCCAAGGAATCGATTCTTCGGTATGGACTTTGCTGATTTTGCATGGATATCACCTTTGGAGGAGTAATTGGGTACCCGCATTGCGATATGGTGGGATTGGAAATTAATCTTTCTGTTTGAGGTACTGTCACCGCTGGCTGTGAATGCTGAGAAGCTAAGGTAAGCTTTTATCGTTCAT
The DNA here is from genome assembly GCA_029320655.1 of Mycena floridula. Taxonomy (NCBI): domain Eukaryota; kingdom Fungi; phylum Basidiomycota; class Agaricomycetes; order Agaricales; family Mycenaceae; genus Mycena; species Mycena floridula. The sequence continues at coordinate 1,281,125 of JARIHS010000011.1, forward strand.
TGTTTTTGGGTAATACTGCTCACCTGGTGCATGGGAAACCTCATAGGCGAGCTGAAGCTTTGCCGCAATACCACCCTCCAAAATGGTACGTCTAACAGTCCGGCTGCTCATTGCAACAGAAACAGAAATACCGAGAGCTTTTCCGACTGCCTGCATCATTGGTCCAACCTTGTTTGCGGAACAACCATTCCGAACCAAAGTCCGAGCAAGGGACTGAAACTTTTCGGTAAATGCTCCCTTGGTCTTCAAATGTGCCACAGTAGGCGTCTGCTGCTTCGATTTGACCTTGGCCATGGTATTAGCTGCTTGATAGCAGCGAGCTTTGAGAGCATGAACGAGCTTCCGTGAAGCCATCAGGTCTGCTTTTTGACGAGAATGCTTTTCTGCTAGCTGATTCAGGTTGTTTAAAAGCAGTTGAGACGATTGAGAGAATGCAGAGAAGGTTCTTTCAGCTGCTGAAGCTGCCTTCGCGATGACCTGCTTGACTTCGGCACATTTTGCTGCAAGGTCCTTTCGGATGCCCTTTTGTTCCTGTTTAAGGATCTCAGCTCGGCTTCGGAGGTGAGCATTGACTTTGGATAGGTTTCGTGTTTCCCTTTCATAGAAAGCAGCTCGTCTGACCGGAGATTGCAGGCTCGGGACTCGTGATAGATTTTTTGCAGGTTTTCCAGGGGTCTTGGGAAATACGGAGATTACTGGAGGCAGCGGTGCTTCTTCTGGCGTGTTGTAATGAATTCGTCGACCCTTGGCAAGCGCCTGAAGCTGTGCGGGTGATTTTCGTGTCTTTTTGGCTTTACCCATGCTGGTAAATGACGGATGCAGGAGGCAGAAAAGGCAAATGTCTTTGGGGCAGGTTTGACCAACCAGACTGCTCTCTACAGCTGCATTAGCCATTTTACACGTCAAATAAATGATTATAAACAATTACCTCGAGGCTTTTGTTGAGTTTGAGGCCACAAAGGAAGCTCGAGATGTCGGACGCGACTTGTCACACATTGTGACAGAGTGACTAATGCCCGCTCAGTTTGGACCATTTTATGATGCGGCTTGCACAATTAGGGCCAGACTCGGGATCCGGGACCGACCGGTGACAGATTTTCGTCAATCTGGAAAAAGGCTGAGTCATCTCTCGCATGATTGAAATATATGGAATATTTAATTAATTAAGTTATGGTCCAATGAAGAATTCCTTTTTACAAAATTTGAAAAGTTGAAAGAAATGAATTTAGCACCAGAAATTGAATAGAGACGGTGCTGGCACCGGCCAGAAAAGTCGCTGCCGGATCTGCCAGAAATATTACCTCAGACACAACAAGACCAAACACCATCACCGAGTACCGGATTGCCCACCACCACGAATATTACAAATTCCCATCAAATAGTATGTGATCACATGCACTGGCCATCAGCTGACTCAATAGCGACCGTCAGAAACAAATATTACAAATTTCCATCAAATTGTATGTGATCACCTGACTCCATCATCAGAAAAGTGAAATATGCTACTAGTACATGCAGGCCTCAGGGGCAGTCCTTGATTTTCTGCAAGTTCATGTGCTGCTCGAAAGGGAAATACAGCACATGACCTTGCAAACCAAAGCTGGTTCAACTTTTGGGTTCACTGTAGCTTACAAGGCTTCTTCATTGACTCATTGTTGCTTCCTCTGCCATCATGCTCTGTCTTTCTCATTGTTCAATTCTCATGTGAACCTTCCTTTTTCTTTCCTGACGTGTCGGTTATCCATCAGAACAGCTGACAGCACAGTCCACATCATTTTCTTTCCAAATACAGAGTTGTCCCCATGATGGTTTCATCACCCGTCCTGATGGCAAGTTAATGTACTAGGAGTGTTATATCAATAAGTAAAGGGAGAACGGTGGGAAAGTGAACAGATCAGCTGACATGGTTCACATCACGCTTTCTTTTGATCTGTCACGCGGAGTGCGAAAGTATTTGAAAGACCGCTGATGAACCGTTGTTTGGGTTCTTGCGCAGCTGATCTCTCACGCGCAGTGTGAACCTGTTTGGTGATCCATTGTTTGGGTTCTTGAGCGGCATTTTCCCCCGCCCTGTTTCCGTTTCTGCTTCCCCTCACACCCTGTCAGCTCTGTCCTCCCGCCCTTGCCTGTTGCTCCAAGGTGACTATCTTTCATCTTTACTGTAAATTTTTCATTGCTTTATTCTGACATTTCTTTATTCTGGCATTTGTGGTAGGCTTTATTCTGGCATTTCTGCTGGGTGGCTCACCTCCTAATTTCGCTTTTTTAAGCCTTCCTGCATTCCTTCCTTTGCCCTGCCTCTTTCAGTGTTTTTTTTCCGGTACTGGCAGGTGTCATCTGATCTCTCCCTCCCATCATGTGATCAGACTGTGACTGAACGTGTTACGTTGTGTGCATGCAGTTATTTGGAGGTTGTTACCTCTTGGCCTTTGCTTACATTGTTGTGGCCACTATTGTTATTGTAATTTCTGTCTATTAACACACATTGGCTGCTTCAACTAACACCAGTTCAAGGTTGTCCTCTCTTCTGCTCCAAGCCAGAATTATTGTATTAATTACTCTTGATTGATATGTAAATTATTTATTTGTATGACATGAGTCAAAGACTGATTATAATTTCAACAGGGAATCTCCACCACATACTCCAGAGCGTAATCGTCAAGCAGAGCGAGATGCTGATCATCTGCAACGGCTTCAGATGACTTCTCCCAGTCATCGCCGCCGCCATGGACAGAGGTCCACCATTCCTGTCACAATTCCCATCTTGCACTTGCCAGATCATCCTGATCCTCCTTTGCCCCCACCTCCACCTCACCCTGGACCTGTATATCATCATCCATATTATCAGCCAATCCACTTTCCTTTCCAGTATCAACCTGCCCCTGGGCCTGTAACTTTTGCACAGCCTGCATTCCACTACTTCTATCCTATGGTTGCACCATTGAATAGCCAGAATCCAATTTGACCTCTTGGATATCAAAATCCAAATTTTGTTCTGGGTCAACCTATGCAGCATCCGGGTGTTCTGAACTGGCGTCAAATCCAGAACCGGTTAGATCAACGGGAATTTGAACGGGCTGAAGCACGGCAAAGAGCAGCTGAAATTGAGGAACTGCGACGCCAGCATGAATTTCGGGTTCAGCAAGCAGAGGAAGCCCGACGTACAGCAGAGCAACATAGCCACCAGCAACTTGAAGCTGAAGTGCAGCGGGCTGCTGAATGGAGATGGATTGAGCGTGAGGCCCATCAATTAGAGGCTGCTGAAGAATATCGCAGGCGTGTTGCAGAACATGAGTAGCAGGCAGCTGAACAGCAAGAGGAACGGAGGCGAGTTACTGCCGAACATGAGCAGCAGACTGCTCAATGGCAGGAGGAACAGAGACAAGCTGCAGCAGAACATCGGCAGCGTGCTGCTGAATGTGAGCAGCAGGCAGCCATACGTGAGCATCAGAGAGCTGAACAGCAGGCCAGAGCAGAGGAGAGGCAACGAGCAGCCCAAATAAGAACTCAGCATGCTGAAGGTTGAATGCTTACAGCCCGGATGCCTTATGCAGAGCCTACAGCACGTCATTCTCTTAGTGAGATGAAATTTGACTGTAGCCATTGTGGAGCTTTGCATTGGACAGAGGAAAGACTTAGCATTAGTTCTGAGACAAACCCAAAATTTGGCATGTGCTGTCTCCAGGGCCAGGTCAAGCTTGATGCCTTTTCTGAACCTCCCTCTGTTCTCCACCATCTTTTCTCTGGCTCTCATCAGCATTCCAAAGTCTTCAAACAGCATATTCATTCATTCAATAGTGCTCTGGCTATGACTTCAGTTGGCGTTCAGGTTGACCATGCTGTTACCAATGCAAGTGGACCATACTGCTTTCGCATTCATGGTGAGCTATCTCATCAGATTGCTCCACTTATGCCGAGGGAAGGATCCACTGCATCCTATGCTCAACTTTACATTCATGACCCTGCTGAAGCCAATCGAATCCGGAATGAACACAACAACCAGAATAACATAGATCCTACTGTTCACAGTGCCATATTTGCTGAGCTTCAGAACACTTTGCATGCAACACATCCCTATATTCCACTGTTCAAGCAGGCTTTTCAAATTCTGCGAGAGAAGCCAGCTCACCTGCATAAAGATGTGCAAGTTCGGCTTCGGCTTACTGAGGACAATGATGCACATCGTTACAATCTTCCTACTGTTGATGAGATCGCAGCAGTCATTCCAGGATCAGGAGAGGAGAAGATTTACAATGGTCATGAGATCTTGCTTCGACTTAATGGTGGGGGATTGTGATATATGAGCCATATTCATCCTCATTATTCACCCTTGCACTATGTTCTTCTCTTTCCCTATGGCGATTCTAGCTAGCACCCAAAGATTCCTTTGGAACAGGGCAACCATGGACAAACCCGCACCAAAAATGGGTTCATGTCTGAGATGCTATACTATGCACATCGACTTCACTATCGGGTACAAAATGATCTCCGCCCTATTCTATTTTTGGGTGGCAAGCTTTTCCAGCAGTTCATTGTTGATGCATGGGCATCTATTGAGCAAGGAAAGCTGAACTGGATTAGAAATAACTAGAAAACCCTTCGTGCAGAGCTTTATAGTGGTCTTCAGGATGCAGTGAGAGCACAGGATCATAATAATCCAGCAAACTTAGCTGACACTGGCCAGAGGATTTTTCTTCCTTCTTCCTTTCTGGGAAGTCCCCGTCACATGCAGCAGCTCTTTCATGACTCCATGTCTATTTGCCGGTACTATCAGAAGCCTGACATATTTTTGACCATGACAGCAAATCCAAATTGGCCTGAGATTCAGCAGGCTCTTCAGCCAGGTCAGGAGGCATGGGAACGTCCAGACATTGTTGCCTGGGTTTTTGAGTTGAAAAAGAAGGCTTTGCTTGAGGAGATTACAAATCATGGCATCTTTGGCAAATGTGTTGCCCATGTTCACACTATCGAGTTTCAGAAACAGGGTCTACCTCACATGCACCTTCTTATTTTTCTGTCACCAGAGGATGCCATTCATACCCCTGCTGATGTTGATCTCATTTCCTGTGCTCAGATTCCTGACAAAGACACCCATCCACTGCTCTATGAAACAGTCTCCACCACCATGGTCCATGGTCCTTGCTCTGAGAAGCGCTGCCTCAGAGATGGTCGATGCACCAAGAATTATCCCAAGTCATTTTCTAACACAACAGTGTTCAAAGAAAATGGCTATCCTGATCTTTCCCGCCCTGATAATGGCCAAAACATTGTCAAAATGGTCAATGGCCAGCCTCACACCTATACCAACCGTGATATCATTCCCTATAATCCATACCTCTCTGCAAGATATAACTGTCATATCAATGTTGAGATCTGCGCCTCAGTCAAAGCCATCAAGTACATTCACAAATATATCTACAAAGGCCATGATCGCACAACTATGGAGCTTAGTGTGAATAATGAGGTGAAGCAATATCTTGATGCAAGTTATATCTCTGCTATTGAGTCATGCTGGCATATATTCGAGTTCAATATGCATTTTGAGCGACCAAATGTCATTCGCCTTCCTATCCATCTTCCAGACCAGCAGCGTGTCTACTTTGATGCTGATGATTTGGCTGAGAATGTTCTCAGTAATGCCAAAGACAGTCCATTGATGCGATGGCTCAAAGCAAATGCAGTATATCCTGATGCCTTCAATTATACATACCAGGAGTTTCCAGCATATTTTGTCTGGAACAAGAGAGAAAAGAAGTGGACTCCACGGCAGAAGGGATTGGCTATTGGTCGAATGTATGCAGCAGCACCAGGATCAGGCGAGCGGTTTTATCTACGGTCACTTCTCACAGTGTGCAAGGGGCCAACAAGCTTCCAGGCTCTATGAACAGTCAATGGTCAGCTCCATGAAACTTTTCATGCTGCATGTCTGGCGCTGGGTCTTCTTCAAGATGATCATGAGTGGCATGATTGTCTGGAGGAAGATTCTCTCATTCATACTGGCAATGAACTTCGAAGGTTGTTTGCTCTGATTGTGGTGCATTGCAATCCAGCAGAACCAGAGACACTTTGGAACTCTTTCAAGGTCCATATCTGTGATGATCTCCATCACTGGCTTACCCTTCACAACTTTCCCAATGCTACTGATGAGCAGGTCTGGGACTATGGCTTTCATCATCTGGAGACTATACTTCTGGAGCAGGGAAAGACATTAGCACAGTGCCGGTTGCCAGCTGTACAGGGCGACTGGGCATTCATCACTGACAACTTTCTCATTACAGAACAGTTGGCCTATGTTTCAGAGCAGCTTCAGCGGACAGTTGAAGCAAACACAGTGTGATTCAACCCTGAACAGCAATCTGTCTATGATGCTGTATTGGGCTCTGGCCGCAACAAGAAAGGCAATTCATTCTTTCTTCAGAGTGCTGGGGGGTGTGGAAAGACATTTGTTTGCAACACTATTGCTGCTGCTCTTCGTGCTGATGGGAAAATTGTTCTCTCTGTTGCATCATCCGGTATTGCAGCCATCCTTCTTGATGGTGGTCGAACCGTTCATTCCCGTTTCAAAATCCCTATTGTGATTGATGATGAGGCTTTTTGCCAGTTCAGCAAAGGCAGCAAGCTTCATAAGCTTATTCAGCGAACTGAGCTCATTATCTGGGATGAGGTACCCATGCAGCACCGTCATTGCATTGAATGTCTGGAGAGAACTTTATGGGACATGATGGACACCGATAAAACCTTCGGTGGAATTACTATTCTGTTTGGAGGCGACTTTCGGCAAACCCTTCCAGTCATTCCAAAAGGTTCACGTCAGAAGATTGTTGATGCGACATTCCGTCGTTCCACTCCTTGGAATTGTATCAAAGTCCATCGGCTTTCTAAAAATATGCGGCTTGGAGAAGGGGAGGAGATCTGGGCACAGTATCTTTTGGATATTGGAGATGGTTGAAATCTTCCTGAGAACAATGCAGTCATTCTTCCTCCAGTATTATGCTGCGGCAGAGATGTTGAATCTTTGATCAATGCAGTCTATCCTCAGCTTTCTGATCCTGCTCCAAAAACTGATGATTTCTTCCTCCAGCGCTCTATTCTTTCCTGTCGCAATGATGATGTTGATGCTCTCAATGTGTCTCTTTTGGACAAATTCCCCGGTGCCATCAGAACATATCATTCTGCAGACTCTGTACCTTTCGAGGCCAGTGCAGATGGGACAGCAGATGATAATAGGGTCGTTCACAGTACCGATTATTGGTCAATTATTGGTCAATTATTGATCTGATTATTTTTCTGATTAAGAGATAATCAGGTCAATAATCAGGTCAATAATTGATTATTTTTGAATAATTGACACATGGGCTGATTATCTGAAAATAATCAATTATTGCGCTTGATTAATCGGTTGCTGTTTGTCCCGACTTTTCAAACTCCGCTTGTCGTCGAATTCTTGCCTTCACCACCATCATGAACACGACCACCCTTTCCCTTTCTCGCTGCCTTTCAGCCTTAGCTTTCTAAATCACATTCTCATTCTTCCCTCTCTTTCTACCAATCATGGGCCGCCAAAAGAAAACCAATACCACCAGCGACCGACCCAAAAAGCATTGCTCTGCCGATACTGCTCCTTCCCATCCCAGCCGTCGGTCTCGCAAGGCGCCTAAACGAGCTGATGCCAACATTGTCCTCAACGATAATGATTCCTCTTCCGCCAACAGCAAGGCTGCGCCTCGTGTCAGACGAGCACCCAGACCAGCAGCACAAGCTCTTTTCCAATTCAACGGAGGCTGCGAAAGAGGAGGGCCGGGTCAAAAAGGTTGCGAAGATGCCAAAGAATGCTCTCAATGCTCTCATTGCTAAAGCAGTCTTCACGGTTGATGCAGATTCCGTCGTCCGAGATGATTATGCAGTGAACCCAGCCGATATGTCATTGCAGTGAACAATTTCTTCATCCGTATGTCTATTGTGCTCTTCGTAGATCATCTTGACCTTTCTTCCAGGCTCCATAAGCAATATCATGAAGCAAATGCCAAGATCAGGCACACTGGAGCTGGGCTGGAGTATTCGCCGGTCACGGAAGGCAGCGATGTCTGGAACATTATCCGTAAGTCATCGTAAAGTCTTCATGTCCTTGTTATCTCAAATCAATGGCAGAACAAATTTCCCTTTTGGGCAGCGTCTCCACGGATACTGGTGCACTATCCCAGTTTCTTGACCTGCAACCATTGGTTTATCATAGACGCATTTAATTAGTTGTAATTAGCCATTGTCAGTCTATCGTAGGTGCATCTAATCATATCATCCTTGATGTCGCATTTGGGTACAGTGGGGATCTAGAATGCGAGAAAAGCCTTGACAGTGCCCGTCATATCGATTATGGATTAGTCAGACCACTTCACGCGGAGCTTGAAAGCGGCAGGCTGGCCGAGCAAATAATCACAACCGTTTTCATCCCCAAGTGCCCAATTATTGACCGATTATTGCCAAAATTCTAGTAGGGGGGTTTCACAGTACCAATTATTAGGCCAATTATTTTCTGATTAATCATGCACTTTACCGCCAAAACATCATTAATTGATCATTAATCGGACTAATAATCGGCCAATAATTGCCTACCGTGAACGACCCTAATGTCACTGCTTATCCAGTTGAATTTCTCAATGCTATTAGCATAGGAGGACTACCTTTGGCACATTTATGTGTCAAGGTTGGATGTCCTCTAATGCTCCTTCGCAACTTAGATCCAGCAAATGGTCTATGTAATGGAACACATCTAATCCTGCTTCAGGCCAAGCCCCGTGTCCTGGAGTGCCGCATCTTAGGTGGTACTCATGCTGGGAAGACTGTTTTCATTCCCCGTATCACCTTGGAACCATCCAACACTACTCTCCCATTTATTCTTCGGCGTCACCAATTTCCTGTCCGTCTTGCCTTTGCCATGACTATTAACAAGTCACAAGGCCAATCTCTTATTCATGTTGGTTTGGACCTTTGTGTTCCGGTTTTCTCACATGGTCAGCTCTATGTTGCACTGTCAAGGTGCACTACTCAGAGAAATATTAATGTTTTATTTCCACCGACTCAAAATGGTACTACTACTGTTAATATTGTATACCCTGAAGTACTTAGTGACTTAATTTAATGAATATTTACATTACCACTGAACGAAATGGTGCGAAGCACCCCCGGGGCTTGGGGCGGGAGCCCCGACGAGCCGTGACTCGTCTGGAGGGAGGATGCCGAGGAACGGGTCTAAGGCTCGTAATCTGTTATGCGCAGAGGCAGCTGCCATTCCATGGGATGGCTTCCTTGTATTCTTGATATATTACTGAATGACAATATAATTATTCTGGGCTGGACTGTCTCTTCGGAATTCTGATAATCTCAGTTCAAAGAGTAGTAGATCAAGATGGTGCATAATGTGTCGCATAATGATAGCCGCATTCGGAAGCTCCACATGCCGGGTCTGATGCGAGTAATAGGTCGATTGGTACAGGTAGATATCTCCGTATATTAATTGATCATCAATCCATCTATATATGGATTGATGAGTCAAGTGAATGACTGGATCAATAATATGATACATAAATCGATCCCGATGGCCGGCGGCGCCGGCAGGTCAGCGTGACACACATGACCAAACCCGATTACAAACTCCGCTGCTTGCTCCAACCAGTTGGCTATTCTCTCATCGCCTCTGACAGTTTCCTGCCCGCCAACGACATTCATCTTCAGTATATCTCTTCTGATATAGCTCTGCCTGATCCCTGGACCACAGTTCTCAAAAATGGTGTGATTTGTCTTGGTTTAGCCTGCTACATCCAGAGATTTTCTATGAATTCCTGCTCTTTGGTTTGACATCTTGAATCATCAACAAACTCTGCTCTAGTACCTTGGGGACATGTAGATCCACAAAGCTGTTTGGTGAGCTGGGATTTTTGCGTGCTGGCTCAGCTCACTCACTTTATGACAGGGCTTTGTCGTCGATTTCTCGCTCCATATCACCCGACTCATTAAACTGTTTGGACGTGGCCAGGGCGTAATGGGCGCTCCAGGTATTTGCTGATCGCTTTTACAGCCTTGCTGAAACACAAGACACTCCCTCGAGCCGATCTTGAAGGAATGTTGTTGGGCTGTCCTTTTTCATGTTCGCTTTTCTTAGCTTATTCTTTTGCAGACCAAGGTTCTGTTGACGTCATGGCATCTTGTAACCCTCTCCAGCACACTCATTTACCAGGTCTTTTGCCTTCACCGCTCTTGTCACTCATTCCTCAAATTCTTCACAGTAAAACCACCGTGTTCAGTAAGCTTACATTTTTTCTACGCTGATCATGCTCGTCTCACTTGTGTTCCCCAAGGGTTCCTGTTGCCGATTGAAGGATAACTGAGCAAGTAGTAGGTACTGCAGAAGCCATGTGTGATGTATTTCAATGATATGTTTCAAAACTTGGATATCCTTTCATATGTGATTGATAGCTACATGGATCTGCTCCCTTCCATGAGAACTGCTTCCTTGGAACTGTTGGCACCACCCGAATTCTTCCTATGGATCCCGTTGTATTCTGTCTCCAGATCTACACCGGAGAGCTTGCACGACCTTTTGGCTTCCGATTTGAGACACACAGAAATGTTCTCACTGAGCATCATGGAACTCGTACTAGCATTGAATGACACAGTATTGAGACAATCTATAGACCAGTGGGGTAGAGGCCAACAGGTTCCCTGTGGCAGATACGAGTCCCCCTTTTGTTTCACTGGCAATGAAATACACTAAAAGGAATGTTCTACTAATTTTTTGTTACCCAAGTTGGACAAACATTATCAGGGAGTACATCTTTACTGTTTCATCCCACAGACACAGACATAAGAAAATATTATTTCACCACTAGAGTACCAAACCAAGATACAGTAGAGATATTCTATATAATACTTGAGAATCTAAACTAGTAAATAGGTTGAAGGGCTGCACAGGGAGACATTACAGCTATTTTCGGTACCTAAGGCGCGGCATCATTTTTGATCAGGAATTTGATGCTGCCAAAGAATAAATCATAGCAGATGCAAATCTCCCTGGATTAGCCTCGGAATAGGCTCTAATTTTTTGTCTTTGAGAGTTCTAAATCATAGGCTACTTTTCTTCAATATACCGTGTGAATTTCAGGAAGGTACAGGGAGGAAGGGATGATTTCATGAAGTACAGACCCTAGAACATGCAGGAGATGTTGGGAACTCTTTGGAAAGGACTAAAACTTTGGGTATATGTATCATATACCTATATAAAATATCCCAGCAGACATATATATTATATTCTAGGTAGTAAACCCAGTAGGAGGTACCTTCAGGCTAGAGCTAATTGCTCAGCTTCTAGTGGTCTCTGGCCACTCAGGGTACTTGGTAACAGATGGTATAAGGTACTACTATGTGCAAGAAGATTCTCCAAGGGAAATGAGGCTGCATAGAGCATTGTACTAGCATTACCGGAGACTTGGACAGATTTGGACTGTTATGTCACACTGTGTGACATCCGTGCCCTGTCTCTTGGAATGGCAGTACAAGGCTCTAAGCATTCCAAATTACCTTGATACATATTTGTAAACATTGTAATACACTATGATATGTCTTATAAAGTACCCCAAGCATCTAGAGCCCACTAGAGGCTGAATAATTAGCTATAGCCTGAAGGTACCTCCTGCTGGGTTTACTACCTAGAATATAATATGTATGTCTGCTGAGATATTTTATATAGGTATATGATACATATACCCAAAGTTTTAGTCCTTTCCAAAGAGTTCCCAACATCTCCTGCATGTTCTAGGGTCTGTACTTCATTAAATCACCCCTTCTCCCTGTACCTTCCTGAAATTCACATGGTATATTGAAGAAAAGTAGCCTATGATTTAGAACTCTCAAAGACAAAAAATTAGAGCCTATTCCGAGGCTAATCCAGGGAGATTTGCATCTGCTATGATTTATTCTTTGGCGGCATCAAATTCCTGATCAAAAATGATGCCGCGCCTTAGGTACCGGAAATAGCTGTAAAACCTGACTGGTAAAACCAAAGGGTCAAAGAGGAAACAACAGGAAATAGGAAAGGGCATTGTGAAAGGAGACATACCTTGGAGAGACAGATATCATGAGGTGCGAGGAATTCTCAGCTGACAGGCAAAACCAGCCCAAGAGCGACCGTGAGCCATAGCGCAGCCTACACCAGTGGAGCTCAAACCAACAGAGAAGCATTGGAAGAATACAGCAGTCACTACGTATCACGGCTATATATAGAGGGTGTGAACACATGACCTATTCGAGGCTACTCCAACCCCTTCGAATAGGTGTCGTACAGCTGTGAATATGTCCCTAGTTGGAGGTATTCACTGCCATAAAAATGTGAGATTATGTCAAGAATACGCGAGGATAAGGAACACAGGGAGGATATAATTTCTGGTACTTGTTCATTGTTTGTCCATTGTTGAACTTCGGGTCCCTCCGTGCCGGATGGAGAAGTGATGTAGCACAGCCTGGGGCCAGGGAAGAGGGAAAGGGCAGAAGAAGCCGTTTCAGCGTGATATGTTGTATATTGAATCGCCACGGTGACGGAACACGAGGAAAAATAAGCTCGTGGCTAAGCGAATTTGATATGGGCTCAATTTAATTTTGAAGCCGCATTATTAGGATTCTGCAAGGTATCCCCTCCATTGTCTCATTGTAGGGCTTTAGATCCACTACCATTGCGAGTGAACCACAAATTTCGATGGCGGACGCTGATCATGGAGCACGAATTCAGGTTAAATATTACTCCCAATGTCACGATTGTCACATAATCACCGGCCACGAGGCTCGGCGGCGGAGTCAGAGCTGCCTGGGTACTGGATCCAGTGTGCAACTTTAGTGGTGTCCAGCATGCAACATCATTGAAAGAGCAGTACATAGTCCTGAGATATTTGAGGCACATTCAAGACCTCAAATATGGACCTACTCGCATCTATTCGGGATCTATTCCGGCATGTTTGAGGGTTCGAATAGGTCGTTGGCTAATGTCTTGAATAGGCGCCTAAACATACGTACTCGCATCTATTCCTGCATATTCACACCCTCTATATATAGCCGTGATACGTAGTGAGTGAGGAAACAGAGGATTAACCGGCGTATGGCTAAGATGTTGAACGGTACGAGCTCAGATTGACAGGGAGCAAGGAAGACAAAACAATGTCGTTGTAAAGGACAAGAATGCTTAACCATGTGATACGGAACATCTGATCTTAAATACGGTTGCCATTGACCCCTGAGCACATTTGAATGACCCATATTGTCCAACATAAGAATACTGGCATCGTGGTGGGCAAAGGTAAGGTGCGCTGGCATGGGTGCCACGTATCTGACATCAGGTGACACTTTCTCACCACAACCCCGAAGGTTCGAAACCCGCTGGTGCCATAGAAATCTGCATCTCGTCCTTAACTGTCGGTCAGATACAAATAAAATATATAGACAACTATGATAAACAGGAATACAGAGGTATTCTACATCATAGAGAAAGCTGTCCTCAGAGCCTGTATTGCCCTTGAAGCTTAAAGTCAACTACTAATGACAGCATCAACGGTCAACCATCTAGTGAACCATATTAGAGTGATCATAGCAAGGGAACAAGAAACAGGTCATACCACCTTGCCTCATTTCATTAATCTGATCCGCTTCCTCGGTATACTGAACATCATATCAGTGGCTCGCAGAGTAATTGACAAAGTAATGCAAGACATCCATCACATCATAACAGTCAAGATCACATGGAAGAAGAACCACAGGACATACATTTGTTATAGTATAGCAAAGATGATATCACTCAGCAAGAGCTCAGAAAGCTCAGACAGGCCCGGCACCTGTTACAGACAAGACCTTGTATGTAGCAGTACTAGCCAGACATACAAGCTCTAAGAGTTTCAGTTGGTTCCAGAGTGACTCATTTACCACTACTAATCAACATAGATAGAACAGGAAGCATCAATATGTGCAGAGATTGGAGCTGGGGGTTTGGGAACTGTGGCGCAATCATGTTATCTGATCATGTGCATCAATTCTGGACTGTTAACTCCAGTCTGGATGCTCTCAAATATGTCTCATCCATATGTGGTTCATTGTATAATACTCTCAAACAAATATATTGGGTCCTTGTGTATGCTTCTCTATATAACAAATGTGATTTCTTCTGAGTTTTGGCATCATGGCCCTGGCAAGTTGATCCTGGCCATAGATGTGCTCCCGACTATGGCAAGGGCTCAATATCATCCCTGGCCTCAATACATGTCCACCTTCCAACTCTCCATCAGTGATATATGTCTTGTTATTTTCAGAGTTCAATTTGTGGCGCTCTGGTGTGTTGTGGCCTTTTTGGAGTTCACCTGACAGTATGGACTTGCTAAAATGCGACCAAATTGTTTCATTTGTATCAATAAACACTATACATGTTTTCTGAACATTCAGATGGGTACCTCGATGATCCTTGCTGTATCCTGTCGCTGCCAATCCGGGCTTGCTTATCTGTTCCTGAACATCATGATAACTTTGGCTGTGGTGAGTCAGCCAGTTCCAAGAAGGCTTCCAATCTGAGACCAAGGAAACTCTGTCATTAGTAAATAAAGACCGTGACAGAGTTGCATTCATCTCCCCATTGCGCACGCAGAGTTGATGCCGGAGCGGGCTATTAATTGAGTTGTGAGATTGGGCATTGCATTGGCTGAAATTTCAGATTACTATGTCATCAGTGATGCAGAGACAGATGGTCGCGATCAAAGACGATAGAATACGACGGCAAGGCTAACTGTGCGAGCATAGATCACGTGTTATATCCCCTTTGGTCTGATGGCCCTGTACTAAAACTCACTCACACCCAACAAACGATCCCATAAATGGGACTCGTAAGGTTTAAATAATGAAGCAATAGGAAAAATCAGAACAAGTGCTGGAATAGTAGGGAGAAGCTAGGAAATAGGGAGTAGTGCTGTATGAATCATGGAGGAGTCAAGGGCACAAAGTATCCTCAGAGTCCATTATTCAGCTGAAGGAAAACTGAAAGCACATCTCTCACCATCTCCAAGACCCTTCCAAACAGCTCGACAACATGGTCCAAGCTTCCATATCTGGCATAAGAATTCCGATTCCATATCAGAGCCTTGGTCTTGTTTGGGGTGCGTCGAAAGATACAATGCTTGCTGGTAAGCGCTATATACCTGCTACAATTCATCTTGCATCAGCTCACAATGTCCTAAAATGCTGTAGATCTTACAATGAATTCTTCTTAACAAGGAATATGTCATTGATCTTCAATAGACCAACTATGGAATGTGGATCACGTCGCAAGGTTCATATTGGGCCTGTTGAGACTGAGCATTTGCTCGCCCACACAAGAACCAATGACAAGCTGCTGATTCGTGCTAAAGCAGTAGGCCTGTCAGCATACAAAAAGCCACAGAAACAGTATAAGGACATACCTGTGAAGTACACCTTGGCATGGTGAGCTCGAATCACATCTCCTGTTGCCAGAATTCGACTACAAGAAAGGCAACCTGACATCTTTTGAAAACAAGTGAAAATGAAGGAGTGGCGCTGGCAGAGTCACGTCGATTATATAATTCACAAATTTCGGAGCTGAATGCAATTCAGACCGGCCAGCATGTGTCAATGGACATTGTCGGCCACTTGGATGAGATGCTGACATAGATGCAATGACGCGCTGACAGAGCTCAGGGTATCAAATCAGTGCAATGAGTCATATATTTGAGTCATTGATATATGGAGGTATCTCACCTGTACTGATCAACTGATCACTCGTCTGATGCTTCGTGAGCTCTCTGCAAATCATTTGTGGACTGAAATACCAGTATTTTGGATGCAGTGTTAATCCGGGTATTAACTATGATTCAAAAATTGTATCCCAAAGGCACTATTACTCCTAGGAGGCCTGTTATTTCCAGAATCTCTGTGTTCTGGGTAAAATCATAGACGCTCACCTCTCCAGAACATCCTGGGACTGAAATAAACTTCTATCAGATAATTTACATTCATTACATGGTAGATTATTTTTGCATCTTATGTGCTAGTGTCTGCCGGGAGCCATGGATGGCCAGGACCAGTGTTTCAGTACATGTGTGGCGCCAAAGATACTATTTATGGGCCCCGGAATCTTAGAAATACGGATACCATTTGTGAGAGGTCTGTGACATTCATTTTGATGCAGATATAAGGTTTGAATCAGTCTCTAGGGTACCCAATAGTGGTCCTCAATTCTAACGGGTCGTGAATTGACCTGGGTCAACCAGGTCATCCTGACCGGGAATCCCAATTAGGACAAGCCACTGATTGTTACATCAGCTGATGGCAGCTTGTTTCTGGTGCTCCCACTGGCGACGAAACTTCATTGCTAAGTCAACAATTCATTTGTAGATGTGTATTCAACTTCAAGTACTATTTTGAGCAACCTCCAGGCTCCTAAAACCATCCCCCGATAGGTTGGCAACGATACGAGGGATTCAAGTCTAGAGAAATAATGAGCAATACGTAAAAGGAAATAAATCACATGTTTTTACCGGTTACTATAATTTATTTGCCGAGTGAGAGGTGTTGCCAACCTATGGGGGCTGGCACAAAAGGCTCGGCATCAAAATCGGCAGTCGCACGGAGTTTGAATCTTGTTTGCTCTCAACAACTGTTAGCGCGCCTCGGTCGCGTCAGTCCTGTCGCTTCTCTCTTCCTGGTCTATTTATTTCCAACACCAATCCACTCTCTTTTATCTATTTTCATTCTTAAAGCTCTATAATGCCCGCTGTCGCGGTTCCTGAGGCCTAGCCTATTCAACGCATCCGAAACCTGGTCCAAGAAAAGTTCGGCATTCTTGTTGGGCGCAAATCAAGGTTGCTCTTGCACTCAGAGCTGGGAAAGATGTTGACGGCGTCATGTGTACAGGCACTGGGAAAACACTGTCCTTTTGGATACCCCTTCTGATGGCGCTGGAAGTCGGGTTAGACAAGATGGCCGTGGTCATAACTCCATTGAATTTGCTCAGGAAGCAGAATGAAAATGTGCTCAATGGAGAGCTTCATCCTGGATAAGAAGCACAACCAAGATAGGCGCAAGGCGCATCAGCGGCCTTTCTTTAAAAGTCCGCCCGCTTGCCGAAATTGATGCCGAGCCTTTTGTGCCAGCCCCCATAGGTTGTCAACACCGAACTCATCTCATTGGCTCATCAAAAAATCATGTGATTAGAAAATAATCAATTATTTAATCAATTATTTAATTTATTATATTCATTATATCTCACCCCTCTTACCGTTGACAACCTATCGGGGGCTGGTCTTAGGAGCCTGGTATGACAGCCGCTGACAGAATAATCTGGTATCATTGCTGAGAGAAGCCGTATCTGCCGAGAGAAGCTGTATTGCACAAGAAAGGGAAAGGGGAAAACAAAAACTCGCCAGCTCAAAATCAGCGACACTAGCATGAAACCAATTTTGGACTGCCAATATTGCGTGAGCTGAGATAGTTCCATACTCCGCACTGACAAGATGAATCCATTCATTGCTAGGCGCGCACAACCAAAAGGGTATCCAATTTGGCATCAGCGGAAAGGAAAGCATATTAGTGAACCCAAGAGGACTACATATCAGACATGATTGTCCATAAATGACAAGTCGAGGAAAGTTGATCCAAGAGAGACAGACATTGTATCAGAATTGATATATAGAGATTTGGAAATATATAGAGAGAATTAGAAAAGTTGAAAGGTGTGGAAGTGAGCGGTCCGGCACCTTTGCCAAGACAACACAGAACCTGCAAGAAAGGGAGAAGGGGTAAAACATAGAGGACACTCACCAGGTCACAGGAAGATCAAAGAGTCAACGCACTGACTTCAAACATGGAAGTTGCAGCTTCTGAAACCTAGAACCTCGGGCGAGATATTCTGTGGCTCCCTTGCTATGTACGCAGATCCAAAAAGGGAGCCACATTTAGCATCGGCGGAAAAGAAAAGCATATAAGTGGACAGGACGGTTAGATGAACCCGCAAGAAAGGGAGTAGGGGTAAAGCATAGAAGGCACTCACCAAGTCACAGGAAGATCGAAGAATCAATGCACCGAGTTCAAATGTGAAAGTTGCATCTTCTGAATCTGGAACCTAAACTGTTAGCAGCCGCAGGCGAGATATTCTGGCACTGAAGGGGACATTTTAGAAGCGCTCCGTGAACAAGCAATTGCGAGATTAGAAACCAGATTAGATTAGGATACATGAGAGTTTATAGAGTTGCGAGTTACGAGTTGAATTGGGATTTACGAGCTGATTGATATGAAAGAAACAGGCCAAGGGTGGCCCTTGAAGGAGAATGGCCGATATATGGCATGGGGGTGCAAAGTAATTTTGTGTGACACGTACTTAAATTGGCTTTCGGAGCCAGTGAATGCTCCATGCTAAACATGGTCTTCAGCCAGAATTCAGAATGCAGAATTTTGATGAGAATGGGCGCTATGTAATGAGCAGGAGTGCAATAAAGGTGGCTGTTGACCGTTGAGGTGAAAATGTGCTGTGGTCGTAAGCGGCGAGTCGTAAGGATGGGAAGCTTGCTGAAGAATGCAGAAGGAAGGATTGCACGAAATTTCCGCGAGACGACAAAAGATGCTGAGCGGCCAGAAGACCGATGCGAGCGAGACGATAGTCTTGAAGTTACCGCGGGGCCCTGACCGTGCTGGCCCTTATTACATAATTCTTTGCATAAGCAGCCAGTTCCCATCTGCCAGAAACTGACATCAGAGTTGATGAGTCACGGCTAATATTTCTGTCCAGTCACCCTCGAGACTCTCCAGACGCGTTCAAGGGCCCAATTCTATGTGATTATTCACCACAGCCTCTTGATAAACTATATTCCCAAGTTCCTTCTTGTCCCTTCTTTTTCCGAGAGAAATTGCCCTTTTAGGCCTCATTTTCCAAGGTTTGCATACAGATGACAATTCAAGCTATCTGATAATTTGATACTTGGGGGATATGCCTTTGAATCACCTTTTACAACTATTATATCCTTTGTATCTGCCTCATTTGATTCCTGCGCGCGAACGTCGGCACGTATCAATGCTTAGCTAATAACATCCAGCACGGTCGGGACCCCGCGGTAACTAACAGACCCTACATCAACTTGTTGATCGTTGGGTCTGGCTAGGAGAGACTAGCGAGACGAGAAGCCAAGGCAAAGGTCGAGTCAAAAAGACTCGGAATCACATGATGAGGAAACAGGCTCGCATTAGATGCTTACCTTATCTAGCACTTTCGTAGGCGTATATTGTACTACTTATAGTTATCAGGAAGTCACACTGGATGCCCTGTGTCATGCCAAATATGACTCCACGTTATATCTGCCTCATTCCCTTGCACCTCATGACTGTCCAAAGCAGTGAAATTCTCATCAATGCATGTTGTGGCTGTCGGGAGACATGTTCTGTTGAATGAGATACAATGCTTTCATTGCTTTGCACCTCACTGACCCTGCTGCAATCCGCAGACTCGGACTGAAATCAAATTGGTTACTGTGACTAGCACAATCACAATATGAAAGCTTTGTAGAAGAACCACATTGTGTGATGAAGATTTCATGGAAGGAAGGAAGGAAGGAAGTAAATTTTAGCACGGTCCACGTCCTGAACACCGTGTCCCGAGAGGCTTCTATTTCATAAGAGATATAGATCATTGAAAATATTGGATATCCTTGAGGGGGTCTAAGGCGCGATGAACATATTCATTTGACCCTCGGGTCACCGTGCGACTCACCTCTGGGAATCATTTCCGATCAATATAAATTGTTGAAAATGTACGAAATAATTGATCTCAGACTCCGAAATGATATATGAACCAATGGGAGCCTTTTAAAAAAATATTAATTTCTTGTATGTCAGTTCATCGGTTCATTAATTCCGTTTCCCGGGTGCTCTCCAAGACATTAATCACATGTCAACAAGCTTCAGGCTTCTCATCCTGTGACCTCTAAGACAGAAACCCTGTACCAATTGTTTTTGTATGTAAGTAATCAGGCTCCCAGAATCAGCTGCCAATATGAGCAGAGCCATTGTTTAAGAGCGATATCTATGAGTAATAGGTCGATCTGTACAACGGAGATAGCGGACATATCGGTAAATCATCGGTTAGTACCGATTTAGGTAGATGAGTCAGTTGATTTATGTCAATCTATATGTGACTATCCGAAAATTGGTTCCGAGGCCGGCCCAGCTCCGTAAATGTCAGCAGATTGATCTTTTGCACTTTTACATTCTCTCGCTTAGCTAATAGTAGCCGTAGCCATGGTAGCGGCCACCAAACCGGCTTTACTCTCAACCCACTGTCTTTACTCTTTCTGGAAGGCCTTGGCTAAGAGAATGCTGGAGAAGATGGAATACTGACCCCAATTTGAGCAGTATTTGGCGGAGAGCACATGATTTCCATGGGCAAGGAGACACATCGAAAGGTGGGCAAGACTTGCCCCTTGCTGACATAATCAACATCAACGCTGCCTCTGCCGCCGATAGCGCTCTCTTCTGCTTTGGTATCCGGGCCCTCAGCCCTTTGAAGCTCTGGATAATGTATCCCAATGTCTCTATCTTGCTCTAGTTTGAAGGTATTTGTCTCTTTTGCCCGCCGTGATTCAATTTTTACAAAATACAGGCAAATCTTGTCTAGGGATTTCTGGGAGCAGAGGATGCAGGGGAAGCTCACCATGGTACCATGTATACCAGAGGTATGTCCTGTTGACGTTTCCATCGCTTTCTTGCTGCTAAGGCGACCAGTTTTCAGGATTTAGCATTACCAACATGACGTGCACAGAATGTCCTCTCCCTCACCCACATTTGCCCCAACCCCCGATTCCCCCAACAAACCAGCATATATCAGCACTCCAAGCTTGCCTGTATGCTTTTCTGCAGAGCTTAAGCATCAACCGGGTCACCGCTGTCAATGGTGCCAGCATATAATCCCAATTTGCTGGCAGTGGTCTCCCTGGGATTCACTACTGTTCACCCATTCAAGGGACCAGATTCCCTCACCAAAACCATCCAGCCGCTGCAATTCATCCTCCACTATTGCAGACAGTGTCCCTGAGTCCCGGGATACATGCTCCACCTGGTCTACCTTTCAACAGTGGACCAAGTTCAGCACTCAATGCCGGTGATACTCGCTCACCTTGACAGACAGATACCATGAACAGCTTCCTCTCAAATCTCGCTGGCTCGCGGGCATTGTCCGTGTCAAAGAAAGTTATCAGTGCATGCTAGCTATTGAGGAGAAGAATAGCGAGGTCTTGGGCGCTTTGGGTCATTGCTACCTTGTTACCTTATGCAAAAGGTGTACAGTGCATCTCAGCAAGCCTTGTATCTTTTGCCGAAATCAAGAAGCTGTGGTCCGGACTTGGGATTCTGTACAATAGATATGGGTGCATGGGCCACACTGAAGAAGCATTTGGAAGGGTCTTGAAGATGGACAGAGGTATGTTTTTCATTCCTTTTGCTTGAACATAGACTTGTGATGAGGACAAGGCCAACAAGAATTTCATTTGGGGCCAAATCTGTCACGTTTGAAAAATAGAAGTAGACCAGTGGTGAGGAAAAGAGGCTTGTGAGAGCGGAGAGAACCAGGTGACCCAGAAATCAACCGATATGGTCCGTCTTTTGATTCTTGTGTGCAACCTTTTACTCGCACATTTTGGGTTCCATGTTTAGCATTTTGAGGCTCCAGCTGTGAAAACCAACCAGTATATATCATCTTGATATCTCTCACCTTATTTGCGGTGCTATTGTTCGCTTTATAGTCAGTTTCAATGCAGTCTATTCCAACATTATATTGACATCGCCAGAACCCTTGTTTGACTTCCACGTCGGCAAGCTTGTGTCTCTCATGGTTTGTAAAGCCTGTAATGCTTTGTTTCTTTCCCTGACCCTGGCTTCCATAAAGCTTGGGCCAAGTTATGTCGTGAGGATGCTTGCACATCAGCATCAACATCTTGATATGTCTTGAGAGCCTTGCTGAGAATGATGTTTGCTTGAGAATGACTTCTTGGTTAGGTAGATATTTGTAGAAAACCTATGGGACTCACACTTTCACCAGGTACTTTGGTTGACACTTTGTTGAATCTGCCCTGGACGATAAGAGCTGGTTACTCATTCCAGTTTCTCACTCATTCTGAGAATGAAAATGAAGGAGAGAGATTAATTGTGGTGGCTCAGAGACATAGTACCTGTACCTGCTGTGCTTGCAGCTTGTTCAACTTGTACTGCTTTCCTGACAAAGTTTCTCCAACCAACACGCAGCCTAATCCTTCCTGGTTGACATCCAATGAGATGCTTCAACAATATTGGTTGTATTGTCGCCAGCTTGCCAGATATCAAGTGGAATAAAACTCTCTTGGCAGCAAAGCCCGGCGATAGTCAAGTGCGTGGTAATCGTGTCTTGAATCCAGTCTACATAGGAATAAATATCATAAAACAGACAGAACTAAATGTACCTCTAGAATAGAAACCTTGCTATCATTTTGGCTAACATTACTTATTTTGCATGATGTAATGAGGATTTATTTGTAAAAATGCATAAATGCATTCTACCATAAAATATAAAAGTGTCAAATCCGCTTTCGGCGTTTGTTTCGAAAGCACCGGTCCTGTGTCATCCAATATGTCATCAACATGAGTCATCTGCCTAAATCGGTATTAACCGATGATTTACCGATATGTCCGCAATCTCCGTTGTACTGATCGACTGGTCACTCCATATGACGGCCGGGAATTATGCCTGGCATCATTTCAGCACTGCCAAGCGTGTTTTCAATGGGGCTAAAGCGCCCCATAAGTAGTTCTGCGATAAAATATTATTTTGCCATCTCTAGGAATTGGGCTGATTCTCTGGCAGATTGTGATTTGCGGGCTATCCAGCCCTTGTAAAAATTATCTGAGCCACCTAGTGGTCTCAGATGATTTTTAGAGTGGCTGGGCAGCTCAGACATCACAATCTGCTGGTGAAACAGCCAAATTTCCAGCAGCAGCAAAATAATAATTTTTTGAAAAACCACTTATGGGGCTCTGTAGCCCCATTAAAAACACATCGATTCATATAAAAATTTTATTCATAAGTGCCCCCATCATCAAGATATCGACAATCACCTTGCTTTAGCTAGGTCTCCCTACCGTGAAAATTAGTAAGCTTCGGATCTATTTTGATCCGGTATGGGAATGTTTCACGGGATTTATTCCCTTTCAACAGCCTGCATGAGCCTCATCACATGCAGTCATCAGCTGACTCGATATTGACCCTCAGAAACAAATATTACCAATTCCCATCAAATAGTATGTGATCACATGCTGCGGCCATCAGCTGACTCGATAGCGACCCTCAGAAACAAATATTACAAATTCCCATCAAATAGTATGTGATCACATGCTGTGGCCATCAGCTGACTTGATAGTGACCCTCAGAAACGAATATTACAAATTCCCATCAAATAGTATGTGATCACATGCGGCAGCTGTCAGCTGACTCTATAGCGACCCTCAGAAACAAATATTACAAATTCACATCAAATAGTATGTGATCACATCCAGCAGCTGTCAGCTGACTCTATAGTGACCCTCAGAAACAAATATTACAAATTTCCATCAAATAGTATGTGATCACATGCAGTGGCCATCAGCTGACTCTATAGTGACCCCCAGAAACGAATATTGCAAATTTAGTTCAATCAAAAAATTCCCGCTACCTTGTGTAGTGGGTCTTGGACCGCCCTAAATTTCACACCGCTTATGATCAACTTTTCCAATGGTGGCGATGCCAGTTTTTGAGGGTCTTGTTTGGTTCTCCCTATATTTGGTAAATTGCTGTGCATGTTTCACGTGGCTTATTTGTACCCCTGATGACTCACACAGCGACGCAGCCAATTTGAATTTTCTCCCTCTTTCTTCCTGACCAGCATGCCCAACTATAATCTCGACGGCCGGCCTGTAACTGCTTCAATCAACCCAGACTGTGCTCAATCTCATCATTGTATCGCTGATCTCGTCCCTTGCTTTCCATCTGGATTCCTTGCTACGGTCATAAATCCTCAACTTGGAGATCTCCAGCAATCATCAGCGATATGAACCAATCGAGAGCATTTGTGTAGGCCTGAGCATTGTCCGGTAAGTCAAGATTCAAGCGCAGTGAAATTCCAGTCTGATATGGGTTCCAGCATAAACCTCAGCGCAACCTCGGTCCTCAGCTACTCGAATTACATGTGTTGCGACAATGTTCATCTTGGCCACGTATTTATTGTTCCAGGGCCACCTTTTCTTTCTCCAAAAAAGTGGCATAAACATCGAGACACTCAGTAGTCTAGGAGCCGAATCTGCCAGGTAAGCTACTTATTCTCTGGAAATCGGGCTCAGTCCTTACCACATCTTTTATTAGCTCTCTTCTTCCCTTTAAACGTTGCTATGCTTTCTCCTCCGGTATTGGCCTCGTTCAACTGGCAGGCCTTGGAATGTCCGGTCCTGGGCGAACTTCGAAGTCACCCTTCATCTGTTGATGAGCAGTGGTTCTATGGTATAGTCAATAGCTGCTAGAATATCCGACGTACTGATGACCTTACTGTAGATTTCTTTCATTTCAGCTCAAACCCGCGCACGCCCGGATCTGATCGCAAGATACTGCTTGGCTCTCATGCAGCGAAACCTGTAGCTGCAGGGCCAAGTTGTTACAGCAAGCAATCGTTCTGGATTCAGTCCGTTGCTGTGTCAGTGTCTTACAGACCTGGTGATATCGGGATCGAGTCGTCAACCTCTCAGTCGTTCCAGTCTTCAAAAAATGCCCATGCTATGTTTTATATATGCTCTAAAATATGATTCAATATTCCATCTCAGCATGTCATCTCGTAGTCGCAATACCCTCTGGTGTAGCGGGCCCTGCCGCTGGTCGGCCTTATAAGTTATATGTGACCACCTGACACCATCATCAGAAAAGTAAAATATGCTAGCTTGGGACCTGTTGCAGTTACCATACTGTGAGCCCCCAATTCTCATGATATTTCAAACTCCATGTTAGGCCTGCTGGCTGGCGCGGATCATGTAGTCTATGCGTTGTTTATTCCCTTGGCACAAACCATCATTCTAAAAGCTGTCAACAGTTTGGCTGATGCTTCAGCTTGCACAGGAGCTGCTGATTCAATATCAATAGATGTGTTTTGGAGCAAATGGCCTTATGATTTCCTGCTTGGTACTGGTTGGCCTAACTGGAATAAACATGGAGTAATTGCCTCTTTCAGCCTAAACCTGTATCTTCCCACCGCTCCGTCACTCCATTTTGCTCCAGTGGCAACGTCAGAAAATGATGTCTGAAAATCTTCGCTCCACCTGTCTCGCTCCTCAGAATCAAGAACCAGAGCATCTGAGCGCCCATTTCTGTTAGCAACTGAGAAGGTCATGGTTGTACATCATTTGGAGTCACAGGAATGACAGCCCACTGTGAGCTAGACCTAGCAAAGTTTTGATACGTGGTGGAATTCTGCTGAGAGCTGCATATTCATGGCTGTCAAAGGCTTAGCGAGGCATTACCACCCTGGTGGAGCCTCAAATATCATATGAAATAATGCCCAACGATGACCCAAATCCTCCAAAAATCATTTCTCCCATCATGCCCCCGACAGACGAGAATCAGAATCCCAATGTGACATTCTCTCTTCATCCTGTCAATTGGTCGGTTCCTCCCCAACAGGCCCGCACTCATCTTGCCGTTGGTCCTAATCCAAATTATTACCAACATCACATCCTTCAGCGAGACAGGTGGACTTGCTTAGATGAACAGTGAAGTACCGTATCTCCTCATGATGCTCGTGTCCCCTGTGCTGATACCCCAATTGATGATCCACCGCCATATTTAGCACGTTCATCTTCCTCTCATGCTGCAGCTGAACCTGCTGCTGCTGAAACTCCTGTGAACCTTTGCATCAAAATTCCAGTGTCCAGCAATGTCATTGGGGCTCCTGCTCAGTATGGTCTCTCTTCCTTCCTTCCACCATTCCTTTAAACATGGCTTTTGCTCGCATGTCAGGAGATAGGACTTGATGTCCTCACGGTGCATTTGGGCTACAAATACGACAATGAACGTCATCATGATCCGGACCATAGCTTGAATTCGGCAGCGGAATGGAGGAATGTGTCACGTCAGGTGTGGCGCAGATGGGTACTGTATGAACTCGTATCGTTACCTGTAAGATTTGTAATATGGTATGTCCTTGTGCTTTTCTGTTACCTTTCATTAATTCATTTTCTCAGAATCCACCTGAAAATGTCGCTGCAATCTCAAAAAAGCAAAAGTCCGGGGGCGCTGATTCTGACGAAACAGATCTACGCATCGCAGAGCTCACCGAGAAGTATCGTACTCTGGGAGCTCATCTCTGGTGTGAACGCAAGGCGATCACGAGCATGTCGAAAACCAACATCAAAGTCTTTGGGTGCAAGAATGGGTCAGTAAAGGTCAAACTCACAACATTGAACAATATCTAGTTCTGTATCAGGCTCATGGACGTGCTACACTTGAACATCCACCTGAGAATATTGTTTTCCAGGACTGTTTCATGCACAAGAGGCAACGTCGCAGCAACAAGTCCATGACGGCACAGCCTTCGATGTCCGCTGTTAATGTCTATGTGAACACTGGACCAGGACAGTCATCACAGAGCCACCAAGTCGGTACTACCTCACAGAACTCGGTCACTATCACATCGCCGCCAAAATCTGGCCGAGGGACACTGACAGATTCATCTCGACAGAATCTGCCAGATGAAGCTGGTACCAAGACAACACCAATCGAGATCGTTGAGTCGCCCAGCCCTTCATCAGGGTATCCTTTGGTCGCCGACATCTTTTGTCATATGGACAACTTGTCAGATTTCCGCAATTTGGAGATCCCACCTTCAACTTTTGCGACATATCTGGAACACGAATGGGAGCTCACCACTGTAAAGCAGGCTGCCATTATTCATTAGGATACGTTCATTGATGGGGCCTCTATGACTCCAGCTTTAGCTGATACCCTCATTGCATTGTCGCAGAAGGCTGTCCGTGAGGTGAAAAGCAAAGGAACCTGAATGCCTCTGGAGCGAGAAAGAAGAAGTTTTTGTATATTACAATGTCGAAAATATGTATTTCTGTATTTCTTTACAAATAACCTGAATGGCGGTACCATCTGATCGCATTCTCTGGAATCATTGACTCTGAAACGGCTTGCCAGAGTAGCGCATAAGGGTTGTAATTTGGTTCCCCGCTAAGTTCACCATCAGCATAGTCCTGAGTGCGTCGCAGCCATGCTTTCATTGAAGAGAATCCTTCTTCAATTGGGTCATAGTCTGGAGAATATGGCGGAAGATACTCGAGTCTCATGCCTCTGGACACAAATTGAACAAAAATAAGAGCTGAATCAAGATAGAATATGTACCGCTGTTCTATCATTGGCCAAAGCTGACCAGATTTATGAATACTCACGTTGTCCATGACAATAACTGAGTTGGGTCCTGAAAAGGAATTCATATTGTTAAGGAGAGAGTCGATGAAGTTGTTGAAGTCGACACCCTTAACAGAACAATCCAGAACCATGAGATGGAGCACTCCATCCAAGGAAATAGCAGGAAGAACAGAGTGTCTTTGAACCATAAAAAAATGCAATATCACGAGAAGCCTGAACGTACTTGACACCTCGCACATATACATCTCGTCTCCTGGCTCGCTCACCAATACAAGCCCAGGCACAGCCCCGTTTAGAGGTATTGCGATTACATGCAGCCTCATCAATGAAAACCAGATGCTCAGGCTGATAAAGCCTGGCTATGCGCATCTGAAATTGTACTCGTCAATCTTCATCGCGTTGTGAAGCAATGCGCGAGACCTTGGATCCATTCAGTCACAAAAGCCAAGGTCAAAACCATATGAAACTAACCTTTTTTCACGCAAATCCTCGGCATCTCACCGAGTAGAGAACAGTCACAACCGAGACATGTACATCACACGCTTATGCCAATGCATCTCTGAGCTCAGACAAATATATATCCGGGGTGTGTTCGACCATTGATTCAAGAAACTGTTGGCTACCGTGAATTTGCCAATATACCCAAACGGAGGAAGAATCACATCACTGTCAAGCACCGTCAAGGTTCTAGGACGTCCAGGAATATCTCGCTTCTTGACCACATTTCCAGTGCGATGGAAGAGTGCCAAGACACAATTTACTGTTCGGATACTGATGTCTAGTGCAGCTGCAACATCTGCCTGACTACGACGTCGGTTTTCTGGAGTCCTCTGAGTGTAAAGGTTCACAATGAACTCTTTCTTCTCCTGTAAGATATGGCGGCGGTTTCCCATGTGAAGGAGCAGAGACAGGGTATGATGATTTTGGAAAGATCTACATAGCTTCATGACATTGTTGGTGGAGTGATGGGGCTTGGTGGAGCGATGGGAAGTGCAGATTTAGGCTGAAAGAGGCAATTACTCCGTGTTTATTCTGGTTAGGCCAAACAGTACCAAGCAGGAAATTGTAAGGCTGTTTGCTCCAAAACATGTCTATTGATATTGAATCTAGTTGGAAAATACAGCATAAGGCAGATTTGTGCTATAGAAGGACATTTAGAAGCACTGCAGATATCAACTGGGAAGCACTAGATATTGTAAAAGGCATATATGCTACATGCTTACTATCATTTGGACCAGTGTTATTGGCTTGAAATTGATGGATAGCCCCAGTCATCAGTATTGCACAGCAATTCTGTATCGGCTTGGAGCGAGGAGATGTGAGTCCTGATGCCTCTGAGGAATGTGAAACAGTCTATTCCTCCACAATTCTACTGGGAAGCTGGCAGAAAGTGTTACAATAAACAGGGCATACAATTCAGAGATGGAAACCAAGATGGAACAGCCATCACCTAGAATAGTTCTGGATGATTCAGGAGC
This sequence comes from Mycena floridula, assembly GCA_029320655.1. Classification (NCBI taxonomy): domain Eukaryota; kingdom Fungi; phylum Basidiomycota; class Agaricomycetes; order Agaricales; family Mycenaceae; genus Mycena; species Mycena floridula. The sequence goes on from JARIHS010000011.1 coordinate 1,310,096, forward strand.
ATATGGAGTTCTTCCTTACATGAATATTATGGACTCAAGACACCCCACAGCATCCTAGTCTCCCAAGCCAGACCCTAGTTAGCAAGATAAAGTCGTTGCTCATAGAGTCTGATTTGATACGCGCCCATCAAACCGTAGTTCAATAAGGAAATTTCCCGTGATCCGTCACATCACATGAGGTGCCCGTGACGTCCTTTCCCAGTGCTGTCATGGGTCGGTCAGGCGCGTCAAATGGACACGCCGCTCTATTCTTTGTCAGAGGATGGTTAGTCACCCCTTAATTCGTCATATCCTCGGCATCGTCTGAACCCTATTTATACGTCGATCTCCTGTATTAGCACCTTGACCACTACATCCATGATATCATCTTGACCTTGACCTTGAGGGTATCGTCCTCCCTCTAACATTCTTTCCAGCGGGACAGCTATCAGACCAAAAGTTCCTTGTTCAGCAGTCCAATACCAGCAACCCGTTGTTCAGTCGCATCAAGATATGTTCGTTGAAACTTGACAGGATGTAACGCGGGGTTAGAATTTACTTGGGTCTTCATGTGAGTACACGTGCCATTAAAACTGAACTACGGCTCGGGGGTAACAAAGAGAAGTAGACTAACAGCATCCTGAAAAACCAGTGAATTGGAAACATAGCAAAAGGTCCAAATGCGCCACAGATTGAGTCTGTCCAGCAACTTTGCAGATATCCAGGATACAGGCATAGAAAAGGGATGGATATCATAGCAAATGATGAAGAAACACTGTGTCCATCTAGCCAAATTCTAATCCTGCTAATATAAGCTTTCACAGACCAACAATACCAAAAATCTAGCATACTTAGTCAAGTTTTTGTTATAGGGCAACATACAGAGAAGGCACAGATATTTACTGGAAGGCATTTGATCTCGGATGGAATAGATATTACCTAGTTGTTGCCCGGAATTGAACCGTAATGCCCGCCACCACATGTATCATTATGCAAGACATTGATCACATGTCAACAAGCTTCAAGCTTCCCATCCCGTGACCTCTAAGCCCGAAACCCTGCACCAATTGTTTTTGCATGTAAGTAATCTATCTATCTAGCCTATGTGAACCATTACATCATATTTTGATGAACCAATCAGAGAAAGAGTAAATTAAGGTGGGTCCGCTCATATGGCACAGCTGCCCGTGGGTCATTTTCACGGCCATGAAAATGGCCCATGATGATGCTTTATCTTGGCGGCTGGGAAAACAAAAAATGTTTGCCAGCCATGAACATTTGGGCGAAGATTCCCCACCGCAAACGTCGGCCGGTCTGGCGTTCCGGGTGCACTTTTATTAATTTCCCACGCTTTTGATATATGTCCGCCGCGGATCTATGGTTGGGTATTGAATGTCTCCTACTAGGTTGCGCAATGTACAGACTGGCTTGAGTGTACTTGGATGCTTCGATGTATAATAGTCTCAGTTAATTTGCACCCATTCATCAAATTCGAGAATCTCCCCGAAGCGGTAACTATCAATACATTGTGCTTTGGCCCTGGCAACATAACGCGCATGGACCATGGCTGTTGGTATAAAAGCCTGTGAATTCCAAGAGATTTGTTATTCCCCCATCTCTCTCCTTTTTCCTTCTTGTCATCCCCTCGTTGGTTGTCTCCCATGGATGTCGACGACGAGGCAGATATCCACTGTGTTTGTCTGACTCAAGGTCAGTCCTGTGACTGTGAGTTCTTCACGGAGCCTGTCGATCTCGCAGGGCTGTATGTTTGTCGGGAGTGCGGCCATGGTCCAAGCAAGCACAAGAAGCATCGCAAGTTGGTACTTCCTAGTGTCTCAGCGCTTGCGACTCCTATTGCTTCCGCATCAGTTGCTGTTGCCCCTGCCGTTCATAGTAAATCAAGAATCTCTGCCATTTTTCAAAAACATGCATCGAACCTTGAGGCTAAACCCACAGAGTCCATTTCATTCGATGGTGCTTGTGCAGATGCAGAATTCAACATGCTTCGCGTTGCACCACCGCCCCGGCTCATTGCCCCAGAACCATCCGGGAGCTGGCTCTATTCCTGGTCATCTAACGTAATAATCAGCCCTTGGAAAACAGGATACAAACTTGACACCCTCTACCCTAAACCCAAAAATGTCTCGACGCACCAGTATCCATTGACTACTTACCCAGTACTCGTTCGATAAAATTTGTCACTCATTCCATACATAATAACGTCACTCATTCCATAAGTCCCATAAACCCGTTCATAGTTTAGCCACATTTAATAAATGCTTCAATCAAGGGTGTCTTGATTATGATATTTGAACAGCACAAGACTTGATGTTTCGGGGCCACAGGCCAGAGCGCCACAATTTGGAGTTGAGACGGGAAACATTGTTCAAATTAGAGGTTCAATGTCTTGGAGCCTTCAACAGTTGAGCCTATCTTATAGACATAAATAACAAACCAACAATGTCACAGTGCCAGAGACACAAAGGCCAAGGACAGCTGAGACAATATTGCAGGGTAGTAGTCCTAGAGTTTTACAACAATTTCAAATTGTCTAGAGTCATGAGAATACTTCTGACGCATCGCTAGAGATGTTCACAACACTTAAGTAGTGTCCCAACCTGCCAAAATGACACAATGCACCATGGATCAAAACATATTGATAGCACATTAAATATCAGAGCTAGAGTGACTATTCAGTCACGGATATTGGAGCCCAAGGGATATAGAATTCTTGAGGACTGTCCAATAGTTCTCATTGTACCAAGGAAAGTGTGCACAGTCAGAATTGAGATCAAATCGGCCAAATCCAACTCTGTTCTATAGGAGGACATTGAGACCGGCATAATATATCGGCTGGAAAGTTCTGCATATAGAGTGGGACATATGTTATACATTTTCAGTGTATAGCGAAATGCGCCACAGTTGAAAAGCCGTTTAATGCAATATTCTGGATATCCAAAGACATATACAGATATCTAGTTTCATGACCACTAGCTTAACTCATTCAATGATATTCCCCCAGCAATACACACACTACAGGGATCACGGCGGGTCTTGAGGAGGCGCATATAACCATCGTTTGGATTACTTCTCACATTTTGATATTTAGTGTCCTCAGGGTGCCCGGGGCATTCAGAGTCACTACTCTGAGTAGTACTCAGTCCTGATAAATTGCTTCAAAGATGACCAATCGAGCCTCACAGCATCATGCATGTCACAAAACCGCCCTATGCAGTACTGATGCCACAGATCAAAATATCACCAACAGAGGAACATTACGACAGCTCAAGCACTACATGAGGCATATATACAACATATACAAGATAAAAGACAGTAGTCATGAGATTCAATGGTGATACATTGCACGAGATGAAGTTCTCAGTTTCGGAAATGGAAAGTGTGACATATATCAAGTATTTTGCCCAGCCATCATGACAACAAACTTTCACACATGATAATTTGACAATAATTGACTCAGAGAATGTATTCATACACCAGCCCCTACCAAGATAATCAAATGGGACCACAGTGGCCAAATTGAGAAATATGGCCAGAAGCAAATTCTCAGCCTCTGAGCTGGATAGAGGGAGCCGATGTTCTCATAGAAAGTGTATGAATAATATATGAATCCCAATTCCAGAGCGAAACATATCGACGCGCGGCAGACATATATCAGAAGCACGGGAAATTAATAAAAGTGCATCCGGAATGCCATCGCCTGTACCACATTTGACACAAGACAACATGACATAGGATGTAGCAATTCACTTTGAGCTGTGAAGATGATGGATTTAGAGACTAAGTCTGTGAATTATGGGCTGTGAATGCAAGTCCTGCAATGAGCAGCAGCTGTCAGTGATGCAAGCTATGGACCTTGCTCTGCCTATGTTTGGACCAATGGAGGGTCTACTATATTGCATCACTCAAGTGCATAATTGCATTACCTACCAGGCTCCTAGAACCAACCGTCGATATGGTGGCTATGTTCAAAGAGCTTAAGAAAATAAATAAATAAATAAGATAATGATCATGAGTTTTCAACCAATCAGCCATTTTCACGGTGAAGAAGAGTTTGTCTTGCGGGGTTGACAGAAAAAGAGACCGAGTCGAAGAAGGTTGGGTGTCGGACAGCCAGGTATCAGTAGAAATATATCTCTGTAGACAATGTCAGATACAAAGACAATGAAACACTCACGGAAATAGGGCAAAGGCTCGGCTCAGCTCGGCTCAACTCAATAATGGCACAGCGTGAAGTATAGCAGAAGGGAAGATAATCTTCAGGATACAAATTGAACTGTATATAGAGTCCCAGCTTTTCGCATGCTCTAGTGAACTGGTACCTCGGCACGTCAATCGGAAACTTGAAGAAAATGATGGAAATAATTGTCCAGGTAGAAAAACATTGCAACCTCGGCACCAATCAAACAAGTGAATACAGAGGCAATGTGGGAAGTCCTGCAAGACAAGAAAACCAAAGGGAATCGTGTTCTGACCAAATGGCTCCTCCTGACCATGGTTGAACAGCGTTAGACTGATTGGGCAGAATCCGGCAAAGCTTGACATCAATCTCGTCATCAAGGAGCTTCAGAGCATCGTGGAATAAAAGCAGTAGTGTCCGAGAAAGAAGAATGGAATAAAAGAAGAAGAAGAAAAGATAGAAAATAAGAATAATTATGGTCCCGGTGCCTCGACAGACAATCCCTAGAGCTCCTTCCACCAATGGTGAGCAAATGCTGGGTGAGAATGTCGAAAGAACAAGCTGGAAGCCAAAATCCAGCGACAATGTTGGACATCGAGGTTGAAGATGGTAAGCGAGCAGCGACTCGGGACCACGTCAGCCTCGGTATCCCCGGAATGAGATCCCGAGTGGCTGTGTTGATGAGCTTGCTCCATGCGCCAAGTTTGAATTAATCGCATTGAAGCAATATTCACAAAACAGGAATGAAGGAGTGAAGTAGCAGAGAAATAGAGGATAATCTACTGGTTAACCATTGACCCATTAATCCCTACAATAATGGCCGTGAAAATCACCAGCAATAATGCTTCATCTTGGTGGCCGGGGGAAAAAAATATCTTCGCCGGCCATGAACAGCGCGGCAAAAATCGATCTGGCCTGACCTAAGCATGTCGGAATGAACATTTATTCATACCTGGTTTTTGGGTGAGCTCAAGCTTTGGACAAGTTCTGCATTTCATCATGACATTTACCTGAGGTTATTTCACACGGTTTCTCATATTTAGAGCTGTATTACATGTAAGTTCCTCAATAAAGGGTGGAGGGGAAGCCAGGGGAAAACAGTGAAGGAGCAAGCAGGGAAAGGTGGGGCAGCGCCGGAGGCGAACCTTTTATTTACTACCTAGGCCAAAATCTGAAAAAACATCACAATGTGACCCGGCGCAAACTATTTTGCAAACAGCCATCGTCGAGATATCGATGATTTACTAAGGAGGCCAAAATCCGAAAAAAAGATCACGATGTGACCATGTGCATGCTTTTTTGCAAACAGCAATAACAGTATTTGGTCATTCTCCCTCTATTTATTCTAATTCCTGCTTTAATTCACATTCATTTGCTCTATTCAATGACTCCACCTGCTCCTTCTAAAAATGGATGATACCTGCCATTCGCAATAAATTTGCAAGCTGGTATGGGACAAGTTCAAGAAGCAGGCATGCTGGACACAGTTGAAGATTGATTGCCCTGGCCCTCTGGTCTGGGAAAGACATTATCGGGGTTCTGCGGACAGGTGGTGAGAAGACACTGTCCTTCTGGATCGCACTTCTCATGGCGCTTGCAGAGGGGAAAGAGAAAATGATCATTGTTACCCCATTGAATCTGCTCAGGAAGCAGAACAAGAGCCTGTTGAGTGATGCTGGGATTTCTAAATTCTTCCAAAGCTGTGGACAACGACAGTAATAGTCCTGTGACCTGGAAGGTGCATGACTTTTCATTGACTGCAGGTCTTTGCTCACCCATATTGCAGGACATTGATAGTCTATTTGTTGTCACAGGAGATTGACAGCAGGTGCTGACTATTGTATAATCTCAGAGTTTGAAAATCAGTGAGGCTCTATTTCGTGCATTTTGACATGACTGACAGAATTCTACACACTTGAGAGAAGAGATATGGTTCATAAAAGTTGTACTATGTGTGAAAAAGTACAAAAATGATAATAAAACCCCTATAAATGAGGATCATGACCTGAGGGCGCCAGCAGGGTGCCAGCATGGAGCAAGGGACAGACATATCGCAGAAGGGATTTCAGAAGACAGATATGGATTTCAGTAGATGATCGAACTTGGGGAGACACTGAACATGACCCAAGAAGCTGACTGGATAAAATTTCCATCATCCAAAATGCCTTACATTTATGGAATATGCTCTCCACTAGGAGATGCTGAGATTCTGTGGGGGATGATTTGCCAGCTGTCATATGGTGGCTTGCTCAAAATTCTGGATTGATATGATTGGTTGAAAACTCGTGATCAATATATTATTTATTTATTAATTTCTTAAGCTCTTTGAACATAGCCGCCATATTGACAGCTGGTTCTAGGAGTGTGGTAAGTAATGCACTTATGCACTTGGGCAATACAATATAGTACTCTCCCTTGGTTCAATCACTGACAGCTGCCACTCATTGCAGGACTTATATTCATAGCCCATAATTCAGACCATCTCTAAATTCACCAACCATCCATCTTTGCAGCTCAAAGTCAATTGCTACATCATATGTTATGTTCTCTTGTGTCAAATGTGGTACAGGTGAGCCAAGCATGTCAGAACAAACAGTTGTTTGTACCTGGTTTTGGGGCCCTATTGAGAGCCATATTATATGTACTTTACCTTACCCTTTTGACCTCTTGCAATATTATTGTCACTGTTCTCTTCACAGATTTGCTTGCACTGAGGGACTAGATGCATTCTGACAAAGTGGACTTTCCATTCTCAGTAATATAAAGGCGTGTAAAATCCAAAATCAAGCACCACGAGAAGTCAGAGATGAGGAAAAGTGTCTAAGAGTGCTTGCAGAAGCCACCTTGGACCGTGCCAAGGCCACTTTGGCTTGGCACATGGAACTGACAGATGAAAGTCTAGATTGAATAGTGTAGGGACAAAATAGACAGTGTTGATCTGGTTTGCTCTACAAACATATTCATGATACCTAGCAGGAGGTTTGTGCACTGCCACTTGTTGGCCTTTCGCAGTCCTCGCTGAATAAAATGCGGATACTATGCCGACATGTTCCCTTACATGTGCTAGTCATGTGATAAGAGTAACGGCAAGACCCAATAGCCGGTTATCATAAATGGGGTCCTGGCTTGGCCTTGTTGGTATCAGGCCTGATACATGTTTTAGCACATCGAAATCAAGTGACTTGCAGTAAGAACACAACAGTAGCAGACACAACGGTATAGAATGACATCATTACAAACACAATCTAGATTATGATCTCGCCCAATGTTCCAAATGGAGTGGGGAAAGATCAGGAATACTGGCACTTTACCATCTCCATTTATATCTGCAAGGGATCAAGTGATAACAACTAATACTGTCAGTTACATTGGGATTGAAAATTGTGTTAGTGATTGCAATTTCTTTTCCTCAAAAAACAGGGAATTTGTCCTTTGCCCCCAGTATCATCCAAATTCTTCTTTATTATAGCTACCTTATAGCTGGTAAAGTTTGAGGAGGGGGAAGGGGAACCTCTCAAGAATCCTGACTGGAGGGCAGAAAAAGCACATTTCGTTGAAATCTCCCAAGGTGCTCTAAAGATGCCAACCATGTATGACATCTATATCAATCAATTCATATGCACAGATCTGTCTGTCCTGCTCACAGTATGGTGTGGTGGATGACAGACAGAAACTCTGTGCAAGAACCACTGGGTTGGCATGGGTGAGAGAAACTGCTCAGTGATGAATTATTATTTTCTATAAGCAATCAAGATCTAACAGGACAGCTCACTCCACCAAGACTGTAGATAGTTTCTCTAACACAATCAGGTTTATCACCAAACAAATTGTCTCTGATAGGGTAAGCTAACCAAGATAGCTGACCAAGGGGAGTCTGGACACCAACACCCTGGTAGCTGCCATTGATTGATTGATATCTATATTTTGCTGTACCTAGCTAAATGTGCCAGGCAGTACACTATGGACTAAGAAGTAGTAAACAAGTCATTTCTTGAAGGGACATTAGTTGGACAAGAAGAGAGAAAGAAGGAATCCAAGACAGATGGAGGATACTTAACGTCATAGAGAAGGTGACTGTGACAATGGTATATATGAGTAAGAGTTGGGATATACAGATATCACACAGTGATCTTTGATGAAGAATAAAAGAAAAAATGTAAGAAAAAATAAGGAAGAAAATTAGGAGAACCAGTCAGTGTCCAGAATGAACTTCGGAAAGTCACTGCCATGAGTGTTTGAGTACATCAGCATCAAAAAAATTGAGCAAAAAGGAATTGAATCAGCAGGGCAAGGTGGGGAAGCGCCAGAGGCGACCCTTTCATTAACCGTAGGGTGCAAGATGGTCTGTTGACATTGGACAAGAGCTTCGAGGCAAAACATGACCCAACGTGACCACTGCTGAGCCCTGCTGAACATCCGAGTTTCTTTAAAGTGGCCCCGAATTTTGCAGTTAGCTGTCATGGCTCATGCATATCACAATCCAGTTGCTTATGGATGGAACTTGCACTAGTGCTGGCCAGGTGCTGGCAGTCATTTCTTTGTAAACAATACATGACAGGGACTGGTGGACTTTTTGGTCTCATATCTGCTACCGGAGGATGGCCTTTATCCCACTGGTCGGTACTTACTGGTCCACTAGGTGCATAGTACCAGAGTCCGCTTTTTGCACTTGTCACTTTTCCCCTTGTAACAAGCGGAAATACGCAAAAAGCGAACAAGTGAATTGCAATTTTGCTGATATTGCACCATATTGGTTTCTGTCTCCAAAGTATATCTGCTTATGATCAGGACATTTCTGGAATTAGCAAGTTAGCAAATTAGCCAAATCAGTCAAGTTGATCACATCACTGAGTCATTGATATATAGAAATATCTCATTTGTTCTGATCACACATCAAAAACTATGCAGTGCAACAGGTGCAACCGGGTGCAGACTAGATACATGCTCAATGTACTACACTCAAGTGCATCTGTTGTCAAAGGCAAAAATAGACCTGTCACACAGCTTTCATCATATAGCTGTTCTATGTCATGATGGGCGGTGACAGCTCACACCCTTCCTTTTTCCTACCACCATCTGCAGCTCCCACCTCAATAAAATCATCTCAGCTCTTTCACATCTTATCTATGAGCGGCCATGAGATGTCTGAAATCCATAACCAGAATCCCCAGCCGGGGCCAGTGTTAGATAATGGGCCTACTATCTCTGAATCTCCTCAGCCTCTGATAGTAGCTGCTGTCAAGAGCGTTGGAGAAAATCCGACTCCAGTCAGAAAGGCCACGCACCAGCCCACAGCTGTTCCGGGTGAGAACCGCCAACGTCGAGGCGAGCCAGACAGAAAGATTTGGGAATTACTCAGTTTCAATCATCATACTCTGGTGTGTGTATTGGTTCTTCCTTCCTGTTCATTGGACTTATGAGGACCTAGGAAATCGGACTTATGACTATGAAGAGAAGTATGCACCAGATCCCAAGGGCCATCAAGTCAAACCAAATGCTCGTGTCTGGAAAGTTTACTTGGATGAAAGTGAGAGCTATGATGATGACATGTTGAGATCTTTTCGGGACACTATTGATGCTCTCTTAGTTTTTGTGAGGAATCTCATGGCTTGTTGCATGACACAGCATTTACACTTTCTCAGGCTGCTTTATTCTCTGGTGTTGTTACGACACTGCTTGTCCAAACCAGCCAGGCTTTCCAACAAGACTATGCACAGATCACAACCCTGCTTCTCCTTGAGCAGATCCAACTGCTCCGTGCAGCTGGCAACATCTCTGCCATTAACAATGTCTCTTCATTGTTTGATGGACAACAAGCAACAGCTGGGACACACACTGACATTTGCATCAATGGCCTGTTCATTGCAAGCTTATCCCTTTCCTTGGCTACAGCTCTGCTCTCAGTTCTTATCAAGCAATGGCTTCAGGTTTGCTCTTTCTGCCTTCTAATGATTACAGGCTCATGCAAATCCAAATTCAGGCATATTCATCTGTCACATAAGGCAGTGCCATGCAGCGGGCCTTGATTCGACAATTCCGCATTACTGGAATAGAGAAGTGGAAGGTTCCTGAGATCATTGGAGTCCTGCCTCTGATACTTCATGCATCCTTGGCAGCTTTCTTCTTTGGATTAGCCCTCTTTGTGAGGCAGCTAAACCATTCATTTCTCTGGATTGTTATTTCCATCGGTACCACCACTTTTAGTGCATACCTTGGTAGCATCATCCTTCCAGCCATATGGATCCAGTGTCCATATCGCATATCAGTGCTATTTGTCCCTGCACAATATATTGCTTGGCCTGGCAAGATTGTCACATATCTGTTCAGGGGTGGCCCTTTTCCTAGTGCCCCTGCACACTCTCTCAGAGATGCAGAAGATAAGATGATCAAGGCAACTGGAGACTACCAACAATGGGAATCTACTACCACAGTTCAAACCATTGGAACTGCAATATCCTGGCTTCATTCACTCAAATCCAATACATCCATCATAAATATTACAACACAATCACTTTTGGGAATTATGAGAGCAAATCCATCTCTGGCTTCCAGGCGCTATTCCAATATGGCCCTCCCAATACCTTCAATGTTTGATGCTGCTCTTGATCACCTTTTTGATCACCTTTTTGATCATGCTGATATCCATCTCCCTACCCTCACTGAGCACCAGAAACAAAATGAGGAGATTTATCTTGAACTGGTTGGAGGCTTGCTCCAGTCAAAGCCAAACCTTCTCAAGGAGCCCCAAAGCCAAAAATTCACTACTGGTATGGTTCGGGCAGCATCACATGGCAGCCTATCTCTCCTCAAGCAATTTGTCAAGTGGGGTGCAGATCTCAATGCCCCCAAAATGCTGGCTCTGTGGGGTCCAAAAGCTCTCTCTAAGGCTGCTGAAGGTGGCCATTTGGAAATAGTCAAATTCATACTGGAACACAGAGTGGATGTCAATGCAACAACTGGGATTTGGGGCTGCACACTTGCTGGTGCTGGACAGGGCAAAATTGAAGTAGTGGAATACTTCCGAAACCATTGGACTGGGCTTCAGGACTGCACACTTGCTGCTGCTGTGCAGGGCAAAATTGAAGTAGTGGAATACCTCCTCAACCATGGGGCAGACCTCAATGCCCGTAATAATATCCTCTTCCATGCAATCAATGGAGGTCTAGAAATAGTCAAAATGCTCATTGACAAGGGGGCCGCCAATCTCCAAGTTGAGGGTGAAGCTGCACTTGAAATAGCATCCGGGAGAGGGCAGCTTGAGATTGTCAAGCTGCTTATTGAAAAAGGAGTGAGTCCTAAGAAAGGACAATTCCTTCAGAGCACATGCTTTGGGGGCCATTTAGAGGTTTTGAAGGTTTTGCTTGAGAATGGTGCAGATGTCAATGCACTAGACAGGGGCTCACTGTGGGGGACTGCATTATTGGCAGCAATTCATAGGAACAGGAAGGAGATCGTAGAATTCCTGATTGAAAGTGGCGCAGATGTCAATGCAACTGGAAACAACTCTGAAACTCCACTCACACTAGCTATTCAGGGAGGACATAAAGAGATTGAGGATATATTGCGCAGCCATGGTGCAAGGGAATAAATTATGAGCTCTGGAAGCAGTACTGTTAGCATTTCATGACCAAATATATAGTTTATTTTCTCTATTTCCAGGTGTATATCCATTCTGTTGTCCAAAATTCCTTCCATAGGTGCATCTCCCTAGTCCTTCTGATGAGATCCCATCCTCAACAAGAAATAAAGGTTTGTCATTATAGATCTCTATGATTGATTGTTCATCTTATCATGAAACCTCATCCAGGATTTGAGGAGCATAAGTTCAGAAGAAACCTGCCAAGAGGTACAATGGCGGATGGCATTGTTTGGATGGACCTGCCAAAGTTCGGAGCCTAGAGTGACATGATGGTTGAGGTTCCAGCAAACACATGCAGTGGTTGTTATCATGGTAGCATGTGGCGGTCATTAAGTATTGTGGTAGGATATGTAAATGAAAGGTTCGCCTCCGGCACTGCCCCACCTTGCCCTGCTTGCTCCTTCTCTGCTTGCCCCTGGCTTCCCTTCCACCCTTTATTGAGGAACTGAATAAATATATATATGATGCTGATGCAATTGAGTACAAGAGAATGAGTCACTTTCATTTTTGCTCGCGTCCAGTTGCTTTTGGCATGTTATTGCACTGTGCATTTGAATCTGCTCGGGTAGATGCAAGAACTGCCAACAATTTATCTGACAAGGACAGCCAATAATCCATAGTCAAGACCAAACAGCTGTAAATTTGATTTCATCTACATATATGTCCAACAGCTAGATCTAGTCTAATAATTATCATTTAATTGTTCTTCATCTACATGCATGAAATATCCGTCAATGAGTTCGAATGTCTGGGGCGGCGAAGTTTGAATTGTTATGCACTATGGTGCAAAACTGACAACAGAGACCACCTGGTGATGATCACAACCATAGTACCAGTCTTGTCCACATATGACTACGTCGTGGTGCATGAAGCACTGATACACAAAATAATCAGTCAAACTCGACAATGGATCATGGCCCTCTGATCCCCTCAGAAAAGTACTAAAATTTGGGGCCTCTTTTTGGAAGCCTGCATTCCCAACAAGTTGTCAATTCCTTGCAAGAACATATCAGGATTTGTGCCTGATCTGAACTCGAGGATATTCTGACATCTGTATCCCGCCAGAACATCATCCATGCTATCTGAATCCATGTCGCCCAAGCAATTGGAGGTTTCCTGCTGAAATGGAACCAGCTGGGCTCGAAGATGATATTTCTTGGGCAGGGGAATCATGTTGCAGGCAGAAATGGCCAAGTAAGTAAATTTGATTCGAATATGATCATGTGTATTCCCCATCGATTGGAACCTTATTTGGAGTTATGTTGTTACATTCGGCCTCCGAGCTTGAGTTGAAGTTGCAACGCTCCAACTTTTGAGTTACTGGTGTTTCTAAAGGAGCCTGAAGGTGTCAAAACATGGCGAAGAACATCATTGAGCGCTACAGTCATCATCGAATTAAAGATGATGAAGTTGTGACGAAGACAATAAAAATCACTGTGTCATGTGTGATGCATCACAACAGATCTCTTTTCTTGATTCATATCAAATGTCACAGTGGTCGCTTGTCGAGGGACAGGACGATTAGGCTAACTCGGAAGAACCTCGGACCTCTTGGCAGTGATGCCGAAGCTCGGATTTTTCCGCGGGACCTTGATTGATAAGCCCGTCCCCGTTAGGGAGCCAGTACCTTGTAGAAGAAATAGACACAAACACAGCAGATTATTATTTCTTTTTGATTTGGTCATTGAAACACGAGGCACAATGAGGCGCTCCCCGTGTTGCAGCGTATCCAGGGGCGTCAGCTCTTTCAACGCATGGTGGATCTATATGGGAAGCCATCTACAGCGCAATAAATCCTCCAATCAGCACAGCGGTATTCCATCGGAGAGTTGCTCGTTGCAATAATCATAGCGCCAAAGATGGTTCCTTTCTGATGCGACTAGAATCATGGATGGTCCAATTCTGAAGGGCTGCAGAATTTTTGGGGAACTTGGTCTTTGCTGCAGGCAATTGCCCAACTTCTTTCCCTGCCATTTCCCATTGATACCTCGACTTTGGGCTGTCTTTGATAGTGGAATTCATTCTCCAAAGCAATGCCAGACCCACGTATGTCCATAGCATCATTGCTCTCTGATCACACCTATGTGGCGCAACCTCCGCAATTTCCATATGTGGCCCCGGCCCCGCCTTTTCCCAACTCAGGTCCTATCATCAATTCTATCCAATTTCACGCGACATCTACCCCTTCTTCGACACGTTATAATGTCAAAATCAATAGGCAAACCACTCTTTCCAAGCTTTACACCTATGAAGATCCTGCTTCAGCCTATGTCGAGTATCCAGAAACCGGTGCCTTGCAACCTGTCGGCTATCTGTTCCGAAGGAGCAATGAAGAAAGCTGGGACAGTCCAGCACTCAACTTTGCTTATTCTTTGGGTGCTCCTTCCGGCCACAGTCAAAAGGAAAAGCAGATCTTTCTTGACTTCATGACCGATTCTGACTCAGGCCAACCTGTCCCATGTTTGGAGAATCATTACACCTGTAGGCCATTCATTCCATTTCTTATATCATCAGCTCATAGTCCCTCTTCAGGTCAAGGGGCCAAAGTCTGTCCTCAAACTGACATCGAGAAACTGTGCCAGCCCCACATTATTGCGACTCGTGATGCGGTTTCAAGTCGACTAGCGCAAGACCGTGATGCTCGTCTATTATATGGATCCCCTTCTGCTGATGTCTTTCGCAAGACTCAGAATCTCATAGCCAGTCTTCGTCGCACCGGATGCAGGGCTGCCCGAGCAGAGCAGAATGTTTCAGACTCAAATAGAGTCCTGAATCGGCATCAGACTGCGAACTCCATTCTACTTAACCGCGGCTATCAGGATCCGATTGAGCGATGTGAAGGACAGCTCGAGCTTCAGTATGACAGGGATGATAACCCATATATTGTGTGAGCTATTCGTCTTGAGTCTGATCATTTTATCTGATGCGCCACAATTCCAGATGCCAATATTACCATCCTGAGACCGACCGGGACCACCATATGCATTATTTAGATGGCTCATATGACGCTGATCATCTCGAAGCATACTTCTCCAATGATGAAGTTGAGATGGCTCGTATTGAACAAGCCGCTCAGGCGCTCGGATACGGTCCACTTGTAGAATGCACTACTGTCTTAAATGCATCAACTCAGCGAGCCTGCTGTCGTAAGATCATTGAGCGCTTGATGTTGCCGTTTTTCTGACATTTTCCTGTAGCATCTGATCATCGTGATGCTCATGGCCAATTGCTGCAACCGGCGCTCCGACGGCTTGAATGTGCAGTCAAATTTCGCATATTTCAGCCTTTTATCAGCTATCGGTCTCGTTGTCCTTACATCTTGATCATTGTCAAGGGTATACATCCTCATCCAATTCCGCTTCCCATCAAAACTCCACCTAGAGTCAAGACGATCATATTGAATCTTCTGGATAAGCTCGGATCTGAATTGGCAGATCTCACCGTGCGCCGCTTCCTTCGCCACTTTATTGTTCGTGGCTATCTCACAGACAATTTCCCTGGAGAGTTTGCACCAGTACTTAGCGATATCCATGTTTCTTTATCCAACCGTGCACACTTGAACTGGTACATTGAGAGCGCTGCATCCGCCAAGTTTCCATATGGTACTGGCTTACAAGGTATTTATTTCTAGAGTGTTTCAATGTTGAATAATGACTGATCAAAGTCATCTCAGATTGATAGGTGTTAGACATCTCAAGGAGATGAACGACAAAGATCTTCCTGTAGAGAAGCGATACATACGTCGTATCATCTCAGCAGACTCGGACCACCTGATTGGCTCTGATGAAATCATTGTCTGCATGACCGTAGAACAGAGCCGAAGACTTCTTCGTGCTCAATATATTGAAGGTGATGTTGCATTCAAACGTGTCAAAGGGTATAAGGAGTTTGAGCTAGCATGCCTTGACCGGGATTCTAACACCAGTATGATGTTCCTTAAGATGATGAATAATATCTTACAGGTGTTGTATTCTGTCGAGTTTTCATCACTGCCGAGACAGCGGAACTACATCAGCGTGTGTTTGCCGAGATTGACTCAATTGTCTATGAAGACACCATGAATCACCTACGCTGGAGGCATTTACACGCTCATTCAATCGATGATTTTGACGGCTGTATTCTTCAGTTTTCAGGGGATCAGCATGGGGGACAGGCCAAAGGTATGAATGCTCCAATCTTGTTTCTGATTTTGGCCAATTTCATACTTAGGTTTTGGACTGTATCTCCAATTGCTCGCGCAAAAGCTTCCTGGACAGTATGACCTTCATGAACCCCATCGTCTCTTGTCTGAGCTTTCACCATACGATCATTTGCACCGGATCTTCCGACTTTGCGAGATTCACATTTATCGAAATATTCGCGAGTCTCATGCTACACCTTCGACGAAATCACTCATGCGGAGTCTTGTATGCATGAAACATCCAGCCTGGGAGACAACATTGAAGCACATCGCTGATGAAGGAGGGAAAATTGGTCAAGGTACATGACTCTCAATGATTCCGAGTCTACTTGAAGATTAATCAAGCTGATATAACAACAGACTGGATTGCGAACAAGATCAACAGCCAGTTTGCTTTACAGGGAATGTGCTGGGAGAAAAGCTTTATCCCTCGTGATATTTGGGCAGCTGCCAATGGACATACTAACTTGATCGAGTCAGTCCACTACGACGTGAATATTGAAGGGAAAGATTGCTCTCTGTTAGGGGGAATAGAGAAGGGCCATGCCTATGATTCCATGAAGATGAAGGCCCAGTTGGTATGAGCTTTGTTATTGCTCTCAATCCTCGTTTCTAATCAAGTGTCACGCAGAATATTGAAACATTTGGTATTCATACCTCGTATCAATCAGGACACCGAGTTGAAAATGCTCTACGCGGTGTGAAGCGCAGTTGTACGTACATATCGGAACATCCCTGATATTACTGATCAACATCATCACCAGACAACCTACGCCACAAACACTTGGTCTCTGAAGATGCTCACCTTGAGAAAGCCGCAAAGAAGCTTCGTACATTCGGAGAAGAACTTCATAGCCACCGAAACAGAGTAGACCAGAGCGCACTGGCACTGATCACGGCCACAGATGAAACACGATCCCAACGCCAAGGTCAACTCGACGAAGCCGCTTCATCGCTCGTTGAAACAACAGAAAGATACTCAGAGCTTGAGCATGAGATTGATCAAATGCCAAAAGGGACTGGTACTTTTGCACGCCGCCGAAGACCATGAATGAAGGAGAGTAGTAGTGTCTCTATCTTGGTGTTTTACAGACATGAATTGATGTTTTCGTCATAACTTTATTCCAGATAGAGCCTTAATGCAACGTGAAATGGAACAGTTATCAAAAAAGAATGCATTTATTGTATGCTTTTGGACGTCTTGGGACGTCAAACTACAAGAAAGAGGCTAGAATACAGCGATATATATATTACATGTCTTCACTGTCAGCTTGTACAATCTGGCCTAAGGCTTGCCCGACATCTTTGCATATTCCATTATCATCACGGTGAGAGCTATCAGCCGAAACAGCTCGAACAAGGCCGCATGAGCTGCACATGGTACGACCCGAGCGAAGCATATGCCAAGCTTCGTATGAAACACCGGCTGTCGAGTCCCAGGCAAGCCATGCACGACCAAGAGCGGTGGAAAAGGCATCCGTAGCGACTGGCGGTGCTACCCCAGCGGTATAGGTTCAAGGAACAAGTGGTGGAATAACCTCGACAAGCCCAGGCACCTCAAACACTGGACAGGAATAAATAAAATATCAGGAATATAGACTCGAAGACTTACCAGTTCGAGGCCAAGGACAGTTGAGGCAATAGTTGCCTGGGCCATCACGGTGGGCATTGAAACCGTCAATGGAGAAATATGCACGGCATACGGGACAAGCTATGACGCTCATAATGACAAGATGAAAAGTATCCAGCGGGACGCGGCAGAGGAATTGAAGTCGGCGAGAATGGTACCAAGGGCGGTGGCATTGGGAATGGTCGGTTGAGGAAGCCCAGTAGCTTCTGAGTCAGGATGATGAGGCAAAAGGGAATCTGGGGTTTCAGCCAATGATGTCGAGAATGCTGGATGGACCGAGGCATTTTCTGGAGTTTAATTTGAGTCTAATCATCAAAGCTTTGATTTATATATGACTCACTGAGGAAAAGCGGCATGGATTCACGAAGGGATTGGATGATATGCTCATCTGTGAAGCCACAATGAGCAATAAGAAGAGGAAAAGGATTAAAAAGACGAACCAAAGGCCTTGCGACCGTCAAAGTGCTCTGCCGAAACCCGAGCTTTGAAGGGCTCAGGGCTTGGATATCGGTACACCGAGCTTGTTTGAGAGCTAGGTCCAGCGATAGGTCCCGGGCTGCTGGGCGGCGTAACTGCAAAACATGGTCAGCCTTGAACGCAAAACAAAGAAATGATAATTACCGCTCGAGCGCATCGAGTTTTGGATGGCCATCCGAATATCTTCGTCTTCATCGTGCATAAAATCCTCCGGACGGACTTGAAGAGCTCTATTTGGCGGAAGAGGAAACTCGCAGGAACCAGTTTCATGAAGTCTTGGAATGATGGCTATAATGACTGTTCAAAGATGAATTAAAGACAAAGGAATGGTTTACTCACCGACGTATTCACATTGGTGAGAGGTGGCATGGAAATATCCAACAACATGGTCGTTGATGTCTCGTTTTGATTTTCTCCGTGGTATCATACGACAATATTCCTCAGAGAGGCTGGGGTCGGCGGCATGACCACAAATCGGGTATTCGAGGGTACCGGTCTCATGAGCGCCGAGAATGCGGTCAAAGCCACGATTTTTACTGAAGAGGTGCTCTAGTCGGCGACAATGAAGGTTGAGAAAAAGCAAACGTACCGGTCCCAAGGCACAAAGCCTTCTCCATGCATATAAGTCCCAATGACACTGATCTGGTTGAGGCCGTCAAGTTGGTCTTGGAGCTCACCGCGATGAGCAGCAGACGGGGTGGTAAAGGTCCGAATTAGGTCGGGAGCATTCTGTCGAGATCGAGGAAAGCGAACTGGATTAATGGGAGCAGGGATCAAACGAACACGCCTGGCATTGGAGCTGTTGAATCTACCCATGGGCAATCGATAGCAGTCGACTAGAAATGACCATGGTTAAATAGTCCATTGAATTTGCACTGAGCAAGAGACCTCAATGCAAACAGTCATGTTGAGATTCCAACGAAGGGAAGGCTGAGAAGAAGAGCAAAGAAAACTGGTGGTGATGGTTGCCAGCACGTTTCACCACGTGTAAGAAGCGATGAAAATAGAAATAATAAAATAATAAAATAACATCAAGGGGGTCGACCCCATCACAGCAGCAATACAGCCAAATATCCCGCCTCGACGCAGGCCCAGCCATCACCACGACATCCACACCGACGTATCCTGCCCGATCATCAGCTTCTCTTCCCTGTCCGAACCATCGGGCTTCTCCCGAGTTAGCCTAGACGTCTCCCGCCTCTCGCTTGTCCCAGCCAATGCTGCCGAAGCTCCCTGGGTTGTGTCACAGCCGAACGGGTCAGAAATTGCCTTTTTTGGCCTGTCAAAATGTATTTCCGCTGAAAGTTCTTCCTGAATTCCCCAGTCAAGTCTGGTACCCCAGCATCCCACCTTGGTGACCTAGCTGTGTACTTCTACCTACCTACCTACCTGGTCCCAGGTCATTGAGCCAATTTTCCAGAAATCTATCTTCGCAGGTTGGTCACAGGTCCTACAGTCTGTGAAGTTTGACCAAACGACAAGCAGTCACTGTTAAAAAAAAAAGGATGAAGCTAGAATGATGTCAAATGAGTGTCTGAAAGTCATATGGTGATCACATGATCTACATGACGCAGTCATCCTCGAGACAGAAAACGATGTTCTCATTCAAAAATGACAAAAGAATTTATGAGAATTCCAAAAAAAAATCACAATAAAGATTCTTTATTGTCCTGGAGATGACAGGTACATTGATGCATATATATATAACAAAAGAAAATCTTATTTCAGCCATAAAGGCCCCCTTGACTGCTTGATTTCCATGTGACCTGCCCCAGAACCTTTTCCACAAACTCTTCCACTTAAAACCGAACATGAATCAAAGTCTTTTCGATGACAATGGTGGAAAAAGCGGCGGCACATAGCCAGGAAACGTGAACCCAAGCAGGTTGCACATTTTGATCACAGCGCTGTTTGGCATTGGTGGCAATGCTGGTTCACGTTCAGGAAAAGCTTTGAGAGGAGGAGCAAGTGAGGGCAGTGGTGGAGCGGGGTCACTCAAAGGTGTCGGCAAGTCTGCTCGCATCTGGATGAGATGACCAAGGGGTCGGGACATTGGAGCATACTCAGTCTATACAGATGATGATGAATGGCAAGAAAGGAAAGAAATAGAAGAAACGTACCTGGGGATTGAAGGGCACAGCCCAAACTGCAGTGCCATTCAGAAGTGTCAGGGAACTCTCATTAACCAGATGGTGCATCAAGCGACTAAAAATGTAGCGAAAGTCATGCATTTCGACGCAATCATGAAGGCGGAAATGGGCCAGGGCATTGCAGTGACGGATCTGAAGAAAGACAACTTTATCAGCAAGGAGAAAAAGTAGAAGATAAAGGAAAATATACCAGAATTGGGTTCACTCGCACCAGATAAGCTTGTATGTCAGACAGACACGCATATGTGCAATGCTGGAGCAGCAAATATTCATTGAGCAGTGAGGCAGCATGAGAACCGAGTTCTTGAAAGAAAGCCTCAATATCAACAGAAGAGGCCATAGCTGAAGGGGTTGTTACAGATGAAGAGGCATTAGCACTCGTGAAGGCGTCTTGGGTGATGTTTGACATGGTCATGAACAAGAGGTTTTTGTGTATGCACGTGACTCAGCCACAAAATAAGATTCATGCGTTGGAGCTCAAAACAGGCCCAAACTCGTGGGTCTGAGCAACGAAACATGAAATCACCGCACAAATGCTTCCAGTACACATTGAAAAATGGCAGAAGAAACACTGAAGAACTATAGATAATCGGAATTGAACAAACTTGGAACCGTGCGGAGTAGGATTCTCAAAAGGGAAATCGCTGAGTGATCTGACCTGTCGGAACTGGTTATCGACTGCCATGGAACACAAGGCTATTATATAAGGTGTGATGTTTATCACGTGTAGTGACTGTGACCAGTTGCAGTGTCGCAAGTTCGATTCTCTCAGATGCATTTAAATTTTCTGTCTTCAAGATCAGTTACTCTGCAGAACAAAAGAAAATGATGCACGACTTGGACAAGTGAATTGAGCATAATTTCTATTCTGAAGGGGAAGCCCATGTGATCCTGCACCAAGTTTTTGTGTCTCGATCACATCTGCGATACTGCATGGGTCACAGTTGATACATGTGTTAATCACGCCTTGGGAAACAAGCAAACGTCTACATGTCATAGATGTTTCACCCAATGATGCAATGAATGGATTTTGCTCGATCATATATGTACCTGAAATCATTCTTAGATACTTAGGTCACTTAGAGGATGTATCTATACCTCTGGATTGGATAGAACCAAGAGTCTCAGATCATGCCATTTAATCCAGCTTCTCTTCTGTCATCTTTAAAAGTCGAAATTAAACTCACAGGTAACCTTCTACCAAGGATACAGAATACACCTTATAAGTAACAGTTGTCATCAAGGATCGACGACTGTATCAAATCCTGTTAGAGAAAGGATCCAGCTTGTTTGTGAGTTGATCAGAAAATCTGCAGAGCCAGTGAGCTAAATGTCAAGAGACAAGAAAGAAAGACACATTTTGCATTGTAATGCATTTGTCAATGAACAACAGCTGCTGAAAAGTCCAACAATCAACAAGGACAAACTTTGCGCTTCCTGTCGATATTCAGAGTATATTTCAGTGGAAGGAGGGCCCTAGATGCATTTACCACCTGTAAGTGATATATATCAGCATGGTACAGTTGATCTCCCCACTCCTGACACAACATCTAGGGCGCCAGACATGGTGTTTCCCATGGTCGACCAAAAGAATCTCTAGCAGCACAGCCTTCAAGCCAGGGCCACTGGAATTTTTGAGGCATGAGAGGAGCCTTGCAACCATTGGCGATAGAGAAATCGTGATTTTTGAAGAAGGTTTCAAAATTAAATCTGAATATTTCTGTAGTTACGTGTGGTCTCAAAAGTGACACCAATGGTTGTCAAGCTCACCAGGTGGTATTGGGTCCAAATGGACCCAGTGGGTTGCATGATTTTGGGAGGAGACATGTGACAGAGGAAAACTGGGCATCGGTACTGATGCTAGTGGCACTCTCTGCAACGGACTGCCCAGTGGTACCAAATGGACCGGTTTGGAGAAACTTGTCTTTGTCGGACCCAAACTATCAAAAGAATTTTGGGAGGAGGTTGAATATGATAGAGGTGAAGGATTATGGTCAGAATGTCCCATCATGATCTCCCAATTGTCAGAACCTGAGGTTTCTGTCATCGTTCAAGCGTCAGCAAAAGAATCAACATTGTTGGACTTAGTCCATAAAGCAGCAACGAGTGACGTATATCAAGAAAACGAGGACTTAGATTGACACAAAGACATGTGATGATAAGATAAGGAATAGAAGCACGACATGCTTGATCCAGCACAAAGGTCATAGGACAACATGAGGCGCGGAGATTAAAACCTCAAGGCATTCGGACACGATAACACATGGTGAACAGACAACTAGCGCATTGTAGTGAAACAGGAAACAGGCATGGAAACCCGAAGGCACTTAGTAAAGAAGGCATGGGAACAGGTTGCTTAAAGCATGGTTGTAGGATGTTTTGCATTGTGGAAAACGAACAGTAGTTGCATGTTTACTAGTATTTAATCAGTAGTTAGAATATTGTATTCCTTAGTCTTTCAATTTCGTATCCTTTACCATTCTACTACGCTCTAGCCGCTCCATCGCCTCTCGACATCGAGTGGAATAGATCGAGACTCGGAATTGAGTGTTTATAGTTTGAGTTCTCACACCAATAATACATGTTTGGCTCCAATTATCCATGGGTATACCAAGTGCACAATCAATAATGCCAAAGCAGCTGAATTCCAACAAGCTTGAGAGTGGCATAATGGCTGATTTATGTCCTGAATGCTCTGAAATCTGACATGCAGGACTAGATGACCTTCCCTGCATCTCTAGGCAAATGCAATTGTTAATACTGTAGTGCGATTTTTGGCCAGGACCATTTGTTGCCAAGATGGGTCATCCTATAAAGTGGAGTGGCTCTGGTATGTTCTGACGGTATTGCAATACAAAATAGAGATATTGCGATGTCATTGGAGTGAGTGGCAGCATCATTAGCACAATGTCAGTGAATGCTGGAATCCATTGAGGACTGAGAGCTGATGCATGGATCATTGTCCATGGAATAGCTCGGGGGATAATGATTCTACGCTTGTGAAACCAGTATGAGGACTTATTGGCAAGAAGAAAATGCCTCGGATTGGGATATGGGCTTTTGGCAGCCACCCTTGAACAAAAAACTTTGGATTCCACATAATTATGAAAGAGCTGTAAAAAACAGGAGAAAATGCTGAAAAACTATAGATAATCATAATTGAATGATCTTAGAACCGTGCGGAGTAGGATTGACTCAAAAAGGAAATTGCTCAGTCATCTGGCCTGTCAGAACTGGTTATCGACTGCTGCGGAATGCAAGGTTATTATATAAGACATGATGTTCACATGTAGTGACTGTGACCCCTTGCACGGCAAGGTGTCGCAAGTTCGATTCTCTCCTCAGACACATTCAAATTTTCTGTCTTCAAGATCAGTTGCTGCGAGGAATGAACCATACTAAATCTGCTGCAGGCAGTGAATGTTTTTTTCTTCTCTCCAAGGCATTTGTTTTTCATGAGGCAGACAATGGCTGATCTTGGCCTTCAACTCACTCATGTGAATTTGCTCTGACAATGGGCACGTGGAAAGATGTGATCTGATGCATGACAACATGTTCGACTCAAGGTCTCGATAACTGGATAAAGGCGAATTGGTCTACTTTGAACTTGACTTTGAACAAAATTCGAATACATGAATGACATACAGAGACAGAGGATACATAGAAGACAGTGGTTGGAAGCAAGATCATGGAGTAATACAACCTGCACTGCCCATGTGAACCAGCTCAGGACCTCAACCAAGAATTGCTGTCCCAGATATTCTAGTTTCTCACCAGAGATAACAAGATGGACAAATCCATATGGTGCAACAAGGTGATGGATGTCTTTGGATGTCAATGCCATGTTAAATATGGTTCTGGGTTCACAGAAAGAGGCTGTAGTACAATGAATCTTGCCGGGAAGGTATGGAATATACATCAAGTTATTCGCGAACATCTGATTCAACATCACTGAAATGATTTGATCATTGTTTTTATTTGTTTATTTGTCAGCTCACAATTAGAGAAAATTTGAACGGTATCTCTAGGTGTAACATGTAAACACCCAAATGTGAGCATATCTATCTCCTTCTAAATTATTGCCATGGATATGTACATGTCCCGTGCCTTTCAGCATCACCTACTCGCGTTTGACATACTGTAATTGCGAGAAGCTAACTATATAAGGCAATTAATTTAGAAATCCAGCTTTTTATTGAGTGCATGAAATCAGAAAAGCAGACCACCATCAGGTAGCTCAAAACTTTCTCTTTTTTTTAGGTACCCCATTCAACTCAACCTGGCCGTGGGAATGACTTTACTGAAGGGTTCTCCTCCACGGCCTGACCTTGACAATGGCCCTGATGGTGGATTTGAGCCCCCTCAGAATGATGGTGATTTTGAGGGTGAACCTCTTCCACCTGCATTTTGTCCCATTCTTGATGAGAATGACCCTGTATATCAAGCATTCCATTTGGGGCATATGGATAAGAAATATTCCAAATGTCATGCATTGCATTGGTCTTGCGAATGTTTGAAGACATCATCTGAAACAAATCCACATTTTGGTACTTGCTGTCTTGATGGAAAGATACAGCTGCCTAGAGTTGAAAATCCACCAGAGAGCTAAAGGCACTTTTTGATGGTCATCATGCAGAGTCAGATCATTTTCTGAAAAATATTCAGCAGTACAATGCAGCATTTGCATTGGCATCCTTGGGGGCCAAAGATCAGAGTATCAATGGTGGTCATGGTCCTCCAGTTGTCAAGATCCAAGGTGTTCTTCATCACAAGCTGGGTCAACTGCTTCCTGGGGAGGATGGGACAGCCAAATATGCCCAGATTTACTTTCGTGACTCAAACAAACAGCTGGAGTTGCAGGCTCATAATAATGAAGCCCATCCACTGAAGGACAGTGTCATGAACATCATCCAAGATGTTCTTCATAGACACAATGAGTATATTCAGATATACAAGACAGCCTATGAGCGACTAAAAGAGCATGAAAATGTTCCAAATCAGATTGCACATCTTCATTTCTCATCCAGTAAAGATCAACATCAGTACACCCTACCTACTGGTGGAGAGATTGCTGTGATTCTCTCAGATAGAGATGATGTTGATGCACGACGAGATGTCATGCTGGAACTG
Source organism: Mycena floridula (assembly GCA_029320655.1). Classification (NCBI taxonomy): domain Eukaryota; kingdom Fungi; phylum Basidiomycota; class Agaricomycetes; order Agaricales; family Mycenaceae; genus Mycena; species Mycena floridula. The sequence continues at coordinate 1,335,479 of JARIHS010000011.1, forward strand.
CATGTACCAGTGGGTGTTGCACAAAGGAGAATTGCTGACTATAACCCAGCATACCAACCTCTTACCTATGTTCTTTTTTTTCCATGAGGTGAACATGGGTGGCATCTCAATATTCCTCTTAACCTCCCTGAACAAGGAAATCATCAGGATGAGGAAGACAATGATTGTGAACCAGGGTCTGGATGTGGAAAGCAGAAAAATGTCACACAGCTGGAATATTATGCCTATTGTATGCATATCCGTCGACCTGTGGATTCATCAATACACCTGTTCCAATCATGTTTGCTTCTCCAGCAATACATATGTGCTGGATGGGCTCAGACAGATCAAGCATGGCTATCATGGATGAGGCATAACCAGAAAAAGCTATGTGCAGAGGTTTACAGTGGCTTGGTGGATGCAATCACCCACACTGATGGTGCTCTCAATCTCCAAGAGCTGGGTCAACATTTTATTCTGCCCTCATCATATATCAGTGGAACAAGAAATATGTTTCAGTGTTACCAGGACCCTTTGGCAGTAGCATGTTGGTTTATCAAACCAAGTTATTTCCTGACAGCAACATGCAATCCAAACTGGAAAGAGATCAGAGATGAACTACTTCCAGGGCAGCAACCCAGTGACTGTCCAGATCTCATTGTGTGGGTATTCAGAGAGAAACTTCGCATTCTGATTGACATGATCAAGAAGGGTCTTTTTAGAAGATATGTTGCACATGTTGACACCATTGAGTTTCAGAAGTGCATTCTGCCTCATGCTCATATCATTATTTATGTTGGCCGAGAGCACTGGGTAACTGATCCTGCCAAAGTTGATCAAGTTATTTCTGCTGAAATTCCAAATGAAGCAACACAGCCCCATCTGTATTAGTTGGTCACCACAATGATGATCCATGGTCCATGTGGAAAGGATTTTCCAAACGCACCATGCATGAGGAGGGACTGGGCCTCCCACTGACAATAGATGGGTAGTATCTTATTCACCCACACTTAAGGCATGCCGCGGGGGCGGGGTTTTCACAGATACCCGTTGGTCAGACCGTGGGAAAACCTGGCGGATGCGGATTGGGGGCCATCCGCGACCATGGGAAGCGGGGGTCAGCGGATCGTGTCCGAGACTTCCAAAAACATTGCAGGTATTGGTGGGTATCGCCATCCGTGGGGTCCGCCGAAAGAAAAAAAAATGTACAAGTTCAAGTTATACAGAATATATGGAACTAATCCTCTACTCTCCACCTTGCTCCCTTCTTCTTGATGTTGCTGACAATGTCTTCCTTCAGAACAAGGCCACGCTGGTGCCAGGATCCCAAAGCAGTCGCAGCACGAGTGCTCTCAGTGCTTAACAAGTGACAGAAATGAGAGACGGTTGCACTGCCCACTGAGAATGAGTGCTCTGTATGAGTTGATGTTGTTGTAAATGATGAGTCCGAGAGCACAGATAAAGAGTCGAAAGAAAAATCACCTGGGGCAGAAAGATAGTCCATCGCCATCCATGCCAATGGGTTAGTATCTGGGTCCATTGCATGCCAGTATTTAAGAGGGTCATTGACTGACAGTTCGGGTTCCTTAGCCATGTAGGCATCAAAAGGATCAATGATTACTGTTTTTGCTGCCCTCTGCATATATTGGTTACACATACCCTGCTGTCAACAATGATAAGAAAGCATATAAAGAATAGAGACATTGACCTACACCAGACTGTTCTCTGAATACGGGTGGTGCAGCAACTTATGGTCAGTTACCTGTAGGTATTCATATGGCGGATGAATTAGCGGTCATAGATACAGATAGATATAGGTGACCGGTGAATACCTATGATACCCATAGGTTTTACCTCGCGGATGCGGATGAAAATCCAGTAATACCGTGCGGATCGCGGGATCAGTTCGAAAATTTGAACACCCGTAGGTGCGGATGGCGGATGACCTGGCGGTCCATCCGCGGCATGCCTTACCCACACTTCTGTTGTCAATGCAGGCACATACCCATTTGGAATGCTGTCTCTGTCAAAGCCTTCAAATATATTCACAAATATATTTACAAAGGTCATGACCATGCTACTATGGCATTTGGTGTCAACAACGATGAGATAAAGCAATATCTAGATGCCCGCTATGTTTCTGCAACTGAGGGTCTCTGGCGTATATTCTGATATCCTATGCATCAAGAAGTACCAAATGTTGGTCAGCTACAGGCAAGTCTGTCCATTACCCATATCCATATTATGTTATTAATTCACTCTGAACAGGTATATCTTCCAGGAGAGCAGGCTGTAGTGTTTGCTGAGGATGATGACTATATGAAGGCTGTCATTGTGCTGTCAGAAAAGGTAGTGATCTGGCAGAACTGATAAAATGGGTCAACCTGATTATATGGGATGAAGTTCCCATGCAAGATCATTTCTGCCAAGAGGCAGTTGATTTGATATTCAAGGACATACACAACTGCCCTGATCTGCCCTTTGGAGGTGTCCCAGTAGTCTTTGGTGGTGACTTTGAGCAAATTCTTCCAGTTATTGTCAGAAGCCGACAGGAAGAAATTGTTGTTCAGGGTCTTCAAGTTTCACATCTCTGGAGAGATGTGGAGATCCTTCATCTCACTGAGAACAAACACCTGGATGGTGCAAATGAGGAGGAGCGACAATTTGCACAATTTCTCCTGAAAGTTGGGCAAGGTTCCAACTTTGACCCAGATGGATATGTGTGTTTACCCCCAGCCATGAAATGTGCAGAAGAGACAGTAGAATCTTTGGCTGATGAGATCTATCCAGGCATCACACAAATGGATCTAGCAGCAGACAATGACCAATATTTCTTAGAAAGGACTATTTTGGCTGCCCAGAATGATGAAGTTGATGAGGTCAATGAGTTGGTTCTCAGCATGTTTCCTGGTGAGGAAATCATATTTCATAGTTCTGACTCTGCACAGTTTGAAGAGGGAGCAGATGGTGATTTCCAACACCCAACCGAGTATCTCAACAATATCAACCTCTCTGGGATGCCACTGTCGACTTTGCACCTGAAAAAGGGAGTGTAACATGTGATTCAAAGACTCTACGCTTTGTACCAAAGTTAAGTCTGGATCATTCCAATTAGATTAGATTGTTTTATATACACGTGATTATCATCTTTTTTACACCATCATCATCTTCGAATATTCTACAGGTGTTGTATACAATGCCTTACAAGCTCCTCGCGTAGCTGATCATATTCCTGGATAGGCTTAACAGCCAGAAATTGGTAAATAAAGAGCTGACTAGCTTTTAGTTTGCAGAATTGTTGTCCTGTTGGATTACTCCAAGAAGGACAAGAATTATTGTAACCCTCGTTTCATGTATGAGCCGTTACATTGGTGGACACATTGGGAACATCTCTTGGTGCTCAGTCCAGCTGTGACAATCGATTCTTGTTCGCGTGCACTCACAATATCTGCCAGCGTATCAGCAAATAATTCAAATTTTTTTCGTCATACAGCCTTTTACGAGTGGAAACCAGTCTCTCAAGTTTTGACAGATCTCCTTCTCTGTCATATCCACTAACAGCGCCCAACCAACCGCCGAATTTGAAAAAGAGCATGTCGACAGTGACTTGGACTAGGGAGAGAGAGAACCGAGGGAGAAGAAGGAGAGGCAGAAAGTTGAAGAGGATTCCAGAGAGAGGAGAATAAAGACCAGAGAAGCTTTGCGGACTTGATTGCGGAATATGAGAATGGGTCGTTGAAGAAGACGGCATTGGAAGACCAAGTGGGAATGATCATTGGCTCTGCAGGAAGGCTAGGGGGGGACAGGATCTTAGATCGAGGAGAGAGAGACGGCCAAGAGGGACCCCACGATTTCAAATAGGTCCTAAACCTTTGTCAAACATCCTGGAAGCTGCTGAAGAATCTCAATCTCTTTTGGTCGCAATTGTTGGAACGATACCAGAGCAAGGGAGTCAAGTGTTCATTATCAACCCCAGCAATATGTTCATGGAAATTTTCCAGGGAACCGATAATCTAGAAATGCTGCAAGTCGCTTGGATGGCCTTTTGCAAATGGCTGAAGTTAGTGCAAAAGTCACTAGCTAAGTATCATGCTCAGTATCATACCGGTACAGCATTATCTTCTCCCACCTCTACAGCTCTGGAGCTATGGCAAGGTGTATTAGCGGAACCAATGGTGGCGACTCGAATGACGCAGTTGGTGCAAACGATTCCACACCATAGATCTCAATATAAGGAGGAAAGTCTGAATCGATTCATAGACTCAGAGGATTGGCAAAATTTGGAACCTAAAGGGGAGGCCAGATCTTTGGATATGTTGGAGACCCCTCCTACAAGGATAGTACCAGAGGGACGAGAAGCTGCAAGATCAATGTTCGAAAGACCTTCCTTGGGGTTGAGTCAACAAGAAAGGAGCGAGTTGCGAATCCGGGACACCTTCATTCCAGAAGAATCTACAGGATATGGTGCATATGACGTGTCCAGTGCGGCTGTCCTATCATCATTTGGGAGATGTCAGCCACCTAGAATGTTGAACCCTTTGGGGGATTTCTTTGGTCATGGGGGGAGAGAAGGAGAAGGGGAAGTTCAGACGAATAACCCTTCAGGAGGAATTCAGTCAGAATGGGATCAAAGGGAGTCAAGAATTTTTACCCCTCCATCTCAGACAATAGCGGCTTTCCATTCAGCGTTTGGTGCTGGTACCTCACAAGGACAAACTATCATGGCTCTGACTAGTCTCACCTTGGGCGACAACCTGCTTCACACAAGAGGAATTCTGGTTGGAATAACTTCAACTCCTTCAATGCCAGTGATTTCTAAGGGAAAAGGAAAGTATGAGATTTCAGGATCGAATCCATTGACTCCTATGACTGAGTGTTGGGAGAGCAACCTGGTTCTCAAGATTCGTCGGAGAGTAGCCTAGGGCTATCAATACCTCCAATGAATGTGACAGGAGCTCCTTCGCACTGGGACCAATTCATAGCGATATTGCAAGAAAATGGAGATGAGAGAGTCGCTAGAGACATAGAAGCTGCTTGGGATGCAGAAGAGAGGAGAAGGAACATGAGCAGTGGGTCAAGTAGATCAGAAAGAGGTGGACTGACTACAGCTGCAGGACCTCCTCCACCTTCTTCACTGTCATCATCAGAATCATCGACGACAGATGGTAGTCACCATAGTAGGCGTCATTTACCACCCATTCCTCCAAACAGTCCAAATTTTGGAGGACAGATGCTGATTTTGCCATCAAAATCAGAATAAGAATTGGCTGTACCATTCAGCGAACGATGCAGAAGCATTGGGGTACGATGAAAAGTCACCAGGGGGGGGAGGGCAAGAGCTTGAGAGCTTGGGAACTTACTTAAAGGAGGCTTTTGTTGTCCAAGGCAACTATTGCATCAACACACAAGAAACGGAGTTGATTCTAAAAGAAGTGTACCAGGTTCTGAAGAGATCTCCAAGACCTCCGCCAGTTGGGGGATACCCTTTTCGCCTGCCGAAAGACAACATCGTCACAACCACATGTCACTTCCCTCCATCACCATGCAAAGTGTGCAGAAGCTCAAAGCATTGGGACAAGGAATGCCCACATTGGCAAGCTTATCTTGATGCGCAAAAGAAATGTTCAGTCAATTTATCAGGGACATTAAAAGGCCAGAAAGATGACAAGAGCAGTAGAGCCTAGTATAATGCGGCTTTCACAGCACTGATCAATGAGCAAGGTGCAGAGATGCAGTTGGATGAGGCATCAACCTTGAAAGAGTCGGATTTTGATAGGGTGACTCTGAATGAGCATAAGCCCCTGATGGAAGTCCCCAGTCAATGTGAGACTTACACTTGCAGATCAGTACACGTCAAAGACGTGAAAGACAAAGACTGGGAATGGAGAAGTTTTCCTCTGTTATCTGTGGAGAACATCATGGAAGAGGTTGGGAGAGAGCATGAAGAGTCATTAGTCAAACAGCATTTCAGTGCTTGGGCAGAAGGTAGGCCAGCAGAAGAGAAGATTGTCGAGGAAGATGTTGAAGAGCTCAAGAGGGAGGACTTGAGAAAGGAATCAATGCAGCATACAAAAGGACACGACAATTTGAGTGAGCTACCGCCTCCCAGTTCCGAAGGATTAATTCGTTTGAAAAAACAAAGAAAAACCACACCTGGCAAAAGTGCAGTCAGGATTTCTGTCTTATCGGTAAAAGGAAGAGTGGGAACAATGCTTGACAAAGAAGTAGACCTCCGACTCGATTCATGCACAGATGTTACTTTGATTTCTGCCAACTTTTTGGTCAATCTGCAAAAACCCCCAAAAGTGAAGTAAGGAGTAAAGATGGGTCTTTATCAACTCACCGACATGAATGAGGGGCTACACGGTTATGTATCGGTTCCAATATTCATGACCACATTATCGGGAGAAATATCTGAGATGCAAGGTGAGGCATATGTCGTCCCAGGAATGACTGTCCCTATTCTGCTTGGGGAAGACTTTCAGTTGGACTACGAATTGTCAGTGACAAGAGAAGTTGAATTTTGGACAAGAGTCAAATTAGGACAGTCGGACTTGGTGGCTAAAGCAGAGCCAGTGGACAAGACAGGCAATTTCGACAGGTTGAGGAAGGGCGCTGCAAACGTATAGGCTTTTGTGAAGCAGAGAACCCATCAGCGAAATCAGAATCTATGTCAGAGGAAGCTAAAAGACCTGAAGAACGAGCAGTTTGCTATGAGAGCTAGTCAAGATTACAAGATTCGAGCTCACCATTGCACAAACATTTGAGTGGACGGTCAATTCAGGGATGACCAAGAATGGATGGTGGAAAAGAATTTGCTAGCCAACGCCGGGCATTCCTATTTGACCATTCCAAATGTGTTGATATCAGCTATGAACCCTTTCATTCCGGTGTCTAACCTGACAGATCAGCCCCAACGAATACGGAAAGGGGAGATCATAGCTTCATTGAAGGACCCGGAAATTTTCCTGGATACTCCATGGTTGGAAGAGAAGTATGAGGCCATGGTAAACCACGCTACGTCAATAGTGGAAATCATTGAGTTACAGATGTCTAAAGATGAAGGAGCGTCCAGGAAATCAAATTCGGCAAAAGAGGCCAGCTTGTCAGAAGGGAGAGAAGAGGAATCTGAACCTGGGTCATACCCTAAATGCGCAGAACCACCAGATCCAACTGTCTATCCTTCAGCAAAATTCCAGGAAATTATTGATGTTGGAGAACTCCCAATGCACCTTGAAGAGGAAGCATGGAAGATGCTGGAAAGTCATATAAATGCATTTGGGATGGATGGTCGCTTGGGACATGTAGAGACGAGAGCAAAGATTCATGTTTCTCCAGAGCAGAACCCCATCAGCATGCCGATGTACTCCAGTTCACCAGAGAAGAAGAGAGTGATAGATGAGCAGTTGGAGAAATGATTTGAACAAGACATGATTGAAGCCTCGAAGAGTCCTTGGAGCGCCCCAGTGGTGATTGTATATTGAAATGGAAAAGCTTGTTTCTGTGTCGACTACCGGAAACTGAACTCAGTTATGGTGACAAACGAGTTCCCTATCCCAAGACAGAAGGAGATCTTGGCTTCGCTATCAGGGTCCCAGGTTTTGTCGTCATTGGATGCATTATCTGGTTTCACTCAAATGAGCATAGTCCCAGACAATATAGAGAAAACTTCATTTCGAACTCACAGGGGACATCACCAATTCAAACGCATGCCTTTTGGACTGAAGAATGGTCCCTCAATTTTCCAATGACTAATGCAAGGGATTCTCACACCATATCTCTGGAGCTTCTGCTTGGTGTATATAGACGACATAGTCGTCTATTCACACTCGTACAAAGACCACATTCGACATTTGGACGCGGTACTCAGAGCAATAGAGGAACTAGGTCTAACATTGTCTCCTTCCAAATGCCATTTATTCTACAGTTCAATCTTGCTACTGGGTCATAAAGTGTCAAGACTAGGACTGGCGACACACGAAGAAAAAGTGGAAGTGATTATCAAAATGCAGCGGACAGCGAAGCTGGCTGACCTTCAAGCCTTTCTGGGAATGATCGTCTATTTCGCTCAATTCATTCCGTATCACGCTGATATCTGCGCTCCTCTATTCGATCTGCTGCAGAAAGGAGTCAAGTGGCATTGGGAGAAGAAGGAGGAACATGCCTGGCAGACTGCCAAGACTGCCTTGACAGAAGCGTCTCTTTTAGGGCATCCAATTGAAGGTCTCCCTTACCGGCTATACACAGATGCCTCTGGTGAAGCATGTGGCTGCACCTTACAACAGATTCAAAAGATGAAGGTGAAAGACCTTCGAGGAACAAAGCTGTATGAGCGTCTGGAGAAAGCATGGGGCATTGAAGACGTACCTCCCAGATTGTTTCTATTGCTTGGGACGTCTATCGACATTGGAAAAGAGTACCAGAGCCATTGGAGCGAATCCCTTGAAGAGACGGAAGTCTGGGTAGAGCGTGTCATTGCTTACTACTCCAGGAAATTCAAGGATGCAGAGACCAGGTACTCAACAACGGAGAGAGAAGCGCTGGCAGTGAAGGAAGGCCTCATGAAATCTGTTCCATTCATCGAAGGAGAGCGAGTTCAACTGATTACAGACCATTCAGCATTACAGTGGGCAAAGAAATATGAAAAGACGAACCATTGTCTAAGCTCCTGGGGTCTAGTATTCAGTGCTTTCGCACCAAAGCTGGAGATAGTTCACTGAGCCGGGAGGGTGCATTCGAACGTCGACCCTCTATCATGAATACCTAGAGACCCGCCAGAGCATGTCTCCCCAGCAAGGGAAAACTTGAGACCTCTGGCTCCAAACAATGACATAGCGGAATTGTTGGAAAAACAGTCTGCTGGAGCTCCAGCTAAACGTGCCTTTTGCCTAGAGATTAAGGATTGGAGTGACTGTCTAGAGGAATGGAGAAGTTCAGTGTACCAGGTCAAGACACATTCCAAAGCAAAGGAGCTATAGGCCGAAGCTGGGGGGAGAGTAAGAAAGAGCAACAGGGTCAGAGCTTCAACCTCCAGCCCAGAAGTGGGATCTCGAGAAAAGAGAGACCAATACGTGCCAGTGTTTGAATCACAGCCACCAGCAATTCACGTGCACATTTTGAACACGGTCATAAAGGAATTCATCAAAGGCTACACATTGGATCAACACTTTGCATCAATTTACAAACGACTAGGATCCCTGGCTATGAAGCTCAAGTTGGCGCAACAGTTTTTAATCGATGAGTCAGGTCTCCTCTATTTCCGAGATGCTGATTATAACCCACGTCTTTGTGTCCCGGAAAGTCTGTGATTAACCATATTAGCAGATGCGCACAACAATGCTTGGGAAACTGCCCATATGTCTGCTGAATTACTCTGGGCAAAGCTGTGGTCAAGATTCTTCTGGAAGTGGATGAAGGTGGACATTTTGCAATACTGTCAAACCTGCAATGTGTATCAAAAAATCAAATTCGCAAATTTCCAGAAATACGGATTGCTCATCCCTAATCCCATCCCAGAAATGCCTTATGAATCTATTTCTATGGATTTCATTGTCAACCTGCCCTGGTCGAATGGTTTCAATGCGGTGTTCGTGGTGGTGGACAGCCTTTCCAAACATGGTCAATCCATCCTTTGTGATACTGGACTCAGCGCAGAGGATTCAGGGCTTTATTCATTCAATCAGTTGCCTGCCGATGTGGAATGCCTAGTACAATTATCACCGACCAGGATCCAAGGTGGACAGCGGAATTCTGGAGAGGTGTGGCGAAGCATTTTCAAACTAGGATGGCGTATTCTTCCTCGCATCACCTGCAGCACGATGGACAAACCGAGATTGTCAACAAGTTCCTCATAACAATGATTCGAGCATACGTGGCAGAAGACAAGAGTAATTGGGCGAACTGGTTGCCGATGTTGGAGTTTGCATACAACTCTCATGTGCATTCCTCTACCGGCCTCACCCCTTTCTTCCTTTTCATGGGTTACAAACCTTGCTCCATGCTGGACCTGATAGGTGCAAACATCAAGAAAACCTTGGCTCTGGATTCACAAAACTTCCTCAAGAATCTCCAAATGCATCGAGACAGCGCTCGCAATGCTATAGCACAAGCGCAAGAAACTCAGAGAGTGAATTACAACAAGAGTCGGAAGCCTGACTCACCGATCCAGGTAGGGTCTTTAGTTTTAGTTGACCCTCATTCACTAGATTGGGTGGAGTCAAAAGGAGATGCCAAATTGAACCAGCACTGGATTGGTCCTTTCGAGATAATGGAGGCAATTTCACTGAAAACTTTCAGATTACGATTATCCAGTCGATACCCTGGATCGCCAGTTATCAACATTGAGCATTTGAAACTATATCAACAGAGCCTGAAGTCTTTCAGAAAACGCCCTACCCTACCTGGGACACATAACACGGCTCCAGAAGCTTATGAGGGGCCTGTAGAATCCATCTTGCAGCACCGAGGGTCTGGCCGTGGAATGAAATTCCTGGTACGATGGAAAGGAAGAGGTCCTTCTCATGATGAATGGGTCTCAGTAGCAGGGATGCGTAATGCTCCCGACATACTGAAGGCTTACAAAAAAGATCACAATTTATGATCAGTTGACAGTAACGTCAATGATATACCCTTTGTTCCATATTCATTCTATTTCTTTCCATTCATTTCTCTGACATACATGAATTACTTATTTTCTTTCTTATTTCACTGGATTACCTTACAGACAGTACAAGGACTTAGTCAACAGGGCCCATCAACCCCAGGTAGACAGCTGTTTCTGAGCTGCATAGTCTCTTTACTTTGGACCAACATCTCTCATCACCATATTCACCACCTAGGACTTCCTTTCCCTGAACGAATCTAGAGTTTGTGGAATTGTGCCGCAGCTCAGGTTTGTCATCTGGAATTTTGTGGAATTGTGCCACAGGTTTACAGAATGGATAGCGAAGGATTCAGCCTCTTTATGAACATAGAAGGTTCCCCAGTGCCAGCTGAATATCGAGAGGTAAATGGACAGCTTTGGGTCTGCATCAGCTCTTTTGGAGGAGACTGGAGATTGCCAGAGGGTGTGTTGGAAAAAAGGGACGAGCCCGCGAAAAGAGATATAGGAGCTGGGTTCAACTGGTTTTGGAGAAAGGTTCAATTACCGAAGGAGTAGTGGAACTATTCTGAGTTCAATGGCACCAGTGTTCCATACCTCATGCCCCTTTTATTGCGATTCCAGACAAGAAGAGTTGCCTGTGGTACCATCAGATGGAGGAGTCCCCAGACAAATTATTCAGGAATGACCACGGAAATTGGGTTTTAGCTGAGAGCTTCGAGGGTCCAATTACTCATCAGCTTAATCATCTCGCGAGAGCATGGACAGCTGTTCTGAACCATTATAAGTTTCGAGGAAATCAGTCAGATGGGGTCAAATTAGTGTTGGGTCGGGCAGGGCATCTGCCCTGATGCCTGCCCTTGCCCTGCCCTGCCCTGCCCTGCCCTCAAAAGCCCTGCCTTCATCATCAGGCAGAGGAGGGCTCAGGGCTCGGGCATTGATTCTGAAAAGCCTGAGCCTGGGGCATTGCCCAGGGCTTTCAGCACTATAGTTATTTTGAGATTTTTGTGGATGAAGGATCCAATGTTTTTAAGTTGGAAATTTCAATCAGAGCTGCTGGAGACTCAGAAATACCCAATACTGTAGAGTATCACATGATCTCCAGAATCGTTCGCGTCCTTTTGCCAATCTAAAATCACTGTTTCTTGCCACATGCCACATGATGATGGAATTGACGAGCACAACAAGATTAGTTCATATTACTTGTTACTGTGAATACATATTCAATGAATTTACAGCGAAATGTATCTTGATAAGATAAGATTATAAAGCCTGGGCCCTTGCCCTTGCCCTGCCCTGCCTGCCATCAGGGCCCAGGGCTTGGGCATTGATCTGGATGATGCCCTGCCCTATGCTGCCCTGCCCTGCCCAGTCAATACCCGGCCTTGCCCTGCCTGACCCAACACTAGGTCGAATTCATCACCTCTTGACTCCGTAATGCTCATAAGATGAAGGAAGCCTTGTCGCTAACAATGTTGGAGGCAAAGATTGCAGTGATTTTCTGGTCTGCGATCCTTTGCTGGTGGATCACTGTAGATACCGACCGGGCAACTATGACCGAATCAGTCAGCGAGATTCTGGAGGAAACTTGGAACAAGTCGACTTACCAAGAGACAAACCCCATGCTCCAATAGCAATGCTAATCCGCAACAAAGTCCCAGTCTATTATCCTGTCTCCAGCGCTAATGGGAAAATTCGAGGCTTATTACACCCAGCACAGTCAGACAGCTCAATGGGAGGAATTAGATGCTGAGGTCCGGCGCTCTTTTCCTTTGGTTAGCAATTATGATTCGCTACTGCAGGACACGACAATGAGAGCTGATTTACCTTCAAATCTTTTAGTGATCCCAAGAGACTCCCGAGTGCTCATAATCCCTAGCATCGGGTGGAAAGGGTTTTATTTGGAGGATTCCAAGAAGTTCAGTATCGGCAAAGAGCTTGTCATGTCAAAAGCTCACTGAGTTGACCATATAGAATCTAAATCTGTGGTCGTCATTTACCTATCACTGCGTTTCAGAGGGACCTAGACCAACCCGTGACCTAGGCAAACCTGGACAAACAAGTTGGTCTAGGTCTCACTAGGTGCGGCTAGGTGGCTGTACACAGGTTGGTGTAGGTCTGTGTAGGCTCTCAATATCTCAGTAATATTTGTCCCATGTTGCATGAGAAATGGGGTTTCGCCGCTGGCTCTGCTCGCACCCCGCAACGTGGCACATCAGGCGATACTCCAGAGTAATTATAGAGGCACATGAGGTGATACTCTGGAGTAATTATAGAACATAGCTGAAATTGCTGAAAACATGTGTAAATCACTCAAAAAGCATAATTTGAGCGATATTTGAGCAGTATTTACAACTGTGAACTATCCCCAGCCAAATGATCTTCAATCTCATCATCAAAGAGCACAATATGCTATCAGAAATAGTCAGCCACTGCTGCAAATGCGTTCACATGGCACTTACTCATGACATGGTCATAGATTCATGGTCAGGGCGATGAGGGAAAGCGCAAAGATATGGAAAAAAAAAATGGCCTGACGGCCATATAAGCTTTGTGAAATTCCAAATCGATAGAAAAATGATCCTCACCTCAGCTAACAGTAAAATATATATGTCAGTATCGCCCTGGAGATTCATATTTGTTGGCCGAAAAATCCTTCCAGGTCTGCAGCTGTGAGGGGCAAGAGGCAACTGAACCAGTGATACCTGAAGACGTGTCTTGCTTGCAGAATCACAATGGCCAGGTAGATTTGACGTGTTAGTCCTTGAATAAAGTCCGATCAGGTTTTGATCAAAGGGTGACCATAACACAGGCATGAGGTGTTTGATGCCTGCAGAAATACCGCAGTCCCATGAACCAAAACAGGACACTGAAGGGGCCAAAAAGTGAAATAAAAATATTATTCCAGACCTAGACAGACCTCAGTACAGGGGACCTACATGGACCTAGCCAAACATATACAGAGCCAAACCAACCTAAACCAAATTGTGTCTAGGTGGCCCTGGGTGACCTACACCGGGTTGGTCTAGGCGCCTGGACCAACCTAGACAGATCCAAATGGAGCTAGACCAGGGTTGGTCTAAGTCCCTTTGAAACACAGTGTATCCTTCACATGACGAGGCTCAAACATTACAACCGATGAATTATATGGTACCCGAGACCTTCTCAGGAACAAATACGCACCAGAATGGGGCAAGGTTATTTCAGGGAGGACAAGTCTTTGCAAAAGGGAAGGATTCTTCGGTATAGCCAAGGGAATCTTACCTTGGGCTGTCATTGAGGGTCAAAGATCAGTGGAAGCTACAGTATCGCTGCTGGGTGCTATAGGTGGAAAGGGAGCCGTGAAGCCAGCCATTGTCGTGGATAATGATATCCACATGGCCGAACCTGATGAAAATAAGGGGAAGAGAGTCGCAAAGAGGGGTCACTCTTTGACACAAGAATCTCCTCAAGGTCGTGCGAGTGAATTGAGCTACGAAGCATACGTATCCGCAGAAGAAGAATCTCCTCTGCGCTCTCCAATCCAAGGAAGCTCTGGAAATGCCAAGTCTAGAGGTATGGCGCCCTTGCCACCAGTACCAAGCAGGCCAGCATCCAAAGCTTTGCTCTCACGATTATCTAACGCCCCAAGTGGAATGCATTTGCTGGACCGAATGTCGAGGTCATCCGCAGATATCAGATCGAACATGGTACGATCTTCGAGTTCCATCATCGACTATGTGGTCATCACCAAAACTGACCTGACCATTCCATGCATGAATCGGTCCTGTTCTGCAGGAAGTGGTGATGGTCTGCAAGCAGAACAAAAAACTGGACCAAAAACAAGCAAATGCCTGCCATCTGCATGATTTGGTCAGATTCTGCGGAATTTTCCCTCGGTTTGCGGAATCTGCCAGATTTGGTCAGATTCTGCAGAATTTGACAATATCCCGCAGTATTTAGTCAGTCGCCAAGTGTCAGAAAAGACAACTGACACCGTGTGGGTCACGTGAGAGCCGGCGAGGCTAGGGCGTGTGCCTGAGCACGGAGGTCAAATTTGCAGCACAGGCAGGACTCGAACATCAGACATTCAGCAAGGCCACATGCTAAGCGCACGCGCTAAACCAACTGAGCCACGAGGGAGCATAAAGGTATAGACCACCTGTGCCTTATATACCACAAGATGTCCTGCAGCAAAGTATCTTTGAATGGTGGCATTTTTAACTGGAGAGGTCCTCAACGTGTTTATTGACCTCAGCACCATCAGACAGCAAGAGTTTTGATCCGATCAAATACTGCCAGAGATTGTTATGTTCTGCCGAATGTGTCTCAGATTTGGGTAGCGACTGCATAATTTTCCCAGATTTGCTCGCCCCTTGCAGAATTAGGTTTGGTTTGGCTTCCTCCTGCAGAGAGATGCCCAGATTTGGCTCAATTCTGCAGAATATTGTCCAAATCTTGGAATATTCTGCAGATTTGAGCCAAATTTGGATGGAATCTTGAGGACTTGGTCGTGTCAGTTTTGGTGATGGTAGTGAAACCGAGACCAAGCTTTGAGCTCACAAAGTTGTGGGCCCATTACCCTCAGGATTTCCAATTTGAATTGCCAATACTCTTGCCAATCTTGCAGAGAAAATTATTCTGGCTCCAACATACAGAGCTTCCAACCCAGGAATTTTACAAGTGGACTGCCGAGTTCTTGACTATGGCTACCTCATTGTTGAGAATGACGATGTCATGGTCATTCTGAAATTATTGGCCATGGTCAAACCGGGAGTACAGTCCACTGAGGAACTGATTATTGAAGCTCTAATCTGAGGTTTACCCATTCGGATTGGCTATCATGAAGCGGACCTAGCTTCTTTCCGGCCAACGGATCAAGCTTCTCAGATGAAGAAATTGGAAGAGGAGCAAGTCTTCTACAAGGAAGGTTACATCAAGCTGTACCTCGAATTCAAGAAAGGAGGAAAGATCTTAGCAAATCAATACTTGAGCCATGTCAATCTAGCTTTGAGCTGACCCAACACTCAATCATTGTTCTCGGAAGGAGGAGTACCAGGTTGGATCGCTTGGAGGAAGGCCTCATCGGACTTAAAGGAGAAGATTTTCAAAGGTCCATCTGTCCAGTCCTATGAATTCCAGAAGGGAGAGAAGAAATGAGGGGAAGGTTTCACTATCGAGGTTGACCAAGTTGCCCAGTCCCACCAGGAGTTAATTCTAGGAAATTTGCCGGGTTCAAGCGAGGACAGCGAACAGTGGATCTTCCCACCAGACCGTCTGATCAAGGAATTTTTGGTGCTGCAGAATCGATACCATGGAATGGAGGTCAGATGTCCCCTTTTCTCGATGACAAACTGAACACGATTGAGAGAGAGATTAAGGAAGGTCGGATCCGGATGAGGACTAGAGGTCAGATATGCGACTTCCTGAAATACGGCAATGACGGGTGGAGCGAGATCTATCGAACCACCTGTATCGACTTTGACTATGTGCAAAAAGTCCTACAGGAGTGCTTCCCAAAGGACTGGAATGAGACAAAATTGACGGATTTGGACTTTCCTGAAAGGTACTGTGGGCCAGAATAATCGGAATGAGTCTGAACTAGGGGGGGGGGGGGGGTCTGTAACACACAATTCAAAGACTCTATGCTTCATACCAAAGTTAAGTCTGGATTATTCCGATTAGATTAGATTGTTTTATATACACGTGATTATCATCTTTTTTACATCATCATCATCTTTAAATATTCTACAGGCGTTGTATACAATGCCTTATGAGCTCCTCACATAGCCGATCATATTCCTGGATAGGCTTAACAGCCAGAAATTGGTAAATAAAGAGCTGACTAGCTTTTAGTTTGCAGAATCGTTGTCCCATTGGATTACTCCAAGAAGGACAAGAATTATCATAACCCTCGTTTCACGTACGAGCCATTACAGGGAGCACCTATTATGATTTTACAAAATCTAGATCCCAAAAATGGCATCTGCAATGGAACCAGAGCCATTCTCACCTGTGCCACTAATTGTGTGCTGGAGGTACGCGTTTTAGGTGGAGAGCATGCTGGAAAATCAACATTCATTCCCTGAATCACACTCAGGTCAAAGCCATCTGATCTGCCTTTTGATTTTCGATGCCTCCAGTTTCCTGTCAGATTGGGATTTGCTATGTCAATCAACAAAGCCCAGAGTCAGTCTGTAGTCCATGTTGGTCTCAACCTCTGGACAGCAGTCTTCACCCATGGGCAACTCTATGTAGCACCAGGGTTTGGGGCTCCGAGCAAGCTGTGGTTCTGACCGCAGGTAGGTGGTGAGCGGAGCGAGATGCCTACCAAAGGGAGGAACCTAAGGCTTGTATGAAGGCATAATATAGTAAACTGATTCAATCTAGTACTGTACAAGACTCAAAAAAATGATGTTTCACATCTTAAAGTCATTGGTTTTGTTCCACTTGCCTCAAATGGACTCGTTCATTGGATGAAGTCTTGGGTTGTATTCCATGTCACCATGTTGCTGATTGAAATCGCTAGAATCATCTCATGGATACACTTGATGCCCAATCTGAGATGTTCCCGCCGAGTAAGGATTGTATTCTAGATTCCAGGCAGCCAGGTCCCGACACATACACCAGGGGCAAATCAGCTGCAGTCAAGTGCACTGCAGTCAGCTGGCAGTCAATCTGCAGTCAACTTGCAGTCAACTAGTACCTGATCTCACACCGGCCCGGTTGCAACATGACCTTGTACATGTGGTCTGATTGGGGCTGTGCATGGGAAACCTTATGGATAAATCATTGAATTTCTGCACTGTAGCCTGTAGGTACTCCCTACTTACTGCTTATCATGTATGTCATGTTGTTGGACTCAGCTCTAGTATTTGAACCTTTAAGGCTATGCAAAAATTGTCAAGGTCACTGCAGGATGCAATCTTTGCTCTCATGTTAAAGACTGATAAAATTGCACTAAATCTTGCTAAACTTACCATTTGCCCATCTTGGTCTGGTATCTAGATCTCTTGCCAGACTGTCTTCATATATTCAGCTGCTTGTATGATCACTGTCTTGTGAGAACTAGTCATTTTTTCATTATATATTTTCTTGCCTTTGACTAAACTGCTATCCAAGATGTCAAAGTAAAAGCATATTGCATTTAATATCTCTGCCTTTAGTGTCTGATTCTGATGTGATGAGGGAAATTCTAGTAGCTCTGGTTAATTTCAAAATTTCACCTGCTGAACTTCTTTGAACTGTGGCATAATTCCAATCATAGCAAATGAAAGAAACACCATGAAGGTGACAATTCATGATGGTCCTTGCACTGAGTAATAGTAGCAGTCATAGTAACAGATTCTGGCCAATTCTGGATAAGATACTCATCATGATACTGATGTGAGAATTGTCTCAGAATCAAGCCAGAATTTTTGCCTACTCTAAAGCTCAATTGTGCCCTCGACTATTCAAATGATTCCGCTTTTTGTGGCCTTGAGGAAGCTCCATCTCTGATTGTTCCTTCATTTCATGTCTCATGGCCATGGCACCCAGTAATCAGATGTCAGGATCTGGTCCAGAAGCTTATTCAAGCTTGGGAGTCTACCACTAGCACAGGACACCCTCTGAGGCCAGTAAATAGTGACTGCTATGTAAACTATGGACAGCTTCCATGCTGGACTCAACTGGTATACATAGCTCACTTACTCTCTTCCATTTTCTCTCTTTTGGCTCTCTTGGATTCTGGATATCAACATGACTTATCACTGGCAGGGACACCACAATCATGCTCCAGAATTGACCTGCAGAATCAGCAGAATCATAGCAGAATCAGTTCCAGAAGCAATTTTGCAATTCTGAGGATTTTTGAAATTCACACTATTCCATCACATAGAATCATTACAGAATTATGATGAGAATTTCATCCAGAATTACTCATAATCTTCTACTCTAACTGCTAACATCCAATATAAGGGAAGAAGTAGGAACAGCACTACAATTATAATCAAGGGATCAGCAAGTCAGCATGTAGAAACAGTCCCAGTAATTGTACTAAGAAATTTTGAAAGCCAAGCTGTGAAAGACTGTAGCAAGAATGCATATAATGAATCCTTTATTATAATGTACTTCTCAAGCTCTATAGCAGCTTGGACGGCTTGGGATTTTCCAATGAGACCTTGGCATCATTTAACCAGTGCCAGGCCTGATTGGTAAATGCAACCTTGATCTTTTGCTTTAGTCAGCTTGACTTATCCCTGAGTATCTGTGATGAGTCCTTAGCTTTGTGGCCTTGCGGCAACTTGAATATCTTGAATATACACAGAGTTAACTTGTAGACTATAGATGACTGACCACAATATTCCCATAATCTGTCATTGGCATCTCGGCATCACACCTGCTGTCTCTTGGTTATTTCAGAATCAAACTGTCAAAGATGAGGTCTGGTGATTAGCCTGGTGACCCAAATTTGACGTGCAACTTGACTGCCAGTTGACTGCAACCTGACTGCAGTGCACAGACTGCAGCCCATTTTCCCGTGGTGATACCTGTAACACATCCATCCCGGGATCATCGGTCATGGAAGGGTCTTGGTGACAATGGCTATTTCTTGTCACCGCACTGTGAGCTGACAGAAACGGCATCAGTCAGGGCTTGATTGCATATGAGTCCTAAATGAAGGCCTGCATCTTGATGGATTGTACATCCCAAGTGGTCACTCAGAATGGTATAAAAGACTAGAAAAAATATTGAAAATGCATTAATTGTCTTACCGAAGCAAATGATGGAATTGGTATTGGTGAGTGATACTGAATAAATATTGAGATCCAAAATCTCACTTGACAGCATTAGTTCGAGCATACCAGTTGACCTCCCATCATTACTATTTACAAGGAGATTATCAGAAATGCCTTGAATATGCTCAAATGTCAATTGAAAAGGCATATAAGATTGAGGATTCAAGTTGCATAGCCTGGGGATTCTACCGTCTTGCATCAGCCCAAATAGAGCTATTTCAGCCAAAAGGTGCACTCAAAAGCTTGCAGATCAGCCAGATGGAAGCACATACACTGGGTGATATATTTTTGGAGCTTGCCGTCATAACTGGTCAAATAGCGACCCATATTTACCTGGGAAATCTTACATATGCTGCTCATTTGATTGATGAAGCAGATGTCCTCATTCGTTGCCTGAATCTCAGTCAAACTGACAAAGGTACTGATCAACTTCAGCATCGTGCATGTCTTCATTTTGCAAAGACAGAGTTTCTTGCATTGAGTAGAGCTGAATTAAGTAGACCAGTGGCCACAATCAGCCCACACAAGAGCATGATAGACCAATGTTTTAATAAAATCATCTTCAACATCAGAGTCCCTGATATCTCATCAGAGACAATCTACCAAGAGATCATTAACATGCCTAGCCCACAAAATGATCAAGAGCAGAGTCTTATCCATCGAGCTTGGGTATCATACTATTTCCACAGAGTGAAAGACTTTGCTCAAGTCAAGTATCACTGCACCAGATGTCTGCTACTCGATCCCAATACACATGACCAAGCTATTTGCATGCAATTCCTTGGAGATGTAGAAATGATCCAGAATTCTGTGACAGTGGCAGAACTACACTACATCATGGTGCTTGCATTCTCAACACTCAGATCAAGGACTGTTATGATACTTGATGCTCTGCACCAGCTTGGGAATGTTTACTGGATTAGAGACAAAGATGAATTGACTGTGTTCAGCCTATTTGCGATGATGCTAGAGGCATACACAGTTCGAGACATCCACATGTCCAGAGGGCATTGCATGGTCCACCTGGCTGAGATTTTGGAGATACGTGGTGAAGCTGATCATGCAAAGGAATATCTCAACCAGGCAATTCCATTGTTTGAGATTTCCCTTCAACAGGACCAAGTGCAGTTATGCCATAATAGGATTGCATTATTAAATAATTCTGGGCTTTAACTATGATATCATACACTTTAATTTGTTCATCTTCCTTCAGTAGTATTTGTACCATCACTAAATAAAACTGTGTCAGTAACAGAGAAAAACACCAGGTAACGTCTGGAGCTTTTAAATTCTGATGGATTGGTTATGAGGCCTACTTGTGGGCTTGTTTGTTGGGAATGGTCGAAATTGTGGCAACCGTCATCAAAGAGCCCAATGCGGATACATCACCTGACTGATTTCCCATCTGCCACCAGCTAAATCCGGGACTATCATTCCTGCACATTCCACTTGTTGAGAGGCATTCACAACTTGGAAGTTGCCTTGCTAAACCAATGCCAGGCCTCAAGTTCAAAATGGCAATGGTCTATCTATCCTTGATGACATTGACAAGACTCGAGAGATGGAGAAAAATTCAGTCTTTGCAGTCTGAGCCCTATATCATGAATGTTTATTGCTTGATGTTACTCATGATTCTCCTGGCTATCATAGCCATTGAATTTCAAATGTGTTCAAGTGGTGAGGAATGTGATAACACCCATGGGGAGTCATATTTGCCACCGCAAGGGTGGCCTCTCACACACTGGTATCTTACTAGTAAGTGGATCTTGTTTCCCCTCTCAGAGTTGCTCTACATTCAATCATCCCTCTTTTCCCAGACCAGATGCAATGCAACATGTATACAATGCATATATGCAACTGTGCCTCTGCCAATCATATATTCTCCTCCACAATTATCAAATACACCGCATGCCACTATGGCCATGTGTGTGGATGTTTGTGTGAGTAGTGCGGCGCTGATGCACAATTTGATCACTTGAGAGCAATACATAGGCTTGTAACCAGCCTCTCTGACACGGCAAGAGGCAAACCTCTCATCAGAGAGGCTGGGATCATGGCAACTGCCATGAGAGGTTGCTTTTGGTGTGGTGTGATCGCTATGACTCATGGCTGGCGCATGGGAATATCTTGATGACATGATGATTCTGACATGATCATGTTGCAGCTTGTAACCGAAGTTCAGCCAGCATGTTCAGGGTAACATAAAGCATCGAAAGTGAGGAATAATGTCATGAATATAGTATTGGATCAATTCACACAGTATAAGAGCATTTCTCATTGTAAATTACAACTCTCAGAATCTATACTCAACTTGACTGTGGTTCAACTGGTGTTCTAAGAGGATAGCGAAGCAATAACCTGCAACTGTAAACTGTCAACTTGCAAAGCCAAGGTCATCACATGGTCACGATTCAGGTCCGTGGCGGGTTTCGGCCCAGAGCCCATTTTTGGATTTGCACACAGGCACCTCGATCTCGGCACCTATTCTTATAAGTTCTTATAAGTTCTTATGTGTCTCCATTAAAACATTATTGGCAGGGTTCAGCTGTGGATACAATATATTCAGGTAACGAGAAATTCCACTCTCTTTCTAGCGCTCATTATGGATCCCTTGAATGATGCTAGCATCCTCAGAACTATTATTTCTCAAATTTCGCCACATGTCCTCATTGCATTTGACCAGGTTCAGCTCAATGACACCCAGTTTCTGCGCGGTGTTCTAAGCAGAATAAGCATCGTCCCTCTTCCAGGTCTCGAACAAACCCTGTCTATTTCAGCACCACCCCCGAGCTCCAGTATACAGCCAACAATTCAGCCATCTCTTGCAGCTCAGGCTCTCCCACCAGTCTCAGCATATCAATCTCCCAGGATGATTCCAGGCAATGGGAATGGAAACGGCCATCCTGGCCCAGATCCTTTCTGAGGCACACAGACTCTAGGAGTCGGACTACCTTTTGGTCCTGAAGTTGCTGAGGACCAGGCCATTCCCAACGCCAACGATGAGAGAATGGTGTCTGCGGTCAGACATAGACGCCGAGGTACTGCTCAGCGTCCTCCCTCTATCAATCTGACATCCACTGGCTGAAGCCAATTGCGGGCACAAAGTCATGTCACCAGACCAACTCCAGCTGCATGTCCAACACTCTTGGATGCTCAAGTGAGAGTTGGAGAGGTCACCACTGGAATTAGGGTCCAGGTCAATGTATGGCCCAACAAGCCATTGGTTCCACCAGCTGGAGTCAACAACAAATCAGACACTCTGGACAGAAAGGTAAGAGCCATGTACATTCTATTCAAGTTGCTTGAATATTCACTGATATCATTCTAGAATGAGGTCGTATTTCACATCAATACCACAAGCAGGGCTTCTGCCTGGCGATGGCGAATGGGCCTTGAGCATCGTTTCCTCATCTCACCAGATTCAACCCTGGGCCAAATCTTCACCTTTGTCACCAATGCTATGGTTCGACACGAATATCAGTATCAGTTTACTTCTGCCAGCACCCAATTCTCAGTCTTGCAGTTCCTTCAGGATCAGGGACACCTCTTCCAACTCATGGAATTCACAAATGCTAGTCGTCCAGATCATCGGGGACAGACTCGACTGAGACCAGCTCCTCACCATTTGAATTCTCAAACAACAATCAGCACACTCATGGAAGCGAAATCAATCTCTCATCTTCCATATGCTCTTGAAAACGATCATTTTGTTATCAATTTCTGTCAGTCCTTTTTTTATCTCTCTTTGAGCTGTAGCTGATTGTGATACACAGGCTTCAAACGACCCATGATCGCTCGTTTCTCACTTTCAGCTGCCGGCTTTGGGCCAGACACTCAAGTTCGATTACATGGATGCCTTGCAGACAAATTCTATGCTCCCAATCGTTTTCGTTTTGATGTTGAGGCTCAGATCTCAGCCCAAGCTCATGAAGAAGAGCAGTCTGACTGTGATGAACTTGTATGTCAATTTCGTCCTGCCTTTTTGAGCTTCCTACTGAACATTTCTTTATAGCACAGTGAATCAGACAGCGAATCGGAATCAGAAGTTTTGGGGCCCAGTGTTCCAGCTATTTCAGTAAGAGGTCATGGTACCATTGTCAATCGCAATGGCCGAGCTACCCCTTTCCTTGGTCGCAACAATGGGGATCGAACTCCACCTTCAACTCAACCTTCCAGAGTGCTTCAACCTCTTCCTACCACTCTTCCACCTCCTCCGTCTTCTGGTCCTGCAATGTCTTTGTTGCCTATGACCATGACGCTCAATTCACAGCGTCCAGCTCTTCCCGTGCCTCGACCTCTCGTCCAAACGCCCACTGTGATTCCCAGTATTCTCTGGGGAGCACCCTACATTGACTCTCGCCAGACTGAGACTAGTCCCATCCATATGACCTCCAAGAATTTCACTGCGGCATTCTTCCAGGCCGCCGAAGATGAAGATGATGGGCATCTTCATATCACTGGTGTCGACATAGCTGCATTGGTGTCTGGTCTTCAGGCAGTTATCGTACAAGGAGTTGTCGAATGTGATTACTCTGGTCTCTTGACTCGTTGTCGGTCATTCTTGGTGTGAGTAACTCTTATTGTATTCAGACAGTTGGACTGATTCAAATTTAACAGTTGGGGCGTTGATGGGCGATTCTCACCTGGAGATGGAATTGAGGAAGAAATGGTCTCTACATTGTGGAGTCTTTACAAGCTTCAACCTGCTAGTAGCTGTTTCTTCAAGTTTCTGTACAATGGCAAGGCATCTTTGGCACTGTCTTTGCCAATGCGCTCTGCTGGAGAAATTACTTCAGAGCATCTGCAAGAGGTGGAGGCCTTTGGTGCTTTGGCTGGTTTGATGCTACTCTATGGAAAATGGCCAGACCCTCTGCATCCCTGTCTCCTTCAGTACATGGCTCACAACCAGAATATCCACTCTCTGACTGAGGGCTTTGTTCGTGATTGGGAACCAGATCTTGCCTGAAGCATCCGTTTCTTGCTCAACACTGGCCACCAAGGAGATCTCTCATCGATGAACTATCTGTTTGAATCTTATCTTGATACTAGTGTACGTGTTGATTCATGCTTTGCTTGTAAACACTAATCATTCATTAGGTTCATGTGTATCATTCCAGGACTGAAAGATCTCACCAGTTGCTCGCTTGTGAGCTTCTCTACAAGTGCGTCATTGGTAGGGAGCCTCCCTTGCATCCCGAGCTACAGGCCTTTTCCAAAGGATTCAGGCTGGGTCGTGCAAATGGTTTTGATTTCACCACAGTAAGTCCTTGAAAGTGATATCATTTATTCATGCTAAGGGTACTTGCAGACCATGATAAATGCATATCCTGGCGGATCTGAGGGCTTTCTTTCACTTTGTTCACTCAGCAAAGTTGATTCGTTTGACGACATGAGCCTACAGGTCTTTTTCACTGCACCTAGAGCTTTGGAGGATGAAATCACTGTGGCACTCGATTTTGAACCTCCTTTCCATTTTGAGACCTTCATAAAGACCTTCCTTCAAGGTATCGGTGTCCCAGATCACTCTGAGTGGGACAATGTGAAGCCTATGTTCAACGACTATCTGCCTTTGGACGTTGTCAATGAACCATGGTTCTGGTCTCGTATGTTTCTCTGGGCAGTTACAGGTGCACCGGAATTGCAGGCTGCTATCCTGAACTCTGACCAAGATATCACAGTGTGATCCTTTTCATCCTGTTCTTATTCCTTTTTCAGGTCACATTGTGTCAGCCTGATCATCCTCAGTATGGCGATTCCAATATCGACACTGAACTGCGACAAAATTTAGCCACGCGCGGTCAATTTTGCATTCACACATGCGTGAACAATGTTTTCATTCCAGCTTTGTACTTTATTTCGCTTTCCACCAGGTTTTGTGAGGCTCACCAGGGATCTTCTTTGGTTGAGACTCGTGAAGCCATTGTCAGAGCCTTGAACCATTGGGTTCTAGTTGAGCTCTTGAACTTGATAGGGAAACACAACATTATGTGAAGGGGGTGTCAATCTAGTAATATACACGATCTAGTCATAAAATAAATGTGTTTTGAAGTGAAAAGACCTAATAAGCTCTAAGCATTCAACCGTCCACCAATGAAATCCTCCAAGAGCTTCCACAAAGCAGCAGGATCCTTGGCATCAGAGACCTTGTCTCCTGACAGATACCCATCCTTCTGACCCACCAAAACCAATCTCTTGTCCATTTCTCCAAGGATGAAAGCATCGGAAAAGCTGCCATGTTCCAACTCCAAGCCGATCACTTGCAGCATCGAAGGCAAATTCCTCAGGAGATTTGTAAAAGCGGCTGGGTTTTCCAAGCCCAGAAAATCAGCCCAGGGGGGATGTCGCGTGAAATGAATGCCCCTGAGGTCGAATTGAAGGTATAGATGAGTGAGCTGGAGCAGATGGCCCAGGTTGAGACACTGAATCGGATGAAGTGCTACACTATTGAACTCCAGTAGCAGATTCAAGCGACTGATGTGTGGTAAGAATGTATCACAGACATCCAGAGGCCTGACAATGAAACCTTCCCCAGGTTGATTATCAGAGTCATAGACAGATTCCAGAGAGTCGTAGTCAGCCTTGAGATAGCCAATGACTCCTTGGAACTCCTGAAGATGCTGCAGATTGGCAGGATTGTGAATGAAAGCCAAGAGGTCTGGGAAAGGGTGAAAGCGGAGACACAGAAGTTCAACATCTGTGCACAGTTGAAGAATGCTGAGGATTCGATGATGGTCCAAGGCAGATCTGGCTGTCTTCCAAGCCCTGGGATCATACTCTGAATGAGCATACATATTTCCATTCTTCGGTTGATAGGACGACAGCCTCAAGCAGGTTTATGAGGACCATCTGTTGTACCAAAACTAAGGTGTCGAACAATGTTCAAGAGCTCCTTAGGATCATTGAACATATCCTGGGACTGAAGGAATCCTTCCCAGCTGCTGGAATCTGGCAGCTTCACACGTCGAAGAACAAGAGGATGCAGGCTGTCCTAAATCAGCTGTAGTTGGAGAAATTGAAGATCACTCACTCTCTTCTTACTTCTCTGGATACAGTAGCGAGAGCTGCAGTGGACAGCGAGGAGTCTCCAGCCGCGAAAACAAAGATATTCTGTCTGATCAAATCATTCCTGTAAAGGCCGGGCAGACTGACGTCTGTGTGAATAAGGATCAGCTGGTAGTCAGAGACAGAGCAGCAGATATACCTGGTTCTATACTTGCAGCCATATTGTCCGGGTCGCATTCAAAAAAGTGGCTGGCGTGGCTGCTTTCTTTGTCAGGCGTGACCTTTTTATCTCAAATTGAAACTGGTCTTTGCTTCAACAAGTAGTAATTTGGGGTGAATGAAATATGAACAAGACTATTACAATACAATACTGTCGCCTGAAGCAACGGAGAGTCTGTCCTATTCTACATACACTCTCGTCAAGACTGAGACCAAGAAAGACAAGGAAGCGGTATGAGATTTCGGGCGTGTCTCATGGCAGAAGAAGAGCGAGTATACTGAAACGTCGCAAGCGACCTTGAACTGCTTGGCCTTAGTCAATGAAATGAGAAGGAGCTCGTTGTTGGTCTGGATATTGGTGACATGAACTGTACAATTATGCAGACGTTGCAAGTATACTCACAATCGACCGTTGCAGTATTCAGAGTCTTGGTGAATACTGTCGAAGGGAAAGTCACTGTCGTACCCATGTCGGATTCCGATGACGCTTGGTTGGAGAGGAGTACAAGGGCTGTGGAAGGAGCTGGGACGGTTATGATGCAGTTTTCCCTGTTACATGTGATGGTTTTGACATCGGGGTCCCCCTTGAGCTGGCCGTCAGACTCGTAGACCCTGCCGAAGGTCTGCCTGGCACCCGTGAAGTCGTATTTGGAGACGACAGGGGGCTAGCAAGTATCTACAGATCGATGAATATAAGTATTAGCGAATCGACAATGAGAGAGAGAGAGTAAGAGATTACGCACTTGACTTTTACTTGAGGGAGATTTCCCCCAGCCAGTGAAACCGGAGGAGGGCTTACATGTAAACGACTGAAAAAGAATAAGAAAATAAGGTTAATACGCAAAGAAGAAAAAGAAAAGACATACATTATAAAAGGCAGTCAAACCACCGACGTGGAACATGCCACCCAAAAAGTTGGAATAGGCCAGTTGCATCAAATAGTCGACGCCCCGCCTGTCAAAATGTCAGTCAGACCATGTCAAGGATTCTGGAAAGAAAGGTGACATACAAAGCAGCTGCAAATGCATCACTAACACCCGGGAAGCTGTTGGATGTGACAAGTAGTCACGCCACGGGTTTTAGTGGTCATGGTGTATGTGGATGTACCTCAGTCTTTACTCAAACGACTGAGGTATGTCCTTGGACTTGTTTAACGTATTTTATACTGATTACCGCCTGTAGTGCTTATACTAGTGATACAGGTACAATATAATAGTCTTTACTCAAATGACTGAGTGCTTATACTAGTGATACAGTGATACAGGAAATCAACAGGTTATGGGCCTTTTCTGATTCCGAATCGCTACACTACAGCTTGTCAGGACAACTCACATTCTCCATTCATTTCCTCCAAGGCGACCTGAATGGCGCCCGTTATATTGCCCTTGAACGCCAAGGAGATCATTTTCTCCATACGCAAGCCATTCCTCGACATCCATACATTTTCCCAGCCACGCCTATAATGCCGACGATTCACTTGCCACCTATTACCGTGAAGGAGACGAGGAGAGAGACCCAGCCGAGAGACGAGAATGGGAGATTTGGGAGAAGAGCTGTAGGACTGTCAGCGTCCCACCAGGTGCTCGCCACGTCCATCTCTGAGCTCCAACACGATGTCCAGAGCCCTTGGACAGGTCATGATTCCATAGCTGCATCACCTCCTGGCTCCAGAGCAAGATCTATTGCCGCTATTCTTTCGCCGAAGCAGACTCTTCCTCCTGCTCGCAGCAACAATCCGTTTGGCTCTCCACCACCTGTTCCAAGGACACCTGCTCGCCCTCGTACCGCCCCAAGTCAGCCCCGCTTCCAGCTCGCGTCTCCAGCCACAATCATGACTCCAGTTGTTGTCCCTGCTCACGACGATCCTGCCGAAGCCGACAAACAGAGCCCGACAATTAAAGCTGTCACGCTAAGCCCTTCATCTTGGCCCAAGGAGTGCAAGGAGCTATCATTGTGCCAGCTTAACTTCGCGTCATGGGAGCGTCATCTCTCAAACGTCCTGGGCAGGCATGGGACCCTCTATTTTCACATCTACAAGCCTGACCAGTGGCAATGCCCAGATCCAGACGTCGCTCCAATGTCGAGCCTGAACTGGCACCTGAACAACCAAGCTGTCGTCAGCTTCATGCAGGGTAAAATGGCGCCAGAGGAATTTGAGACGGCGGATAGAGAGGACACCGCTATTGGCCTATTTCATGCTCTTAAATCTCGCCACCAGAATCGTGGTGCTGTTGCCCAGGTCAGAATACTCGACGAAGCATTGTCTATCAGGTTTGGAAACCCTTCGATGTTCAGTGACACAATAATTCGCCTCATGAATCTCAACAAAGACCTATGGGCGAATGGTCCAATAGACCCCGATACATTCCTATCTGTCCTATTGTTGCGAGCCACCCTAGCAAATCATCCAGCCCTCTTCTGGGATATCAATGACCATCTGACCAGTGCGACGAAGACGAGCCCATATACCTCAGACAACGTTGCGGAAAGGATAACTGCTGAAGCCATAACTCCAACTCACGTCAAGCAGCCCGACATGGTCAACATCGCTGCTGTGGTAGACGCCGCCCCAAAGAAAGGTCGAGGCTGCAGCAACTGCATCTCGAAAGGCCTTCCTGGTGGTTTTCACACCGACGACTACTGTATCAAACCAGGGGGGAAAATGGAAGGCAAGACGTTGGAAGAATCAAGGGAGAACAGGTTGGCAGACAAAAAAGGCAAAGGAGGCAAAGACCAAGACCACAGCGAACGTCGCTGAGGAAGGCCACGTCAGTCTGGAAACCAGTCCCCTCAAAAGCATTTTCGATTCGTGTGTCGAGAGCATCATGACAGACATCGACAAGTCCGAATACGAGGTCCTTATTGCGATCAATGGTGAAAAAGATTCAACACCTCACATCGACTGGAACCTGGACCAGAGACCGGTATCAGAAATAGCCTATGACGCCACCATACCCGAAACCATAGACTCGAATTCGCCAACCAACCTCAACGAGATCCCCTTTTTAATGGACTCGTGCGCCTCCATACACATATCCAATGACCGATCCGACTTTAAAACATTGAAACCCTTATCGACACCTCGCATTGTCACTGGAATTGGAGGCTCAACTGTTGCTGCTACCAGGGTTGGGTTTGTTGAGATATCGATAGAGAAGGGAAAGAAACTACTCCTCGAACCTGTCCTCTTCATTCCCCAAGCTGCTGTAAAACTCATATCTCTCGGCCTCATTGGCCAGGCTGGCTACAATGTCCACCTCGATTTCCCCAATGCCTACATTCGCTCGAAGAAGTCGGGCACGACTCTTGCCACTGGATCCATTATTACTTCACGAAAAATTTACAGTCTAAAGACCAGCTCCCTTGTTGCCAACCACCATGCCTTCGTCACTCTTCCCCGTTGTCTCCCAACCATTGAAACTTGGCATGGACGCTTAGGCCATTTGAACCACTAATCAGTCCTGGACACCGCCATCGACAATCATGCTGCAGGTATGCCTATCGATTTATCCGTCCATCCTCCTTCATGTTCTCATTGCATTCTTGGGAAACAGATGCTTAGTCTAGTCCCAAAGAAGAGAACTGGAGCGAAGTCGGAGATTCCTTTCAGAAAGATATTCATAGACTTGCAGGGACCAGAACCTACTCAATCAGCCTCGAAAAACCTGTACTTGATGGACATAATTGATGACTATTCAGGCTATCCGTGGACTATTGGGCTTAGAAAGAAGAGTGATGCTTGCAAAGCAATGATTGAATGGGTGAAAGAGGTTGAGACAAAATATGGTTATAAAGTGAAGTGCATCAATATGGATTGGGGAGAGCTCAAGTCGACAAGGTTCAAAAGGTTCATGAGGAAGAGAGGAATTGTTGCAAACTGGACCACTCCACATACATCGGCACAGAATGGGAAAGGAGAACGAGTTCACCTAACGCTAATGAATCAAGCTAGGGCAATGGCTTCCACTGCGAAGACTCCGGCGAATCTCTGGGACGAACACATGCGGACAGCAGCTTATCTACGACCCCAAACATTTTCGAAATGCCTTGGATCGACTCCCTACAAACTCCTTTGGAAGAAGAAACCCGACCTCTCACACCTGCGCGAAATTGGCTGCCGCGCTTTTGTATACATTTTTGGGAAGAATCCCAAGATCAAACCTCGCAGCGAAGAGGTTATATTCATAGGATATGCCATCAACTCGAAGGCATATGGGCTCTACCATCCCAAGACTCACAAAATTGTCAAATCATACCATGTTCGTTTTATCAAATCACACGATACAGCCTTACACGACTTCAAACCCGGCATCACCTCAGGTCTCGATGATCCTAGAGCAAGCAAAGCTATGGTCGAAGAGGTCCCTTTACCAACTCCTTCCGAACCGCCGACTATCATCGACCTCGAAACACCTATGTCCACAGAGAAACCAGCAAGGGTTCTACGATCTAGCGCAGCCTCAATACCTGATCCTGAGCCAACCCGAGTCCTACAATCCGCTACCCGGAACACGTCGACGATGAAACAGAGGAAGAAGGCAAGGAGAGAAGAGAAGAAAAAAGGACAAAGGGAAGCAGCTGTTGTAGGCTTGGTAGCCTCAGCTGAAAAGGAAGAAGAGCGGAAATGGGAAGCAGCAGCCATTGACCGAATGGTCACTGCCGGTCAGGTGAAGACAGCAGATGTCGACCAAGAGGTCACTGCTGGTAGGAAATCAAAAACAGTGGACGTCGACTGCAAGGTCTCCACTGCCACAGAAACAAAGCCAAACGACATCTATGATTCCTCCACGTTTCCAAGTCATCTCAACATTGCTGAGGATATGTCCGAAGCCGTCCTAAAAACAGCAGTCATCGACTGCAAGGTCTCTGCTGATTTCACAGATACAAAGTCAAGCAACATCGACTCAGGCGAGCCTGAGTCCGTCTACAATTCCAACCCGATTCCGAACCCCGACATCGAAGTCCCGTCGACCGTCGGCCCTCTCAGCTTACAATCTGCCTTTCAGTCATTCCTAGCCAGTGTCGAAGGCCAGTGGAAGTCGAAGACTGAACTGGCTGATATCCTTTACGCCTTACCAACCAAAATTCCAGATTTCGACATTCCTGACAGTGTAGATCCAACGAACTTCAAGGATGCGATGAAATCGCCCAACCGTCATCTATGGATCAAAGCCTGCATTGAAGAGCTAGACAGCATTGAAGAACACGGAGTTAAGAAACTGGTTCCACGCTCTACAGTACCGAAGGGGCGAAAGATCTTGAGAGGGAAATGGGTACTGACAATCAAGCACGACGCTGGAGGAAAACCAGCTCATTATAAAGCCCGCTATGTCACCTGCGGCTACGAGCAGGTTTATGGCCAAGACTACACCCAGACCACATCCCCTACAGCTCGCATGGAATCATCTTGAATTCTATTACATATCGCCGCTTCACTCAATTACAACGCCAGACAATTCGATGTCAAAATGGCATTCCTCCATGGACACCTTGCAGAAGACAAAGTCCAGTATATGGAACAGCCAGCAGGTTTCGAGGTCCCGGGCAAAGAAGACTGGGTATGGGAGGTTTCAAAAGGGCTATATGGAATGAAACAAGCGGGACGAGTCTGGAACAAAATGATGGACGAGATGATGATTAGCTGGGGCTTTACAAGGTTGGCCTGCGAGGCCTGTGTCTATGTCAGGTGCGACGAAAATGGCATTGTCATCGTAGCAGTTCACGTCGACGACTTCCTTTCGATTGCAGACAAATCAGACGCGAACGACAAATTCCGAGACAATCTCCAGTCTGTATGGAAGATCACGGAAGACCCAGTAACTTTCTGCCTGGGCATCGCCATCGAACAGGACAGACCGAATCGATTCATCTACCTTTCACAATCAGCTCTCATTGACAGAATCATCGTCCAATTCGGCCAATCAGACGCTCACACCTGCTCAACACCCATGCTTGAAGATGGACAGTCTTCGCTTCAAAAACCTCCTACCGACGAAGTCTTATCCAGAGAAGAAAAGTCAAACCTCGAAAAGCTTCCATATCGCACTCTAATCGGGAGCCTGATGTACGTCGCTGTCAGAACTCGTCCAGACATCGCCTTTGCAGTGTCGAAACTGTCCCAATTCCTATCGTGTTACCATACGAACCACTGGGATGCTGCCATTCGAGTCGTCAGATACCTGAAAGGTACCAGAGCCTTGCGACTTTGTCTAGGCGGAAGCAACATCGACCTCGCCGGTTTCTCCGACTCATCCTGGGGCGATGACATTCCCTCACGACGATCTTCCATGGGTTACTGTTTCACTTTGGGCTCAGGGATGATTAGTTGGAAAGCTGGCATACAGAAAGTGGTGGCAACCTCATCGACGCACGCAGAGTATATGGCAATATCCGATGCATCTAGGGAATGTGTCTTTCTCTGAACTCTACTTGACCTTATCCGACACAACATGACTGCAGCGACACCATTATATTGCAACAACAATGGAGCACGAGCTCTATCACTTGACCCAGCTTTTCACTCCAAATCGAAACACATCGATATCCGGTACCACTACATCCGAGAAAAAGTCGACGATGGCACACTAGTTGTTGTACAAGTCGATACCAACGATAACATATCCGACGCATTAACCAAACCTCTCGGACCCACCAAATTCCTCACGTTCTGACCTATGCTTGGTTTATGCTAGACAGTCACATCGAAGGGGGGGATGGATTCACCGCCGCTCTGTCTAAAAGTGGCTTACTACTTGAGGGGGGCTGTTGGATGTGATAAGTAGTCACACCACGGGTTTTAGTGGTCACGGCGTATGCGGACGTACCTCAGTCTTTACTCAAATGACTGAGGTATGTCCTTGGACTTGTTTAACGTATTTTATACTGATTACTGCCTGTAGCGCTTATACTAGTGATACAGGTACAATATAATAGTCTTTACTCAAATGACTGAGCGCTTATACTAGTGATACAGTGATACAGGAAATCAACAGAAGCCGCCACACAAAACCGTATTTGTCTCCATCATAATATACGGCTTTCCATTGGGCACTGTGATGTTGTTGGGGGTATTGCTGAAGGGAGCGATGACGGACTTGCCGGCACTGTGTTTTAGGTCTAAGTCCAGTTATAAGCTAAATTCTACAACATAAAACACGGAATGAATGGACCTACATTTTGGCAACTGATCCTGCGGATCCGCGAGAGCCCCAATAGCCAGGATATCTGGCTGTGTATACCCAGCATCAAAAACATTCTGTTCCGTAAAGGCACCATTTCCGGAAACGCTGGGCCCGATGAGCATAGACTTGTTGGTGATGGCGGTGTCGGCGTTGACGCCTGCAATGAATTGGTGGACTTCACCAATGTAGTCGTTGATGGTATAGTTCTGGGGAAGCGATCAGCATCGTAGCATAATTGGGCAAAGGAAGTAGAAAAAATGGGGTGAAAGAGATAGCATGAAGATGAGAGACGTACCACAGACCTCGCCCTTCCCCCAACACTAAACAAATCCAGTTCGTTCCCCACCTGCATACCCAGGAGATAATCCCCCAGGATGGCTTGCCCGTGCTCCATAATCTGCAGTTTGAGGTTCGAGGTGTCGTTGAAGGGGGCACCTGGGATTTCATTAGTCCAACTGGATCTAATAAAGAAGAATCGAAATTAAAAGCGAATCAAGACGTACCCATATACCATCTCACATTCAAGATATCCGAGATTTCATGCATGAGGATGAGGAGGTCGAGGGTGTATAGGACGGGCGGGGTGGCGGTCTATCCCAAGCAATCAGTGTCGTAATCGAGTAGCAAAAAAACCAGTAATCGAGTAAGAAGAAACAAAAACAGAGTGTGCGTCGAGCCAGAACCAGAATTGACGTCGCCCCGACATTACAAGAAAAGAGATAAAAATGCTCGGCCAGAAAAGATGACGCAGCGCCGGATTCACGAATGCGAAAGAAAGCCCAATGGAATTGAAATAAAGACATACCGGATTCGACGCCTGACTCTGATCACCCCACCAGCGCCTCTCTCCAATATACGTCCTCATCTCTCTCTTGACCTGGGTCACTAGTTGACCTTGTATCTCTCAAAGCCCAAATCCACCCCCTCAACGC
The DNA here is from genome assembly GCA_029320655.1 of Mycena floridula. Lineage (NCBI taxonomy): Eukaryota > Fungi > Basidiomycota > Agaricomycetes > Agaricales > Mycenaceae > Mycena > Mycena floridula. The sequence goes on from JARIHS010000011.1 coordinate 1,370,151, forward strand.
CTCTAGTCCCCCCAGAACTTGTCTCGCCAACATCTCCTTGACGAGCGAAACCTCATTCGTGTCGGCGCAAAAGTCTGCGAAGCATCAGTTGTGATAAATGAGAGAAAGAACAAGAAGAGCAAATGATAAGACAGAACCAAGTCGAACGAAGAAAACAAAAAGACAAAGGAGGAATAAGACCGAAAAAAGTCCAATAAACTCACGTCAACCAAACTCCCCTCCATCGCCGCCAAATCCACGCTCTTCAGCAGCGCCGCCATTATAGGCCGGAAGACCTGGGCTGGGGGAATTTGGGGTCGCTCATACAGACCGGGAAATCGGGATTGCCTGGATGGATTTGATTCGAACGACTTGGGCCTTGATGAAGCAGGGTGTGTATGTTCAAGCTTGCAAAGCTTCTCGCTGAAGGTGCTGAATCTATTGTTGAAGCAATTGATTGTGAAGTAGGCCGCATCCCAGTATCCAACCTTGGTGGAGCGGTTAGCAAAAAAATGGGACGACGGCAACACCAGGGGGGATGAGACGGGATATGAACGATACAAAGGAATAGAACGACGCAACAGAAAAGGGATAGAAGAAAAGATACCAAAACCAGAGATGCAAAGGAAACCAAGAGAAGAGAAAAGAAATAAAGGTCAGAATAAAACTCGGAATAAAAATCGGAATAAACCCAATAAGAAACCCACCTCAAAAATGTGCGTTGCCTGGGTCAACGTATATCTCTCGGCGAAGAGGATGCTGTTCGGGGCGAGAGCTGGCACAGCGTCGCCAGGTGAAGCACGAGGCAGACGAGAAAGATAGACGAGAAGAGCAGCAAGAAACAAGCAGAGTCAGTCAACCATCCCAACACCAACAAAAGTTACTCACCACAGGCTCCTTCAACGAAAATGTCCATGACGTCGTACGTGAAACCCCCAGTCGATTCCTTGTCACCATATCCCTCATTGCCATATCCCTCATTGCCGTTGTCATAGCCAAAAACCATCCTAGTGACAGAGAATGGATATTCGTATTCGTGTGTCTGGCACAAATAGGTTTGTTCGGTGAAAAGAGGAGATCTGGGGGATGCGATGAGATTTGGGGGAACGAGAAAGGTTGCATTACATTATATACGTGGTTCATTTTGGTTGTTCGTCGCAGTCATTTACTGGACACGGTCATTTAATTTACAGAAATGAGATGTAGGCAAATAGAGCTGGGTGGGTGAACTTGCACTGGAATGCAGCAGATCGTTGGGTAGCTTTTGTAGGGCAGTAGACTGTTCCTTTCGTAGCTCTGCGCTAGGTCTGCTTGAGGGACTCTGGAGAAAAGATTCTTGCTTACCAAGAAAGCAGCCGACGTGGCTGTTTTCTTACTAAGAAAGCAGCTGTAGCGCTGCTTTTCTTTCGCTTCTTCCAGGGCACAAAACCACATGTCAAGCACCTCTAATCCTCAGCCGCCATGGAGGAGAATGCTGTCGTGCTCTCCAATGACATGGCCAGGCTTCTCAAGCAGCATTTGCTGCTTGTCTTGAATGTTCTAGAGGCTCGCTCCAAGGAATCTTCTCCCCAGCCTCTTAATGAAGCCCTTCATTCATTGAGAATCTTCATAATGCTCTTTCTGTTCCCATCTTCCGATTAAACCTTGGCCAGACCATGCCAACAGGCTTACAGACACCCAGTCTTTCACCACGGTGTGAGGGATCCTAACGGATGGGATGGAAATGACACGAGTGAGTGGCAACGAATCGAGCACCCAACACACACCACAATATCTCTTTAATACCCTCTTTATGCGAGTTGGTTAACTAGTTCAAACGGGACTTGGAAGCTTGGAAAGTTTCCACGCAGAGTTTCCGCGGCAAGTTCGTATTCCGCGGTACGTAGACTTCCATGCAAGATGCGGGGTAGTATGTTTCTCAGGAAGGGTTTTGTATTGGTGTTTTAAGCCGACGGTTTGTATTGCCTATTATAAACAGGACTTTCAAGACAAGACTAGAGACTAGATACTAGAGGTTTTTGCCTGTTACCGAAACAAGGACTTCAAGACTAGAGACTAGAGACTAGGACAAGAAAAGACAAGACAAGTGCAGACAATCTTATGACTTCAACACAGAGAGCATACAAGATGGATCCCACGCTAAAGCGTAGCGGGCCACTGATTCTCTGACTTTACTTAGTACAAACGGGCTACTTAAATACTGTCCAAAACTGATGATAAATAACTAACTCGTAAACCGGTGCACCCTCTATCTTGGCTATCAAGCCATCCCTCATGGAGGTGGAGTCTACTCGGTGTCCGTGAAAACCATTAAAATGATGACCCCAGTTGATAGACCAAAGACTTCGCAGAAAAGCTGGTTTCCGTGTTATCCCCAGTGACCGATAAGACTATGACTTGTCATGTATGAAGCCAGTCTTTAAATGATGTCTTTCCGCGAAGTATAGCATAAGCTAGTCGCGTTCAGTACTTTTGATAATAACCAATTCCTCGGCCCCCCATGTTGATCGTCGATCGCTCATTACACAACTGAGTCACAATTGAAACACCTCCTCGATTGACCTGGTTTCTTAACTAAAAGATCCCTTCTTTCCGAGGAAGTACCGCACGGACCCACTGCGATCCATAACCAGAAGCCAGCACTCTTTTACCTCATTACTGGAAACCGTAAACTGATTGAGTTAACCTTTCGGTCCTTAATCAGTCATCGCATATCCATCGATCATTTTGATCTACCTGTTCTGATGTCTCAGAGCTGTGCCACGCTAGCGACCGTGGCTCATCCCGCTGACTACCTCAGAACCTGTAAGCTTCCTCGTAAGTCGTTCCTCAGTATCACAGAGCCGATTCAGTCGTTATGAACCGGACAATATACAGTTCTTTGGATCCGCGAAACCCTTGTTAAACTGATGTTATACCGAGGCATGCGTTTGCCTCTTTCTCCTGATGTGTCCATACATTACTGCGGCTAGTACCCTTGCTGTGACGAGTCAAGTTCTAGTGCTTCTGTGGTACATAGGTACAAGTCTTACTAGCAGTGTGGAGCTCAACTCTAGTGCAGTGAACAATAAGATAACAATAGTAGCCAGAAAGACGTCGGATTAGTCCTTTAATCCGATTTATAGGGTCGTTTTTATAGGGACCCTATCAGCGGAAAAGACCAAGGCATCCAATTGTGCATTCTCCATCTCCACCTCCAGCCAAAAGGATTCGTGCTCACTCTGAACCTATCTCACCACATAAATCACATCATACTCCTTCACTGTCGCAAACACCAAGCATTCAAGATGACGAACTTCCCTTTGGGCATAGCAGATTGCATTCTCCTGCAACCAGTCCAGAGCCCCAGGGTTTGGATTTGTCACGTGAATCCGAGGAGCCTTTCAGGAGAGCTGGACCCGAAAGAGAAAGTGGAGGAGCACGCCAAGACAGTCCAGAGCCCAGGGATAGTCCAGAGCCCCAGGGTTCAGATTCAGGTTCGGAATTGCCACGCGAATCTGAAGAGCCTGTCCTGAGAGCTGGACCGGAAAGAGGACGAGGAAGAGGACGTGGACATGGAAGAGGACACGGAAGAGGTGGACAGGGACCAGGTCGCCGCAGAGGGGGAGCTGGTGGCGCTGCAGCAAGGAATGCTCGTAATGGGGCTGGTCACCTGATGGCTTTTCCCACCAGCACGGCAGCGACCGGTATGAATGATATTAATATTGTGCTTTCTGCACCCAACATCCACTTTGGGGAGCTGTCAAGAAACAATACAAGGTTCCTGAGTGCACTGGCACCCAACAAAACTGATGCTTTCTACAGTGGCCCTATTTTGGCTGCTAATTGATGTGTAATGAGTACTAATACCATGTGAATAGTGATCTATTCGCAGGGCCTCAAATACGTCACGAATAGCAACCTATTTGAACCTATTCAGACATATCTGGGGCCATGAATATGTGAGACTAGCTCAATAATATATGGCCATGCTCCAAGATGAAGGCATCTGGTTTGGCTGCAGACTGTGCAAAATCAACTAGCCCGTGATTGGGAGGCGGTCATCATTCGATGATTGCCGATTCCCTGCCGAAGTGAATCGCAGGCTCTCTAGACCTTCTTAAATCTCATTGTGAGATACAAGGTGAGACATAGGGTCTCATTAGCTCTTATAGAACACCATGAGGTCACTTGAGTTCTGCTGCTATGAATTTACTCAATCATAATATTCTCGGCTGGTCGGCTAATGACTGGGAAAATTGATCGCACTGTTGCCGAGCCGGCTATGGCACTGGGATTTGAACTATGATATGGCAACCGATCATGTATCATCAGCATAGCTCTGAAGTTTCATTGGCAATGCTGCAATACCTGCATAAATGAACATCTAAAAGTCAGGTTTCAAAAGGAGTTGATATCAACAGGCATATTTGGTCCTCAAATAGGGACCTACTCAAGGCCTATTCCGAGGTACTCAGGCCTCAAATAGGCCCGGCCAATAGATCCCCGAATAGACGCCTATGACCACATACTCGGATCTATTCCAAGGTATTCGCACCCATCGATACGTAGTGAGTCCAACAAAAAATGGTCAGGGGCTTAATTAATCTCTAGAATTGATCCCTTCAATGCTACAGAGTGTTTCAGGGTGAAACTTTGTGAGTCCAAGTGACCCTCATGACCGTTGTGACAAGGGCCAACATTGAGAAAGTCTCAGATAGTGGCATTGCACAAACTAAGATTACAAAGAAGGTGCAGGTAATCTTGCATGGGAGATTATTGGTTATTTGATCATAAGAAGGAGAATGAAACCTGATTGGGGACTCGTGCTTGCCGCCGAAGGACGGCCTCTCCCCCACTGGTTAGTATCAAAGAGTCCATCCTATGTAGGTCCCAGGTAACAAAACCACCGTTATGATAATTGTCAAATCCAAGGTCTTTAGACTTCTTTGACCTGAGTTCGGAGTTTCAGCCAAGTGCCACTTTTCGGTCTTTGCCTTGCATTGTGATCTGGGGTGATGTGAAACATGAAGATTATATCGAAATAATCTGTATACAACCGTATTAGGGTTGTTCACAGTAGCAATTATTTCTCAATTGTTGGCCAATTGTTGGGCCAATTATTTCAAACAATTGGAGCAACAATTCATGAAATAATTGACTTGTTTCAATAATTGAGATCCAAGTCTATTATTCAAATAATTCAATTGTTTGACCAATTATTTTGCCATCGGCAACCTGCACTGTTGGCGAAATTTGAACTCCGACATCACCATCTTTGTTCCTTCCCACTGTCATGCTCGACGACGACGGCCCCATTGTCGGCCTTCTCTATTTTATTCTTCTTTATATAATTACCTTTAGCATGGCTGGTAGTAATTCTAGATCCAGAGGCTCCAAGCCAAGCACGCAATCCCAACCTACTTCTAAATCCACCGGCGGAAAAACCCACAAAGAATTACCTGGTCAACGTGCTTCGCAGGCATCAAGCTGGAACTCCCTTTTAGGTCAGGTAGGCATGGTAAAGGTGAGAAAGATCGATGGTGGTCACGCGATTACTGCCCCGGTCGGAGTCTGAATACAATAGTGTGCCGAAAGGCTGTCGGGCCATGTTCTAGACTATCAAGTCCACGATTATTCTCCAATTATTTCGAAATGGCAGGAGGGGGAGTTCAGAGTACTGATTATTGGCCAATTATTCACTCAATTATTTCATCAATTATTCCATAACCAGGGCCAACAATTGGCCGAATAATCACCCCTTTGAATGACCCTAATATTGGGGAGAGGGTTCGCTGACTCGACGGGACACTCAGTGAAGTATTGTGATTCTGGTCGATTTAGCACATATTTCCTCGTCATTTATCCTTGAGGATACCAAATCCTCTGCAACATTGCTTGTACAGCTCCCTCGCCATTCAAATAGGTTGCTATATGCCTGAAGTCATACCACATTGTTCTTCGTAGACATTCTCAGCAAGCTAGGTGAAATTTATAACAAATTTGTAAAATGCATAAAGGGCTAAGAGAGAGGGATTGAGTGGTCCTCATTTATAATGTGGGCGGATATCCTGGTATTTCTCGCACTCAACTCTCAGCTGTTGAAACTCCCCTTCAAAATGCGCGTGCACGTTATTCCTTGTGTGTACCTCCTCCTGATGCACTACTGGCGGCCCCCATGGAAATATGGGTTGATAGACAATTTCTGGTACTTCCCCTAATAATTCCGGTGGCTCGTTGAAGAATTCCCTCATCTCGTATATATCCATGAGACATTCCACCCCAAGCTTTGACCCTTCTTGTCTCGATAGCCTTCTCGTTCCCACCACGAGCTGTTCGTATGCAGAAATGAGTAGACCATCGACGAAGCATTCCTTCGCCAGAAGGACCGCTTCGACCGGATCTATCGAGAGCTCTTCCAGGTGGGATAAAGCAACCTTTCGAATGGGCAAAATACGCCATTTCGTAGATAGTCGGAACACGGCCATCCACTGCTCTACGCCAAGATGAAGCCCTTCTGCCCTGTGAAATGATTTCAGCCACACAAGAGGCTCCAGACGACCTCAAAGATCACGTACGCTGGATACATGGCATCCAAGAGACTTTCGAAATCGAGCCTCGTGACACCATCGAGCTTGCGAATTGAATCATTAGGTCCTCGAGGAACTCCAGGTAGCTGCTCTGGCTCGATGGTAGTATCCCACATGGACTGTTTGAAGCGAGCAGTTGGAACCTTGAATATTGTTTCCTCGACCTAAGGATGGTGGACGTCATTTAGTGCCAGATTATCCGAGTGTCCAAACACCAACCTCGAACGCCACAGAGTTCCAGTAGTATTTGGGATGGATGTTACCCTCAGCCATCAATGAGGGGGTTGTCTTGGATTAGTGTGAATTGGATACCTTATATCTTGCCGCCTCGAGGCGAGCCAGATGTCCTCTTGCTTCGATTTCTCAAGGTAGGCGCTCATGAATGCAGGATCTTACGTATCAGACGCACTCGGAGCAGGACGTTAATTGACTCCAAAGAACCCATGACAAGATACTGAGTGGTCAGTGGATCCAAAGCGCCTATACACCAGCCTCGAATGCCACAGAATTCCGCGATTGTTTAGGAAGAATATTACCCACCGCCATCGATGTGGATCAGTATGAATTAGGCGCCTTCTATCTTCCAGCCTCGAGGCGGGCAGCTGTCCTTTTGCTTCAATTTCTCAAGGTAGGCGCTCATGGATGCAAGATCTCACGTATCAGAGGCGCTCAAAACAGGACTTCAATGGACTCCAGAGAACCCATGACACGATACTGGCTGATCAGTGGATCCAAAGCGCCTATCTTTGTCCGATGTATCTATGTATATCCTTAACGGCGCAAGCGCCAATCTCCATGACTCTCCGTAAGTCTTGCCGTAAGTATCATCCAAGATAAAGTCAATAATCCAGTTTTTATTTGAGAGATCCATGCATATATATTTCTGGTCTTGGATGTTTCTATAATTTGTAAGTATCTGGATTGCTGGAGCGGACGGAGCGGGCTCGCCGAAAATGGTTATTCGCGCCATCTCTCGCTGTCGCGGAAACATCGAATATCTTTGTGACAAGGTACAGTGACTGTACAGGAGCACGTTCGGTGCAATCTGAGTTTCAGTTTTCCGGTCCTATTCAATGCCTTGCTAGGCCTTTCAGGCTTCTTCAAACATTAATATGATTGAAAATGGTGCATTGAGGCTGTACAGGTAGTATCTCTTTTCTCTCTTTCTTTTTTCTTTTTTCGGCAAATTTTTGGACTCCGACACCCAGCACTACCATCGATAAACCGTTGTTCATGACTCATTTCTCGCTGCTGTCCCGCTCCCGCCTTACAAAAAAGGGTAAATTAACTACTTATGGAGAAACCACGGAGAATTGGGGCATCATTGGTGCATCCGAAGTTGCTCCGTTACCTACATATTACCCTCTCTCGTCCTTCGGAAAGTTTGGAGATGCTGCAGGGTTCTTCCTGACGCCTATTCGCCTTTGATACGACATAAATCTTTTTGAAAGATTCGAGACTCAAACTTCTCGAGTTGCTAGCATCATGGGCGATCACACTCGGTGACATTACTGCATGCTCCTTGGAACAGCTAGTGTGGTAGAGGCCACTCTGGTGGTGGCACATATGAATCCTCATGTAGTACATCTTCCTAAGATATCGCGATGTGACTACCCCGCAACCAGCTGACTGGCAGATCGTAAATGCATCTCGGAATATTCTTCTGGATGACTCAGATTATGCCTCACCATTTTGGGGACCTATAGCGGATAACTTGATTTTCAGATCACTTCCAAAAATGGAATCAAATCATGTACATATATACAAGTTATACAGTTCCAAATAGACATTATTCGACTTTGTTATTTCATCGGGCAGCGAAGTTTGACAATGGTGACAAATCAATATTTTGTCTTGGTGCAATGATCAAAATGTTTGGCAATGCAAATATGTGAACGGACAAGGGAAAGAACATGGAGAAATCAGATTCTCAGCCATTGAAAACCCCAGTAACATATTGATATTGAAAAAATAATCTTGCCCATCCATTGTTCCTCTGCGAGCTAGATAAGGCCATCAAAACCGGGTATATTACCATTTATGGAATAATGAGCCCAGGAAGTCTTGACTTTGTGGAGTCTATCTTGTAGCATGAAATGTCCTCTATCATCCTATACTTTATTTCGAGTTGATATCTGCGGGATCCGCCACAATAGAGCCGTTACAAATGTCAAAATACCCATGTGACATTTGTTTTGCCGTGTTAGTGTATATATTTGCTTGCCGCACAAAAATGTTATGGCCATAGAAGAGGCCTATCCTCGGAAGTTGCAAAGATTTTTTGCTATTTCGCATTTGTTGCAAAATCGGAAACAAGATGGAAAATAATCAAATTCCTGTTAAACAAGACTTGAATACTCCTGTATGTAGAGGCCAGTATAAATTATCATCTCTATGTTTGGCAGTTCAGTTATTCTGATTCCCACTCGTCGTCCAGAACACATAATTATTTCTTGTTCGGCAGTTCGGTTATTCTGACTCCCACTTGTCCTCCAATGGTCAGGACCCAGCATCTTTTGAATGGAAGCCCCATCAATCCATATAATCAACGGCTCGTATCTCCCGGTATGCTATACCAGCTATTCTTCCAATGATCAAGAATCTGATTCCATCCATTGGATGAAATTTTGTGAGGAATATGAAGTGTGGAAGCTAGGTACAATGGAGAAATATCACCAGTGCCACAATTGTCCAGCCTCGTGAATGAAGACCCGGCAGAATTTGTTATGCCTGTGGCGCAGTCAGTGTTGCAGACTGAGATTAACCAAGAAGGAAAGACATCGATGAAAGGTGATAATCAGGGAGCCGACTGCCACAAAGTGATCATGGGGCTGCTGTATATGCATGTCCCCAAGTATTGATAAGGTAGATGTTACATTGCTGAGATCATTGTTTCAGTCAAAATCTATCCTGTCCAATATTTCTGTGTCATACTACGGCACCGAGGGGCCAACGGGAATACGACAAGATCCGATGTCGCCAATGACTAGGAGCGAATGACTCGTCTCAGTGTCGTTTGTTCATGCCGGAAAAAAATTACCTGGCTCCTGCGGTAAGCATATCGAAAACCTCTGCAAGAAGTTTAAGCTTTCTGTGATCATAGGCAGATATTGAGGTATTGTCGTTCATCATCATCTGGCACGGAATACTCTGCTATTGCTCATCATTTCAAGATGCTAATCCTGTAGATCGGCGTCTCCGACGGATCATTTAGATGGCTGTCCCACATGCTGCATAAAGATTACTACGGCCCCAGGTCGTGCTTAGATACTGCTGGGGATTTCGGTGTATAACAAACCATGTCACATGCGTGTATACGTCGGATACACCAGAGGCTCAGATCCGTGTGTTGAACCTGTAAGGAATCCCACTGGGGATTTGCTGAGGCATTTGCCCCAGTTCAAAGGTTTATTCATATTATTGTATACAGTACTTCTCACATCGATTATAATGGACACATCTGCGAATCTCGTCGTCATTGTACGCCTTTCTTTGCTGCTTGTCTTGAATAATACTTATGGAGAGTGAGGGAGTTTGGCGCTTGCGCCGCTAGGGATTGAGTCATCGATGTACGAGAAAATCTCAGGCTAAGTGGAGTTGCGGAGGTTAACACATAGGCCAATCAGCCCGCTATTATGACTGAGTAAAGAATGTGACCACCATTAGTCAGGAACACTTTGAAATTCATGATATTATATTTTTTTTCTCGATCGAAAGGTGCCCTTTTGCCTGTCTTATTGTTTGAAATATTCATTGACATGGTTTTTGAGGACCTCCAGATATAGTTGCTCTTTACATGAGGATATTTCAAATGGTTTGCTTTTTCCCACTTCCAGTCAGTGTTTCTTTGTGGCTGTCAGTGGTCTTCCCTTCCCAAAGCTTTTACCAGAGATACATAAGCCATGCCAATGGATATTCCGAAAACTACCAGGAGTAACAGGGTTTTTTTTTAAAGTTATTGTGATTTTCAAAGGGATCCATGACTAATAGTGATGACATACTTTACTCAGTCATGACAGCGGGTTTATTGGCCGAGTGCGTCGGTCTTTGCCTTTGCATAATGCTGAATCATTTTTCCCTGGTAGACAGGACGGCTGGGCGTAGTCTTACAAAATCCTCTTTGACATGAGAAAATATTCAAGTCCAGCATCCCTGTGAGTCTTTGCTTTCTCACCGCGGCTATCGGTTTCAGCTCTGCTATAAAGATCAGGCCGTTTCATTCTGAACAGCATCTTCAGAAGATGAAAGCCTCTATTCTATCCGTAGCTCTCGCCATTGTTGGCGCAAGTGCAAAAGATACCGCTCACCCATGGATTGCTCCAAAGTCTACAGACTTGCGTAGTCCTTGCCCAGCATTGAACACGTATGACTTCCTCCGAAATGACATCCAAGCCAGTGATAAAATTGTTTGACAGCCTAGCGAATCATGGTTTCTTGCCCAGAGATGGCAGGAATCTGACACAGGACTTGGTCATTAAAGCTTCGGAAGGTATGTGCCATTAACTCCTCAGGATACATGATCTAACCAACTGGCTATCACAGACGGTTTCAATGTTGCACCTGAGTCTCTCTTTTTCGCAGCGAGACTCGGTTTGACGACAAGTACTGATCTTAACACCTTCACACTGGATGATCTCAAACTGTATGAGGCATTTTTATTCCGTCAAGTCTCTACTTATGGATTTGATAGTTACAACAACATCGAGCATGATGCCTCTCTTTCTCGTGGTGATTTTGCTCTTGGGGATAATCTCCATTTCAACGAGGCTATCTATCAGACACTGGCCAACTCGAATCCCGGTGTCGACTTTTTCAACGCCACTTCAGCTGGCCAAGTTCAAAAGCAACGACTCGCGGATTCTCAAGCCACCAACCCGAAGAACATTAACACCTCCAAGGAGTTCGGAATCAGAACTGGGGTGAGTCACAGGACCCGCTATTTGGATTCAGCATGACCAATTTTGAGAAGCAATCCGCACTGTATCTTTCCATCTTCGGCGGCCCCCTCACTGGTGTGGCGCCAAAAAAGTCAGTAAGGTATCGCAAATCCGATCCATTGCATTCTGACATCCAGACAGGTTTGTTAACATATTCTTCCGGGAGGAGCGTATGCCCATCGAGGAAGGTTGGACGCGCCCCAATGTCTCGATCACTCTCGCCGCTGTAGCGCCCCTCAGCGCTATCATTGCCCAGGCATCAGATTGGAGTCCTAATCCTAATCAGATTCCTTCTCTTACAGTGGTGGCCGATGCGCAGGGCGATGTAACGACATTTTGATCGACCCCCCTCACTACAGTATTTGGCGAAGAGATTGTATGCTTGTATCCTGGTTACATGATGGATAGATTCATAGTTATTCCTATAAAATTTGTTTGATCAAAGCTGGAAACCTGAGAGATGCGACACCCTCATTATCGATGCTGTCTTATACGAAAATGGCGGGGTCTTAGATGATGAACAAGGCAGTGATCACGAATATGATGATGTTTCAAGACTAACAAGGACAGCAAAGCCAGCGATAATCTACAACAGAGAACAAAGGGGGGGCAACTAGTAGAACAATATTCTTTAGAACTTGATAAAGGAAGACCGACGAAAGCTGGAGCAAGTAAGTGAGGAAAAATCGTGCAAACCAGGTAAATGAGCTTATGCATAACGAAAGTACAAAGCTGAGCGAAAGAAAACAGCTCGGGAAAAAGACCGAATGAGGGAATCACGGCTATAGCCACCACCAGCGCCACAAATGCGAAGATAACTAGAACCTCAAGGAGGGAAAGAACGCAGAACCTCGGAAATGGTAAGAGCGTAACAGCGCCAAGACCAAGAAGGACTAAGATCCAACACCACGGACCTCATCTGCAAAACAACAAAAGTCTACATAGCGCCATATAGATGGGGTAGACCATATCACTGTGTAGCTGTAGTGTACTTTGGTTGTTAGCCGAAAGATACAACACTTCCCTCAGGGTGCGTTTAGGCAACTTAGGACCTGAGGTTGTTCGTCGAGCTAGGTATACTTGTAGGGACTGTTTCGCAGTTAATGTTGAGCCAAACTAGCAGTCGTATGATACTCACCACTTTTCACGTCTAGGACGAACAGATTGTTGGAATTATAGAACGTCGGTAAGGGTTGTGATAATCGTCGATCTTGTTTCTGAGGGTTTCGGTGATCCCTATGATGATACCGGCGATAATGAGAGAGGTTACAATAAGCGTGAGCTTATAGTTTCCTATGCTGGATGATGTTGAGGTTGCCCTTAGAGTTTAGAGGGTCCTAATGATTCAAGCAAAGCCTGTTCCACCTTCGTTTTATCCACTATAGGGTGACCAGGACCCAGTGAACGACAACTGCTGTTACACAGAGTCTTAAAGAAAGAACAAGAATTGTGTGATTCGTAGGTCTCGCAGCTCCAATGACAATGGTGATAGTGTAGAGATGATTATGCTGAACTTGAGGTATGCTGAATACTGAGGGCGCTGGGAATTGAGTCTTGAGTGTGCTACTGAAGGTCTTGCTGAATATTGGAAAAATTGACTAAACAATGCTGGTCACTGTGGCCGGCAATGAGGAGACAATAAACAGACTTACTGTAAGTCTGCTTGCTGGACAATACTACAAGAGAGTAAGCAACCCTTTGGTTCTTACTTCACTTGAATATTGCTGGTGACCAACCTTTATCCTCTCTCTTGGGGGATACAAAGAAGATATATTTCACTATGAAAACAGGGCTCTTATATACTATTTTACTTAGCTATTATGTAATCTGTCCCATGCCATTTTACTATTAATTAATTTCCGGGTTCCCAATTGGGATTTGAGGGACTTACAGCAGACTCTTTTCTTGCTTCCTTTCCCCCCCTTTGCCTTACTCCCATGTCAGATTACGCTCCCCATCATGGATTATGATGTGTTGGATGGACTTTAATGATCTTATGTTGACATTATCTGTCATTTCTCATGTTTAGGTCACGTTATATAGCGTGGTATAGAGCTCTGGGTTTTGGCAGGGGAAATGTAGTTGGCTGGTCTGTCACTGCATGTTTGGTCAATGTTTTGCTGTGTAGCGGTTTTTATAGTGACTCACACTACTTTTGTTTGCTGCTGTGGTGGTTTTTATAGTGACTCGCACCACTGTTTGTGCCTGTGGTGGGTTTTATTGTGACTCACACCACTGTTTGCTCCTGTGGTGGTTTTTATAGTGACTCACACCACTGTTTGCACCTGTGGTTGTGAGAACTCAAACTATAAACACTCAATTCCGAGTCTCGATCTATTCCACTCAATGTCGAGAGGCGATGGAGCGGCTAGAGCGTAGTAGAATGGTAAGGAATACGAAATTGAAAGACTAAAGAATACAATATTCTAACTACTGGTTAAATACTAGTAAACATGCGACTACTGTTCGTTTTCCACAAGGTAAAACATCCTACAACCATGCTATAAACAACCTGTTTCCCATGCCTTCTTTACTAAGTGCCTCCTGGTTTCCACGCCTGTTTCCTGTTTCACTACAATGCACTAGTTGTCTGTTCGCCATGTGTTATCGTGTCTAAATGCCTTGAAGCTTTAATCTCCATGCCTCATGTTGTCCTATGACCTTTGTGCTGGATCAAGCATGTCGTGCTTCTATTCCTTATCTTATCATCACATGTCCTTTCGTCAATCTAAGTCCTCGTTTTCTTGACATACGTCACTTGTTGCTGCTTTATGAACTAAGTCCAACAACATTGGTTGTTTTGCTGACGTCTGAACGATGACAGGATTCTCGGATTCTGACAGTGGTGGTTTTATAGTGACTCACACCACTGTTTGCTCCTGTGGTGGTTTTTATAGTGACTCACACCACTATTTGGCATGGCAACAGTTCACAACGGCTGTATACATCCCAACAGGTCTTCCTGGACTGAACTAGGGCTTCCTGTCTGTTACTTTGCTCTGCCCTGAGCTCATGCGGTGATTTCGGGGGACTTATTGATAGACTATGGTGCAATCAGTGATCTTCTTGATGCGCTATCGTGTCATTGCTGTCACTAGTGCCAAAGGTGTGCAATCTGATCCTTATCGTGCCATCAGATGCTCATGTGTCGGCATCCTATTGGTGCATCTTAGCTCCATTATTGCTTCTGGGGCAATGCCATACGGTGCCTATGACTCTAAACCTGTACAAGTTTGTCTGTCCCTCAAAATTTTCCTCTCCCTAGATCTCATCAACAACCCTGATTTCTCATTGGTTCCGGTAGTCTCGAGTACAGCCTCTCAATTTACGGTACATTCTGGTTCTTCCCCCCAATCCACTATTTCAGCTCAAACAACGTTTTAGCGGGACATAGCTTAACCCCCTTCTATGTAGCTCTATGGTAGAACACTGGTTTCTACGCCAGCTATGCTATCTCCGTAGGGATATAATCAGCCCCCGCACTGTTCTGTGTTTCAGGCAATTGTACCTTATTGGACCTTCTTACCGTGGCTTGATAATTGCGCTCGAAGAGGTGAGCAAAACAAAGTAAAATTGCTAGGGATAAATGTACTAGTAGTGTGATAAAATAGAATCATGCTAGTAATCCCGAGAACCTTCCGACAGCGGGCAATGTAAGTATGTTGTAATGATTATATGTACTAGAATGATGAATTGTCAGGAAGACATGCATAAAAGACATGATAAGAATACCCTTACTAAACTCGGAAACCTTTCTTAAACGGACTCAGAGGACCAAGTGAAGAGATGGAACTGGGAGGAAGACAGAAAAGGACAGAGCTTATAGCACACAGTGCTGTCTCCAGGACCCCACCCACAGACGGACGACACACATGGTCTGAGAAAAAAGAGAGGTGATAAAAAGGTGGGTAAAGAGAAAGACTCGGAGTAAGATCTTTAAACATGCGCAATTGATGGTACGTGGAATGCAAGGCCGGACTCTGTGTAGAGAAATTTCTTTTTTGTAAACTTTTGACTCGGAGGCATCGCCTTCTGAAGCATAGGGATCAGGTCTGCCGCCATTCTTACGCCTGTCCGTTGCTTTAAGGATTGAATACAGCGGCATTAATCTGTCTATGTCACTTCATTGAACTATTTTACTATATCAAGACATTGTTACCTTTGTGAACGGAGATCGGAGTTCTTGTGGACCTGGATGGGATTTCTTGTGGACCTGGTGTCGCGTCTCAGTACTGGCTGAACGCGTAACAAGCCATTATGGACCTACAAGCATACACTCATTTAGCGCCACTCTGAGCTAGTGATTGTCAGATCTTCCTTGAAACTCCGATATCCGGCACAGGCACAACTAGGCACCCGAAACTATGTAGAAACTGCACAGAAGCACTCAGGATATATGGGCGCTGTTGGGAGCTATGCAAGAAGGCTTCCTAAATTATGGTTGCTCTGGAAACTTGTGAAAAGCTGTAGAAAGAAGCACGGAGTCATATGGCCGGAAACAAGCTGGTCTTCTATCCAGGAACAAGATGATGTGCAGTAATCTATTTTTATATCTAGGCACAGGTTCAGAGGGTATAAAAGGACAGGGAAATGAAAGAGAAGGGCATCTTGCGATCCCCCTTTTTGTCTCGGCACTGTTCCCATCAACGACGAGCTCTACGCTGAGCATCGTCGTGAACAGCGATCAAGAACTTGCAACTTAGCTTTACCTCATTTTAGACTATTTCTATCAAATACATACATCATCACTTCACTTACCAGAAACAGGTCTGAACCCAAGTCAGAGCTAGTCCCAATCTTACCCTTTGTGAACACTTGACGAAAGTGGTGTCAATCCGCCGTAGTCAGCGCCGCACAAAGCAGCACATCTGGAGCCCACCGCGAGGGTTTTTTAGATTTGGACTTACAGCTTATCATTGACTTGCTGTTCATCACTGTGAAGTTTATCTTCACTGCAACCTGTCGAGATCAACGCTAGACGAGGAACTTCGCCGCAGCACTTTTGATCCCCTTCAGACACCGGGTTTCGAGGATATCCCCGAATCTCTGTCTAGATTTATTCCCACCATCACTGATAACTTTGTCAGACCTTTCTCTGAGGAGGAAGAAGACAGAATTGCCAACCCTTACCGTCTAAAACCTGCTAACTGGGCAAATCCAGGCTCTCAATCTAGTCCACCAACTAGAACCCCAAATCCATTACCAAGACCTCCAATTCCACCAGCTACTACTATGTCTGCTAAATCCACCATCTCCATGCCTGAACCAGGCCATCATTCTGTGCTGAAATTTGATAAGAAAGATCCTCGAAGCTTGATCCGCTTCTTTGAGGATATTGATCGATTACATGGATCATGTACAACAAAGCCTTCAGAAGAGGACTTGAAAGTCTTTGCAAGGCGGTATGTGGACATTGATACAAGCTATCTTTGGGCAGGACTAGAAGAAGCAAAAGTGGGGAAAAGTTGGCCTGAATTCAAAGCAGCAGTCACAAAGCTCTATCCAGGAGCTGCTCCTGCAAGAATGTATGAACTTGAAGATATGGATAGGATTATTGGTGCTGCAGTAAGAAATGGCATAACAACACGCCATGATTGGGGAGCATATGTTAGGGATTTTACGGCAGTAACCAACCATTTATTCCAGGCAGGCCAGATATCTAAGCTTGATATCTCTCGAGGCTTCCTTCGTGGTTTAACTGGTACCTTCCTCACCAAAGTCCAAAATAGATTGGCCATCAAGCTCCCTGAACACTATGATGTTGATCCCTATGAGCTAAAAGATCTCCTAGCTGCTGGAGATTTCGTTCTAGTTGGAATGGCTGGGGGGATGACAGATACAGCACCTACAACATCTGGAATGCTGAAAGTAGAAGATCTTTCTACCTTGATGGCTGGAATGATGCAGATCATGGCTGAAACTGTGAAACCTCTTCAGAAACAGGTTGAATTATTGCAGAAGCCTACTATACCAAGAGAAGTGAACCAAAACTCAGTCCCTTCTTATAACAACCAAGGACCATCAGGAAATCAGTCTCAGAGTCAGCCATGACAGAACCAGAGTCAGTCATATGGAAATGGACAGAATCAAGGACCATCATACCAGCAGAATGGTGGGAACAATTGGGGAAATGGTTCTGGAAATAATGGATGGTCAGGAAATAACAGGAACCAGAACAACCAGAACTCATGGAGCAATGGATCTGGGAATGGCAGATTCAACAACTATGGGAATAACCAGGGAAACTGGAATAATAACCAGAATTCTGGTAACCAATGGAATGGTCCTCCAGCACAGAACTTCCAAGGCAATGGATGGTCCAATCAGACCAACAATGGCTCTAATAGCAGCTATAACAATGGTGGAAGAAATAACTGGTCCAACCAAGGTGGAAACCAGAATTCAGGGAATCAGCAATGGTCATCAAATCAGAATAACACCCGGGTACCATGGTCTCAGCGCCAAACAAATCCAAATGGTCCTCGATCCTGTATCAAGTGTGGTAAAGAGGAGTGTGAAACTAAAGGAAGCTGTGATCGTACAAATGAATACCTCAGGTTGGGGAAAATCTCACTTCATCCAGTCACAAACCGAGTTCTGCTTCCTGAAGGAGGGGAGTTCCCTCAGAACCTACGTGGTCGCTGGTTTCTTGACAAAGTTGACTTCTATCACGAAAACATCCGTGAAAGTCCACCTCATACTGCTGGGATGTTTGTTGAGATACAGGGTGATGGAAATCAATCTGTCTTGTTGCAGTCCATCTCAGAAGAAGAGCGCTTAGCTGGAATTTCCTTTGATAACAGACTAGAAAGCATTGCAAATGCTGTTCAGGACCTGATAAAAAGCAAGGAGGTTCACATCTTGACTAGGAGTAAAACTTCACAGGAGAAAGAAGCAGCAAATCGGTCTCCCTCAGCATCTCAGTCACCTGGTCCCACTTACAAAGATCACTCAGTGACACCACCTCCACCTGCTCAGCCACCACGAAAATGGGTTCCTTCTGCTAGTCCTGAAGACCGAAAACCAGCTGCTAGTGGCCCTGCTTACCGCTATACCTCAAAAATCCAAGACAGTAGCTCTGATGAGCGATTGTTTCAAAAGCTCATGACTACCCCAGTACCAGGTGTCACAGTAAATGAGATACTCGCACATTGTCCAGAAGTCCGAAAAAAGACAAAGGATATGATTACCAGTCATAAAGAGCTGGTACCAGACTCAAGAAGAACCACACCTGTGGCCAACAATCTCTATATCCAATCTGGGCCAGACGCCATTGAGTCCTTTCTCACTGCCCACCCTGATACTCCATTACCACCCAGCCTAGTTGTGGCAAAGGAAAGTGCTGCATTGAGAGCAGTACAACCAGTCATTGCTGGTGTCCTTGACGATGTTGAATGCATTCTGGACCCAGGATGTCAGATTGTTGCCATGTCTGAAGCAGTCTGGAATCTTTTGGATGTACCTTATGATCCACGAGTCACAGTTCCATTGAAATCAGCAAATGGTCATATTGACAGGACACTTGGACTTGTCCGAAATGTGCCATTTGAGTTCCGCGGAATTGAGGTTCATCTGCAGGTCCATGTGGTCCGAAATCCAGCATATGATGTCCTTTTAGGACGCCCATTTGACATTGTAACAGAGAGTTGCATTCAGAACTTCAAAAATGAGGATCAGCATATCACGCTTCGTGACCCGAATACAGCAGAAGAGCGTACTATTGCGACTTGTCCTCGGGGAAGCCCCCGGTACCGGCTGAACCAAACCACGAAAAGTACTGAAAAAGTTGAAACCTCGGGTTTTCACTTGTCGATGATTTGACCAATAGTCGACAAGAACTGGGAATAGTGGTCACGGTTGAGAAAACAGGAAATATTGGCAAAGGTTATACGCACAGGACACCCGATGATCCGTCCATCTTTGAATTACATCGAGATGAGACAAGCATGCCTGGCTTCACCATCATTATTGATGGAATACATGAAGCTGGAAGAGATTCAGAACATGGAAGAGAACAGTGGGAAAAAGACTTTCAGATGTTTGCACTTGACAAATATGGAGCAATACCTACAACAAGTCAAAGTAACACCACAAAGGATATGGATTTGCACACATATGGATATTCAGTCAGATGCAAGTCTGGGACTGGGAATGGGGAAACTGGTGAAAGAAAAGCCACAAGTAATGACTCAGTGCTGGAGTTATACTCAGTGACAATGAACTGGGTGAAGCAGAACACCAGTGAGGTGTTTCTGCAAAAGAAAAAGAAGTATAAGCCTGTTGACAAGAAGGTTAGAGCAGTACCGGCAACTTTACCTGCAGAGTTTCGGATGGAGAGAAAGATAATAGGTGATCCATTGGCAGATATGCCAGTTTTACCTTTTAGGCCTCCAGAATTCAAACCCACTGGAAGATATACAGCAGAAAGAAAAGAAATCATTGATGCAATGCACCCTGGAGACTTCTTGTGGCCAGAAGAGCACAAGTTGATGCATTTCTTAATGATGGAGCAGAACTTGGGCTTTGCCTGGGAGGAATCAGAAAAGGGAGCATTCAAATCAGAGTTCTTCCCACCTGTTCAGATACCAGTCATGGCACATACACCATGGCAATTGAAGAACATTCCCATTCCTCCTGGTCTGTACCAGAAAATCATTGACACTGTCCGGGCAAAGATTCAGTCAGGGACATATGAACCAAGCAATTCATCTTACCGGTCTAGGTGGTTTGCTGTAGCCAAGAAAGATGCAACTGCAGTTCGGTTAGTGCATGATCTTCAACCATTGAATGCAATTACCATTCATGATGCTGGAATGCCCCCATATATTGAAACTCTTGGTGAAAGCTGTGGGGGTCGGGGATGCTATGGACTCCTTGACTGGTTTGTTGGATATGACGAGCGCATATTGGCAAAAGCTTCTCATGACTATACAACATTTCAGTCACCACTTGGTACTTTGCGCTTAACAAGATTACCTATGGGCTGGGCCAATTCTGTCCCTATATTCCAAGCCAATGTCAATTTCACACTTCAAGATGAAATACCACATGTTACAATACCTTTCATAGACGATGCACCAGTCTTAGGTCCCAAGACACGATATGAAACCAGTGATGGCAGCTATGAGACTTTGACAGAGAACCCGGGCATTCGGCATTTTGTCTGGGAGCATTTCCAGGGTCTGAACAGAGTTATTCAGCAAGTCAAATATGTTGGTTGCACCTTTTCAGGCAAAAAAGCGTACCTCTGTGTCTCAGAGGTGGTCATTGTTGGTCATCGTTGCAGCTATGAGGGACGGTTACCAGATGAAAGCAGAGTCACAAAAATACGAACCTGGGGACCATGTAAGACTCTTACCGATGTAAGAGCTTTCCTCGGAACTGCAGGATTACTACGAATCTTCATTGAGAACTTTGCATTGATTGCAAGACCACTGGTGCACCTCACAAGAAAGGATGTTACCTTTCGTTGGAGTGCTATAGAATCTGCAGCACAGGAGAAGCTGAAGCTTGCAGTGATCAACTCACCAGCACTTCGAGCGATCAATTATGAAAATGATGAGATGGTATATATCAGCATAGATACTTCCATCCACGCAGTTGGCTATACTATTGCCCAAGCTGTACCTGGATCAACAACAAAACGGTATTACAACAGATTTGGGTCCATTCCTCTAAATGAGCGAGAGTCACATTACTCTCAGCCCAAGCTTGAACTCTATGGCTTGTTTCGGGCACTTCGAGCAACTCGTCTGTATACAGTTGGGTTAAAAAACTTCACAGTTGAAGTCGATGCTTCTTATATCCAAGGAATGTTGAATAATCCTGATATTCAACCAACAGCGACTATAAACAGATGGATCGCTGGGATTTTGCTGTTCAATTTCACCATGGTACATGTTCCAGGAATAACTCATGTGGCAGATGGCTTGTCTCGGCGAGTTCCACAGCCCGATGATGTCCCTGAACCTGAAGACGACTATGACAGCTGGATTGACCAGCAATACAACTTTGTGCACTTCCTAAATCCAGGATCAGTACAGCTGGTACAAGAAGCATTAGATGTATTCACTACGACATTTGATACAGTCGCAAACCCTTTTACCACTGCAGAAGAAGCTCAGATAAGCATTCCAGAGACATCGAAAGGGAAACGAGCACAGCAAAAGCTAGAGCTTGTTGAAACATTCCTGCGAGGAAAAGGTAAACCAAAGGACATGACAGAAGTACAGCTCCAAACCTTTGTTTGATATGCCAGCGATTTCTTTATTCTTGAAGATAAGTTGTGGCGACGAGACAGAGCAGGAAAGCACAAAATAGTGCTCCCAAATGAAGAGAGAATGCGAATCCTAAGGAAGATTCATGATGGAATGGGACATAAAGGCCTTTATGTTACTTTGGTACACCTTTGAGACCAATTTTGGTGGCCAACAATGAAGCCTGATATGAAATGGTTCATCTGGACATGTCATCAGTGTCAAACAAGGCAGACAACAAAGATTATCATACCACCGGTAGTGGCTATGCCAGCGCCATTCTTTGGAAAAGCCTATATTGACACAATGCATCTTCCTTCATCAAATGGACGCAAATATCTGGTTCATGGGAGATTCTCTCTTACAGGATACCCAGAGTTTCGCGCTTTAAGAAAAGAGTCAGCAGGCGCAATAGCAGACTGGATACATGAAGACTTACTTTGTCGCTGGGGAGCTCTCTATGAAATTGTCACAGACAATGGACCTCCTTTTCTGGCTGCACTGGCAATCCTAGAGAAACGCTATAATATTCGACATATCACCATCTCTGGCTATAATAGCCAGGCAAATGGATTGATTGAACGAAAGCACTTTGATGTCCGAGAATCAATGATCAAAGCTGCAGATGGAAATGCTCACCGGTGGTATGAAGTCCATCATTCAGTCTTTTGGGCAGAGCGTGTGACAACTAGGAAGTCCATGGGATGCAGTCCATATTTTGCTGTTCATGGGGTTCATCCAGTGATGCCACTTGACATAACAGAGGCCACATACCTTCTTCCACCACCTGTTGGAGTCCTAACAACAGAAGAGCTGATTGTTTGACGGTCTCTAGAGCTTCAGAAGCGAGAAGACATGCTTGAGACTATGCGCGAGAAAGTCTACAAGTTCCGGTTAGCAGCAACAGGCAGATTTGCTGAAAAGAATAAGCACCGCATTCGGAATTATGATTTCAAAAGAGGCGACTTGGTCTTGATGAGAAATACACGAGTTGAAGATTCACATAGCCGGAAGCAATGGCCTCGCTGCTTAGGACCATTAATTGTCTTGTCCCGAAACAAAGGCGGTGCTTATATTCTTTGTGAACTAGACGGTTCAGTTCTTCTCCGACCAGTCGGTGCCTTCCGGATCATTCCATATCAACCTCGAGCATCTATCCCTCTTCCCCATCTACCGGACTTCCTTGATATCACAACAGAAAAGCTGAAAGATCTGGAAATGTCAGCAGCAAATGAAGTAGGCGAGGCACGTCCTTATTCAGAGAAGGATCGTGACTATGAAGATGAAATTGAAATTGGAAGTAATGAGCATAGTGAAATGGAGGAGGAAGAGCAGGAGGAGTGAGATTAAGATAACCAGGGATGGTTACTTCTTCAAGTTGGGAGGGAGATTATCAACAAAAGCATTGTACTTGGATTGGAATAATGGAACAAATAGGACAACATAAAGCAAGCAATCAATGAAATGGGAAATAAGAGATCAAACTTTGGCAAAAGGAGCTCGATAAACAGGCACACCTATATGGAATTTACAAGGAACCAGATTTGATAACTTCAACTTGGCAGAAACTGCAGGCGCTACAGCTTACTCAGCTCCAACATCAGATACATTGTTGCATGTGATCTGGAAATAGTGTGTCTGTTGGTTGGATAAATTGGATTTTAGAGCAGCTGCTGAAATGGAAATGCATGCAACAAGGAGCTAGGAGCTATCTGATTGACTAGAAATGGCAAAGAACAAGGAGTCAGAGCATGATTGAGAAGTATTTGGAATTAAAGCCTGGAATGGTGAAAGCACACCTATGATTTTAGTTGACAGCAATTATGGATTGGGAAGGATTCCAAGGCAGGCAGGATTGGATATTGGACAGAATTGAGAGGAATATGAAGTGAGACTGAAATTGGGCTAGCTGATGATGGAAAGGAAATATGCCATGTGCTATGGCAACAACTGACTGACAGGAGCATATGGAGAGCCAAGCAACCATCTATCCAAAGCAGTGATGGTGCAGGGGTCTAACGTGTCAGATTTGTCATGTTGAACCTCTGTGGCCTGGAGGTCTGAAGTTCAACTCAGACTGGGGTCAATTTTGACACTTGACACCTGACTGTTTTTGGCACTTTTTCCTTACCCGGGCATTCAAATGACAGGAACCATCATAGCTGCTAATACAAGGAGTTCCAGAGTATATAAGGAGATTAAAAGGAGCTATAGATGAAGGAAGAAGAGAGAGAGATAGAGGCAATCCAGGAATCCAACATTTTGCCGATCCATGCCTTCCCATTGCTAGCCTGCTCAAGTGTAACCGGAGCTAGCCAAGAGCCTAGACATTGGTGCTATATATGGCAAGGTAGGGACATGGATTTTGCAAGCAGGTGGTGGAAGCGGACAAAGGGTTTTTGATCAACAAAGGTCACAGGGACAATGACATCAGATATGATGTCATTAACTCCGACGTTTTTCCCAAAAGGCGCTTGACAACAGGATTCACCTGGATTTTGACTTCTACCAACAAAAGATATCAGAAACTATTATAAAAGGGACGATAAGTATGGTGGGGTATATGAATAAGAGCAGAAAAAGGGCAAAGGAGCGTGTTTTAAAGCAAAGTGATAAAAGCTAGTAGTGCCAAGAGCGACCTGAAGCAGAAGCATTACCACAAATCTCAGCATCTGATATCCCATGCTCACGCTGCATGGAACGAGCAGTGGCTTCCAAGACACCTCTTTCAGCAAAATTCCTTCTCAAAATTACCAAGGCGGCTTGTCGGTGTTCTGCTGGAGTAGGATGCTGAGAGCGACAATGATTGGGAACATGAGAACCAGAGGCTCTTGTTGGAAAACTGTGCCGAGACCCGCTGCGACAGTTTTGATGAAGAGCATGAGAACCATGACAATGGGCACATCGAAGTTCAGGACTACGCCGGAAATCTGCAGAAAATTTTGTTTCAGCAAGACTTGGGAAAAACAAGACCAAAATGACTTACGGTGGCGCTGTGAATCGTGACCAATGTGACCACGACCAGTTCCTCGATGAGCAGTTCGAGGTTCCAAACTGGCATGTCGTTGAGCCTGATAAGGAGGTGGAGATCCTGAGGTAGCTGGATCCGATACTTCAGGAACCTCAGGAATAGCAGATAAAGAACGAGAATGGGAATTATTGCGAGGAATGAAAGGAGAAGCCAAAAGAGACAATGAACGTTGGCGAGTTTCAGAAGCTGAAGCACAAGCTGGGTCAGATGATGGTGCTCGAGTCGATCTGGAAGCCTGTTAAGGTAGTGAAAGAGGGGCAAAATTAGGGCTTACCCAAAGCTCAGGCGAGCGGCACCACCAATTACTCGACCAGAAGATGAGATGAAAACTGAGTCAGTACCATCATGAACAATGGTATAAGGGGAGATATTGCCGACAGAAAACCCTTGCTGGATTGGCTCATTGGGCTTGGGCGAGTCAGGATAAACCAATTCTGGGATAGCTGAACTGTCAGACCGCTCATCAGGACCAACAAGAGAAGATGTTGAAACAGAACCAAATCGGAGAGGATCAGCTGCAGTACCATTTCCAGCAGCGATCGGGCTCGAGGGGGTATATTGTGGTGACTGAGAGGCAGGGTTCAACAAAGTCTAAAAGATAAAAAGTGCATCAGCAAGGAAACCATTCATACAACATTGGAAAGGACGAACCGACATGCCTGGAGGTCTAGGAAAAACCAAAGCTTGGATACCATTGATAATAAAACAGCGATCAATGTAGTCACGACAAGCAGTGCTAAGGACAAGTCGATGAGGATGATGAACATTGTTGGCAATGTACTGAATTGGGTATTGAAGGAAACGACGAGCTTCGCGCAATGGGAACTTGTTAGGGATCTCAAATTCATCCCAGCGAAGAAGGAGTTTCTGAAAAAGACACTTGGAGATCAGATAAAAGCCATGGAAATGAAGTGAACAATTACCTCGAGACCTTGAACATCTTGGACGAATCTCCCAAATTCTTCTGCACCGGTACCTTCAGCAGGAAGAGATAAGGACAAAGTGCGGGAAGCATTCTCAAGATTTCCAGTAGCGAGATGTATGGTACCATGCAAGGATGGATGGACACCATGGATTTCGATGTAGGAAGCGACGACAGCAGCACCGTAGAAGTCCTGAACAGGAGACATGGGACGTGGAGAAGACATTGAGAAAGGGAAATGAGTGGTTGAAAGAGTAGAGCAGAAATAGATTGGTGTGGAGAATTTAAAAGGGAGACGGATAACAATTCAGACAAAGATGAGGTCTTTTATACATCAACGGCCAAGGCCCGGCTAGCGACCCGAAAAACCTCCTCCCTGATAAGATTCAACCTGAAATTCCAGAAATGCATATTCAAAATGCATATCTGGAAGGAAGTCGCGCCAGGCGGAGTCCATTTTGGGCGATGACAGTGATGAAAAAACTTGGTTTCAGATTCAAATTGCACCACCAGGGCCAAGTCAGGTCGACTGGGAAGTCGACATCTCAAGTTGGGAGGGGATGTCGCGTCTCAGTACTGGCTGAACGCGTAACAAGCCATTATGGACCTACAAGCATACACTCATTTAGCGCCACTCTGAGCTAGTGATTGTCAGATCTTCCTTGAAACTCCGATATCCGGCACAGGCACAACTAGGCACCCGAAACTATGTAGAAACTGCACAGAAGCACTCAGGATATATGGGCGCTGTTGGGAGCTATGCAAGAAGGCTTCCTAAATTATGGTTGCTCTGGAAACTTGTGAAAAGCTGTAGAAAGAAGCACGGAGTCATATGGCCGGAAACAAGCTGGTCTTCTATCCAGGAACAAGATGATGTGCAGTAATCTATTTTTATATCTAGGCACAGGTTCAGAGGGTATAAAAGGACAGGGAAATGAAAGAGAAGGGCATCTTGCGATCCCCCTTTTTGTCTCGGCACTGTTCCCATCAACGACGAGCTCTACGCTGAGCATCGTCGTGAACAGCGATCAAGAACTTGCAACTTAGCTTTACCTCATTTTAGACTATTTCTATCAAATACATACATCATCACTTCACTTACCAGAAACAGGTCTGAACCCAAGTCAGAGCTAGTCCCAATCTTACCCTTTGTGAACACTTGACGAAAGTGGTGTCAATCCGCCGTAGTCAGCGCCGCACAAAGCAGCACACTGGATGCAGCACACTGACGAATGACCAGGCTAAGTAGCTGGTGTTGAGATTGGGAAAGACGCTACATGATACGTAGTACGAGGGGAGACATAGTACCATTGTAAGGATGAGGAAGCAAATCAAGAAACAGCAAAAAAGTTCATCGTTGCATGATGCTTGAATGAAAAAGGAGACAGGGAATGTCGTTGCGACGATTGAATGGTGCTGATACTGAAGAAAGATATTAGCACAGGGAAAAGGCCAAGCAGCAAGTGAACGTACTCGTGGTATCTGTAAATAAGTTATGCGACGACGCAGTAGCCATGGAACTTTGGTGCTCGAAATCAAGCGGAGGTTTGTCGCTTTCCGGTTGAATTTATCAAGGGCATGGTCGCCTTCCGGTTGAATTTGTCAAGCACATGGCCTTGTCGACGCTTCCACACTCGGAACTCAGTCTCCACGGCGTGGTGCCTTGAGCACGTAGAAATCCCTCATTTTTTGAGCACCTAGGAACCGACTCACCCCTTTTTCAGGCTTGGCGCGAAGACAGCGGCAAACTGTTGCGCGATGTCCTGAATCCCTCTCGCACGATGTCCTGAATGCAACAGACGTCAAATTCCAAGCATCCCTGAGGAGGAGGACTGCGGCGCAATCCAGTCTGTGCTGTTGAAATGATCCGAAGAGATGATAGAAGTGATCTAAAGAAATGATAGAAATGATCTAAAGAAATGATATATGGGTATCCGTGCGAAGAAATAAGAGATATATCGGTCCATAATGTTCTCCGTCCTCCGTCCAACGCGCTACGCGTGCTGTGGCGTGCGGTGTGTTTGATCGGAGGAGTGTGGGGTTGGCCGAGGCGCTGTTGCGTTGCATGCGCGTGACCGGCATTGGACGTGGTCGAAAATAGAGGATGACATAATCGCATACTCAGACGAGTGGTTGTACATGTCATGTTCTGACTTTTGAAACTCGGTCGTCCATTCTGCGCCCACAGCTCAGTATAAGTAGGCCCTCCCCGAGCTGTGGTGTTATATTCGGTGAGAGACGTACCTCTTAGACCGTAGAAATCGCGGGAGTGCAGATGAAGGATGATCCACGTTCCACATACTTCTCCGACATAGGAGTGTTGATCTCTCTGTCTGCAACTTTTGAATATGAGAGTTTTCGGTCCATCGGCTCGATATCTACATGCCGAGTCGTTTCGATGAATTTCCGCAAAAGATCTTGGAATGGTCGAGTTGGGCCTCTGGATCAGGGGGGCCTCGACATTTCCGTGGAAGCAGCTCAAGTTCACGTCGTTTGCCATCGATCGCCATCAGGATCCTATCATCCTGACCTCGATGCTGAGACAAAATACTTTGATATCAGATCCTTCGACATAGCACTTTGAGCAGTGACATAAAGGCCATCCTGCCGTGGCACTACGCGTCCGCATTAGTGTCAAAGAGTCCATCCTATGTAGGCAAGTGATGTCGCCGTGCGCGGACAAAAAGGTGTGGCAAGTTTCAGGTACCACGTTTCGGTTTTGGCCTTGCATTGTGATCTGGGGTGATGTGAAACATAAAGATTATATCGAAATAATCTGTATACAACCGTATTGTATGCAAAATATACTGAGAAGGGGTTCGCTGACTCAACGGGACACTCAGTGAAGCATTGTGATTCTGGTCCTGCAACATTGCTTGCACAGCTCCCTGGCAATTCAGGTGAGTTGTTATATTCCCGAAGTCATACCACATTGTTCTTCATCTTGATCATTCTCAGCAAGCTAGGTGAAATTTATAACAAATTTGTAACATGTATAAAGGGCTAAGAGAGGGGGATTGAGTAGTCCTCATTGATACATGGGTTCAGTGTCCAGGTATTCCTCACACTTAATTCCTAGCTGTTCGAACTCCTCTTTAAAAAGCCCGTCCACGGCATTCCTTCTGTTTACCTCGTATCCATCATATTCCAAGGTTGACTCCTGCCCTGGTGGCGTCCACGGAAGTATGGGTTGATAGGGAATTTTCGGTTCTTCCCCTGTATATTCTTGTGGTTGCCTGAGCTGATTGAACTGATCCCTCAATTCGTATATATCTATGAGACGTTCCACCCCAAGCTTCAAACCTTCTTGTTTCGATAGCTTTCCCGTTCCATCCCCAAGCTGTTGGTATGCAAAAATGAGTAGACCGCTTCGACCGGATCTATCGAGAGCTCTTCCAGGCGGGATAAAGCAACCTTTCGAATGGGCAAAATACGCCATTTCGTAGATAGTCGGAGCACGGCCATCCATTGCTCCACGCCAAGATCAAGCCCTTCTGGCCTGTGAAATGATTTCAGCCACACAAGAGGCTCCAGATGATCTCAAATATCACGTACGCTGGATACATGGCATCCAAGAGACTTTCGAAATCACGCTTCGTGACACCATCGAGCTTGCGAACTGAATCATTAGGTCCTCGAGGAACTCCAGGTAGCTGCTTTGGCTCGCTGCCAGTATCCCTTATAGACTGTCTGAAGCGAGTAGTCGGAACCTTGAATATCGTTTCCTCGACCTAAGGATAGTAGACGTCATTTAGTGCCAGACTATCCGAGTGTCCAAACACCAACCTCGAATGCCGCAGAGTTCCAGTAGTATTTGGGATGGATGTTACTCTCAGCCATCGATGTGGGGGTTGTCTTGGATCAGTGCGAATTGGATGCCTTATATCCTGCAGCCTTGAGGCGAGCCTGCTGTCCTCTTGCTTCTATTTCTCAAGGTAGGCGCTCATGGATGCAGGATCTTACGTATCAGACGCACTCGGAACAGGACATCAATTGACTCCAAGATACTGAGTGGTCAGCGGATCCAAAGCGCCCATACACCAACCTCGAGTGCCACAGAGTTCCAGGAGTGTTTAGGAAGAATGTCAAGTACCCACCGCCATCGATGTGGATCAGTATGAATTAGACGCCTTATATCCTGCAGCCTCGAGGCGGGCAGCTGTCCTCTTGCTTCGATTTCTCAAGGTAGGCGCTCATGGATGCAAGATCTCACGTATCAGAGGCGCTCAAAACAGGATTTCAATGGACTCCAGAGAACCCATGACACGATCAGTGGATCCAAAGCGCCTATCTTTGTCCGATGTATCTATGTATATCCTGCAGGGTTCGTCCTGACGCCCATTCGCCTTTGATACGACATAAATCTTTTTGAAAGATTCGAGACTCAAACTTCTCAAGTCGCTAGTATCATGGGCAATCACACTCGGCGACATTACTGCATGCTCCTTGGAATAGTCAGTGGGGTAGAGGCCACTCTGGTGGTGGCACATATGAATCCTCGTGTATTACATCTTCCTAAGATATCGCGATGTGACTACCCCGCAACCAGCCGGCTGGCAGATCGTCGGAATATTCTTCTGGATGACTCAGATTATGCCTCACTCACCATTTTGGGGACGTATAGCGGACAACTCAATTTTTAGATCACCTCTAAAAATGGAAGGAATCAAATCATGTAGATATATACAAGTGATACAGTTCCAAATAGACATTACAGTGTACTAGGGGTCCTTCGGACAGCCGGGGTCCTTCGGACAAATCACTTTTGGCGGCTTGGATGTCGACGTACCTCTTACCCAATTTTATCATGGATGCCCAGATATAGTGAGCAGTTACGGTCGAAATTTTGAGGGTAACAGCCGCATGGCTGGTTCAATAGAAAACAATCGGTCAGAAATGTACCGGTTTTGGCCATTTATAACTTTTCGGGAAGCAAATAGTACTTTTTTGTTAGATTCCACGGGAAATCTGAATAAGCCAGATCCTTCTAAACTGCATAAGGTATAATGTAACCCTGAAAGGTGAGAAAATCCGGGCAAAACCTGTCCTGATATGGGCAAATCTCTGGCACGCCTCAAAAAGCGTGACATAG
The DNA here is from genome assembly GCA_029320655.1 of Mycena floridula. Classification (NCBI taxonomy): domain Eukaryota; kingdom Fungi; phylum Basidiomycota; class Agaricomycetes; order Agaricales; family Mycenaceae; genus Mycena; species Mycena floridula. Next base: position 1,400,937 of record JARIHS010000011.1, read on the forward strand.
ACCAGAGCCTCAATGCAAAGTCAAAAGTTTAAAAAATCCCTGCCCGTCCCTTCACCATGGTGTACCATGCTCGCTCTGGAAAGGTCAAGAAAGGCCTGGTTCGAGCTGATGAAGATGCTCGCATGGCTGCAGCAGTCCAAGAGTGGAGATTTCAGCAGAATCTACCACCGAAGCAGCAGCTGTCATTTCGCAAGCTTGCTGATCGTCACCATGTCGCCAAGTCTACATTGCAGGATCGCTGCAAAGGAAAACAATCCATGTCAGACTTTAATGCCAGCAAACAGAAACTGACGCCTACCGAAGAGCAAAAGCTGGTTGATCTCATCGTCGAGTCAGCGAGCCAAGGTTTTCCTTTGGATCGGCAAGAAGTCGAGCTTTTTGCGAATGCAGTGCTCGAGACCCGAGTTTCGCCTGATTCCCCAGATGCAACAGTTGGAAAGACGTGGTATTTCGATTTCTGTGCCCGTCACCACAGCCGGCTTCAGTCTCATTGGTCCAGTCCCCTCGATACCCAGCGAGCACAGTGTTTAAATCCAAATGCTGTCACTGACTGGTTTGCTCTGGTCAAAAAGCATGTCGTGGACCTAGGCATTGAACCAGAGATGATTTTTGGGATGGACGAGAGTGGTTTTCCACGAGGAAACACGGGAAAGTCGCGTGTTCTGGGAGCTCGGGGGACAAAGACCCAGCATAAGCAGGGAGGCGCCAATCGCGAGAATGTAACTGCCATTGTCACGATCTGCGCTGATGGAACAACAGTTCCACCGATGATTATCTACAAGGGGAAGAACTTTCGGTCAGACTGGTTCAAAGGGAATCTCTGTGATGCAAGGTACGTACATCAGTGATTCCAGATGGCCAGAGATCTAATGAACATCTCAGCATTTCGGCATCAGAAAACGGTTGGACAGATGCGAGTCTTGGTCGTGAATGGCTGGAAAAGGTTTTCGACAAAAAGACAAAGGAGAAAGCTGCCGGACGTACACGGATTCTCATTGTCGATGGGCATAGCTCCCATTACAGCCTTGAATTCATCGAATATGCACGTAAAAACAAGATTCTCGTGCTCGGCTATCCTCCGCATTGTACCCATGCATTGCAAGGTCTTGATGTCGTTTGCTTCGGCAAGATGAAGGTCAACTGGCGGAAGGTCATCAACGAGTTTGAGAGAGAAAATAAGCGAGATGTTGAAAAGGGTGACTTCACCTACCTCTTCAGCAAAGCCTACATTGAATCCTTCAATGCTGAAACCGTGACAGCAGCCTTCCGAGTCACTGGTATATGTCCCTATGATCCAACGGTCATCAAGGAGCACCAAATGAAACCATCCGAACCTCATTCTATCAAAGGATCATTTCCCCTTCCACAGGCAAGCCCTGTCCGTGCTATCATGGCCGCAATGGCGACAAATCCTCCTACAGCCTTCGATGTCTCTCCCTCGACCCATATGGCAGCCAGACGACATAGACCAACTACTCCTGAAACCCCGACACGTCGCAGGTTGCCGATATCTCCCCGAACACCCCAGTCCTCTGCTCGTCATTCTACTCCAATCTACAATCCCTTAATTGACCCAGCTCTCTATACACCGAGCAAGAGAATGCGCTCAATGTATGCTGGTGTCAGCATGACTTCTTCCGGCTCATTCCTCGTCTCCAAAGACCCCATGAAGTCTTCGACGCCCATCATTGACCCTGTGCTTGAAGCACCGCCCATGTTCCTGACTCAACCAGACTGGGGCCTGCTGGAATCTCAGGATGAGGACCTCTGGAAGACGAAGGAGCAGATGAGATTGGAAAATGAGCGCTTGCGAGAGAGTCTAGCAAATGCACAGCTTGGAATCAGCGCTCGGGATCATATCATTGAAGGGTCTCATGCGCAACTCACCTATCAGAATCTCCATCTCCAACGTCTAAACAAGGCCCTGAATGCGAAGGAGAAGAAGAAGGAGAAGGGGAAGGATGAGCGGGTTGTTTTTGATGGTGGCGGCAATGTTTTCACATCAGACGACTTTTTCGCACAGATGGAGCAACAGAAAGTTCGCAAGGATGATCAGGCGGCGAAGAAATTGGCAAGAGCAGGTGCTAGAGAATTGAATAAGCAAGCTCGTGCTGCTGCTCTGGCTGAATGGGAGACGATCAAGGCCAAACACGTCAAAGATCTTGCCAGGTGGGAGAAGATAATTGCGAGCGAGAAGTCTGCGAATGTGCCGAAAAAGGATCAGACCAAGAAGCCAGTGCGTCCCAAGAAGCCACAGCCGGTCCTGGTTGAGGTTTCGGCTGGTGGAAATGACGACGACGAGACGACGGACGACGAAGATGCTGATTGATGTGAGTTTGTCACGCATGTCACGCACTGACCGAAGGAGCCCAAAGTGTGACATTTGGTCTGTCAGACCATTTTATTTTTATTTCCATAAAATACTATTCGACTCCTCTAGAAAAAATTAGAGCATTGTATTAGAGGTCTATCTAACATATCATCAAAAAATAATTGTAATATTCCCAAATGTCGTAGCAGAAATGAGATTTTACATTCTGATGGCCGAAGGAGCCCTAGTACACTGTATTCGACTTTGTTATCTCATCGGGCAGTGAAGTTTGGCAATGGTGACAAATCAATATTTTGTCTTGGTGCAATGATCAAAATGTTTGGCAATGCAAATATGTGGGCGGACAAGGGAAAGAACACGGAGCAGTTCAGCTACGATGCTAAGGCTGCCATCTCGATATGGATAAACAGGCAATTTTGTATTCAATCAAAGATGTAATCTTGACAACACCACTTATTGTTCTCAGGATGACGGCTTTGTAAATCATTCACAATTCTCAAAAGGAATAAACGCCATAAAAAAAAAAGACGCCTCGGGAAAAGGGAATGATAAAATTAGTTTGGACATACTCATGGTCACACTTAGTAACCGTGATTTGTGATCTGGCCACCAACCAGATCAAAATGAAATGGGGTCCAGCATGAGTGTTGGGACAGATAGCCCTGCCAAATTTTATACAGTATTAGAGGACCAGTGAAGCTAAAATATTGTCTGTTTAAAATCTTGTGTGACCTCCTTTCGCAGCTAACACAGCCTCAACTCGCTCCGCCATGGTATCAACATACTTGTCAAAATGTTCAATCTCTTGCTCCTCCCAAACATTGTGGATGGCTTCATAAAGTGAGTCGAAGGTTGTAGGTGGTCTTGGTAAAGCATGGAGACAATGTTTTAGGTCATGCCAAACATTCTCGATGGGGCTAACATCCGGAGAAGATGCAGGGTGTGGGAACAAAGGAATCTGATAGTTACCAAACCACTTGAGCATCGATTTACTGTGGTGACTCAGTGCACCATCTTGTTGAAAGACTGTTCCAGGCCTGAGGTGATTCCATTTCACAAAAAAATCCACTAAAGCCCCATCCAGAACCTGTTCCTGGTAGCGGACAGAGTTCATTCCACCACCTCTGCCTCCAGGATACTCCCAGGTGATAAGAGGACCTTTAAAACCCTTTCAATACATCCTCAAACCATAACCGGTCGAGCCAGGCAACCAAGCTGACACCTTGAACTCAGCATCACATTGTCCACACTGCCTGAAAATTATGTTGCGAAACGTTTCAGGAGATCGGTAATGAACAGACTCCGAAATCAGTGCCACCACCATTTCCAAGGCTTTAGACCGGAATGGGTACCACTGACGTGTCATTTGCAAGAAGCCTTATCTCAACAAAGATCAGAAAAAGGCTCACCTACACTGGGCATGCTGAAATTGCGACTCTACAGCTGCAGATTGGGAGAAAGTAATTTGGTATGAACAGACCTCTCATCTATGAGGCTCTTCCTTTGTTCGACATCATGGAAGACCAACTCCAGGCCAAGGTTATGGACTCACACCTTGATACCATTGTTCGCAATGCTGCAGCTGGAGCTTTTATGCTCCTGGACAAGTATTACAGCAAGAGTGACTCCTCAATTATGTATCGGGCTTCAATGAGTGAGTTTATTGTCTTTCTTTTTGACGCTTACTGACTATCACTCGAGTTATGCACCCAGTTTACAAGAAAACCTATTTCACTGACAAAGTGCGTTGCCCTTCGGACTGGGTCGATGCTGCAGTTGAGGTTGTTAGAACTCATTGGGAGGCTCATTACAAGCCTGCGACTACATTATCAACATTGCAACCCCAGGACGTTGATCCAGTACATCCTTGTTTCATCTTCTCTCAATATGCCCATTAACTTCATCTTATAGGACGATATCTTTCCCTCGTTGAATGTTTGTCTGACTGCTGTTGATGATGCATTAACAAACTACCTCAATGTCGGCCCTATCATCACAACTTTAGATCTGATAAGATGGTTGTATGAGCACTACAGCGAGCATGATCCTCTGGCATGAATGGCAATGGACTTGTTGTCTTGTCTAGGTAAGTCATATTTATCCTATTCAACTTGTTATTAATTAAATTTTCTAGTGACCTCATGTGACACTGAACGAGGCTTCAGTCGCAGTGGGCTTATGGTTTCCAAGCACCGTTATGCACTGTCAGATGAGTCTGTTCATGCCGGTACTCTGATCTCTTCTTGGTCAGAGATTCCAGGGCTGGTCGACGAGAGTGCCTGCATCAACTACTTCAATAACAAGCTTAAGTGCCCCAACAACGGGTGACGGACTCCGACAGCGACACCTTCATCAACGGAAGAAGCTTCAGCTTTGACTTTGACTGACTAGATTTACCTTTGTAGTATTTGGAATATCAACTTGGTGATTTTCCCCATATTTGTGGTGAGTATTTAGACAGATATCCGTGCAGATATCGAAGGTATTTCTTTCTTTCAAACCTGAGATCCATACTCATACAGATTTGAACTCGGTCAAGATTCGGACTCGTGGATGTGGAAAATCCGCGGATTTTCCCATGAGTTTATTTGTGGATATTTACGGATCACCGGTAATCGTGTGATCCTCTATCAGATGAGTGTTACATGTACCTTGGCGACAAAGACAGTCGGGTGTACATGACACGGTGTGCTGACGAGGAACTCATCGAAGAATGTGTTGTTCCAACCTTCAGTGGTGGATAATTACATCAATCAATACATATAAAACACATCGGTCACCTGATGCTGATTAATTAGATGACAAATTATTTTACTGACATAATCAAGTTAAGCACCAAAGGCGCAAACACCGCCCGAGGCACACCGTTTGAGGCAGAAAACAAGCTGTGGTTCCTCCCAGAGGTAGGTGGCGAGCGGAAACCTAAAGCTTGTAATTGTTTCATAGCTCATGAAACAATTATGTAATTGTCTGCCGCGGAACAGGTACCTGCTAAGTAGCGGGTATTCCCAGGCGGCGGGATCAGATCAAAATTGATCGATACCCGTAGGTGCGGATGGGGGTCATCCGGCGGTCCATCCGCGGTTTGCCTTACCCCGCTCTCTTGCTCTGTGCAGAATGATGCTACAGGGAGACCCATTTCACTGTTTTTCTGAATCTCTGAGAGCTCCAGCTATAGTACATATAGTACAGCTCAAGATATTGCAGTGATGGCACATAACTGATAACTCACCGTGGGAACCCAGCTCATCGGTCAACAACCTAATTTCAAACCTTTGCGCGGAGCCCAAGAATAATTCAATGTTAGGTCTGACAATAAAATAAAGTATAGCAGCTATACGCTAGGGCTATAATGGAATTCAGGCTGGATATCATGTGGTCATAGTCTGCAACTCAATGTCTCCTCCAAGAGCCCCCGAGTTCATACCGATTATAGTTGTGTCCCCCCCACGCTGTAGCAGTTTCGGCATGAAGAACCTCTGGGACTTTGGGCTGATGCTCAAAGGTCTTGACACTCCATCCCGTAGATGGCTTGTTCCTGCTGCGACTAGCTTCCTTCAAGTTTAACGTGATCCTGTTGATCATTATGGCAGAAACGCTAGAGGGCATGTCAGGTTTTCACACTCATTGAGCACAAGACGTAGAACATACATGATCGCAGGTCTGAGCGTTAGACGTCAGCAGAAGAATCAAGTACTACAGCAGATAAAAGGCGCACTGATTGTGTATAAACTTAAGAGACATCTGCATGCAAACTTTCTTTAGCAAACTGTGTGTCTTTGAGAACCTGAGATTGAAGACATACACGTCCATGTAGCAAGAGCAACAGCCAAACCAGGTTCGAGCCAAATAGGACAAAGAAGTAAAGGATTCCATCCCTCCGAATGGCACCCAATACGTCAGTGAATTGATTCTGTTGGCGCTTCATCAAACTAATGGATAGCCAGATGATGGCAATGAAGGCCAGGCCATCAAATGCGAGACTCAAGCAGAGAAAGGCCTCTACCCATGGAACTCTGAATGGCCGTGAGCTCATTATACCCAGATGTTTCAGAGATCTTACACCGTGAGAGTTGAGATGAAAATACAGACTGCGTGCTGATCAGTCATGGATCTTTCAGAATTCCACAAAACTTACTGTGGTAAGGGTCAGCATTTGGCAGGGCAAGCAGTGGAGGTAGTTGTCGTGAGAGCAACAATGCTACTTGATCAGTACCAAAAGACGACTGAGACATCACATAGAATGCAATGGCCCACGGCCAGGCAATGATGATACTGGCTCCATACAAGAAGACCCGACGCCGTTTTGCCAAAGCATAGACACTAGACATATCTTAGATAGTAAAACCATTGCAGATGAATCCTCACCGCAGGGTTATGAAAATCTCGGCTGCGCATGTGAGCAACATTGTTTCGAGTGTCTCCATGAACCCATATCGTCCACAGCTGGAAGAGAGACATGAACAGTCATACTGGAGGGGTTCAAACAGTTACTGACACCTGATAACTGTATATAAGTGTCAGGAAGGCCACAGATTAGTTTCAGAACATACACCGAGGTCAAACTCTTTCAAGAAATAACCTAGAATGAGAGATTAGCACTGCCTGTACTTTTGCTTGATTCACGGACCGACGAGTGTTATCACGATGAAAGCAGGGGGGAGATACCGGTTCTACAGAGATGTTCAGGACAATCGTTCGAGCTAGAATGACTTGACTGACCAGCAGAAAAAGATAGAATACTGTTCAATGGAGTTAGTGTGGCGGATAAACTATATTTGGGTGCGTACCGTAGGTCTTCTTTCCTGACCAGCCATATTCGATCTAGAGCAGCATCAGTAACATATTCTGCATCCAGGGGATTCTGTCAATCTCACTTCACTGCCTAGAGTAAGGAAATAGTCATAAAACCACCAAGCGGATACAGCGACCCAATAGAGCTGCGAGCATCAGCCAGTTTCCACTTCAATGATGTAATCTAGATACCTTCATTGAAAATCTGGTGTGACAATGTCATTAGTTTCGGAAGGTGGTCTGTTGTTTGCCGACGTACAGGTCTTGTCCCAAGAGGATGACTGAGGCATCGAGATGGGAGGCCATATTCAAAGTGTTGGAAGGAAAAGTTGACCGACCGGCCTCAGGGAGGGCATGATCAATCTGGCTCGTTTTAAGTGATATGTGACATACATGCGCTACGCTCATTCAGTTCACGGACAGCATTTATTTAGCATGCCCCTTGATTGATATGATGAGTCTAAAACTGATAGTTTCATGCTGGTCCACGGAGTGAGTACAAGCCGATTTGGCCGGTATTTACACATCAAGATGCGCGCATCGGAAGTAGTTGATAAACTTCTTGAAGTAGTTTTGGCATGCACTCATACTTTTATCATAGTCTCTCGGAGCCAGACTCGATACAAAAAATTGACGGACATGTAATTTTTATATGGACTGTCTTTAGGCGCGGGGTGATCCAACACTTCCCGGTCTTACAAATCACAGGCGTTATCAAATCGATAGGCCACATCAAAAACTCCTGCTCTTCGTCGGAGGACAAATTTATGTAAGCTCCGACAGCTTCTGCTCCACAACCACCTTGAAACATGTCGGCTTGAAGCTGTAGAGCTATTGAGATTTGAACTCTGCCAAACAAGGGCGGTTTTTCAAACAATACTGTAGTTTCGCAACCGGAAGTTCATTCCCACGAGCGTGATGTCACATGTCCTCCGGGTTCATACCTTTGGCGCGGCTGTGACACCTCAGTTCATTGTGGCACAGTAGTCTGATCTGGGGAATGTTTATGGGTATTAAGATTCAAAATGTAGATTCTTGTGTGTTTATCTACAAAGGAACGCCAAAATCGGATTTTTGGGGGCTCAGGAGTGTTTTCCGGTGTCAATTTCCTTTTTTGGGATCGTGGGAAGTCACGGCCTCCAGTTCAAAGCTCCAGAATTGCCGTGATGTCACACTGTTTTTAGTTCAGTTCAAAGCCAGTTGTGACCCGTGACAAACTTCTGGTCGCAAAACTACAGTAAGTGGTGTTGTCAAGATTACATCTTTGATTGAATACAAAATTGCCTTTTATCCATATCACGGTGGCAGCCTTGGCATCGTAGCTGAACTGCTCCGTGTTCTTTCCCTTGTCCGTCCACATATTTGTATTCCCTACATCAGCAAAATTGCAATTCACTTGTTCGCTTTTTCCATATTTCTGCTTGTTACAAGTGGAAAGGTGGCAAGCACAAAAAGTGGACTCTAGTACTATGTACCTAGTGGATATGTGAGTACCAAATACTGCTGATGTGCAATGAGGAAATGAAAAGAACTTGTTCATTCTCAAAATATAGGTGTTTGGTGCTGGTATGTCCCCACCACTTTTCCCGCTTTTTGCGCTTTTTACAACTTTTTTGCACTTTTTGCACTTGTCATGAATGAGTAAAATCTGCGCTTTTTGCATATTTTAGCATGTTTTAGCGTATTGTGCTACTTGTAACTACTTGTGCAAGTCAAAAAAGTTATTTGTCATCTTGTTGATGAATATTCTTCTGGATGACTCAGATTATGCATCACCATTTTGGGGACGTATAGCGGATAACTTAATTTTTAGATCACCTCCAAAAATGGAATCAAATCATGTACATATATACAAGTGATACAGCTCCAATTGCAGATAGACATCATTCGACTTTGTTATCTCATCAGGCAGCAAAGTTTGGCAATGGTGACAAATCAATATTTTATCTTGATGCAATGATCAAAATGTTTGGCGTTCCCAAAAAAAAGGATCGAAATGAGATCCGAGAATGATTATCTCCCTTGAGGAATCAGATACGATGATACGATGCCTGACCTGGGTTGAAATAAAGAGCATGAAGAAGGGCAGCACCGCGGTCCGCCATCATCGGGGCTCGGGACCGATCTGTATTTGGTATAGTGGGGACATGACAGCTGTCCAAAGTCATTTTTGAAATGCTGGTTTGCATCAATTTATGTACTTTCCCAGCACTGCATTGTCCAAAACCAAAGTGATAATATTTGCTGAAAAAATAGCGTCATAAAAAAGGCCTGCCCAGATCTATGCATTCCGGGCTGGATGTTGAACATTCTGCTGTACTTTTGGACATTCGATGATGTCCACAGTCCATTGAAAGTCATACAGGTCAGAAATTAAGCTTGATAAATGCCCATTGACCTTTCCTGGCTCGGAAATTCAAGAATACCCAAGTTTTCAACATTTGAATAACTGTTAAAGGCTGCTAAATGTTGCGGGTCCGGCTGAAATGACAGATATTCATATAGACCTATGGCTACAGCATTCTGGCGCCGCTTTCTAGAACCGCGTAGAAGCCGACGCAGGACGTAAATGGCCAAGATCCGTTGCGGCACTGTATTACGGTAATGCCGAGATGCCGAATCTGCATTGATTCAAGTACAGTTTATTATAAATTCTCACAATTATATGTACCTTACATCGCAACCTTGCTACGCTACACCCGGTTTCTTGAAATTATGTATCTAATCTTAAAGGCAGAGCATCCAAATATTTGATTCTGGTCAGAATCTGAAACAGTCACTGTGGCTCCATCAATCTCTTCTTATACTTAGGCGCGGTACTTAGGCGCGGTCACATCGATTCCATTGACAAAGTTCCGATGCCTCCGGCTCGATATTTAAAGAACAATGCTGCGGCATCTTGTGTCAAATTTTAGTTGTTCTTCCCCTTGAAGCCTTCGCACCACCAGCGACCACCATGCCTCGTCCACCGCCCAAATTCATGATAAAGTCGGGTAAACTGTTGTCCGCAACAGATTCAGACACAAGGGTTGCACTCCTATGGCACTTGTTGAACTCTTTGCCAGGCCCAGATCGTGAACAGGCCTTGCTCGAATTGCTTGGAGGAGGCGGACAGGATGACATCTGGCTGTGGCAGGATGGTGATGAGAACATCTTGCCCACTGTGTATCCAGACTCCTCAGCGGCCGCTTTACCATGGGATAAAGCAGCCGCTAGGTTGACAGCACGACATATCCAACAATCAGCTCAAACAGAGTTACAGCAACGAGTCCAGTCTGCAGTCCCAAGACTCCGTGTTGCTATGATTGCCTGGCTGGTTGTGACATCAAAAGTGGTAAAGAGAATGGAGAGAAAGCAAGGGATGTCAGATTCGGAGGAGTGGGATATCCAAGGGCTGGTCTGGGGGTGGTCACATTTGCTATTGCCAAAGAAAGTCCAGATATGGCTGAAGGACCGCGGCGAAGACTATGACCGTCGCCAGTTTGATGCTGCAATGGTCAAGTGTGGTCATGACTGTTATAAACGTGTAGATGCAGACTGGCTATACCTGCGGGCCCAACTCTTCCCGGAAAGGATGAACGACGTAATCTTTCTTGGCTTTAGGAATCACGAATCTATCACTTGTGGTGCTTGCTTGTTGAAGTAGGTGCTACATTTGAAGTTCTCATGCAAATGGCTGACATACTTTATTAGACCACAAGACTGTATTTCACCCCCACTATGGATACCTTCACCAGGACTTGTTTCACTTCGGTATATATGGGACGAATTGAAGCATGAACATGACTTCTGCAAGTGGCTCTGTCAACAGGACATGGCTGGACTGAGCCATGTAAATGACACAATAGATGCCATCCCCCAAGATAATCCATCATTCAGATATCTTCCTTGGGTCAACAGATATCCCATGAAACTCCGACATACTGTTACACGTTACACATTTGATCAGTGGCAACTTATGGATCAGTGTTTGATAGGCCTGGGGAAGCATAGACATAGCTTTGAGGTCCGTGGATGGTTCGGAGCTGTCATCTTGAAGATGTTGCCGCAACAACTCTCTGATGCCTCACCTGCAACACATTTTGTGCTGAATGCATATATCCTGGATGACCTGGCATTTCTACCCAGCCCAACACCATCAGTCAGCTTTTCTGATGCCATTCACATTTCATCACATACTTGCTGGGGCAGAAATGAAATGGCTGACTATGCTTCCGCTGTTGCGCAGCTGGGAGGTGAAGCAACAGTTGTGGGGGTTGACAAAGATGGAAAAAGAGGATGCCATCGATGTCAAATACCACTACTATCTGCACTTCCAGAAGTCCCTCCTGACTCTGCCTTTGAAAATCCTCAAGCCTGGATTGCCAACCGTAGAGCCTTGATCAACCGGCTAATTGATTCTAAGTATCATTGTGGTGTGCCACTGGTGAGCCCTATTAGTGAGTTTAAGCATCTGGCCTGTCGGGACTAATTGCCAGTGTAGGCTTTGGTTTCCTGGTTCTGGCAAACCGTCTCTCTAAAGAGGAGAGATCTATCACAGGAATTTATCAGTGGGGCAGCAGATCCGCTGACAGCAGCAGCAAAGTACCTTGTTTGGCAGCCAAAGATCATTCAGTGCACTGAAGGACTGACAGAGGTTTAAACCATGTATTATTCCCTTTTATGACTGCACTGATGTCCTTTAGAACTTGACAGAGCTCAATCACATCCGAAACATGATTCATCTAGATGTGATCACTATCATTGCTCAACTACTTCTTATCACCCGAAACAAGGAAACCTACCACGAGTTCATATTCCAGCCTCGCACAGAAGCTCAGGCATCACTCAATCTTCTATCACAGGTGGAGGACCATTTCTATTTGAGTTGTTGCCATTCCCACTGAAACTCAATGTATACATAGCTTCTTGATGTTGATGATATTCCACCCAAGGTCAGATCACACTTGCTAAAGGCTCTGACACATCTGTCATACAAATCTGGTCTTTATCCTGATCACTTGATGTTAACTGCTGTTGACATGACTGGGGGTTGGGTTGCTGGGGGTGCCTTTGCAGATGTATGGAAAGGCCGCCTTGACAGTGGACACCTCATTTCTATAAAATGTCCAAGAATAGTCCGGTGGCAGGTAAAATTTCTGAGGGTAAGGTGACTTTCTGTTCTCCTTCACCTTTTTTTTTGATAAGATTTACTTCAAGTCATGGTCACGAGAAATCATATTGTGGAGCCAGCTCACCCATCCCAATGTTCTACCACTTTATGGAATATATCATCTGGAGAATGTCAAGGAGTCGCCGGTTGGAATGGTCTCTCCTTGGATGGACCATGGGAATATTCAGCAGTTCTTGAGCCGTGGTAATGAAGAAAGAATCAATCGATGTTCTCTGGTTTGACAAATATCCATTCAAGAAGCCTTGACTGTAACTAATAAACTTGCTAGATACTTGACATTGTGTGTGGCCTTGAATACCTCCACAAACACTCGATAGTCCATGGAGATCTGAAATCGGTATGTTCATGCATTTCCTCCTGTTTCCAGTGCTAAGCATTTTCAAGGCCAACATTCTGGTGACACCTTCCTTACATGCATGTATCATGGACTTTGGCTTGGCTGGTGTCGTTGCGACTGAGATCCCAATCAACTCATCTGGCTCTTCATCAGACCAGGCAGGGACTCCATTTTTTCAAGCTCCAGAAGTCCTTCGGCGATTCAGTGACCCAACCAAGAATACACAGGCAAGCGACATGTATTCATTTGCGTGTGTGTGCTACGAGGTATACATGTTTCCCTACAAGTGATGAGTGTACTGATGCTCTCCAGGTGTTCACAGGAAAACTCCCCTTTTGTGAGACAGAGATGTTGCCAGAGGGTACCATCATGATGAAAGTCTTGAATGGTGAACGGCCATCACGTCCTGCATCCGCTCAGCTGAATGATACCGTTTGGGATTGCATGTCTAGCTGCTGGAAGGAGAATCCTCTGGAAAGGCCAACTGCCACAGATATTGTCCTCAGGCTTCGTGCTATGCCAGAGCTTTCTGGAGTCAATGAGCCCGCCTCAGACTGGGATGATTCCTTTGGTCGCACTCTCCGATCTTCCCTCCGGAAAAATCCTATACTACCTTCAATTGATCAGCTACAAGACATGGTGAAAGCTGCTTTGGTGGACAACGGGGTCTCCACTTCCCACCCAGATGATCCAGGATTGGAGGACGCAGATTCGACTCTCACAGATGACCCAGCCAACAATACAAAATAGAGATCCCAGAGAAAGACTTGCGAACCTTCACAACCTTCACACTGAGGAATCCATTTCTGATATCATCAGCCATCTTTTGTCGAGTCCGAGTCATGAATCTATGATAGAGTCTATTATCCAACAAGACAATCACTATTGGTCCCAATGTTGTCGTGTATCTGTTACAAATAGATACTTGAGTCTGATTGTTCTCGAGTCTTACTTATGAATGAAAGATAGATCTAACTTTTAGAGCCCAAGGCATCACAGTAGCTTGATTGGAAGTGGGAGAGATCAAACCTTAGGGGGCCCAAGGCGTCACTAAAGGGTTGATATTCAAGATACAGGAGCCCACAGCATCACAGTATGTTGATTAGAAGGGAATCTGGCATTCATGCAGAGATTTGGTCAAAGAGCTGAAAGCTAGTTCAAATAGTAAGTAAGTACATTGGCTCCTTAACTGTACATCTACTTGATCTTATATACCTAAATACTAGAAGGTCTGGAAGGTAGTAGAATGTAGTAGAATGTAATGGAAAGAAATGGAAAGTACCGGAAGAAATATGGAATAAATGGAGCTAATTCTGATGCGGGCAGCTCGTGAGAATTACAAGGCTCACATTGCTCGTATTGTACTCTATTCCATAACAAATGTTCACGTGAGCACTGAGTTGTTTGACTGCTCCTGCGATGAAGAAGAGGGTTGCTCCTACGACGAAGAGGATTTCCCCGGGGATTACTTGCTCCATCTGCAAGAGATCGAGTCGCGCAGCGTACTTTCTAACCACACACAACGCACCTCGAACCCGCTGCCGCGAGGCCCTTGTTCCGCACCCCCCACCCAAACAACCACACGTGCGGGCATAGACGAGAATGTGGGTATGGCTGGGCGTTGTATGCGCAGGGCCCTGCAAACATGCAAAAGATCCTTCCCTGGTCGATGTGAACACCATAAGCGATAGTCTTTGTTCCTTGTTGCGCTTAGTGGAAAGATGACCTGAAAGACAAAGACAAATGGATATGCATTGTGGGCGAAAGCCCTCAGAACTTTCATACAGACATGCCGGTCACCACGCCAGACTCCAGCCTCAAAGGTGATTTCGAGAACAGATGGAAACAGGTAAACCAGATATTGCTGCTCAACAAAGCCTTCTTCCATTGCCAAAGCAGACTCTGGAGCTGCGCAAAGCATCTCATGGTATTCGCTAGTATCTTTATATTAGTTGACTCTTGTTGTAGTATCAAGGAGATTGCAAAATGTTCAATGAAGTCTTTCAGCCCATTGACTTCGCAAAAAAGCTTAACACAGTTTGCCTAGCGGCAAGCGTTGACTTCACGCAGTGGGCTCAGCGGCGAGTATAAGGGGGGTCCGCGAGGTCTCCCCCACGTAAGACAACTCAAACTGCGGTGATTTTGACATAAACATAATACCTTTTAATTGTGAATTTTTGATTCAAGGGGCCTATTTTCAGTAGATAATATGGATGTACAACCAGCTATCTAGGGAGTTGTACTCTTCTAGGAATTTTCCTCAGCACCAAAGGTAGGTATCAACTGTTGAGAATATATTTTGTTATACATTGCACTTGAGTCGATTTTAAGGCCACATCCGCGCAGTGAGCCAAGCGACAGGCGTGTGCGGAGATGTAATGCCGGTGATGCCGAGGTGGAGGACGCCGCGTAGATGGAGGTTGCGACGTGGAGGTGACAGGTGCGTAGATGTCGGAGAGGCGCGTGAATAATGGAGGCATAGAAGGCGAACACGCGGAGGCGTAGATAGTGGATAAGGATATACGTGCCTGTTTTTTCTCCCCCAGACAGTCAGACTGATCTCAAGGAGGAACAAATTTAACATTCAAATTCAAGGCCATAGAGGCATCTGGCCTAATGTGGCCCTGGATTACTTGAACATCCAACTCCGACCCTGCTCACTTGCAAGCTATTTATGGAGTACCACTTCATTATTACAGGATCTCTACCATTAATGATGTGGTCATTGAAACCAGTCAAACCATTTTTTCCAGGTTTGTCAAAGACAGCGGACCCCATCAATGCTTTCAAAACTCATTGATCGCTTGCAAAGCAACAGTTTTTGATAATTTGAGTCTCCAAGTTCAATGTGGATAATTATGTGCCTGCAATACTCATGGGGGTACGACACTGCTCTTCGTCGAAGGAGCAGTGAAATGACCTGGAGCTCACATGAACATTGGGACCAATGGAAATTATCTCACTCATGGGATAGCAGACTCTGTCGCATCGGTGATAATGTCAGGAACTGGATTACTGAATCTCGTTAGTCATCAGAAACTTGTCAAATTACTTTTTGCGCTTGTACGTACGCATAAATACGTAAAAATATGCAAAAATACGCAAAAAGTGCGAAAAGCGGAAACTCACAAAAGATGAGTCCACTTTTGCAAAAAGCGCGAGCACAGAAATACAAAATCAATACAAGATATTCTAATGCAGCATTCATCAACTTCGAGAAGAACCCTGGCAGTCCCCGAGCCAGTTCCAACCATCTCCGAATGAAAACTCAGTGGCAGATGACCTTGTCGACGTCGCTAGCATCCCTCGGCATCACAAAGAGAAACTGAGCAGACATATCAGCTGTGAGGGACAAAGGAGATGAAATATACGCACCAGAGATCACTATAAATGCCTTGATTGTTCGGAGATACAATGGACGTCACTGGCTGGTGCTGGGGAAAGACAAGGAGGGTTTGTTTGTCCTTTGTTGACATTATGTTGAAGTTGATCTGAACGGCCTCGTGACAGATATGACGCCAGCTTCCACGAGTGTTGATCTCCCCAGAATGTCTACAAGGGCCAACATGAAGCCATGCCAAAGCATTTGGACTGTTCTCAAGAAAATGTCAAACTCTTCTCTGCTTTTTGCAAGTCAAAATACGCAAAAAGTTTCAAAGTAAATTGACATTTTACTGATGTACCAGCCAAGTGAGTAGCTGCTCTACGAGCGGCCGGAGAGTCCGCACCCGAGTCGATGTGGGCGTACAGTCGGCGTATCGCTCCCATCTGGTAGATAATCCCGGAGTATTTGGAGTAGGCGTCGATCAAGTGGGAGGCCATCAGACGGTTCCGCGAGTTTGAGTCTATTAATATTGACCAGCTCAAGTCCATTGATGTTCTCCAATCATGTTGCACTTGCATCGCGCGCAAGAGAGCTCCCAGTCGATCACGTCTATGGTCACACCTTGATCTTTCTCCAACTCCATGGAGTTCGTCGCATCGAAGACGTCGGATTTCTTGGAATCGAGGTCGTCTGAGTTACGAGTCCCCATTTATGGGGCTCGTTTGTTGGGAGGGAGCAATTTTGTTGAAACGCCCATCAAAGAACCC
The DNA here is from genome assembly GCA_029320655.1 of Mycena floridula. Taxonomy (NCBI): domain Eukaryota; kingdom Fungi; phylum Basidiomycota; class Agaricomycetes; order Agaricales; family Mycenaceae; genus Mycena; species Mycena floridula. The sequence continues at coordinate 1,417,665 of JARIHS010000011.1, forward strand.
ATCGGGGATAATACATGTGCGCACAGCCTCTTCGGGTTTCGTTGCCAATGATTCTTGGCCGACATCCGATGACATGTGATGCTACAGTAAGTTCACATGCTGACTCATGCTGTTGAATTTGCCGCGCGCGTGACTTACTTTCGGCTGAAGTAAGGTCCTCGGCTCACTTTTCTGAAATGAAGGTATATTTTTTTTATGGTAGTCCTATCCAGATTCTCTCTGCACAATTCATAGCAACCGCACAAAGAAACATTTTTGTCTCTGGAATCCGGTGCCAGGATGTGTCAGCAGTATTTAAAATGCACCGCGATCATGTCACAGACCATGACCCTACATGGATATTGCAGCACACAACAGTTGACAATCAAAGTGAGGAGTGTGTCAAGGTATAGTACATTCCAATCATACCCTGAACACTTTTAAAACAAGATTGAGCTGTGGTTATAAACCACATGCTCAAGAAAGATGACAGGATACAGAAAATTGGAGCCTGGTAGCATGATTTCAGCATACACTAGAGCCATGAGGCTGAAAAATTGGCACCGCACACAGAATGCATGGTGCCATGCATGGTGAACATCATAGTTGGTAAGTGCAAATACTATATCTCCTTCCTTTCCAACTTTTAACTATGTATCAAGATTCAGTAGCCACTTGTCTCGGAGTCTCAAGACAATACTCAGGCGCCGCAGGCTCTGAAAATTTTCAGTAACTGTACAGAGATATTGATTGGACACCTGACATGTGTCCATCTTATTGGAACTTTGTTGGGTCAGTTTCATTTTAACCTTCAAATAAAGCAACATTTTATTGCTTGCAGTGTGGCACCCATGATCAAATTTCATCTGGGGATGTACGTCTATGCCATAGTGCCTAGATTTATGGCTGTATTCAATGGATTCATTGCTGGTATACACTGGAATCTGCAATTATGGCTTCACTGTAGCAGGAGAAATTTTGTTTCCAACAGAATATGCTGCAGGCACTGGAAATTTTCAACAAAATAGCCACAGTATAATGATGTAGCATCTGTTCATGGTCAGGTTATGGAGATTAATTGCAATGGGAATCCTGCTGTTGGGTCCAATATCCAAGTAGAAGTGAAGATACTGTGATGCTGCAGGCCCAGAAAAATGAGGCAAGCTCAGGAGTTGAACCTTTAACTCAATAGCAAAATAGAAGTTGACAGGCAGCTGAGTTAACATGTATACTGAGCAGCTCTGTTGAACCACTCCACCTTACCCAACTTGAATAAATTGGACTTGCCACAAATATAATACTTGAGCCTGTAGCCACAGTGTGTTGTAGTAACCACAATGGAATGATGCCTGTTTTACAATACAGGACCAAGTACAGTGAGAACAGGGAGAGGGGGACTCGTATCTGCCACTGGAACAGTTGGCCTTTATCCCACTGGTTTTTCATGGCTTATGTCGTTCGGTGGCCATCAGAGAGCAACACTTTGAAGAGACGTCAGAGGGCAACGCTCAGAGGGCACTTGAAACTTAACTGAAGTGAAGTTTATGGCTGAGTGGAAAAACGGGGATAGAACAGGGATGGATGGACGAGACAAAAAAGGAAAAGGAACAAGGATTATCAGACATTCCTCTACATCATTTATATATTCCATTCAGATACACCGAAATCCCATTTATGGGAACCTGCGAACTGCGATCGGTTATAACAAAGTCTCTGCTAGGTTGGCAGCACAGGGCCCGCACCATTGGTAGAACAAGGTACTGTTGTACCTTGGGGCCTTGGATTGCATTGTAGTTCAATTAGCTGCTTCCTACTTCATGACCTATTCATGTCCTCAAGCCTTCATAGCTTTATGTCCTCGACCTGGTACTGTCACACCTTCATCTCCTCAACCTCGATACATGTCCTCGACCTTGACACTGTCATACTCTTGAATTTGAGTCATCAAATCTCCTTGAACCACCGTTGCACCGGCTATTTGGGCAACAGGGTTCCGCATTAGCTATTGGCCACAAGGGCGTCTTTTCCACCATTCTGCAGATTCTGACCTGCTTGAGGCCCTTTGAGTCGGGAAGGTTCCTGGAACATAGGCCTTGAAGTCATTGACATAGAGCCACCAGGAATGAGTTAGCTCGCCACAGACACATTATCTTGGAGAAATACTGTAAAGTTCTGTGCTCTTCAGCTATGTCCCCCATGATGTTGGCACGGCGTGGTGATTCTGAAATGGCCAGACATGAGAATACTTGGCGCCACATGCGCGCTTGTGAAGTGCACTGGCGTGAGATTCCGAACAGTAGGCAACTGTTTGACAGCTGGAGCATTTTTGCATTTTTTTAATTTCCTGCATCTTTTTAATTTCCTGCCAGCGGTAATATGTGTCTGAATACAGCTGGAGAGAAGCAGTGCCCTCATTGCGAAAGCTTTCAACACTACCAACATATGTACTTGGATTCTTCTCTTTGTCAGATTTCTAGTATCTAGATCAGTGGGGTAGAGGTTACGAGACCACGTGAGTGGCTCGTTTGTTGGGTGTGAGGGAAATTCAGGAGAGCCGCAACAGAGAACCCAAACGGGAAGGAGGGGCCGGCGTACCGCACGCGACCCTTCAGCCCATCCTGCGGTCTATTGTTTGATCCCGAGTGCTGCCACTTTTTTGTGTCCCAACAAATTTCCTGTCCCATTGCCTTATTCTGTCAATTTGATGGTTTGTAGTCTGTGAGCAACACATTTTTGGTCATATTCTCATTCTCACTAATCCGAGATTGAAATGATCCCAATTCCCAGCCAGTTAAAGAAATTGAAGAACTTCTTGATTGCTTGCTATCTATGGCGCAGTTATTGAGATCCATTTTTGTCCATATGCCCACTCAAATTCAGAGCTCGCAGAAGCACACTGTTACTTGACGATGAAAAGGTCAAGACGACCGGAAGGCCACGGGACTGTCTGCCACTGATCCTGAAGACTTTACTTGAAAAAAGAATCGGGATCTTCAATGCTTGAATAGCATTGGCAGTGAGCGTAGCAGGTTCGAGTCTATGGGCCAGTGATTTCATCAGAGCTTGGGACGATGATCTAATCCGCTGATCCGCTATATCTTATCTCTTCTGGTGACATATTTTCGACCTCTGGAGGCGCAACGAGCAGGTCTAGTGACTGCTGACCATCCACGATAATGATCCGCGCCCAATTTGAGATGATTGAGGTTATTTCATATTTTTGATCTGAGAAACACCAAGGATCCGTCTCAAGTACACATATGGGCCAGGTTCAGCTTTCGATTTTGACTAGACAGTATACTTCCAGTCTGGCCAATTCTGTTCAACATGGTGTATTAACTACAGTTCCAATACATATTTTGGTCACTTCCAAAGTCACATACAATCCATGTATACTTCACAACAGAGTTTTTGTCAAGTCATGCATGTCATTAAAATCTCCAATAATGACATACCGACCATGGAATCCTCTAGTACCGCGGGGGCAATAAGCTAAACTTGATGTTCACTTCTCAATATGCTCAAAGTGGCTCAGATAAAGCTCAGGGTATGGTAACTCAAGATCAGCCAGGACAACAAGTACCGTGGGAACAGGTTTCTCAACGAATAATTTGTAAACATTGTATTTGGAGGCTATCGTCGATGCCAGTACTAATCTACATGGAAATAGATATCTATTCAGAGACCAACCTAAGCCAACCAGATCTCTCAGACTTGATCTTTGCTGCGCCACTCAAATAATTTGCATGTACTGTTTGGTGGCATTTGAAACACCTCGTGTGGTATAAATGGATCATCTTAGAGGTATAGTACTAGAAAATTTGATGTACCTCCATCTACCATTCAGGCAACGAGACCTGCTCCCGGTGAACCCCGTGTTATATATCCGGGCATTAATTGTGGATAAAGCGGATAGCCGATCGTGGATTACTGCGATATCCTGACTCTATATTGCTGTTGCTCAAGGATATAGTCAACATCAAGAGTACCTCTGAGTGACTAGGGCCAGATGTGGCCCTAGACTGTGTGGAACAGGAATATTTAGGATTCAGAAGCGCTGAATGGGTACTCAGGCAGTATATTCGCACTGGCTGATCAATGCGTACCTTTATATAATAGTATGTCCCATTGTAGTTCTAGAGGAATTTAAAATTGTAGAGTTGGGATTCAACCCATAACAGGACAAGGCGGGTCCCCGATCAATTGGGCCTGCATTGTTGGATAATTGTGAGGCGGGCAGGAGCTTCTTTTTGAGCTGGTGTTTGTGAGGTAGCTTTCTCAAATGCTCTGAAATTGTGAGCTAGGTGCCCTTTGTGAGCTGAGATCAGAGGCGGCTACTGGAGAACTCCTAGGCTTACCTACTACAGGATTGTGAGCTGGTTGGGGTAACAGTGGGAAGTTAGTGAGTTGGTGGCTGTGTAGGAAAAATCCTGCCCCATTGTAATCTGGGTACACCCATTATTGCTGGTACTGTCCGACTTTCCCTGCTAAAAGCAGTCTAGTAACTAGTGCAAAGGATGGCCCATACAGCCTACAGGTATGACTGTATATGGCAGATTGGGGGCTCGTATTTGCCACTTGGTGGCCTCTACCCCACTGGTCACCTAGTGGCGATCATGAGTCCCAACTATCAGACTGTCTTGAGTGTACCCTGGCTTTTCAGAGCTACCTAAAACATTGCTGTGCTGGAGGCCATTGAGAATGTTCAGGCAAGCTAGGCAGCCGTTTCTGTGTAGAAATTAATGGCAAGCTTGCAGTAGTAGAAAAAGAAGCCTCATGCAGTGAGCCTTAGCAACGAGCACTGGACCGTGCAGTGAGTCTAAGGGGGGTCCCCTGCATAAGATAATCCCTTTCCTTCAAAAATCGTTGTCAAACATTGATTCAAATTTTGTCTTTGACAAAAGCAAGGCAAACTAGTATCCTCATTATAATCTCAATAATACTATTGACTGAAGACGGACAGATACTGTACTTCTCGGCAGAGGTGGGACATCTTCAACATGCCATTTGCTGAGGCATGCTGGGATGTTGAGTGCAGGGATGTCAGTTATGGAGTGATGGCAACATCAACATCAGGCTCTCTGAAAGAACAAGATAAATCTCAACAGAGGAGCCTGATACAGCAGACTTTGAAAATGGCTGTGATGAATTTTGATCAACTTGGCTTCTGAAATACTCCCAATTTAGCTTTATGTTGGATTTGGAACTTGACCGAGAATTGCTTTCCTCTGTCGCTGCTCAGAGTTTCATTTGTTTGAAGTATTCATTGGTCTTTGGTCTTGCAGTGAGTATTCACCACACTGAAAATTCCAACAAAAAAGACACTGGCTAATCTCCACCCAATTCGGACATCTCTGAGCACAGCATGCACTGCAGAAAAGCCACAAAAAGTGATGAGAATCATTCAGGACACTTCTTTTCCCTTGAATCTGCTCCCCAACATGTCTATTCCAATAGAGCATAAAGCCAAATTTGGTATATTTTAGTGTTGCCACAGCTAAGGGTCAGCTTCGGCTTGTAAGCCATAGCCGATTATTGGCTAAGCTGACTTGATTTTTCAGAAAATGTTGTATTTGCTTCTTAGAACCTGTTAGAACATTCTCAAACACCACCGCAACATTGGTGGTCTTCTGATTCAATGATTTGTCAAAATTGATGCCAAGTGACTCTGTCAATGTCCCAAACCAATGTTTTGGCTAAACTTGAGAGGGCTGGAAACTTTCCTGCCAAGAATGAAGTGTATTTGAAAAGTCAAAGAGATATCCCAGATATTTTCCCTGTGAGGCTAGAACGGCTAAAAGTCATAGCCGAGCCGTTAATCGGCTAAATGAACACAGCCTCTCACACGTTGGGAAATGGTGCAGAACCTATTATAGGAGACCACAGAGGTCCAAATATGTCAATTCAACTGAACCTGTCGAGAAGCTGTTGTAGCTGCGGCTTAAATTGGCTCAGGCTAAGCTGACTATTAGCCTTAGCTGCGGCAACACTAGTGTATTTCATAATTTATCCGGCGAAAGCCAATCAAGATTCATCACAGCCAATTTTAAACTCAGATTTACAGGTCCCTCTGATGAGGATTCTGACAAGTCTGAGGGACATGTCCCAGGTCTAGAGTGGCGGCGGAGATGTTGGAGGTGTGACATGCAGAGATGTGATGTCCAACATCTTCATGTTTACACGCCATGCTACTGTGAGAAACTCGGCCCCTTCCAACAAATGAGCCTATAAATGGGACTGATAATGAATGAGTGAATGGTATTATATTTATATCTATATAGAGTAATATTTGACATTTGCCAAGTGAGTGGAGATATCTGCCAAGTGTTTTCCGTTAGGTTCTTATAGAGTGATTCCCTGACATCCCTCTAGCCTGGTTCATTATGCCTCACCAGCCACTTCCACAAGGATCATCCAAAGTTGAACAAATTGCTCAGTCTGGAAGAAACTCAGCCAGAATTCTGAAGGACATTGCAGATACCACCAAGTCCTCGTATCTGCAAGGTCTAGCTGGGATTGCCTCTATGATCTTTGAGACAATTGAGGTCGGTGTGCTTTTGTGAAAATGTCATTTATGCATAATCCAACATATGTAGAATGTCAAGTCCAACAGGGAAAAGTGTCTGATCATGACTGAGCAAGCTTATGAGCTCATTTGTGCTGTTATCAACTGCTGTGAAGATGCTATAAAACTTGCTCCAGTATTCCTGCATAGCATTTCAATTCTCACATTGTATGTCATCTATTATTATATGTCAATCATTACTGACACAGAACTAGGACCTTTCGGAAAGTAGTTTCATTCATGCAAGATCACACTGGTGGCAGTCTTGTCAAAAGGTTGCTTCATCACCCACAAGCAGCAATGCTGATGGAAAATTGCATGTCCAGCCTAGAGCATGCATTGACCCTGTTTAAAGTCCAATCAAATATCATGACTGCTGCAAGAATGGCAGAAATGCAGATGATTGCAACAAAGAGGCATCAAGAACTGCTAGATATCATTAATCAACCCAGTGAGCTTGATATGCTGTGCAAGTTGAGACAAAGGTATGTATAAATTCTTTCGACAAACTCTTATCGGTGACTGACCGCTTTATTCCAGCTCTAGCAGTGTCTCTGTGCTTCTTCCTGCAGCTCCAAAGATTTTTCATGGCCGTCAACATGAGCTTGAGCATATTATCAATGCTCTCACCCAGAATGAGACTGCTCAAGTTGCCATTTTAGGCCCTGGGGGGATTGGAAAAACGAGTCTTGCCCATGCAACCCTTCATCATCCCCAAATCATGGAGAAATTTGGACCTTATTGCTACTGGATTGCTTGTGACTCATCAGAGTCTGCCAGTGACTTGATAGTCATGATCTCAACTTATTTTGGCATCAATGCACAGAATAGATTGCATGCTATTCTGACATGCATAAGGGAAATAGCTAGACCTGTGCTTCTGATTTTGGATAATCTGGAAACACCATGGGAACAAGTAGGAAAACAGCGAGAGGTGGAAGAGATGTTGTCACATTTGACTGAGCTAGATAACTTGAGTGTGGTGGTATGTCAGAAAAAATTCATTGAAAGTGTTATCAAAACTGATTTACAGGTCACAATGCGTGGATCAGAGCGACCAGCCCAAGTACAATGGACCAGACCATTTCTTCCTCCTCTTGGACCCATCAGCACTGATGCAGCTCGGCAAACCTTCTTGGATATTTCTGATGCAGACGAGGAAGATCCACAAGTTGGTGAACTACTATCATTCACTGACAACATGCCTCTTGTGGTTTCGCTACTCGCAAGTATTGCTGGATCTGAAGGGTGTGCTACAACTCTGACTAGATGGATGAGTGAAACCACTTCTCTTCTATCAGATGGATTCAACAAGCAGAGCAACTTAGAAAAGTCCATTGAGATCTCCCTACACAGTGCTCGCTTCAAATCTGTCCCAAATGCTCAGCATCTGCTCAGCATTCTGTCTTACCTGCCAGATGGAATAACATTGGTGGAGTTTGAACAAATCCGCCTCTCCTTCTCTGACTTTAGCCATTGTCGATCAACCCTTCAACGTATATCATTAGCATATATAACAGCTGATGACCGTCTCAAGCTCCTTGCACCTGTCAAGGAGTATATCCAAAAAACATATCCACCACCGGCAGCCTCTATTATTTCCATCCGCACCTACTTTTTTGATATGCTCAAGTTGGCTCCAGAAATATACAAGACACCTGCACTGCTGCATAAATTCACATCCAACACTGGTAACATTCAGTTCACCCTAAGAATGGCTCTTATTGATCCAGACCTGGCAACCATTAGGCCGGTTTTAGACTTGCTATTTGGTCTCTCACATCTCTATTATGTTGCCAATATTGGATCATTTGATCTGATCCAATCCTGCTTCAAGATTATAGAAGCACTGCCAGACAACTCTCAACTTCTTGGTCACTATTATATGACAATATACTGGACAATTCCACATCATGAGGCACAGCATGCAGAAGCAGTTTGCTTTAAATGCATTCATTGTCTTACAGAAGCAAATGATGGCATTGGTGTTGGTGAGTGATAGTCAATATTGAGATCCAAAATCTCACCCGACAGCATTAGTTCGAGCATACCAGTTGACCTCTCATCATTACTATTTACAAGGAGACTATCAGAAATGCCTTGAATATGCTCAGATGTCAATTGAAAAGGCATATGAGATCCAGGATTCAAGTTGCATAGCCTGGGGATTTTACCGTCTTGCAGTAGCCCAAATAGAGCTAGATCAGCCAAAAGGTGCACTCAAAAGCTTGCAGATCAGCCAGATGGAAGCACATACACTGGGTGATATGTTTTTGGAGTTTGCCAGCATAACTGGGCAAGTAGTGGTCCATATTGATCAGGGAAACCTTAAATATGCTGCTCATTTGACTGATGAGGCAGATGTCTTCATTCGTTGTCTGAATCTCAGTCAAACTGCCAAAGGTACTCATCAACTTTACCTTCGTGCATGTCTTCATTTTGAAAAGACAGAGTTTCTTGCATTGAGTAGAGTTGAATCGAGTAGACTAGTGGCCACAATCACCAGACACAGGAACATGATAGACCAATGTTTTGGCAAAATCATCTTCAACATCAGAGTGCCTGATATTTCATCAGATACAATCTACCAAGAGATCATTAACATGCCTAGCCCACAAAATGATAGAGAGAAGAGTGTTATCCATCGAGCTTGGGCATCATACTATTTCCACAGAGTAAAAGACTTTGCTCAAGTCAAGTATCACTGCACCAGATGTCTGCTACTTGATCCCAATACATACACCCGAGCAATTTGCATGCAATTCCTTGGAGATGTAGAAATGATCCAAAGTTCTCCTACAGGAGCAGAACAACATTACATAGTGGTGCTTGCACTCTCAACACTCAGATCAAGGGCTGTTATGATGCTTGATGCTCTGCACCGGCTTGGGAATGTTTACTGGATTAGAGACAAAGATGAATTGACTGTGTTCAGCCTATTTGAGATGATGCTAGAGGCATACACAGTTCGAGACATCCACATGTCCAGAGGGCATTGCATGGTCCGCCTGGCTGAGATTTTGGAAATACATGGTGAAGCTGATCATGCAAAGGAATATCTCAACCAGGCAATTCCATTGTTTGAGATTTCCCTTAAACAGGACCAAGTGCGGTTATGCCATGATAGGATTGCTTTATTAAATAATTCTGGGCTTTAACTATGATATCATACACTTTACTTTGTTCATCTTCCTTCAGTAGTATTTGTACCATCACCAAATAAAACTTTGTCAGTAACAAAACAAAACACCAGGTAACTTCTGGAGCTTTTGAATTTTGATGCATTAGTATCTTACTGGTAAGTGCGTCTTGTTTCCCCATGTGAGCCGGACATTGGCCAGAGCACAGACACCTGGTGCAATTTTGTACAATTGTGGCGCCATGGAGCTGGTGACATTGACCAGTGAACCCAACTCCCCATTGATGTAGAGCACTCTTTCAAGTCCTCTTTCTCTTATCGGACGTACCGCCGTGGAGGGAATAATTAGATAAAGTACTTAAGCATAAATCATGGAGATAAAGGAATATGAGCAAAGGTCGTGGCAGGGAGACTTTGAAACCTGACTGGTACATAAAACCACATGGGGAAAAACTGAGTTGCAAGGAAAAGTTGTCACTGATTCAACGGGGTAGAAAAAAGGATATTGAAAGACCGATTGGATAATGAAAGAAGCTATGAAGGGTGGGATGGTCGGTCAAAAATGAATGGAATTTTGCGAGACTCAGTCGCCATACGGGCCCATGAGAGTTGACGGGCAGTGAGCTGATGTTGAGATGGAAACAGGAGAAAAGGAACGGCTTGCCGATGTCACAAAGACTTTCCTCTGTCGCGTTCTCAGGCTCAAGCTAAGAGGGGCAACAAATGCGATGTGCGATCTAGTCAGCTGATAAGATAAGATTAAACTGCTCGAGGCATTGCTCGGCCTATTTATGTCTCCGAAAGCCAGTCTTTGCATCCACATGACAGGTTTCGACCCAGAGTTTTCAGGGGATGTCGGTACCTTGGCGGTAAATAGTTGAGGTTTCAAGAGTTATATATTTTGCAGACTGGGAACCCTTCTTTCATTTGCGCTTTTTGCAGCGATAAGTGAACTGCTTTGGATCTACTGACTTTTGAACTCATATTAGACACTGGAGTTTTCTCTCTTCCTCAGTCCATCATTCAAACTGTCACTCAGTATCAGACAGGTGTCAGGAACGGAATTGATATGCAAGTTTTTAGGTCCGAGTGAGGTACATATAAAAGTACAGTGGTCTAGTACCTTCATCTTCGATTCGTTCCTGCAACCTACTTAGCTTTCACATCCTCGCTGCAAAGTTCATCCTCGCCGCTTTCTCCACCTTTGTCGCCGTCTCAGCCGCTCCCGGAGCTGGAGGTGCTCTAGGCCGTCGAAGTCAAGTAGGCCCTTAATCTTCTTAATCACCTTTTGTCACTCACAATTCTCGATAGCAAGCCTCTCCGACCATAACTGCTTGCAGGGGCACTGTCAGCCCACCCCAGGGTTGTGTCATCATCCCGGTTGTCTCCGACAGCTGTATTACGAGTCCCCATTTATGGGGCTCGTTTGTTGGGCAAGAGCAAAATTCGGCCAACGATCATCAAAGAGCCCAAAGGGGATAGCCTCGTGGTCGCACAGCCACAGTTTTGCTGGTAACGACAGCTTGTGTTCGTCGACCATCATCTTATGAACATTCAATCCACGTCTCATTGTCTCATTGGCCGCTGTATCTCTGTCTGGTGTGCTCACTGGTAAGGTTTCCTATCACGTCTGTCCCTTTCCTGATATATTTTTCTCACCACCATTAAAACTGCAGGAATACTTCGCTGGCGTAGCCAAGGTGCCTGAAGACCGGAACGAGGCGAGGGCACCGGCGTCCAACCGAGCGACAAGCGGTTCAGAAAATAATATTATTGCATGAGAACTTGTACACAATATTTGGCTCATTTCGGGCTTCGGGGCCTCGGCCGAGCTGCATGTGTTCAGAATTCACGTGTGTTGGATTCGCTGGCAACGCCTCTTGCCATCACCCACCATTATGGCTGCCATGCTCACACTCTGTTGGCTGTTTCTTTGCAGCCTTTTCTCTGCAATTGCAACTCTTTACTCCGGTCCCACTGGTACCGTCTCGGTTGGCGCTTTTTTTGTGGGGTCACATTACATCTACTAACTTTAGATAGAACAAGTATCTAGTAGCAATGACAATGTAATGATATCAGGTTTATAATGTCATAATAAGTCCATTGAGATTAGGAAAAAGCGGACTCGTGTTTGCCACCGGAACGGTTGGCCTCTATCCCACTGGTTAGCCTTACAGGAGGGTTCAGTTTCCTCAACGATGAAATTTCGGGGGCCCAGATTCCTGGAGGATTCATTTGCACATTCTTCGAGTATGTGTTACCTAGGACTGCTATTCCGGGTGTATTTGTAGCTGACTATTTCAAGCCAATTTGGCTGTCTCAGTGCTGGAGGTGATGTGCTGGAGGTGATGTGCCCGATGTTGCTGTGCTCACTGGGGGAACTTGGAATATGACTTATGTTGAAGGCATTGCTGGGTTTCAGAGCTTCGATGACGTGACGAGCTCGATCAGCTGCTCGCCTCTATGATTTCTGCTGAGTGGAGTTAATTTGAGATTTGGGATTTTGGCTAATGGTATTGGATATATAGTAAGAGTTGTAGCATACATTAGGGACCTTATATTTATTCAAGTTCAGCAGTATTCACAACGTCGAACCTGGATCATTGAAACCTTTTCGATACTCACATCTCTGGATCTTGCGTCTTTGCTGGCCAGACTGCCCTATGAGGAAGAGGAGTTGATTGCGAAAACACTGGCGCTATCAACTGCGTTGACGCGAGGGAAGCAGTAAAAGCCAAATGATCCCTTCCCGAATCTTCAGACTCTATCAGTCCTCACATCGGTTCTGCCGATAGACATCCGGAGCCCTTTCTGTGGCTCGCAAAAAGGGAGGGAAGAGCGGGAAAAGCAGCAAGAGAGGTTAAGTAATCATGAACTGGGATGATATGAGATATGGTAAGATGCTGGGTGTTTTTCGGTATATAACGTACTTTTGCAAAGCTACTTTATACTATCACCTTTGGCCCCAATTATCTGTGGTCCACACTAAGCCTGATTGAACTATTGAGCACTTGGGCATCAGCCTTCATTATCAGTATATTTTCCCGGATAGACCCAAGCTACAAATCCCATTGACTGTCATAAAGACAACTCAACTCGTCTGCCAAAGCGTTCACGTCCAGTATATTCCTGGTTGGCTGATTATTGATTCCCGCACCCGGATAATGCCTGATCATACTATCTCGACCAGAGTCAAACCTGTGTTGCTTATCTCCACAGCTCTTGTTCCTGAACCACCATCATTGCGAGTCTCTCCCAGACAGACTCGTTATGCTCACAAGTCATGTATAGACATCATTGCCTACCATGAACTTCCAACTTTCCTTGGAGAAGTCGACTCCAGTGTCGTGCCTCACAATCAAGACCTCGTTGGCTCCTTACTCCAATGCTCTGTCAGCTCATTTCACATTTGGAGGGAGAAAATATTCACCGCTTGACATGCCAGGTGCTCGATAATTCGACCAGTGAGATAGAGGCCGTCAAGTGGCAGATACGAGTCCCCAGTGTTTTGAACAGACTCAGCTACTTTTTGGGAACTGCAAGAGAGCATCCAAAGCCACATGCTGGATGCTGGAAAGGACTTGGAATCAACTGCGCAGTTAATTTACTGGATTGCTGTGCAAGTGTATGGCTTCAAACCGGCCGTTTTACAGGTACGGGCGTACAAAATACATCCGTACATCAAGATAGTGTTGCCGTGGCTCAAGCCACCTATTCTCAGAAATGGGCCCTGAGGCCCGACAGAAAAGTCTTAAATTCCTCATAATATTTGAGGAGCTAGATGTAACTATAAGCAGGGGGGGCCCTCAGCCAGAGTTATGTGTCTCTGTGGTACGGCCTGTATGCGATCAGCTTTGTTTTGAGCCGGTTTTGAGCCGATTTAGAAGCCGATCAAATTCCAGCGGAACGACCGGGCCGAGCACTTTGCAGCGGCAGAGGACCCCTCGGCTTTTAGTGTCCTCTACCTACTCAAATATTCCAGTAAATTGAGGGAATTTATCTACTATCATTAGCCTAGATATGATAATGACCCTGGGAACTCTTCAACGCGGATAGCTGTGGTCACCAAACTTGGTGAATATGGACTATAGACCAGGAAAACCTCAAATATGAGGTCAATTATTTATTTTCAATGCTGGGCTTCGCTGGAGACACCAGGACTGGGATATGATAATTTTGTCACACAGTGTCACACCCTATTTTCTTTTCGTGATAATCTTCATTTCCAGGTCTTTCTACATCACTTTTGGCTCAAATAAAAAATTCTCATATTGTCTGAATGTCATATCTCAAGCATTTAGAGAGAATTTGGCCCAAAACATGGTCAAGTCAAAGACGGTGACCAAGGAACTAATTTTCACCCAAATTCTCAGGACTCTTACATTTTTCATTTGATGCTCACTGAGTGGATTACTTCAAGATCCTGAATGTACACTCTTTTATGGTTTATTCATATCTGCTGATTTTCCTAGGATGGCACCGGGGCCTTGAGGGAGCGAAAAATGAAGATTATCATATCTAGACCGCCTGATCAGGATTATCATATCCAGGCTAATGATAGTAGAGCATGACGGCCAATTTTTGAAAATAGGCGGCTTGAGCTGCGGCAACACTACATCAACCACATCGCAATTACTGTAATCCAGGGCCAGCGAAGCAGAAGCAAAGTGGGATAATTGTCGTATGATTTATCACGGATGCTGTTTAGACATCAGGTGGCCGGCCGTATTACCCCGTTGGAATCTCCGATGCGGCTGGCCACAAAACTGCTCTGAGTCTGTTCCAACAAACGAGCCCACGTGACCGTGGGACTCGTAATCCGGCATGGCAAGATTGATCGAAATCATCGCAGCGACGACCCAATTGGGCCCAATTCGGTGCTTTCAGGACCAATGTGAACAGAATAAGACTGCGAACATAGCTCAATTCGCATCACCGATGACTGCCCTGGAATTCTCCGAGTCCTGGGCAATTCGCATCTCGACACAGCGTCTCCATCGCATGAGATGTCAAGATATGGCGGTGACATTTGGACTCCGAGTCAGATCGGTCTTTGGCGCTGCTGACATGATATGCATGTTCGACACGTTAGACTTCATTTGAGTTTCAGAGCCTCATTGGTGGCGTCAAAGTCACTATCAGGCTTGAACATCAACTCCATATATCATTTTACACTACGTTCAATCATAATACAAGATTAGTGTCTCTATCTTTACACTTGTGCCCCGGTTTCCATCTTCGACCGCATGCAATGCAGGTCTGGATAACACACTGGGAACACGCAAGGAAATGAGGTTTAAACTTTTCAACAGGTGGCTTCCTTCTAGCACGTTGTTCATTTCTAACAGCTTGGTTCTCTCCAGCAGCTTTCTGCTTGCTAACAGCTTTTTCCTCTCTCGGAGACAAGATCCTTCTGCAAGGCCCTGCGCAGACAATGCATTTACGCACAAGTGCTTCGGACAGCCCAATATTCTCGTCCACAACAACCGAATAAACTGCTCTGTGATCCAATTCTTTGCCACAGCAGCGTAACGGGAATACCAAAGCATCTGGATCTTTGGCTCGGGGGACGTGTGGGCTCTGAATCGGGATGTCGTTTGGGTGCTCAACTTGGAAGTCGTGTTGGTGTGGAACCAGGACGTCGCGGATACGCTCCTGCAAACAAAGAAAGCAATAAACATGCTTGCATCGGGTCACAGACCGGAGAGGTGTGCCATCCGTCCCGGTTATTGTTGGGAAATACGCTGCAGGACTTGATTTCTCGCAGCTGGAGCAGGTGATCTCAGTGACTTGACTCGGCAAGATTTGGGAAGCGACACTGCTCTTGGAGGATGGAGCAGCACTCTTCTTTGTGGTAGGAACAACCCTCTTCTTCGTCGAAGGAGCAGTGAAACGACTCGGAGTTTGCCCCACTGCTTGCGTGAACGTTGAGACTAATGGTGTCTGGATGTCTGATTGTATCACTCGCGGAATAATAGATTCAGATTCATAACTTGACGAAAGATGGCTGATAATATCAGGAACTGGATTCCTTGGTCTGGGATATCCCTGTCTCCTAGCTGGTGAAAAGTCTGGTCCGCGAGCAGCCTCAGATTCCTCATCTGCAGATCTGGGGCGATGTGGACGTACAGCCGGTGTATGGCTTGGGTATGATGGGACAAACAACGCTACTGGTGATAATAATTCCGGAGTGCTCGAAGTGAGTGCCGGGCCAGGTCTTTCTGACGCCACACTGTTTAGCTGTTGGTATTCTCTTGATTCAGTTGCGTCAACCTGACTCTCTGGTAGGCAGTGATTTTGGGAAGGATTGTTACCATCAGCGGCTTTCGCATCAATTTCATCCTCAAACTCGGGAATCATCCTGAGGTATCGAGGGAGAGGACTATTCGCGTCCAATTGCATCATGAGAGCAATTTCCTCATCGATCAAATTGGTGGCCATCGAACGTTTTGGGCGACGCGATTCCATTAATGTTCTCTGATCATGTTGCGTTTGCATCGCGAGAGAAATCTCCCAGTCGATGACGTTCTCAGGGTCGGTGGCCACCCGTCGATCCTTCTGGAGTTGAATTGCATGAGAGAGCTCCCAGTCAATCATGGCCTCGGAGTTCGTCCTATTGAAGTCATCGGGGTCCGTCGCTTGCATCTGTCTGTAATTTGCCATTGTGGCCCGATCAGAAGGCGAATCTTCCGAGAGACTGGTGGGCAAAAAGGGAACAAGGATTGTCAGCCAGTCAATGACTTATATACACTCAAATTCCTTGTACGGGAACTACAGCCAGTCACTGCCTCCACGCCACTGCAATCGGCTAGAACAAAGCTTAGAACAAGGTCTCCAGCGAGTTGTTAGAACACAATACTTACTGTTGTAGTTATGAATGCTGTATTAGCACTCACAGTAAGAGCAAAGCAAATACGCGCTGACCGTTACCCGACTCGTGCTTCCAACCGGGCCACAGTGTGGCGCAGTTCCCGGGCCTCGTCACTTCACCTTTTCCTGATTTTCCCCAAGAAAGCTGACTTGGAAGTGCTCGGAGAGACAAAATTCGACTCAATTTCCTACTGTCAGTAGCATACAGACTCAGCATTCGATCGCAAGCTCATGACATTTCCTTGGCATCGACTTGAATTCAAGTCGCTTGCCATCTATCGCCATCACAATCCTGTGGTATTGACCTCTATCCTTAGACACAGTACTTTGATTGAGGAGTTGACCATAGAGAATAGGTTGGATCGACCGTGGTCTCTCGGAGTCAGACTCGATACAAAAGATTGACGGATATGTAATTTTGATCACCCGATGCATCTGCCATTTCTACGGTCTCTGAACTGATACTGCGAGTCCCTCGATCAGTTCATAGTACCCTCTCTGTGACACATTGGTCTGCCGAGGTCCCCTACCGCAGACCCGGCAAGTCCCGTCGACACGTCCGGCTGCTCGATTCAGTCAGTGAGCATTTGCTACATCAAACATAGGTCTATTGAAAGCTTTTCCATCCTTCGTGCCGTCACAACATTGGACCTTGGCCCATTATTGGCCAGATTGCGCTATCAGGAAGGAGAGGGGAAAGCAGAAATAATAGTTCGCGTTCAGAATCACCTTGCAAGGAAGAAACAATCGGCTCACCGTTATGTGGAGGTATAATTTGTCCAGATATGTTGCCGGAAAGGGTCAGAAGGAAAGGTTGAAAAAAAGGACCCGAACAGACTGCCGAGCCTTGAAGGTCATGTTTGCTGTCCTACGCTGCTCGAATGAAAATGAAAGGCTGGTGGGCGAAAATCCGAAAGGATTTACCGGTTCCCCGTGTGATCTCTATTCCCGAGGACCAGGATACCAGACGCTCACGAAGGGGATAGAAAGCAAGACCAAAGCAAGTTCCAGGGTGGGACGGTGGGTCTTTAAAAGATAGAGGAAGTTGAGAAAGGATGGAAATTCCTGCAGCTACGGTAAGTGCTGAAGACCCGAGTCGGTGGTCGCGGCAAGCAAGATCGGTTGCCATGACTCCTGACTCGTCTTCAATCTCGGACAGGCGATGTGGCTGTGCAGATAACAAGAACAATCAATGATCAATGACGTAAGCTCAGCTCTCTTGGCTTCAACCACCATGGACTCTGCACTAAGCTACCTGAGAGGCTATTGGTTCTTCTTCAGTCTGCAAATGAAGGTGATTGAATATCTCTTCGAGATGAATCAATATTCTTACCCCTGATTCCGCAGTCCTCTGGCTCGATACCGCCGATCGCACCTCCAGGCATCGACGTCAGAAATTCAGCCTCTTCATCCTTGTCTGAACCTCATATTATCCCTAGTCCATGGGTTCATTATCGGGCCTCGCCCTTCGGCAAGATGAAACGGATCTCTCAAAAGTGAGCATCTCGGTCTTAAACATTTTGCTCAGTTGATCAAGCTTCTCAGTCCACGAACCCATCGCCAGACGAGTCGAGCTTGTCATCAGGCGTGGTCTTTCGCACGGATGAAATAGGTCCCTCGAAGGTGGTTCCTTACTCTAATGTGAGTCCATGAAACAGTCTTCGGTCCTCACTGCTCGGCTAATGAAGCCAGAACCGGAATATTTATCGTTCAATCCTGGAGCGCTCGATAAAGCCCAAAGTTCCATTGCCTGTCGATTGGGATAACAATTGGGACGAATGGGAGTGCCGTGACGCCTTCACCGCCACCTTCGAACGCGCAGAGTTCCAGATCTACCTCGAGGTCAAATTTCACATTGTGTTTGACGAGGTTGAGCTCTTGATGTTCCTACCGTACCTGGAGCTGATGGTGTTTCGATACCGACGAAGGTATTATCAATACGAGATGCGGAGCGATGAGCTGGCTGTTTATGAGACCACGAGCGAATCCGTCGATTCATTTCTGGAAGAATGGGATGAAGTCAGTCAGAAGACGAGGAGGATTCGTCCCAAAGGGAGCAGTGAGCAGTGTCGTGAAATCATCTCTAATGAGTCTGAGGCGGCACATGAGATTTATGTTCAACGATTCGGTGCTAACGCCTCAGGCTGTTATATATCATAAAGTAGCATTCGGTATTCAGATAAGCGCTACGTAGTAACACAAGCAATCCCCATAATTTTTGAAATGACTGCTTACTCTATTCATCTAGGCTACATTTTTAGTTGATGTTGAAATTGCGAGAGAAGAGATGGATTCCGTATCGATAACGCTACATATGGTATGTACAAGATGGTTTGAGAAAGACAAAAGAAATGGAACGTAAATGTAATGAAAGGGCGTAAATATCGCAGAGATAATCTGAAAAGGAGAGTGTAACGCAGTAATGAGAAGCGTAAGAAGCAGAAGAAGCGAATAAGCCTGAAAGGCTAAGCGGTATTGGAGAGGGAGATGGAGAAGGGAGCTGTCAAACAGCCTATGGAAGACGAAATCAGAATACAGAAAAGAAGAATAGAGAGAAAGACGTACTCGATAGCGTCGAAACGCCATAAATAGGAATAAGTTACTGGGCTCACGCGATTACACAGTAACCGTGCGTGACATTGTTTCCAGCGTGCTCGCTGTCAACAAGGATGAAGGAGGCATCTGAGGTGGTTTCAGACGAGGTAGAATTCTCTTCGGTGAAGAGGACAGAGACGCTGAGAGGCGTGATAGTTTGGAATTGGTCTTGGCTGTCCATTGCAGTAATGAATAGATAGCTAATAGATAGAGCGAGAAGCGACGGAGGGAGGTCTCGAAAGTGGGCGATTTACTAGAGAAACAATGGGGAACAGTCGGCTTAAGTATTGGTCTGCTTTCCATTGTTCGTCATAAAAGGAGCGAAACAATGATCGGAGTTTGAATTTGGACCACGACTTTTTACGCGGTTATGGTGACCCGGGTCCGGAACATGTTGTATCGATTATGCAGAAATAAACCGCAGCAATGTTCCAACAGAACACGAAAATTTTCCAAGGAATGGAGAACCGGGAACAACGTGGTTGAGAGTCATTGTGCGCAAAAAGCCATTGTTTCCGGCATGCCGGCATTGTTCATTGTTCTCGGCAAGCGCGGCGCAGATGACACAGTCAAAAATTGTCATCATTTTATCATCTACTGTAATACGAGATTCTGAGTCGTGGGCAGCGATAAATACAGGAAAGAAACAACGTCGAGATATATGGATACAGTTTGTAGAGTAGTTAGAGCTAGGAGAGGTGAATATGTGGAAACAGAAGCCTATTTGTAGCAATTTTGTATGAGAGACGTAGGAGCGACGTGAAAGAAAAGAAAGGATGTGACCCGAGATGGGGTTCGCGAGCGATGAGTCGTGAGCTATGCAAAAGGAGGGCATAATCATATGGCACGGGGTCTGCCCTCAGCGTAATAAGAATCGGCTATCGACAGTGGTCGGCTGTCGTCGTGTCCAACGATGGACGAAGAATGGTCTGAGATCTCGGTGAAAGAGACCCAGGAATGAGATGGATGAAAGGAGAAATGGTCTGTCGTCGAAGAATAAGAACGATGCTGGTCGACTGCCGAGAAAGAATGTCGTCGTCTTCCTTGGAGATCTTCGTTTGGTCCATACATGGGTAAGACGGAAGGAGCCGTTGGTAGAGCTTCCAAGTCGGCGGTGCTGGAAAGCCCTGCAAACTTTTCGATGTCTTTGTCGTATGAAGAATGAACCTCTTTTTTGTCGTCGTCGAAAGATGAATAGGGTTCAGTGGCATCAAAAGACGATGCAAGCGAATCGCGCTGCTTCTTTCGTGATGGACCAGGAGAATACATCGGCGGTGCTTCCGACGTCGCTGGAGACTTTGGCGTAGCGACCCAGCTATGAAAGGAAGCATATAAGACAACGAGAACAAACAGGCAGAGAACAAACATACCTAGGAAGAGCCTTTGGAGAAGCTGCCTTCACCGACGGGGTATACCCGAAGCGTTTTGCGATGGACAAGAACACCAAACGGTAGTTCCGTCGCGCTTCAGTAGCGAAACCGAAGAGTGCAAAGAAGACGATAGCGCTGAAGACGGAGAGCCAACGGGTTAACTGGAGCCCGATTACCAGCTCGTGATTTTCGCGCCAAAACGTCGAGGGGAATAGCCGAACATGGCCAAAGTCGAAATGGGTGTCGTTCCAAGATATCCAAGGCTGCATCTCGCCGCGCCCGGCGACGTACAGGACGTATCCTCCGACAGGAATGGTGAACATGATGTCGACGAGCGCCAAAAGCATCAGTCGGAAATAACGACTGGGGCTCAGAGCTTTGTTGGACGACATGATCTCGCTGAACTGTGCTCTGCGGTTCCAAAAAGACCGTAGAGTGAGACCTAAGGCAGCATTAGAGAACAATCATGGAGTGAGAGTAATAAACGCACAGGAGTAGACGAACGAAGCTGACCCAATGACCAGAGGCCACATATAGTAGAGGAAATAGGCCGGAAGCGTGTTGTACGTCGCCGGGTAGCAGCCAATTTCCTCGAATATGTCAAATCGATGTGGGTGGACGATAACATCTGAAATAAGTCAGTCCTGCGCAGTTTCACGGCCCAGAACGACTCACGTAGACCAAGGACCAGAACAGGAAGACCGACCGCAATGAGAAGGTCAGCCATTATAGCACGCCGTTTCTGCAAAGGGTCAGAAGGGGTTTATGCAGAGCGAACACAAGCCTTACATCTTCACGCGTCACAGAGACTGTACGAATTGCGGTGATGCGGTAAAGACGGCGGGTAATGCATAATGTCGAAGCAGGAATGCCAACAGCGGCGCCCAGAATAATCTGAGTGGCTACAAAGCAGGTCAGAGATCGCTGAAAGAAAAAAAGTGGAGCAAGACGCACATATATCGCACCAGATTGGAGCAATGTTGTCGACGCTCCCCGCCCATACTATGGAATTAACGAATCCCACAAGACAAAGTGCCGACGTCCAGATCATGAAAGCGCAGGTGCCCGAATTCCAGGCCTGAAAATGCCATGGCAAGGGGATGAGACAAAGGATGAAGCCGAGGAAAGCACAGATTGGGAACAGAGGGTATGTCGGGTCCAGCGAGCGAACCATTTCTCTACGAAGAAGGGAATGAGGAAGGAAACGTTTTCCATCTTTCTTCTCGACTTTTTGGCCTGATGACGGGACAATGGGAGCCTGAGACAAAACGTAATATTTCAAACCCCGACACATTGTTGGCCAAATCGGGAAATACTCGGGTCTGGCTCAACATTGTTTCTCAAAACAATGGACCACGAGGCATTTGGGGCTTTTCACATAAAACCAGAGGATTCAGCGTCGAAATCCCCACAAGTCTTTGCACCCGCTCTCTAGTCTTCGCCCTCAGACTATTTATCATCCAATATTTCCACTATGCTCTTCGAAGACACCTTCCAAACCATCACAGTCGCAGACATTTCTTCTGCCGCCGTCGAAACTCATGACGAGTTTTCCTCCGCATCGCAGGAGCAAGAGAGTGTTCCAGTCTCCTTCGAACACGCCGACAACTCTGTGAATTACGCATACTGCGTAATCGCTTGAATCATATTCTTATTCCTATTTATCTGGCATTGCCAAGTACCAAGTGAGCTCATTCTTTTCCGAATTCTCGAATCGTCTGATCTGGGCTTTTTAGTCTGCTATCCGAATCTTGCGCCACCGCATGGAGCTTTGCTCCTCGTCCCAGCGGCTAGTCCGCTCAACACTCCTTGACTTATGATCTCTCTTGTCGTATATCTTTTTCCACTCCTGTCATCGTCACTCTCTTCGGGCTTTTTTTCTTGTAGTCCTATGTAACACTTCGATTTCCTCCTCCCAATTTCAGTACGATACCTCAATGTAGCCAATAGTTATTCGACTGAATTTATTCCTCGGTCTGCCCAAAAAACTTGAACCATGGATTAGCATGTGAATACCAGATCTTGGTGACATAATAATCAGATCCCGCGGGACAATAAAAAACGTGGTTGAATTCGGACAATGGAAAACGTGGTTGTATGGTTCCGGACAATGTTCGATTCATGCCGGCCATTGTTGTCAGTTCCTGTCAGAATTCTGGTCGAGGGTCCGGAAACGTGAAAACAATAAACGAGAACAAGAACAATAAATGTAGAACAATAGATTATCAGTGAAACCTAGCTGATCCGTTCAGAAGCACAAGTAACCGAGACGCAGAGAAGGTCTAGCGACTTCTAACTCGACGGATGTTCGACAACATGGCTTCTAAAATGTCTGATATATCGAGCGGAGAAGAGGAGACAAAAGGGAGCGATGAGAGAAAACATATGGAGGGTCCTTCCTAATTAGGCCACAATGGTCACAGTCGACCATAGACTATGAACAATGAGGCGCGCGCAGGCTGTCACGAACAATAGACTATCAGGTCATTATGGAAGGTGGAATGGAAAGCTCGTTCACCTTAAAGATCTGGATATTGTCCGTATTCCCCACTTACATTCGCCTACATCGTCTTCGTCGCTCGCGAAATCATTCCACTCGTCGCATTCTCCGAATCCTCTGATCACAATGGACTCTTTCTCAATCGTATTCCCATCTACCGCTGTCGAGTCGCAAGTGGCCGATGTGCAAGACGTCGTCGTCGTTGATGAAGACAGTCAATATCGTCCGGCGACATGGTGTGTCGTGGCATAACCAATGGTGCGGCCTGATCCTCTCTTTCTTCTCCGACGATCCTGATTCTTCTTCAGCTCACCGACATCCCTATTCCCTAACATCTTCACGTCCGCCTGCCTAAATTCCTTGTAAGCGCCTGCTTTCGTGCACTGCATTCGGACTGACCATTGCATAGATTTTCTCCACCATCCTTTCTCCTCTGCACTAGGGGATAACTTATCTCCTTCGTGTTCACCAAATCGTCTACTTATGCGCCCTCGAGGTGCTCCATCGTATATATCGCACTATCCTTAAATTCCAGTCTCGTCAATGTACAATAGTGTAGTTGCTCGACGCAATACTTACGAAAAACAATTTCTCGTTTCAACCTCGCATGTGAATTCTGTGTCGAAACTGAACAACCTCTATCCAGGAGATGAGTCAAGATGCCAGCCAAGGCGATATTGAACTAAATACCTGGCTTGGAGCTTGAATGTGAGGCGCAAAGAGAGGAAAGGCCTAGCAGAATCATTGAGAATACCACAATGAAGAAGGGAATGGGTTCACCGACGTTAAACGTGCTAGATCCATGGATGATTCAGTGTCACGCCTACTGCGACTTGACGACCTAGAGCCTCGCGGCAGGCGTCTGCATCGAAAGGGTATGATATCGAACGCAGGGGGGAGGGGGTGATTCGGAAGGACGAATAGATAGCTGCGAATGACTTGAGACAGGATTTGAGCGACGGACGCCCAGAATTGTGCGAATGTCGTCCATGGGAGCAAGACGTCTTCCAGCGTAGCAGAGAGGATATCAGCAAACTGCGCCCCGCTCGACCGGGGCCTAATCCCGAGCTGCCCAGGCATCTGTCCGATGTGGTGAGAAGGGCGAGCATACGTCTCGGATAAAATTCGACGCTCGGGAGACGGTTGTTCAAGGGGCATCAAAGAAAGGCTTCCCGAGGGCGTAAATTTGACTCCAGCTTTCTGTCAAATTTTGGGGTCATTGGGCTGAGGATATTTCTTTGCTGGTGAAAATATCCAAGGCAGGGCTCGAGCTGAACACAATTCGAGGTATTTGGTGCGCGTCACGTGACGTTTGGACGACAGCGCTCGATGGTTCACCTCGTCTTTGCCAACCCGGAGAGCAATATGGTCGAATCCGACGACGTAGCCATTGCTTCAAGATGCAGGGCTTCCAACATGAGCAACCCTTTGGTGGAATAATGGCGAAATGAGGGAGGAAGAAGCTGTCGTGCTGGAACTCGAATTATCGACAAATTAAGGGTTATCGGAGGATGAGGAGCGGTCTGCGGCCAGGACGCAGGCGGGAAACATTGGAGGACATGGTTTGCTACAGTGAGGTGTGTCAAATCCGAGGATGTAGTGTCTAGCGAAATGCAATCTGCCGAGACAGTTTTAGACTGGTTCTATGGTGAAAAAGAAGCAAATGGCATACCTGGAAGGTTTTCCTTCGAGGGGGTGACGGAAAAGATGCATTGGTCGATCAATGACGTCGCAAGCATGGTTATATCGCGTCTTCGAATGGCCAGACGACTCCAAGTCGATTTCGAGCCAAAATCCAACCTTTGAAGAACGTCGTGAAACAAGAAAACGGATGGTCCTAGACGATGCGGAATGATTTTAGACAGGTAGATCAATCCGAAAATCATGATAAAACGAACCTTTGGTCGTCACCAAAAATCGGCGGCTAGGAGAGTCGTCGCAAATGCGATTGAGGCGCCGGCGACGGCATTTTTGCGCCAGCTATTGATCCAGGAGAATTCGAGAAGGATAAATGAAGAACATCCAGGCAAGGCCAGTCACTGTGGTCGATTCATGGAGCTCATGAAAATTGGCAGTGCAGAGTCCTGCAGACTGGGCAAAGGCCTAGCACTAGCCTGTATTTCGGACCGCATTCGAAAACGGAAATGGCGCGAAATATAGAGGCTATAGAGCAGAAGTCAGTGAACGATAAAAACGAAGCGCATTGATGCCTACGATGCGGGATTCAAAAAGGCTGAGACATGGCGGAATTCGACCTCTGAGACGATTACCAGGCTACGAGATATCGAGAACCATAATGGTCAGGATCCCGGGGAAGCTGAGAGGAGGCTACCATCGCATTGGGTTGTGGTTCTGGTATACTGTGTGATCCATAGACACAGAATTGTGAAGCATGATGGGGTTTTAGCATGGCATTGGGTTTTGGACGGAATTGCGTCCGCTTGGTTTTGTCGAAGAAATTTGCGTCACGTCACACCCGTCACGGGTCCCGTGACTCTTTGCTCCTCTAAAAGAGCAGCGAGCTTGCAAAAGGGTTCGCGCTTTTCGATAACGGTGTAACGGTGTCAGCTTCTCCTGACGTTATATTCCACCAAACGGTTCACATTGAATATTCTTTTCCGCCTTTTCAGAGTCAACCAGAGCCGAAACAGCCCTCACCCATTTCTTGCGATTTCGCGTCTATGCTCAAGGGATCTCGATAGCCCTCGGCGTCTATATCATTCCATGGATGTTCTGACTGGTTTATACGTGCGAAGCCGGCGTCTGGACCTTTCAATGTGAGCAACAGATTCAAACGAAATTGGCCTCCAGCGATTCGCTATACTCATTCTAGAGACCAGCTAACTCGTTTCAACAGGCATGAATGCCCTCCTCTGGTCACTGAGAATCAATAACTGGCGCCAAAATACCGTCGCCGCCGCCTCAGTCGCATTTGCGACGACTCTCCTAGCCCCCGACTTTTGGTGACGACCAAAGGTTCGTTTTATCATGATTTTCGGATTGATCTACTTGTCTAAAATCATTCCGCATCGTCTAGGACTATCCGTTTTCTTGTTTGACGACGTTCTTCAAAAGTTGGATTTTGGCTCAAAATTGACTTGGAGTCGTCTGGTCATTCGAAGACGCGATATAACCATACTTGCGACGTCATTTATCGACCAATGCATCTTTTCCGTCGCCCCCCCTCGAAGGAAAAGCATCCAGGTATGTCATTTGCTCCTTTTCACCATAGAACCGGTCTAAAGCTGTCTCGGCAGATTGCATTTCGCTAGACGCTACGTCCTCGGATTTGACACGCCTCACAGCAAGCCATGTCCTCCCATGTTTCCCTCCTGCGTCCTAGCCCCAGACCGCTCCTCATCCCCCGATAACTCTTGATTTGTCGATAATTCGAGTTCCAGCACGACAGCTTCTTCCTCCCTTATTTCGCCCTTATTCCACCAAAGGGTTGCTCATGTTGGAAGACCTGCATCTTGGAGCGATGGCTATGTTGTCGGATTCAACCATATTGCTCTCCGGGTTGGCAAAGACGAGGTGAGCTATCGAGCGCTGTCGTCCAAACGTCACGTGACGCTCACCAAATACCTCGAATTGTCTTCAGCTCGAGCCCTGCCCTGGATATTTTCACCAGCAAAGAAATATCCTCCGCCCAATGACCCCAAAATTTGACGGAAAGCCGGAGTCAAATTTACGCCCTCGAGAAGCCTTTCTTTCATGCCCCTTGAACAGCCGTCTCCCCAGCGTCGAATTTCATCCGAGACGTATGGTCGCCCTTCTCACCACATCGGCCAGATGCCCGGGCAGCTCGGAATTAGACCCGGTCGAGCGGGGCGCAGCGTCTGCTACGCTAGAGGACGTCCTCCTCCCATGGACGACATTCGCGGGCTTGCGAATACAAGTTCGATGTGGGTTCATGATTACTGTACAATGTTGACGTCAGGTACTCGTTATCAGCTTGTACTGCCTGCAGCACAACTGATTCGTCTGACCGTGGTAGGCTCTAGAGCATCTGCGTGCCTTGAAGGCCAATTGAAGATAGGTAAAGTGGCCTCTCTTCCTTACCAACCGCGGATCTAACCTTTCACTTTCAGGTTTCCTTCCGATGGGGACTGAAATGAGATTTCGCTTATCGTGTAGTATAAAGTATTTGAACCTTGGCCTCCTTGTCGTCGCTCGCTGACCATACTTTCAGGGTCATTCGGTTTTGTTTTCGGTGTAGAATCGATAGCATATTCGAATCACAAAGTACAAACATAATGGATTCGACTTTGGTTGCCTTTTCATATTCAACCTCCTCCTTTCGGGACGTCAACCACCTGGTCGTGCTCTCCTCTGATTGATATATCTTGTCCATCATGAGGCTTGTGCCACCGTCTCACTCGTTCATCTCGGCCTTGTTGGTTGTGCCTCAATTCATCAAGGCAGAGGCAGCCTATATCCGGCGATTATTAGTCTGGATCTGTGTTCCACTCTATCAAATGTTTGTTGCAGCAAAAAGCCTTTGCTCTTTGTTGTGCACTTCGGTATTTCATCTCTCCGAGACGTTGGTCTTGGTATTCCACATGACAGTTTGCAACCCATATAGTTTTCCGCGGATGGCGGTGACTTTGTGGTGACTAGTTAGAGTCTCGTGCCAATGAAGTGATACATCCAAAATGCGAGTCAAGGTTTCTCGAGAGTGGTATGGTTCTGACCTCCTTGAAAACCGAAGACCCTTCTTTTGTTCGCTCTTTTTGCGGCGGTGAGTGATCCGCTTTGGATCCATTGACTTTCGAATACGTACGCACCGGAGTTTTCTCTCTTCTCCAGTCCATCGTTCAAACCGTCACTCACTGCCAGATGGGCGTCAGAAATTGAACTTTTGAGGTCCGAGCGAGGTATAAAAGCACAGTGGTCAAGTATCTTCATCTTCAGTTCGCTCTTGCAACCTCCTTAGCTTTGACATGCTCTCTGCAAAGTTCATACTCGCCGCTTTCTCCACCTTTGTCGCTGTCTCAGCCGCTCCTGGAGCTGAAGCTCTAGGCATTCGAAGTGAAGTAAGTCCTCAATCCTCTCAATCCCCTTCATCACTCATGATTCTCGATAGCAAAGTTTTTCAACCATAACTGTTTGCGTCGACAGTATCAGCCCACCCCAGGGTTGTGTTAACATCCTGATTAACTCCGAAGTCTGTATCAACCTTACAGGAGCGTTCAATTTCCTTAACAAAGAAATTTCGTCAGCCAAGGTTCCTGCAGGATTCACGTGCACACTCTTCGAGTATGTGTTACCTAGAACTGCTATTCCTGGTGTATCTTTAGCTAACTATTTCAAGGGACTTTTTCTGCCACAACGGTGGAGTTATTCACCACGATGTTGCTGTGCTCACTGGAGGAACTTGGAACTTGACTAATGTCCAAGGCATTGCAGGAACTCAGAACTTCAATGACTTGACGACCTCGCTCAGCTGCTCGTTTATCATTACGTAAATGGACCATGGGAGCCAGAAGAGAAGTGAAAGACGGCGTCACTATGAAATTACTATCGTAATATTTGATATTACTGGCCGATGGTATGCATTCAAAAACATTTGCACCTTCAGCGGAAGCAATGATGTGGATGTAGCAAAGATAGAGGGGGTTCAGTTATCTTTGGACTTGCTTCGTAGCATCATCCGGATCAAATCTGTTTGAGCGTCCTCAGGATTCAACCTGTTTGCTTCAGGCCCAGTCGTGGTTGCGAGCTCTCCCAAACGGAACACTTTCGCCGGTGGCGGTGTATAGTAGGGGATTCGCCTCTCGGATATTAGCAACTTCAACTACTGTTACAGCCTATTTCGAAAACCTTGTCACACGCCATCTTTTTTTGATGTAATAATATAAATAAAAATCATGTCCCCAAAAGGAATTTTGGCCGGGTACGCAGAAAAATCCCTTCTCACCGCGACCATCACACGAAAATGAACCTCCGGAATATCCTTGCTGGGACCCCGCCAGCGCTCAAATTCCCTTATGATAACACATTATGAATCCTTTTCCCTAAGAAGAGCCAGGTCAGTTGATTCTATGTCTGATGCAAATGAAATACCACTTGATGAGCCCATTGAGCTTGGTAGGCTACATGATGAGACCCCAAGCAAATAGGCGGTATCTTCTTCTATATAGCCCCCATCAAGGAGCTAGAGTGCTCGCTCTTTCAGGTCTTTATTGATGTGACGGTAAACCATGGATGATGGAGGAATGAATGCAGGCTGGAGATATTTCCTTTTGGGGACATGATTTTTATTATATTATTACATCAAAAAAAGATGGCGTTTGACAAGGTTTTCGAAATAGGCTGTAATGATGAGCTATATGTACCAGACTCGGCTCCAGAGACTTGGATCTGCCACTGGTAGATGCCTACTGAGCTTTCGCGACTGTCGAGTCGTATGCCCAGCTCGGGACGCCGGTTTTCCACTCGAGAGATCGAGAACACTTTCGATGGCGACAGAGACAGTATACTTGCCATGACTGGGATCAGCAAGCCGCGATCACAGCCGTTGGCGGAACATCTTCGCCGGAGATAAGATGCTTTGTCACTATTACTCATCTTCTCGGCCCAGGAAAATAATATATCTTTGCGACTCCCACCTGCCAAAAAATACTGTAAATGTATGTTTTCGCCGGCCAGAAGCTGAGTAATAGCCGCCGGGAATCTTATCTCTGGGTAAGATGTTCTGCGAACGGCTGTGGATACTGTAGGCTTTCTATCTGGGGCTCTCGATGCTGTGTCTGCGCTAAACAAGCTCGAACTTAACACGGCCTTCATATTCATTTTGTGAGGAGTTGTTCCATTGAAGATCCTCTAATACAAATTTCAGTAGTAAAGATGTGCAAGTGCCCTCAATGGGACACCCTGTCAATTCAGAACACATATTTCACAGGCGGAAAAGAAGTCAATGCGACGACAGGCCAAATCAATGTCGTTGGAGCGACTCGGTCTGGCTCATATGCCGCAAAAAGGCCATATTGTGGGGGTGCGTTTAAAGAGACGCACACTCACGGCATACAGCATCAGATCCACCGAGGCGTTCATAAAGTACATCAACTCAAACAGGCCAACCACAGTCGCCAGCTAGATTCCTCATCACCCCGACAAAAAGCTGACCCTCATCTCGTACGCGGAGACCTTTGGCGCATTCAGTATCTGTGACGAGAAAGCGACTTATCACGACATTCTGTGCCAACAAGCCAGATGTCGCTTAAGAGATTTTCACGAAGTTGCACGAGAATCTCGCCATAGAGAGACTGGGGGATACATTTGGAGGTGATGAGTTCTTGGAAACTTATCCTGGTATGTCAAGCAATGCACTGTCTACCTCCAGCACTGCTAAATCAGTATCTCAACGAGACTAGTTTGGAGGGTTGAAACTGTGCGGCTATTTCTTGGTTGTCTTGGTCAATAATAGATATACACGTCCTTGAGATCATAAGTTTTTTATCCGTGAAACCGGGACAACACATCGTAATCAGCACTACGATTCGAAGGCGAAGCGTAGGGACCGCGTGATGTGAATATTATGCCACCGGGCTTGTTTGTGCTTGATCGGTATTGGAATTGTAATCAAGTTCAAAGACAAAACAATGTAACCAGTACGTGCCGTTTTGTCTGAAGGGAAATGATGTTCATCCAAGCATACAACTTGAATGATATCCTGTTTGAGTCTGCACCGATGTTGGTACTGACGTTTGTCAATTGTTCCATTCCACAATGTAGATCTCTTAAGATTTCCGTTATAATGATACCAAAGTAGCACTGACGAGGTTCGACTTAGAAGAAGAGTACTACTCAAATCAAAGTCTTCCGAGCATGCAGATGGTGAGTCGAGAGACCTTTCTTTCTACTGACCTCCGAGGATCCATTCTGATACCAAGTTCATATAACAAGAATATCCGGAACTTGAACAGCTATAAGGCGTCCCTAGTACATGCTACAAATCAAGTCTTACTACACAATACTCTCAACCGGAATCCCAATCAAGTTGAGTCAGCAGAACTCAACTAGAGAGGGAAACAGCTGTACGAGCTCGTCAAATCATTGAAGTTCTGAGTTCCTGCAATGCCTTGAACTTGAGCGAAGTTCCAAGTTCCTCCAGTGAGCACAGCAACATCGTGGTGAATAACTCCACCGTTGAGACAGAACGAGTCCCTTGAAATAGTCAGCTAAAGATACACCAGGAATAGCAGTCCTAGGTCACACATACTCGAAGAATGTGCACACGAATCCCGAAGGAAACCTGGCCGCCGAAAGTTGTTTGTTGAGGAAAGCGAGCCCTCCTGTAAGGTTGACACAGCTGCCGCCGATGAGCGGGAAGGTAAAACAACCCTGGGCTGGGCTGATACTGCCGCTGCAAATAGTTATGGTTGGCTATCGAGAATCATGAGTGACAAAGGCGATTGAGAGGATTGAGGACCTACTTCATTTCGAATGCCTAGAGATTCAGCTCCAGGAGCGGCTGAAACAGCGACAAAGGTGAGGAAAGCGGCGAGGATGAACTTTGCAGAGAGCATGTTAAAGCTAAGGAGGTTGCAGGAGTGAACTGAAGATCTTCGAAGGTACTTGACCACTGTGTTTATATACCTCGCTCGGACCTCAAAAGTTCAATTCCTGACGCCCATCTGGCAGTGAATGACGGTTTGAACGATGGACTGGAGAAGAGAGAAAACTCCGGTGCGTACGTATTCGAAAGTCAATGGATCCAAAGCGGATCACTTATCGCCGCAGAAAGTGCGAACGAAAGAAGGGCCTTCAGTCTGCAAACAGATCAGAAAAATAACACTCTTGAGGAATCTTGGCTTGCATTTCGGATTTATCACTTCGTTGGTACGAGATTCTAACTGGTCACCGCAAAGTCGCCGACATCCGCGAAAAACCATATGGGTTGAAAACTGTCATGTGGAATGCCAAGATTTAGTCTCTCCCAGAGAGACTCGGTACGAGACCGACGTCTCGGAGACAGGAAACTCCGAAGTCCACAACAAGAAATAAAAGTTTGCACAACCAACGAAGGTCGAGATAAACGAGTGAGACGTCAACGGTGATACAAGACTCAATGAACCAGATATATCAATCACAGGAGAGCAAGACCGGATGGTTGACGTCCTGAAAGGAGGAGGTTGAATATGGAAGGGCAACCGAAGTCGAATCCATATGCTTGTACGTTACCATTTGAATGTATCATCGGTTCTACACCGAAAACAAGACCGAATGGTGATTTTGAAAGTATGGTCAGCCAGCAAGGTCAAGGAGGTCAAGGTTCAAATACTTTATATTACACGATAAGCGAAATCTCATTTCAGTCCCCATCGGAAGAAAACTTGAAAGTGAAAGGTTAGATCCGCAGTTGGTAAGGAAAAGAGGTCACTTTACCCGTCTTCAATTGGTCTTCAAGGCACGCAGATGCTCTAGAGCCTACCACGGTCAGACGAATCAGTTGTGCTGCAGGCAGTACAAGCAGATACTTAACGAGTACCTGACGTCAACATTGTACAGTAATCATGAACCCAGTCCAACTGGATCGAAAAGATATGACATCGAATGTAGAAGGCGAGGAATTGTAAAGAAGGAGGAATGGGCCTGTGTGAATGACCTGAGAGAGGATTTGAGTGACAGACGTTCAATGTTGTCCATTGTACTGAGACGTCCTCTGGTATAAGAGATAAAGGATCGCATACTGGCACCCGGACAAACGAGATGCTAAGCTCCAGCTGCCCAGACATATCAACAATGTGTTAAAAAGGGCGACCATCCCTCTGAGATAGAATTCGATGCTCGAGAGACGGCTGTTCGAGGTGCGACAGAGAAAGGCTTCCCGAGAGCGCAAATTGCACTCTGGCTTTCCCTAATTTTTTGGCGGCAATTGGAAGCAGTGAATCATTTCCTGGTAGAGATTCTGAAGGAATAGCTCGAGCCATTCCAGCGACAGGTGCTTCACTGGAGGATGCAGGACTTCTAAAATGGGCAACCTTTGTTGGAATAAGGGCAAAGCGAGGGAGAAAGGACCTGGCGTGCTGGGACTTGAATTATCGACAAATGATGGGTTATCTCGGGATGAGGACCTTTCTGAAGCCAGGATGCAGACTAAAACATTTCAAAACGTGGTTGGCGACAGTAGGACCTGTCAAAGCCAGGGGAACAGCGTCCGGCAAAATACAATCCGCCGAGACAGAGTTTTAGACTGGTTCAATGGTAAAAAGGAGCAAATGACATACCTGGAAGCTTTTCTTTCAAAGATACGACAGAAAAATATGCATCGATGGTCAAGGATGTCTTCTCCTGCCTCCTCGAATAGCAGAGACGACCCCAAGGCGCTTTTGAGCTCAATTTGAGCTCCAAATCCAACTTTTGAAGAACATTGCCAGAAAAGGAAAGGATGGTCCTGGACGATGCGGAATGATTTTAGACAGGTATATCAACCCGAAAATCATGATAAAACGAACCTTGAGTCGTCACCAAAAATCGTCGGGCAGGAGAGTCGTCGTAAAAGCGATCGAGACGCTGGCGGCGGCATTTTGGCGCCAGCCATTGATTCTTAGTGATCATAGGAAGATACTAATGCCTCCTGAAAGGAGTTAGCTGGTCTCCAGAATGAGCATAACGAACCGCTACAGGTCAATTTCCTTGGATTCTGCTACTCACATTGAGAGCTCGGGACGGCAGTGACGCAAGTATAAACCAATCAGAATGTCCATGTAATGATATAGACGCCGATCGCTATCGAGACGCGTTGAGCATGGACGCGAAATCGCAAGAAATCGGTTTGAGGGGTGTTTCGGCTTTTTGACTCTGAAAAAGCGGGAAAGAATATTCAGCGTGAACCGTTTGGTGGAATATAAACGTCAGGAGAAGCTGACACCGTTACAACACCGTTATCGAAAAGCGTGAACCCCCTTGCAAGCTCGCTGCTCTTTCAGAGGAGCAAAGAGTCACGGGATCCGTGACAAGGCGTGACGTGACGCAAATTTCTTCGACAAAACCAGGTTAAACAACCAAGCGGACGCAATTCTGTCCAAAGCCCAATGCCATGCTTCACAATTCTGTGTCCTATGGATCACAAAGCATACTAGAACCACAACCCAATGCGATGGTAGCCTCCTCTCAGCTTCCCCAGGATCCTGACCATTATGGTTCTCGATATCTCGTAGCCTGGTAATCGTCTCAGAGGTCGAATTCCGCCATGTCTGAGCTTTTTCCAAAGCCCAGCCTTTTTGAATCCTGCGTTGTAGGCCTCCATGCGCTTCGCTTTTATCGCTTACTGACTTCTGCTCTATAGCCTCTATATTTTCGCGCCATTTCTGTTTTCCAATGCGGGCCGAAATACAGGCTAGCGCTAAACCTTTGCCCGGTCTGCAGGACTCTCTACCGCCAATTATTCATGAGCTCCATGAATCGACCACAGTGACTGGCCTTGCCTGGCTGTTCTTCATCGAATTTCCCTGGTCGTCTCAGTGACACAGTGCTGTCAAGGCTGCAGCGTCCTAGTCGCCCTTTTCAACGGTGGTACTGGACAGGACGAGAGGTCTTTTGGGTAAAGGAAGGACATGTGCCAAGAGGACCGGTCGCCGGTTGGTATGGGGAGAACGAGCGAGGAAGAGGAGCACAGGAGGTTGGGATGCAGAGTAAAGGGACGTCGGGATGAAGAGCAGGAGAAGCCTGGGATGAAGAGCAAAGCCGCACCGTCTCGATGACGAGACAACCCGAAAGCCCCATGACCATGCAGCGGAAATCACCCAGCATCCAGCATTGCCAACTCCACCTCTTTGTCGATCCTCTTCGCCATCTTAGCAAGACCATCATCGGAATTTCCGCTGCGGCTTTGTCGTCGCTCCATCCTAGATGACCATTACCATCGACCAGCTTCTTTGTCGACAGCTTTTCAACGTCATGATGTTCCGTGACCCCCTTGACCAGACCCGCACATATCAACCTGACGACAGATGCAGTCGAAACCTTTTGTGTGGTCTTTAACCAGCATCATGATCACAACGTCTTTCTTAGAGCCTTGGTCATTGCGACGCCCTTGCCTTGATTGACGAGGAATGTCGCTAGACGCAGGAGGTCAAGCAAGGAGCCGAATATGGAGAAGAAATGCATCGGACGTCCTGCGCCAGCTTTCACGTCTCTTCCACCGTTTTCTCCAACCGCTCATACGATTTCCCTTTTCCTTCGCCGGTACACATTTCGAGCACATTGGCAAACAAGAGAAATTACCAGCATCACCAAGGTATTCTAGCTTCTTCCTTCCGTATTCGTGGGCTTACGACATTTTCTAGCCATTCAAATTTCATTGCCGTCGCTCTTGGTTGCCACAAGAGCATCATGCAGACCTCAGTCTCAGCGCTTTCTCTGGCCAGGATACCTGGTCCTTGGAGCCAGAGCCGTCCCCAGGTCGACATCGCCATCTTTTCGAGAGCGGGTCCCATTTCTCTCTCACCCTCATCGACCGCAATGAGGCTAAATACCACGATGACCCTAGATACATTCGCCAACAACCTCATCGATCATCATCTTTGTGATGACCTTACTTTCATTGCTCGTCTGTCAGTCTTCCAGTTTTGGTGAACAGTATCACCTCTTTTCTCGTGACGGCATCGACCATTGTTGAGTTATCCTCCCGATCACTTGCCTTAGGTGTAAATCATGTGATCTGTGGACTCTGAATTATATTTTACAAGCTTTAGGTTCCTCCCTTCGGTCGTAACCACAGCTTGTCGGGGCGGAGCCCCGAACCCCATTTAGCCGCCCTGCGGGGCGCTGCTTATCCAATGATTATGTCAGATCAAATAATTAATCAGCATCCTCGTGACATTGTGTTTCTAAGTATAGATTATTTTCCAGTGTGACACTCGTTACTGTGTGATTCTGTTTGCACTATCAGGTGACACTGTCCGCGTCTCTCGTCTCCTAGCGCAGCGCCTTTGTTGGTCGCGTTAAATCTATGTCTCGAATCTCGCCAACACTGCAATTCAAGCCTGAATATGCCTCCAAGGGCTGGTAGATGTCAAATTAAAGCACTAATCATTTATTCTTTTGACCCACCGGCAGGACTAGATTCACTATTTTCCTTTCCAAATACGTTCCATGCCCAGAGCCAACAATCATCTCCAGTCCCTGTAGCGACCTCACCGACCTCTCAACCTCCTTCAGATCCCCGTGATATCGCTCAGCTCACCAATCTACCCTGGGATTCCTGGACGTCACCAGCACCGAGTCCATCAGTCTCTCCAGCACCTTCCAGTACTCTCATCTTCATCAGACGATTTAGCCGAGATGATTGGATATCATAAATTCTTTTTTTTTTTTTGGTTTAAAGCCTCTATTGATTCGCTGCAGCACTGTACACTAAAACAAGGTACTCGACAATGTCGTCTCGCAGTTGAATCGGCTCGGTGACTCGAGGCACTGGGCCTCAGAAATATATCTTACCACAGGGAAATGCTTTGCGCACATATTGTGTGGGGCTGATGGTTTGCACGGGGATCCTTTGCTCCTCTCTTCCTCTCTCCTACCTTTTTACCTTTTTTCCACCGGTTTAAATCATAATCATAATCATACTTCCTATCCAACTCCTCTTCTTCCCACAAAACTTGGATTTGTGCCAGTTGTCTTACCCACTAAAACCCCGCTCTCCTTGGTCCAGTCGACCGGGAGGCTGTTATTCTTATCAAGAATTCCGTCCCAGGTTTGAAGTACCATCTTGGTCCTCAGTGCATGTCTTCCGTACTTTGCTTTGTTGGTCCGGGCGCAGTCTAAAGCTACGCGCGCGTTTAATGCGTCGAAAAAACGGTTTTCGAGTTCTGCCTTGGTTGCTCGAGGGCGAACCTTCCCTTGTTCATCAGGTATTGTTCTTTCATTCCTTATCTTCCATATTAGGTATGCGGCTTCGGAAACGACAATTCGGAAGAGTCTCGAGGCCCCTGTCCTTTGTTTTCCCCTTGGTGACCTAAAATCCGCCAAACCACATGCCATGATTCTGCCGAACTCGGGCTTGTACCATTTTACAGTGGTCTTCCGGTACCAGACTTCTTCGGCCATTTCCCAGATATCTCGTTGTCCTGGGGCTCTGCGAATATGAGTCATGTCTTCAAGGGTGCCACAGGTTTCACAGGTTCCGCGTGCTTGGAATTCTGTGTCCTTCATCCTGGTCCAGTATTCTCCGGTTTTATATGCGCTATGCATTGTCATCCAGAAGAAGTACCTTGTTTGGCGTGTAAGGTCCGTATGTCTGATTGACTTCCAGATTCTCCTATTGGTTGGCAGGTCTCCGTTGCTTATGCCCTGGGCAGCAAATCATGTTTTCTCCAGATTGGACATGGTATCCTTTCGTTCTATCTGTCCAAGGTAGAAGGTTCTCTTGCGAGGCCTACCGTGCATCGACACGTCCAAGGGAAACACCATGAGCTCCCATCTCCATTTCAGAAGAGGGAACCGGCGGGGGATTTTGTCCTCTCGGGCCATACAGAGGAACTATCTCTGTATGCCACGGCCCACTCTGTGCTTGTACGAAGAACCAATTCGCACCAGAGCTTCCCGTTCCCATCCTGGTGCTTCGTTTGGGCCTATGGCACCCGTACAGATCCGCAAACCAAGATGAGTCCACCGCCTTGCCGATCTGCTTGTCCCAGCAGAGTTTCTCGACTAACCACCTTCCTTTGCCAGGCCAAAACCCAGAGGAGGCTGAGGGTGTCCTGCGACCATGTTGGTCTCGGATAGTTTTTAAAAACGATTCCCCCCAATTATCGTCGCCTACGCCACAATTTCGCCGTTTTACCGGTTCCCAGAGCACCCTTTTACGGGATTTGGCAAGTTTGGTAGTTTAAAGTCATTCCAGACAGGCAATGCGGTGTGGAAATACCTCCAGCTGCTAACCTCCTTTACCAAGGGAGAGCCGCTAGCCTATTTTTAACGTCATCACGGACGCAGAGCAAAGGCACACTGATAGCCCAATGCAAACCCCATGAAGCCAAGAGGGGACTCTGTAGATTTACGTCATCTCAGACGGGCCGAGACAGGGACCGTCTAACGCGAGAAGGGAAAATGCCATCATTCTGTAAAGTAGCTAGCTCGGGACTGTAGCAACAAGAATGTGACATCACCTGGTTCTATATGCGAAAGAAAGTCCTCTCTGCGGACTACCAACGCTTCGAATCAGGACCCGATACTCACTTTCTCCCCACCGACAGCGACCTCTACCGCACGCTACAATAGCCACCGTCGGATCCAAAACCAAGGCCTGAATAGCCACCGCGGACTTGGAGGTCTCAAGCGCCCTCCATCATCATACGGATCCAAAACCGACCTTGGAATAGCCACCGACCGGATCCAAAAGCAGCGCCGTAGATTAGCCGATATCGGAAAAAATAGGATCATACCGGAGGTACAGCTACCCACGAACCAATTCAGCCACGTCAGCAGACGGGAGAGAGCCCTCCGAAAACCAGGTCCTGGGCCAGACCATGCGAGAAGCCAGAGCACAAGAAAGAGAAAAACTCTGTGAGGAATGCTGTGATTTCTGCTTCTGAAACAACCTCTTCTTGGCCTTTTTTCGCAGACCTAGAGACGTGGGCACTAGCCAAAAAGCGTGGGAAAACCGGAGAAGGTGATGGTAAGAGATCAAGAAGCGCTTGGATATCATAAATTCTCGATTTCAGTGCCGAATCCCATTCCCTATGCTGTATCTCCTTACCATGCACGAACCAAGGCTGCCAAAATGTCACAACAGCGCCAGGAAAAAAGACCTCGTCTATCAGATAAGAAGCCTGTTGGCCCTGCCAACATTGAGCTTGATGATGACGGCGAAATCATGCCTTTCAAACGCCAGCGCCGCTCAGAGCCTGTTCCTCAGCCATCTTCCCAGTCATCAAGCAGCAGTGGGTCTCCTTGGGGTGATTGGGAATTCTAGTATATCTTGATTGGACTTGAGATTGAAATTCTTGCATATCGTACATTCTAGTTGCATTGGACTTGGCATTTATTTCTCGTTTTGTCATTTTAGGGTTTACTACTTTTATTTCAATTATATTGTTAGGGTTACAAGTAACATGGTCACGAATCCCACGTTTCAGATCACATGAGTTACCTGCTAAGGCAAGTGATCGGGAGGATTATTTAGCAAGTGGCATCGACCGCCTCTTGTCTTGTAGCGTCGACCAATTCTTTTTCGTGGTGTATTTCGGATCGAGCGGAAGAGAAGAAGACATCTTTCGATTCCTGCAGCCAGGCTCTGCCTTAGTTCTGATATAATAGAACTTTGTGGGAGAAGGGTGTGACCAATGATGTGTCGCGGCAAACGTCCGGCCCGACTGCCGACGCTTCCCGAGAATGGCAAGATCCCGCTCTCGCGTTTGTGCACCCAGTAGCGACCGCAAGAGAAGTGAAAGACGATGTCACTATGAAATCAGTATCGTAATATCTAATATTACCAGCCGATAGTATGCATTCAAAATCATTTGGACGTTCAGCGGAAGCGATAATTTGGATGTAGCAAAGATCGAGGGGGTTTAGTTATCTTTGGACTTGCTGCGAAGCACCTGGTCAAATGTGTTTGAACTTCCTCAGGATTCAACCTGTTTACTTCAGGCCCAGTTGTGGTTGCGAGCTCTCCCAAACGGAACATGTTCGTCGATGGCGGTGTATAGCAGGTGTGATGGTGGCGTGACAGAACGTCGCGTCGCCGTGCACAAGAGAAATAGAGAAGAGCAAGATGCTCAGAGAGTCAACCAAAATGAACAGATGTAACAGTGGATCTCAGTTAAGGAATACAGAACAAGACTAGCTAGCTTGAGTGCTGTATGAGTTAGGAGAAAGTCACCGTTACAGCCTCTTGGATATTAGCAACTTCAACTATCGTTTGATGATAGACTATGTACCAGATTCGGCTCTTCGGATGTGCCGCTGGTACACGTCTTCTGAGAAGCTGTCGAGTCGTACAGAGCTCAGGACGGTTTTTCACTTGAGAGGCCGAGACCACTTTCGATGGCGACGGAAACGGGATACCATAACTGGCATTAACAAGCCGCGATACTCTAGGTTGTGTTTCATGTGATTCTGGCTCCGCTGAATGAATATGGAGGCCATGTTTCCCGAGTTTATGTGAGAAGTCATTCCATTGAAGTTCCACTGGTACAATTTCAGTAGCAAAAATGCCGAGAGTACAGTATGTGCAAGTGCCTTCAGTTGAACACCCTCTCAATTCAGAACTCATGTTTCACAGGCGGGGAAAAAAGTCAATGCGACGAAAGGCCAAATCAAAGTCGTTGGAGCGACTCGCTCTGGCTCATATGCCGCAAAAAGACCATATTCTAGGGCAGCGTTTAAAGAGACACACGCTCATCTGTTCATGAACTACATCAACTCAGACCAATCACAATCGCCGCCCAGATTCCTCATCACTCCGACAAAAGGCTGACTTTCATCTTGTAGATGGAGACCTTTGGCGTATTCAGTATCTGTGACGTCGATTTTGCGACCACATTCTGTGCCAACAAGCCAGATGTCGCTTAAGATGTTTTCACGAAGTTGCACGGGAATCTCGCGATAGGGAGACTGGGGGATACATTTGGGGGTGATGAGTTCTTGGAAAGTTATCCTGGTACGTCAAGTGATGCACTGTCTACCTCTAGCACCGCTAAATCAGTATCTCAACGAGACTAAGTAGTTTGGGGGGGGGGGGGGGGGGGTTGAATACTGTGTGGCCATTTCTTGGTCTTGATCAATAATAGATATATATGTCTTTTAGATCAGTTTTTCTCCCTGACACCGGGACAACACATCGTAATCAGCACCACGAAAGTGAAGCGTAGGGACCGCGTAATGTGAATATTGCGCCACCGGGCTTGTTTGTGCTTGATCGGTATTGGAATTGCAATCAATTTCAAAGACAAAACAATGGAACCAGTACGTGCCGTTTTGTCTGAGGGGAAATGATGTTCATCCAAGCATACAACTTGAATGATATTCTGTTTGAGGATTCTGTTTGAGTCTGCACCGATGTTGGTACTGACGTTTGTCAATTGTTCCATTCCACAAAGTAGATCCCTGAAGGCTTCCGATCTAATGATACCAAAGTAGTACTGATGAGGTTTGAACTTAGAAAACGAGTACCACTCAAATCAAGGCCTTCCGAGCATGCAGATGGTGAGTCGAGAGATCTTTCTTTCTGCAGACCTCCGATCCATTCCGATACCAAATTCATCCTACGAGAATATCCTGAACTTGAACAAATATAAGGCGTCCCTAGTACATGCTATAAATCAAGTCTTACTATACAATACCCTCAACTAGACAGGCGAGCAGCTGAATGAGCTCGTCAAGTCATTGAAGTTCTGAGTTCCTGCAATGCCTTGAACTTTAGCCAAGTTCCAAGTTCCTCCAGTGAGCACAGCAACATCGTGGTGATTAACTCCACCATTGAGGCAGCCAAAGTCCCTTGAAATAGTTAGCTAAAGATACACCAGGAATAGCAGTTCTAGGTAACACATACTCGAAGAATGTGCACACGAATCCTGCAGGAACGCTGGCCGATGAAATCTCTTTGTTGAGG
The DNA here is from genome assembly GCA_029320655.1 of Mycena floridula. NCBI lineage: Eukaryota > Fungi > Basidiomycota > Agaricomycetes > Agaricales > Mycenaceae > Mycena > Mycena floridula. The sequence goes on from JARIHS010000011.1 coordinate 1,459,245, forward strand.
AAAGTGAGCCCTCCTGTAAGGTTGATGCAGCTGTCGGAGACAACCGGGACGGTAACACAACCCTGGGCTGGGCTGATACTGCCGCTGCAAACAGTTATGGTTGCAGAGGCTTGCTATCGAGAATCATGAGTGACGAAGGTGATTGAGAGGATTGAGGACATACCTCACTTCGAAGGCCTAGAGCTTCAGCTCCGGGAGCGGCTGAGACAGCGACAAAGGTGGAGAAAGCGGCGAGGATGAACTTTGCAGACAGCATGTTAAAGTTAAGAAGGTTGCAGGAACGAACTGAAGATGAAGGTACTTGACCACTGCTTTTATACCTCGCTCGGACCTCAAAAGTTGAATATTAAGTTCGATTTCTGACGCCCGTCTGGCACTGGATGACGCTTTGAACGACAGACTGGGGAAGAGAGAAAGCTCCGGTGTCTACGTATTCGAAGGTCAGTGGATCTAAAGCGGATCACTTATCGCTGCAAAAAGTGCGAACGAAAGAAGATCTTCGGTCTGCAAAGAGGTCAGAAACATATCACTCATGAGGACCCTTGACTCACATTCAGATGAGCACTTCGTTGGTACGAGACTCTAACTAGTCACTGCCAAGAAACTGCCAAGTCGCCGGCATCCGCGGAGAACTATAAGTATGGGTTGAAAACCGTCATGTATGAAGGAACGTGCCAAGAGGAACCGCCATCACCGCCATGGGAAAATGAACCGACTCACCCTGCATGGCATCATTTTCTTGTTTTCGCGACCGTAGCGTTCCTGCTCTCTGGAGTGTCACCAAATTCATTGGGTCAAAATGATATCAATATAACCTTGCTACCTGCCGTCTCATACCTCCAATAGATTGGTTTGAATAATGCTGACATTGATGCTTGACGTCAAAGAATGACACATCAATGTGACATAAGTCCATCACAGCCACCGGCAGCCGTGATGCCAGGAGAAAGATTTGAGGGGCGGAGGTGAAAGACCTCCGCCCCTCAATCTTTCTCCGTAGAGTGGCTAGTTACGAGCATAAAGTGGAATGTAGACCTCGCGGAGACAGAAATCACCGGAATCTGCGACTATAAACCAAAAAGCTTGCACGACAGATACCTTTGTGAATGGAACACAGATCCAGGCAATGATCGGCAGATATAGGCCCGGTAGATTGAGGACATCGAACGGCCGAAACACGGAGAAGGAGCATCATGATTCCCTGAGGCTAGAAATTGGTCTCCACTGATACATGCCAGGCTTTGAGCAGCAGCGGCAAACGACCACACAGCTAGGACTACCATATCTGACTGTCCTACCAATAGCGGCTGAGAAGAGAGACCAGCCTGATATCGGTCAGAAATCGGTTTTGATTTCAGACGTCGAATAGTATACATTTACGAATACCAGGGTGGTGTCAATGTCTTTGACGAAACCTGAGAAAACGTCATTCGTACCGGCTGACAACCTCCATGCAGTTCTCCCAAGGGCCGGGACTGACCTCTGGGATAAACTGATATGGCTGAGAAGGCGGAAAGTTCGACACTTCGACACTGGTCCTCGGGTAGACGAAAAGAATCAGCGCACCAGAGACTGAGGGACCACTTCAGCAAGTTATTTATTGGAATTCGAGTATCCCAATTTAAACGAGTGGTTAAGGATCGCTCTCTACGAGTGAGGGCAAGGTGGTACAACTGTCGAGGACGACCAGACTACACAAGTCTTTTAAATCATTGGACAATTCTAGATCCGACATCGCGTACTGATTATTATGTGGATATAGTTCCTCTGAGTTGAGATTTTTGGAGACTGGGAAAAGTACCACTGACAAGGTTCGACCTCACGAAAAAGTACTACTCAAATCAAAGCCTTCCAAGTATTCAGATGGTAAGTTGAGAGACCTTTGTTTCTACCGACTTCTATGCTGGTGAAACTGGGGAAATATTATTTCTGTCACTTTCATTCAATTTCGGTCTCCCGCCTAATAGAACTTTCGGATCTCACGCCCAATTCGACTCAAACCTCATGCCTAATTCATGTTGTGTCGCCACTGATTCAGATATAATCAGATCTGGGATTGACTAATAATGCCTTTCAGCAGCTCCAATAACCATACACAAAGCTAGATTCATCATAAAATGAGGGTATTAAATGCCTTGCACCTCATTCAAAGTACCTATTTTCGCTGTTTGTTCGGACTTTCAATGCGGAATTTGGATCTCCGAGATCCTCTGATTGTGATTCTCCCTTGTTTGGGTCAGTGGGATGCTCAATGAAGTAGAACATGGCCCGAGTCGCTGATCATCGGGATATTGACACATCAGGGGTGATCAATGTACCCATCGATTGGACATAACGATGCGCCAGCGCTAGATGCCAATATGGTCACACAATAGAATCATTCTTTTGCACTCGAAAGGTGCTTAATTGGGTCTTGGAGTGAACTTTCTAACTTTCACAAATGCCATACATCTTCAGGGCTCAATGACCTGAATCAAGTGCAACACTGAAATTGAATGAAAGTGGTAGAAATAATATTTCCCCAGTTTCACCAGCATAGACCTCTGATCCATTCCAATATCAAGTTCTGTTGGATGATATGGGTCATTCCCAAGAATGTGACACAGAAGTCGATGGAAACGGGATATTAGATCAGACTTTTGTACCATGTGATCAAGCATTCCTTGTCCTCAGCTACGACATTGACCCGCCTTCCTTGCTCCCAGTCAATCTGAACTCATACCGTTCAACAAGTTCATCCAACAAGAATATCCTGAACTTGAACAGCTATAAGGCATCCATAATACATGCTACAAATCAAGTCTTACTATACAATGCCCTCGACCAGAATTACAAGTTAATTCAGCCAACTCAGCTAGACAGCTGAACAGCTGAACGAGCTAGTCAAATCATTGAAGTTCTGAGTTCCTGCAATGCCTTGAACTTGAGCGAAGTTCCAAGTTCCTCCAGTGAGCACAGCGACATCATGGTGATCAGCTCCACCGTTGATACAGCCAAAGTCCCTTGAAATAGTCAGCTAAAGATACACCAGGAATGCCTAAGTCACACATACTCGAAGAATGTGCACACGAGTCCCACAGAAAACCTGGTCGCCGAAATTTGTTTGTTGAGAAAGGCGAGCCCTCCTGTAAGGTTGATACAGTTCTCAGTTGCAACCGGGAGGTCAACACAACCCTGGCGTGGGTTGATACTGCCGCTGCAAATAGTGAAGCCTGGATCGGATTGCTATCGAGAATGATGAGTGACGAAGGCGATTGAGAGGATTGAGGACCTACTTCACTTCGAAGGCCTAGAGATTCTGCACCAGGAGCGGCTGAGACAGCGACAAAGGTGGAGAAAGCAGCAAGGATGAACTTTGCAGAGAGCATGTTAAAGCTGAGGAGGTTACAGGAGCAAACCGAAGATGAAGATACTTCACCATTGTGCTTTTATACCTCACTCGGACCTCAAAACTTGAATATCGAGTTTGATTTGACGGCTTGAACAATAGACTGAGGAAGAGAGAAAGCTCCGGTATTTACGTATTCGAAGGTCAGTGGATCCAAAGCGGATCACTTATCGCCGTAGAAAGTGCAAACGAAAGAAGGGTCTTCAGTCTGCAAGGAGGTCAGAAACATATCACTCTTGAGGAACCTTGACTCATATTCACTTCGTTGGTACGGGACTTTGGTACGGGACTCCAACTAGTCACCACAAAGTCGCCGACATCCGCGGAAAACTATATGGGTTGAAAACTGTCATGTGGAATGCCAAGATCTAGTCTCACCCAGAGAGACTCGGTAAGAGACCAACGTCTCGGAGACAGGAAACACCGAAGTCCCACAACAAAGAATACAGGCTTGCTGTAACAGACATCTTGATAGAGTAGAACACAGATCCAGACCAATAATCGCCGGATATAGGCTGCCTCTGCCATGGTGAATTGAGGCGCAGCCAATGAGGGCAGGGATAAACGAGTGAGACGTCAACAGTGGTACAAGACTCGATGGACCAGATAGTTGACGTCCTGAAAGGAGGAGGTTGAATATGAAAAGGCAGCCAAAGTTGAATTCATTATGCTTGTACGTTTTCATTTGAATATGCTATGGGTTCTGAAAGCATGGTCAGCCAGTAACGACAAGGAGGTCAAGGTTCAAATACTTTATACTACTGTAGTTTTCCGACCAACAGTTCGTCACGGGTCACGCCAGCCTCTGAACTGAACTCAAAAAGGCATGACAGTCACGGTGGTTTTCGAGCTCTGAACTGGCAACCATGACATTCCCATGGCCCCAAAAGGGAAATTTTCGCTGAAATCCTTGAAAAACCTGCTCAAAAACCTCCAGTTCATGTTCTAGAGCACCTTTCTACATTGTCTGTAGAGGTAGGAGAAAATTGAACATACCATGGCAGTCAAACATGGTTTGGACTCAGCGCTGAACTGGTATGTCACGGCCGACTCCGGTCTTTGAACTCGGAATTAAGCGTGACATGTCACATGATGACCGTGGGACTGAACTGTTGGTCGGAAAACTACAGTACATGGTAAGCGAAATCTCATTTCAGTCCCCATCGGAAGAAATGGGCTGCAGGTAGCATCAGCAACATGACAAATAACTTTCTGCACTGTTTTGGGCTTGTAAACATGCAAAAAACCTGCCGAAATACATAAAACATGTAAAAAGCTGAAACACGCCACTTTTTATGTCCGAAATCCTACAAGCGGAACACCGCAGACAGTGCAAAAAGTTGAGCTATTGGCAAGAATATTGCCCACAGCTTCTCAAGTGACCTCTCGCTTACTTCCATAGTACTTGACCAGCTACTTTCGAGTGCATTCTGTGAGATTCTGTGCAACAGGTCTGCTCGTTGCCACAGTTCGAGGACCTGACACCCGGGAGAGTGTGACCACGGCGATGACGATCAGGACCCTTTCCGGCATCCCACAGATGCCGATCGGCGTCATAGAGCTCTCACGTCCCTTTTGAGATGTTACGCGGCCATAAAATCAATCTTCATGCCCTTCATGGCTGTTTTGATTATCTTGCACTTCTTACAAGTTGAATAGATAGTCATTCACTGATAGCAGGTACGGTCTCAATGAAAGTGAAAATTTGAATTGAACATGTCTTTCTAGAAATCATAACATTCAAATTTGAAACCAACTAATGGAGGACAATGAGACTAGAGACATGAATATATACTTCCGGTGATGCCTGCACACCCTCACAGGTGAACAGCTTGCCCGCAGTGAAATCGCAACGTTCAGCTTCCAATTTAGACCGACCGCGATCCAGCACACCAAACTTCTCTATCCGTTGTGATAATGGTGTCAAAAAGCAGTTAGTCATCATGCTGGAGCTTCAGTATGGCTGTCGTCACATCTTTTCCTTCTGACCTATCAATATCCAACTTGACTTCTTTGCATAGCCTTGGAACAACTATCTGATTCAAATCTGGAATTGTACCAACATACGCTTGCTTGACATGTTTGTCTTTGACATGCTTGCTTTGGCTGTTCATGGTCAGGCACTCAAGCTGAGCCCTGAAGAGCTCAAGTCCTCTGGAATTGACTGGGCAGCAACCAACATTGAATGTGTGCACCACCACCAACAGACCTATATTCCTCCTAATAAAAGTCCTCTTCCCAGGTTGGACATCAAGGCCCTTCTTTTAATCTCACTCAAGTTGTTGAACCACCAGAGACTGTTTTTGCTGATGAAGTCCTTCTTAGCCTTGATGATTTTGTTGGAGAGTGGACTGGAAGCAGAAAAATCACCGCTGTAGCATCTGCCTGGGTCAATCAACTTGCTTATGCTTGTAGATTTTATCTTAATGATTTTGACCAGTTGAACTTGTACAATTGACTGTTGACCTTCCAAACCTTTCAGAACCTTTTACAATGAATTGTAACCCTTGAAAACCTCTCAATTGGCCTCTCATCTTTGATGAACTGTTTACAAATCAAGAGTCTGAAAGTAAGAATGTAGCATCAAGGACCAGAAAGCTATGACAGTTGTGACCAGCATGATCAAACACCTGTTTCACAGAAACCAGGGTCTTCATGGAACTTCACACACTTTTCAAGTCCAGTAATCTAGTAGAAGTTGAAACCAGTGGAGTATAGGCCAACTGTTCTGGTGGCAGATACAAGACCCCTTGTTGGTCGCACAATACAATATTGACAACCAAGAATTGGAGATCTTACAGTCATGTCAAATGTGTAAGATTCTCAAATTAGATATTTCTATGCATAATTATGCATGGAATCATGTATCAAATCAGTTCTGTAGTATCACATTTGCTTGAACTTTCTGGTGCCTGGGGTGCATTTTCTTTCCAGAATGAAATACCACTATTGAAGGAAACCCAGAGCTGGTGATCATTAAGAGGAACAAGGATTGTATTATGCTTCCATATTATATGCACTCATAATAGGTTCCATTGATTCGACCAAGGGGATAGATTTTGCAGGTTCCCGGGCTCTGAATCCAGCTGTCAAAACCTGGGCACCAGATATCATGTTATAATTGCAGGTAAACACAGAGAAATGATATTCGCAGTGTGATGAGGCTCTGTAGGAATCATTGCATCATGGCCCAAGAATTGTCTAGGTCAAAAAAGGCCAGAGCAAGGTGCGAACACTGATAATATAGGCGAAAGAAGCTACACCGGTCGTTCCTTCCTCTTTTGGGGATGCCGATGCGGCTGGCTACACATGTGCTTCCAACTCACAAACGAGCCACGCGGTGTACGGCGGTGGTCTCATAATGGCAATGCTAAGCACTCCAACAGATACTGTATTCAATCAGCGGTAAGTCATACACACAGCCGTCCGCGCCGGCCTTTCACCGACTTAAAATGAAGAAAGGAAAATTACTCAGTTTCTGGGCTTGATGAAAATTCCCACAGACCTAGAAAACACCCTTTGTCGTCCCGGAGGTATTATTTTACCAGCTGTGAAAAAGAGTAATTTCCCTTGTATCATTTTTAATCCTGAAAAATCCAGCGCAGACGGCTGTGACAGTAGTACTATGGGTACGAGCTGACATGAAATGTCTGGCAACTAGTGTTGCCACAGCTAGCTGAATGAGCGGCTGAGAGCCGAAGCCGAGCCACCATATTAGCCAGCTGGAGCCGATTTCGGCTTGCGGCTGAAACGGCTACGGCTTGAAAGGCTTACCGGCTCCATGAAATAGAGCTAACATATTTCTCGTTCCTTGTCAATCCTGCACACATGTTGCACTCAGAAATCCAACAATGAGTTCAATTCATCAACAGCTGGGCTTCAGCTCAGAGCTGATTTCAAGCTGATTAAAAACCAATAATATATGCTATTTGGCATTGTTTCCTCTCTCTTATATTACAAAATCTGTTCATTTCCTTTAGCCACAATGTCCAATCTGTCAGAAGGTCTGTTCTGGGGTCATTTGCACAGTGACTAGGCAGCAATTTCGGTAGATAGTGAAATAACAGCTTTCTCAGGCCTACCAGTGAGAAATTTGAGACTTCTGGTGCTCTACAACATAGTAGAAAACTCGGGTTGGCTTTAGCCGGCTGGGAGCTGGGAGCCGATCATCGGCTACAGCTCATTAGCTGAAGCCGCAGCTAAAATCAGCTTTGGCTGATCGGCTGACGGCTTAGCCAGCCGCGGCAACACTACTATCATTAGCCTAGATATGATAATCTTCATTTTTCGCTCCCTTGAGGCCCCGTTAGCATCCTAGGAAAATCAGCAGATATGAATAAACCATGAAAGACTGTACATGCAGGATCTCAGAGCAATCCACTGAGTGAGCATCAAATGAAAAATGCAAGAGTCCTGAGAATTTGGGTGAAAATTAGTTCCTTGGTCACTGTCTTTGACTTGACCATGTTTTGGCCCAAATTCTTTCGGAATGCTCGAGATATGACATTCAGAGAATACAAGAATTTTTTATTTGAGGTAGAAAGACCTGGAAATGAAGATTATCACGAAAAAAATAGGGTGTGACACTGTGTGACAAAATTATCATATCCCAGTCCTGGTGTCTCCAGCGGAGCCCAGCATTGGAAAAAAATAATTGACCTCATATTTGAGGTTTTCCTAGTCTATAGTCCATATTCACCAAGTTTGGTGACCACAGCTATCCGCGTTGAAGAGTTCCCAGGGTCATTATCATATCTAGGCTAATGATAGTACTGGCAACTGATCAGGCAGGCGAACTTGGCCGTGTGAAGCTGCAGAACCGGTGGAACTCAATGCCGGAATATCCGGTGACAGATGAGAAAGCTGTCATGTGCGATATCCGCATTGGGCTCCATCATCAAAGTGGGCCAAAAATTGCTCTTCCCAACAAACGAGCCCATGAATGGGTTTCATAACCCTCATCTTGTATGGCACGGAGACTTTTCGCGCATTCAGTATGAGTGATGGGAAATTTATGACCACGTTATGTGCCAAGAAGACAGAGGTCGTTTGGAGGTCGTTTACGATATCTTCATGAAGTTGAACGGGAATCTCGCCATAGAGGAGGGACTGGGGGATACATTTGGAGGTGATGAGTTCTTGGGAAGTTGTCCCGGTACGTCAAATGATGCATTGTCTGCCTCCAGCACCGCCAAATTACTACCTCAGTGAGACTAGCTTAACGGGTTGAATACGTGGCCATTTCTCGGTCTCCTTGGTCAATATATGTCTTTGAGATCATTTTTTCTCCCTGAAACCAGGACAACACATCGCAATCGGCACTACAACAGGGAGCGCAGGGACCGCGCGATGTGAATATTGCGCCACCAGGCTAGTTTGTGCTTGACTGCTATTGGAATTGCAATCAATCCAGAGACAAAACAATATAACCAATATGTGCCGTTTCGTCTGGAGAGAAATGATGTTCATTCAAGCGTGCAACTCGAATGATATCCTCTTTGAGTCTGCACTGATGTTGATACTGACGTTTGTCAGTTGTTCCATTCCCCAAAGTAGATCCCTCAAGATGTCTGATCCGATGATATCAAAGCAGCACTGACAAGGTTGGAACTTCCGAAAAGAGTACTACTCAAATCAAGGCTTTTGGGGCATGCAGATGATGAGTCGAGAGACCTGTCTTTCTGGTGACCTCAGATCCATTTTGATACTATGCTCATCCAAAAAGAATATCCTGAACTTGAACAAATATAAGGCGTCCCTAATACATGCTACTGGTCTTACTATACAGTACCCTCAATTGGAATCCCAATCAAGTTGATTCAGCAGAACTCAACTAGACAGGCGAGCAGCTGAATGAGCTCGTCAAGTCATTGAAGTTCTGAGTTCCTGCAATGCCTTGAACTTTAGCCAAGTTCCAAGTTCCTCCAGTGAGCACAGCAACATCGTGGTGATTAACTCCACCATTGAGGCAGCCAAAGTCCCTTGAAATAGTCAGCTAAAGATACACCAGGAATAGCAGTTCTAGATAACACATACTCGAAGAATGTGCACACAAATCCTGCAGGAACGCTGGCCGACGAAATTTCTTTGTCAAGGAAAGTGAGCCCTCCTGTAAGGTTGATGCAGCTGGCGGAGACAACCGGGACAGTAACACAACCCTGGGCTGGGCTGATACTGCCGCTACAAACAGTTATGGTTGCAGAGGCTTGCTATCGATAATCATGAGTGATGAAGGCGATTGAGAGAATTGAGGACCTACTCCACTTCGAAGGCATAGAGGTTCAGCTCCAGGAGCGGCTGAGACAACGACAAAGGTGGTCAAAACGGCGAGGATGAACTTTGCAGAGAGCATGTTAAAGCTAAGGAGGTGGCAAGAGCGAACTGACGATGAAGGGACTTGACCACTGTGCTTTATACCTCGCTCGGACCTCAAAAGTTCGATTCCTGAGGCCCGTCTGGCACTCTTTGACGGTTTGAATGACAAGCTGGGGAAGAGAGAAAACTCCGGTGCCCACGCATTCGAGAGTCGGTGGATCCAAGGCGGATCACTCACCGCCGCAAAAAGTGCGAACAAAAGAAGGCTCTTCGGTCTGCAAGGAGGTCAGAAACATACCACTCTCGAGAAACCTTGACTCACATTTCGGATGTATCACTTCGTTGGTACGAGACTCTAACTAGTCACTGCAAAGTCGCCGACATCCGCGGAAAACTATATGGGTTGCAAACTGTCATGTGGAATGCCAAGACCAACGTCTCGGAGACAGAAAATACCGAAGTGCATAACAAAGAATAAAGGCTTTTTGCTGCAACAGACATCTTGATAGAGTGGAACACAGATCCAGATCAATAATCGCCGGATATAGGCTGTCTCTGCCATGGTGAATTGAGGCACAACTAACGAAGGCCGAGATAAACAGTGAGACGTCAACGGTGGTACAAGATTCAATGGACCAGATAGTTGATGCCCCGAAAGGAGGTTGAATATGGAATGGCAACCAAAGTCGAATCCATTATGCTTGTACTTTTTCATTCAAATATGCTATCATTCTACACCGAAAACAAGACCGAAAAAGATCCTGAAAGCATGGTCAGCCAGCGACGACAAGGAGGTCAAGGTTCAAATACCTTGTACTACACAGAGAGCGAAATCTCATTCATTTTAGTCCCATCGCAAGAAAACCTGATAGGGAAAGGTTGGATCCGCGGTCGGAAGGAAGAGAGGTCACTTCACCTGTCTGCAATTGGCCTTCAAAACATGCAATCGGATGCTCTAACGCCTACCACGGTTAGACGAATCAGTTGGGCTGCAGGCAGTGCAAGCAGATAACGAGTACCTGACGTCAACCTTGTACAGTACTAATCATAAGCCCACATCGAACTTGTATCCGCAAGCCCGCGAAATCTGGCAGAACCCTTGAAGAGGAAGGCTATGTGCCACCGATATTGAACGAACCGGAGATATAAGAATCGTCAACTGTCACGGGAAGAGACGACGACCAAGGATACTATATCTGGTTGGCAATGGTAGAACAATGGGTCCTGTCGAATCCGAGGTAACAGCGTCGAGCGAGATGCAGTCTGTGACACAGCTTTAAACTGGTTCAATGGTGAAAACGGAGCGAATGGCATACCTGGAAGCTTTTCCTTAAGCTAAGGCTTATTAATTTCGCCAGGAAGGTCCGAAGCATGATCATCCTCAATCCTAAACGCTAGAGACGAACCACAGGGCGCTTTTGAGCTCCAAATCCAACTTTTGAAGAACATCGTCAGACAAGAAAACGGATGGTCCTGGACGATGCGGAATGATTTTAGACAGGTTGATCAACCCGAAAATCATGATAAAACGAACCTTTGGTCGTCACCAAAAACCGGTGGCCAAGAGAGTCGTCGCAAAAGCGACCGAGGCGCCGGCGGCGGCATTTTAGCGCCAGTCATTAATTCCTGGTGACCATAAGAAGGTACTAATGCCTGCTGAAATGAGTTAGCTGGTCTCCAGAATGAGCTTGGCGAACCGCTGCAGGTCAATTTCGTTTGAATCTGTTACTCACATTGAGAGCTCGAGACGCCAGCGTTGCACGTATCAATCAATCAGAATGCTCATGAAATGATATAGACGCCGATGGCTATCGAGATGCGTTGTGCATGGACGCGAAATCGCAAGAAATCGATGTGAGCCTTGAGGGGTGCTTCAGCTCTGGTTGACGCTAAAACAAGCGAGAAATGACGTCTAACGAGACCGTTTGGGTAATATGTAGCTTCAGTAGAGGCTTGGACTAATCTTGAGCAGTGCGACAACCGGTTAACAAACCGAAGGTGTTTGTTTCTTTACCGACCGAGATTGTCCGCTTTGTCTTATGTAATGCGTGATTTCCACGTGCCGTTACTTCTGCTGTTACGCGACCGTCTCGTTCCACCGTCATAGGATGCGGTCGCTTGTGGATTTCACCGAGCGGCTGTAACTCTCGACCACGTCTTTATTCTGAACCAGATACCTTTTTCTCTTGCTCTTTGGCTTAACTCCTTCACGCCTTCTCATTCAATCGCCATCTCAGCCAATCTGTCATGCAAAAGCAATGCCTCGCAGACGCTTGACGGGAAACTTGATATTTCGTGAAAGATTGAAGCGAGGTATGGGCGTAAGGATTTCAAGTAATAGGATGAGGTGAAGTAAATCAAGTTTTCTGTTGTATTTGTGCTGATTTTGAGGATAGCGCCCGGTAGCGCCTAATACAGAAAGAAAAAATTCATACAGAAATATGTCAGCCAAGATGCTCGTAACAGTGCGATGTCTTGTAGGCTGTAATTGGAATCAATGCATTGCTTGATTTTGTCAGTCTTTGCGCGATCTGTTTCTCTTTTCTGAGGGTCTCCTGTTTGACTCTCCTTTTCATTCAGTTCAGGTTGGCACTGACGAGCATCTCCGTGATGGATGCCACGTCCTCGTCTCTTAACAAACGCAGTTTTTCTCAGATGCTCTCTATGACTGCAGGATTCAACCGTGAGCCGCCTCAAATGGCGGAACTTCAAAATACATGCCGTTTGAAAGATTGCATTGTGGGTGCGATACCAGGCAGTGTCTATTGTCAGACACATGGTCAGCTATCTTTTCTTACAGACTGAAAATGCTATAAACTGACGCTTTCCTAGACGATGAATGCTCGGCAGTTCCCTTGAAGCGCTCAAGATTTGATTCTCAAGGTCTGCCACCCCTTTTCCAAACGAATAAGATCTCACTTCTTTGCTTTTCCCAGCTACTGAGACTAATCCCATTACACGGAGCCCCGGTACGTAGAGATAATCAGTGAACAAGACAAAATTGGTGCTCATTATATTCTCGAATCCACAGGTATCCATTTCAATACGAACCTCTCAACTGGAGAGAAAGCTGCAGTATTACGACATATGCTAGCAACTTCGTTGCGGAACAAGTCGCTGTTCTCGTACCCTGCATTGGTAGCACTAGCGGCAGAACACAACATGCCGCGGAAGCAGCGCGAGCTTCTCCTCAAAGACCTTGAAACTCATAGCTGTACATGGGCATGTCTCGTGCGCTCTGCCGATGCCAGAGATGCTGGAATTGTCACTGATGCTCCTCAGCTAAGCTCAGAATTTGCTCGCCATCCGTGTCCGATGTCGACCCGTGGAGCCCGTCGTAGAGCCCAGCGTGCTCGAGTAGATGATGTAGACAAATTGGATCAGGAATGGTGGGCTCAAAATTGGCCCCAGGTGGAATCAGAGGCAACATTGAAAGCGGTGACTATCTTGTGCTGTCTCAGATTTCTCATTTCTCATTACTTCATCAGATTATGCATGAACACCAACTCCAAACGTCGTCAAATGCACTTCGTCGTGAAGCATGCTCATTTTGTAATCATGATGAGATTCATGCCAGGACATTGAAGATCTGGGACGAAACTGAACTCGACATTTCGCTTTTGAACAAAGCAACCGTCCATCTTCGGAATCACTTTAGGATTTCCTCTATTCCCTCTCATCAGCTTTTCAATGGGAAATTCCGCGCTTGTCAAACATGTCGTCGCTGCGTCAAGGGTAATGCTTTCTTTAAAATCCCCCATCTTAGCTGGGCTAATGGTTGCTGGATTGGAGCGATCCCCGCTGAATTGGGGTCTCTCACTTACGCCGAGGAGCTGGTAATCGCACGTGCACGATGTACCAAATGCTGGATCAGACTTACCGCTGGCTCTGGCCCTCAGGCGCAACGTGTTGCACACGGAAACGTATGCATTCATCCCCAAGAGATCACTACTCTTGCCAAGGTGCTTCCCCGTCCAGTATCAACGCTATATGACGAGATAGTCGTGATTTTTGTCTCCAATGGGGGCGAAGCCACAGAAGACATGTTTAAAAGGTACGTCATCTTGGCACTTGCTGGATTTAGAGCTAATGTGATCACAGGACACCCTTTTTGGTTCGCAGAGGAATGATTCTGCAAGCTTTACAGTGGCTCAAGCTTCACAATCGTCTCTATCGTGACATTGTTTAAAAGGTACGTCATCTTGGCACTTGCTGGATTTAGAGCTAATGTGATCACAGGACACCCTTTTTGGTTCGCAGAGGAATGATTCTGCAAGCTTTACAGTGGCTCAAGCTTCACAATCGTCTCTATCGTGACATTGAGATCGACCTCACGGCTCTAGCAGAGTATCCTGATGACCACATTGGGCGAATTCCCTTCCATATCAACCACCAAAAGCCAACGAGCACAATTCGCGGCCAGAGTTCTACGTACACAGGACATGGTATCGACACTACAGAAGCTCTGTTTGCAGACAACTCAGATTTGGATCCAAATTCCGAGTCAGGTATCCCCATTTCAGCTTCAGGAACATTCGACGTCGAGGACACTGCTGTAGCTCTTAATTTGCGCAAAATTAGAGCCCTACAGCATCTCAAAGCTGGTGGAGCGTTTGTCAAATCTTCGACTACACCAGAAACTCTGTTCACTCGAAACAATCCCGACGTCTATGGGATGCTGTGGCCGACACTATTTCCTTACGGTATCGGAATGTTTGAAGATCCCGTGCGGTCAAAAGCTGTCGCTTTGAAAACTCAGGTTAAAGCTTATCTTCAACTCGCCGACCGTCACTTCCAGACTCATCTCAGCTTCCCATTCGTTATGCACAACATCTTGATGCTTCGGGCCTCTTCCTATCAATCACGACTCGCTGTCCGACGGGCCTGGTGGCCCAAGGCAATGTTAGCAATGCAGAAGATTGACGAGATAACTCTTCGTACAGTGGAGTCGGCACTGGTCGCAAAGAGAGCTCAGAAGGACTACTCTCGCTATGAGGCCTCAACCGATCCAGAAAAAGCTGTGTTCGAAATGCTTCGTTACGTGGACTGCGTCAGTGGGCATATTGAGGGTTCTAATGCTGAAATCATGGGAATGCGGGAAGAGATTCGTGCATTGAGCCGTGATAGCGGCACCCCATCCATCTTTTTCACACTTAATCCAGCCGACACATACAATCCTTTGTGCTCCTTCATGGCTGGAAAAGATATCGATGTCGATGCTCTGTTTGATCGTCCTGACTCACGGTTCACCAGTTTTGATCGTGCTCGCGCTCTGGCAGATAATGCAGAGCTAGACTGGCGCTAAACATGCCATAATAGACCTTATGGTACCTTTAAACGTTCGAATTAAATGACCATTGAGGTACTTACGCTGGAGAAATGATAGTGATCGGTTCCTTCATGCTCTCAGCGAGTGTAGCTGCCGTCGGTTCCTTCATGCTCTCAGCCAGCGTAGCTGCCGTCGGTCGTCTGCGTAGATGTGCCTGAAGCGCTCCGCGCTGCTGGCACCCTCCTCTTCTCCATCCATTATGGGGAAACTGCGACCACCTCGTCTTGGCGCATTCCAGCCCAGTCCATTGAAGAAACGCAACCAAAGAAAAGAAAAGATTTTGGTCCAGTCCGCCCCCAAGGATTTACGTGCCCAACAATTACAGGATCGAATGCAGGCGATTTTGGACCGGGCTCTGGCTAGAGCTGCTGCTGAAAGAGAAGCTGAGGAGGAACCCGAGGATGGGTTAGCCATGGAGGATGACGAGGCAGATAGGGACTTCCAGGCTGAAACAGAGAATGAGATGGTGGCGGAAGCACGGTCTTCTCCAGAACCCGACCTTCAGCCTTCCCAGACTCCCTTGCGCTCCGAAACGTCAGAACCACAGCAGCAGCCAAAAACACGGAGGAAACGTCGTCTTGAAGCTGATGAAGATTCCATTGGGTTCTACGAGAAGTGGCAGGAATTGCTTTCGAAATTGGTTGATCCATACCTGGCATTCCAAGACGCTCACTATGGGTCTGCTCTGCCGATCGCTGTAACTTCTTTGGGTCCAGTTTGCACTGCGAACTGCCGTCTGAAGACCTCCAAGGTGCAATGTCTCTTCATGGACTGTATGCATGCTCTTTTGTTGACGCTCTCTTAACTAATGTTTTCTTCAGCCATAGCTCTGACTACAGTCTACCATTGTGGATGCCAAAATGTCTTCCAGGTCTTGGTCCGGAATGGCCTTTTCCCAGCGTCGCCTACGGCTCCTCGCACTGCTTTTTCTTTCGGGATCCTCGAGATGTATCGGGCTTTGTTTGAGCAATCGTGCGATGCTCTCAATGCAATGTCCTCAGCGATGCACGTCTTCTACCAGCATCGGGGGTTTCCTTTCCTGAGCATGAATGTCTGTTCTCTTCGAGTGGTTCACGTTCGCTTGTCTCATTCTTACTCTAGGGCACACTCTGTCTCGATCCCTTCCGCAAATCCCTAACGTCAGCGGTGCAGTGGTTTGACTGCTTGGGTATTCAGGTTGCAGACCGAGTAGCTGAAGTTGTTGACCTGAGCGCTCAATTCATTGACCAGCACACTGCATCCGACAACTCAGTAGAGACGCTACCAGGGGCCAGTGGTCCTTCCAATTCCAATGCAACCTTCAACCGTCCCAATATCGAAGCGGATCCCGGTCATCCACAGCCTGATATCCAATTTGTTAATCAATTCGGCGGCACTGTCCATGCTCGAGTGCAACTGACAACAGCAGCTGATCCACCGCAGGCAATTCCGACGCCTGGAGAATGTCATCAAATTCTCCAGGACCTATGTCCGGCATGTTTTGGTGGCCGCTTATATGGACGGTCTTTTCAAGAGTAGATTTTCTCATTTGTGGGATCTCATCGTCAGCTTACAACTTACTTCGTAGAGGAGGCGACATCCATGTCAGCACTGATGGAAACTTCCATCATCGTCATTTCAAAAACGCTGGTGACTGCGCCGCCTTTTACAAACCAAGGCATATCCTTCCAAAGGCCACCGTTGATGCAGTCCGAGACGAGATCCACAATGCTCGTGGGCGCCCAGCTCCCAAAAAGAAACTCCCTGACGAAGCTATCGATGCTTGTGAAGAGTCTCATCAAGCAGCCAAGCCAGAACGAAAGAAAGGCCAGCCACAGTTCGATGACAATGGTCTCATGTCGCTGGTTTGTCGTCATGACATACCTCTTTTCTTTACGAATATCGATACACCCGGCGAAGGGCAGCAGTACGCTGTAGCGCTAATTCGACATTTGTTTTCGCTGCTACCGCCACAAGCGACGGTTGTTGTCCTATACGACTTGGCTTGTGTCCTTGACCGAAGCTCGGAATTGGTGAGTTGATCATTTTGAATCCATTTGAAACTAACTAATTGCATCAGTACGAAATTTTCCCAGCCAACATTGCCGAGCGCCTACAGTTCGCCACGACTGCTATGCATGCTTATGCTCATCAATGGTCTTGCCAGGTTGTATTCAACCCTCGGATGAGAATTGGCCTGGGTCTCACTGATGGTGAAGGAGTTGAGCGGATCTGGTCTGCCCTTCGAGATCTGATTGCCTTGACTCGACATGCCAGCGTATGTTTTGTCTAGATCTCGACATTCTAAACAACTTTTGCTGATTCTGTTACCAGCGCTCACAACGCCTCTGGATGATTGATCGCCTCGTCCAGTCAACCGCGGCCTGTCACCATGATACGCTGGGAGAGTGGATTCGAAACAAATTGAAGCAGCTCAAGTCAGCCGTCTTGAAACAACAGGCGGTTCTCCGCAACTGTCCTGATTCTCCCGAGGAAATTCATCTCCAGTGGGAAGCCCAGAGAGCATCTCAAACCTCTATGAGAGCTCGTACGTCTTGCTTTCCCTGCGACTAATTTAATCATCATCTAAATTCCCATCTCTCAGATCTTCCAGCACGTCTCAAGAAGCAGCTTCACCAGGTCCTCTGTCTGCAAGGCGACATTGAGGGCCTCGAAGGTTCTATTTGTTCAGTTCGTGCCACTTTAAAGCAGGTCCCTGGCTCTACTACAGCATTGGCTCGGCTCCGAGTCCTCGAAGTAACACACGCTCGGATGAAGGCCGAAGCTGATGAGCTTTATGCATCTCTCAACGTCACAGAGACATATCCTGAGCTCGAAGGCATCGACATCTCCTTCGTTCAGGTTCTGCTTCTGGCGCGCGATCTCAAGATGAGTCTGAGAAGGCAAATCATTGGGTGCTTTTTTGAGATGGACCGATTGGACCAAGCTGTCGGTGGCGGAAACGAGGCGCTGGGTGAGACATTATCATTCTGACTCTCCATACCCATTCACGTTTTACTATAGGGACCAAAGCTCATCAAATAACTCGCAAGTCTATTCAGAAAAGAGCGCCGGTCATCGCCAACGGTATAAAAGTGTTCAATGGTCACATTGACACGCTGCAGGAGATGGCTGAGGACAATCCTGACTGTCGAATCCCTATCCCTGACAGGCTTCTGACAACAATCAAGGAATTACGCGACTGCCCTCATCTCCATGAGGATGTTTGGATTTCCAAGTCTGCCGACGGTGAAATCCCTCAGTGGCTGGCCGACCTGGACCTTCGTAATGCAATCCGGGCCCATCTTCGGCTCGACCGCTGCGACGAAGAGCGGTGTCGCTTAGGTCGAGAATCCGACAACATGTGTCGCTGGTTCGGGCGCAAGCTCGCTGCATTAGAGTTAGCAATTCGTTGTGAGCGCTGTATGTCTGTTACTTTCGGTATCTACACATTAACTGATCTTTTTATCAGTCCAACCCTTCTCGAAGCTGCTATGTCAGCAGCGGGATCGACTGCTCTCCTTGAAATGACACTGGACTACCCCAATGGTTTCGCTCGCCGCTTTTGATAACCACATTTCATCAGCACTGGAATTAGTTCAACGTCTAACCAGGACTGCAGAACCGTGGATTTGGCAACCCATCATCCATCATTGACCAGCAGACAACACTATTGCTGAGGAGCTGAGCGACACCGACACAGATTCTGAGTCTGAGGTCCCAGCAAGCAATGTTCGTTTGGAAGACATTCTGGAGGTCCTAGATCTGGATGATGAGGGAGACCTAGATGAGATACATTCGCCCTCAGCGGAAATCTCTGTAAGGCTTTTCGATCCAGTTTGCAAGCTCAACTCTGATTCATAATACTCAGGATCCAGCATTGCCCTTCATGGGATCTTCTTCGATAGCGCTTCAGAGGGCTTTACCTGCTGCTTATCAGGTCAAATTGCTTTCGGAAGATGCTCTGGTTAGTCATGTTCCAGATATGAACCATTTATAACCAGGTTATACAGCACAATATATCTTCCGAACACCTGTTGGCCCCATTCAAGGCCTTCTCTCAGTCGTTCTTCCCCACCCGAACACCTATGACTCAATCCCGCAGGTTTTTCGGCGATGGGCGCAAAGGACTTTGCTCGAACTCGATCTCGGGTGTCGATATCCACCAGCTCGTTGATCCTCGAGGCTGGCTCAACGACGACTGCATCATTGTTGGAGCCGGTGTCCTCTTTGATCATGTCTTTCGCCACCATGATCACCCCAAAATCGCACTACTTTCGACCTATCTCCTTCAGCAGTGCAATCGTGTCTCTGTTTGGAACTTGGTCAGGCACACTGAGTTCTGGAATCGGTCAATTTGGCTGATACCAGTTAACCGTGCTGCTGCACAGCACTGGGTCCTTTATGTGGTCTATCTCAACACAGGGACCATCCATCTGTTTGACAGTTTCGGACAAGTCCGGGGTTTGGACAAGGAAGTGGCAGTATGTACTTTTCTCACTCCGCTGGCCTCTTATCTTAATGCTTCGTAGCAAATCGTGGAGGTAATTCAGCTGCTAATCAACCTCGCCAACGAGAATGGTCATTCACTTACAGTTCCAGTGGAGAGCTGGAAGGTGATCCCTCTGGTGGTAAGAATGTTCCTCAGCCTGTCTCAATGCCCCTTCATATTCCTCATCAGGACTCGTCTAATGTGCGCCAGAGCAACTCTTTTGATTGTGGTGTCTGGGTCCTTGCAGCCATCTTCGCGGTGCTTCGAGGAAATGAGAGTGTCAGCGGCATCTCTGAGGGCGATATGGCTGTTGTTTGACGTTGTATTCTTGCTGGTATTTTAAATCTCCCTTCGTTGTAGCACAAAACATTGAAGAAAGGTTCATTGCGAGCAAACTACAGGAAGCGAGTAATTTTTTGTAATAAATGGACGAGAATTGCAAAATGACATTGGCGCAGCTGAAACCTGGACAGAATACTGTGAGGGATTCCGATCACCACAAGGGAAAGGACATACCAAGGCCTAATTGGACCGTTTTCTGCGCACAACCGGCCGAGCCTCGAAGGCGACTTGGGGTTGACCCTGATGTTGTTCTCCCACCGAAGGATTCAATGAAGTGGATTCATCAGAAACCAATGCTGGAAGGTCATCGGAATCGTCAGAGTCATAAGGTGTCTGTGATGAAATGTCGGTGTTTAGTGTCATGAAGGCTTGAAGCTCAGAGCAAGCGCAAGAGATTGACAGACCGAAATCAAGACTGATGATGGACCTTGGAAACCAGCACCGTAATCATAGATTATCACAGGAGAAAGCTGAGAAGGCTAAGGAAGCATTAACTCTGAGATCGAGGATAGGACAAGGTATTCACTGAGGGATTATACAGCGCCGATAGATGGTTGAGGCCTGGCAAGCCTGGAGCTGGATATAGGTGCAGACCTGGCAACTGAGCCTGCAGTTTGAGAGCGAACCAGAAATTCTCAACACCGTCTCTGTCGGTAGTTGCAGTGGGAAAAGGTGGAATTCCTTTGATGCAGAGGTCGCAATGGCTTGTATGAGCAACCGAGTTCATGATTCCTTAGTGGACGTGAAAAGAAAAGCGTCAAGACGAACGAGAGACCGTAGCCGGGACCCGTGACATTTTCAGCCGATTCTTCTCAAAGGTTCGGCCAGAAGTTTCTCGAAGGTTTGACCACAAGAGCCCAAAAGAAGGTACACGTTCAAACAAGATTGGAATAATTCAAATATTTACAATGTTGTGTTTGATGCCCTAACGCTCTCCCAGTGAAGGAGATTCCATGTTCTCGACATACTTGAGAATGTGCTCGGCCATCATCAACACCTCTGCCTTTGTGTCTTCCTTCTTCAGCTTCACAAGGGCCATATATTCTTCGGTCCTTTGAATGGAAGCCTCGAGCTCTGCATCCATCAAGGCGATAATGTCGTCCTGGAAAGTCTGATGTCAGTCGCGCAGAAACTCGACCATGAAAAAAGTCTACCTTGGATTTCTCTCTGTTAAACGGTTCACTATTCTTGATAGCAGCGTCTTCAGCAGCCTGCTAGAATAGTTAGAAAGGGTTATATTCCAATTCTTTATGAGGCCAAACCTGGACTCTAGCCTCGATGTCTGCCTCGGTACCCTGAACTTGAGCATTGATTCCCAGATGCAAAGCATTAGGCCCAGCGTACAACCGGTTGACGATGGCCATCTATGATTGAGTGAGCAGGTGAATAAAAGATGGCAAAAATAGTACTTCAGCATCCCAGTCGAAATGAGGCAACTTATATTTCGACAATCCACTCTGGGTGAGATTCATAGCCCCAATAGCGTCGTCAATACGGGTGTCAAGAGAAGACATCCTGCCCAAGAGCTTCACAATTGTGTCGACCAGGGTGTCCACTGCGTCGTCGTCGACTGTCCACCGGAGCTTTGCATGCAGGCTCTGTATGTTCTGTCAGAGAGAAGAAAGATACCAGAAATCGACAATATCTCCAGGACGAGATTAGCTTGTTGAGTTGGCGAGTGTTTGAGAGATTGGCTCGCAAGAGACATTGTAGGCTGCTGCTCGTGAAGGTGGATAGAACGAAGCAAGAGCAAAGAAAGATGCACCGTGATCCATAGCCTTTATGGAAGCCGTCACAAAAACTTTAATTTAGGTATCAAGTTAGTCAGTGCAGGCACTGGTGTAGCGGCGTAGCTTACCTGGAATTATGAAACGTTCCAAATCCGCGGAAAGCATGTTGAAGACACCGTAAAACGTGTTGGTTGAGGAGCTCGTGTCCATCTAACTCCTTTTCAAAGTCAAAGCTTCCAACTAGACACCTCAATGGCTGGTCCTAAAACGATTGATGCGTAGATATTGCAAGCCAGTCAAGAACTCAATATTTCTAAAAGAAGGGTTACAATCTAGAGGAGGAAGCACTCTCCCCACTCATGGCTCGTAGCAACTGTATTTTCAAATCCTAGTCGTTTCAGTTCAGTGACAGAAGGTGGTCGCGTGAAAATTACCTTGGGAAGCGGCGCTGGTCTCAGCAAAGGGCGACGATGAAAGGCATCCTTGGGAAGGAAGTTGGGATAGAAGGTCGAAAGCGTAGAGTGGGCTAGCGACCGCCAAGGTACAGAGTCTGGGTTGTGCTTGGCCTGATTCAGAGCGTGAAGATGCGGCTACGGTTCCAACGTACAAGAAGACCAGTCGCCTTGCTGGTTTGCTTGCAGAGCAGACATATCTTACACCTCTCTCCTTCAAGAACCAGCGGTGTTGCTGGCTGATGTCCTATAATAATACTTTCGATTCCCTAAAATTTGTTGAGAGGATGAGAAGAGTAGAAACGGAGAGATGGACGCACCAAGAGGGTTGCCTCAAACATGGGATCAGATATGGGAATGGATTGGTCACTGAGAGAGAGAGTGGAAGCCATGCCGTCGTTGAAAGGAAGCTTGATTGATAATCACTTTGAACGCCGGTCAGCATTCATGTAAGCGGCTTCGGTATCAAAAACATTGTGCCCTTCTCTAATGCCACTAGTGGGACTCGAACCCACAACCTAGAATTCTGCAGAGCTGACTCTTGGGGACTCAACCAACTGAGCTATAGCGACCTGCTTTGTGAGCCGCAACATGAGTCTATACCTTCCCGGGTTTTGGGAGAGCTTGTAGGAAAACCAATAGTCGAGCCCAAGTCAAGAGTTTTGCGACAGCTATCAAGATGGCATACATTTGTCATATGTAGATACAGTACAAGAAGAATATACATTCACTTGTGTCCCAGCTAGTTCTGTATATTGGTGAATGAGGAGCAGGCAAAAAATGGTGCCGAAACTCACCATCTTGGGCCACCAGTTGTCGGTTTCGAGTTGCTCTGAATTGTCGTTAATGTGGAGATCCCGAATCTAGAATTCAAGGTTAGCCAATAGAGCTAACAGCTTCAGTTAAATTACTCACATTTTGCATCAGGCCACATGGGGAACACAAACGCTGGACTCTTCCAGCACGACGCTCGCGCTGGTCCTTCTCCAGCTGGAGCAATAATTGCTTGTTGTAGGCCGTCATCCTGTCGGTCTCTGCAACGAGAAACTGAGCCATATCAGCTCGAGCATCAGCAATCTCTCGCTGCAGATGAGGCGTCAGTAGCTGCCGGGCAGGAATAAAATACAGAGTGCACCTTAATTCGGGCAGGATCATCGGCTTCCAAGGATGTTTGTACCTTGTGATTTTCGTAGAATCTCACGATATGCTGTGGAAAACTCAGCTGACAATGCTGTGGCCAAAGGAAGGATGCTCACATCGACACTTTGCTGGAGGCAGCGGTGATAATCTTCGTCTGTCTCTTCGGTCATCGCGAAGCTTGCCCCTTGATGCTGGCTATGGTCAATGAGCTCAGCCTTGATGATGTCCTGGTGGACAGATGGGATGCCTTGCATGCACATGGTGGTTTGTATTATCTGAACAGTAAACTCCTTGAACGCGTAATACTGAGCGGAGAGCGTACCTTGGTCTCCACAGCGAAAGTAGCATCGGCCACCATAGCCTGAAAAGAATGAGACATAGAATACAGAAGGTAGACTGCTTATTGACCGCAATTTCTTCCTCTGTATGAATTTTTGGAAGACCGTTTGGCCCCAGGAGAATGCCCCCCATGGTCTCCGCATCGAAAGCAGCGGTGGCAAACTTGGCCTGAAAAGGATGAGACATTGAAACGGCAAGATAGTTTACTTACAGCAATTTCTTCCTCAGTATCGATTTTTGAGGGACCAAAGGAGGACATTTTTGAGGTTGCTGTTCAAGCTGTTCGGTAATCAAACCAGGGTCAGCTGATCGCCGGTTTAACCCGAGTGGGGCTGGGAACTGTACAGTGGTCTACGGCTATTTAAACCTTAACCAGGTTTCCCACCCATCCAAACCTCAACTTCTACAATGTTTGACAAAGGCAAAGCTCCAGTTTCTGATACTCCTCCCGCTGCTGTCTCAGCGCAGATTCTCATGGCTCTGATGGACCGAATCGATACCTTGACCGCTCAGGTCGCTGATCTGACAATCGGTAAATTTTATCGCCGGCCATCATTCTTTTTTTAACAGTGTTTAAGGACGATCGGCCCCCGACAGCGCCAGGGTCTCCAGCGAAGATGAAGGCAAGGGTAAGCTAGAATCCTTGTGCTTTTCGTTAGCTGATGACCTTCAGATGAGAAGTCGAATGATGCTGACGGTATGCTTTATTGCTTCTTTCATTTGCTCTGCTAACGTCGGCTAGCCGCCGAAAATAAATCTGTCGACGGTAAGCACTTCTCTTCCGACCTTTTGCCATACTGATTTAGCCGACAGAAGATGACGACGACACCGTCGTTGTAGCTGCAAATCCTGGCCAGGGATCCGACGTCTCAGGCCCTAGCTCTAGCGCCACTCCAGAGAACCCTCACTTCTTGACTTGCCCGAGCTGCCAGCACCGTTTCCCACCGCCACCACCCAGAGAAAATTGGTACGTTGTTACCAGAGGCACCCAAGTTGGCATCTTCACTGACTGGTATGTCGTGTTCCTTCTTTTCCTTCAAGTCTTGAGCTGACAATTCCTTTCAGGAACGTCGTCGCTCGCCACGTCGTTGGGGTCAAAGGCGCTGTATTCAAGCGATATGGGACCAGGACTGAAGCTGAGGCAGCATTTAATGCTGCTCTTGCTAATGGCTTTGTCCAGGTTATCGCCTAGGTCATTGTCGAGCGACAGCAAATATCAATCTCTTGTAGTTATGCTTTCATGTATTCGTTATATAGTGGCCTCGCTTAAATGACAGCGTTTTGTATATAGTATCTTTTGTTCTTGACTCTCGGTGCCTTTCAATGCGGCCTCGCTGGTGCATCAGCGCTGTTGTCAGGATGATCGGCTTATTCCAGGCCACCCGCTCAACTGTACAGGTGATTGTCTTCAAGAAATCAGGCTAGAAATGAGGAACAATTACATTACTCCTCTACTGTAAATCCAAGACTGTCGTTGTCATGGTCTCGCTGAAATAAAAAGTGACGATTCTGGAACCGTTTCAGAGTAAAATCATAGCTACGATGCACTTCAATACGAATTTCAGTGGCCCAGCCAGCAACCAAGGTAAGTGATTCCTTTATTTTGTTGGTTTGGGGCGACGGGTCAATGTTGAGCCTTTCGACGAAGGATTGGAGCATCTGAGCAGTGGCAAAGACGCTGGGCTTGTCCTTTGTCTGAAGATAATCTTCCATGACTGCCTGGAGAAAGCGTCGTGGATTTCGAACCGTGTAGCACTGAAATTCTTCGAAGACTTTGGCTGCAGGGCCAGTCTTGTCAGGGGACTGAAGCGGAAAGAGGACCTGGTTGGGACTGCTCTGAGCTTCAGCATCAGAGAGGCTGATGCGAGGTCTTCAGCAGAGCAAAGAACAGGAGAAGGAGATACACACCTCTTCGCTTTGATTCGGCGCTTCTTGGCGGCGAGACGGGCTGTTTTCTCCTTTCTCGCTTCTTGAGCTTCTCGACTAAGAGGCGAGTCAGAAGAGAATCCACAACGAAGAAGCCAGAGATGGACAGTCGCTTGTTTTCCTGGTGTCTCTCCTTTCGAATTTGATTTCTTTTGTCTTTGTGCCTGAGACAAGCTCATCAGCAACTGCCAGCAGAGGAGCGTAAAAAGCTACTTCTCGTGGTGGTTTCGGTTGTAAAGAGCATTAGCAGCACGACGTTCTGCTGCAGAATGATAGAGTTTGGGTCTGGCCATCCACAGGTTGACTGAGATCTTATTTTGAGGTTGTGGTTCCAGGCAAAACCGTGTGCAGTACGGTGTGAAGGATGCCATCGTCTGAGATTTTCCTGGCTGGAGCGAATGAACTGGTTTTGCTACAAACCTCAACTGTGGTGTTTCCCGAGTGTTTTGACGAGAGATCTAAGCTCCTGGAGTGCTGGATCGAGCAGGACAAGAATATATGTCTTCGCTATTTCTGCCGGATAAGAGAAGCCGGTGTGAGGGATCCTTGCGGACGGTGTGGAAAGCACGTCGATATATGAGTATGCGAATGAACAACACACACAACAACACCAACACACCAATACACTCTTTATATCCTCGATAAGTTCGGGTTTCTTATAATAGAGATAGTCCAAAGCACAAACACTTGTCCGTACTCAGTGTCTTACGTCTGGTCGTCTTTGAGAGCTTTTTACTGGGTTATAGCTTGTTTAAAGTGTGGTAACACTAGGGTTTGTGGTCTCTTGACCGAAGCGCGATTTGCACTAAGCAGCTTAACTAGAACTAGACTAGAACTTGACTAGAGGTTTCTCTTTCGAGACTAGAGGGTGCACTAAGCAACTAGACTAGACTAGACTTTGTTCAAACTTGTTCAAATCGTCAAATCGTCGGTAACTGAGTCCGAGAAACAAAGTAATATTTATCCACAAGTCAGCTACTAGCTTCCAGCCTTGGTCAGGCGGTCACTTGTTACTAACTGGGTTCAATGCCCTACAATGTTCTAACTATTTACTACAAACTTAGAGTCCTTAAATACTGTCCAGAAATGATAACATAATGTTCTTGAGTCATTCACAGGGGTCTCCGAGTCGGATTGCCAAGGTGGCCGCACGACATCAGTCATCCTGCTATTAATAGTACAACCGGGTGAAACCTCCTAGTGGAGTCTCTTGCCGATCAGGTATTTCGAGAAGTGCAGAAAGAAGACCAGTCCTTTAGTCCCTTCTGTACTCTCTTATGTGATTCTCATCGTCTTGTCTTGTGTCAAAAGTACGTTCCTTGGTATGAACAATTGTCCACACTGTGGGTCCATCTTTATATAGGGGTATCCTTGTGGGTTGCCCTGATCGTTCCGCAATCATCTTGGTTTCCGCAAGTGACATCGGTCAAAGCTCCGGTCATGTAATTCTTATGACAATGGTCCGGTTAGAGCTCCGCTTAGTCTGTACTAAGGAGTCATCGCCGTTTCACAGTGCTAAGTCCTCCAGTCTTAAACAGACATCTTGGCTCGCAGGGTTTTCGTCATGTATTCAGTCTCGGCCATTGTGTGAACACCGCTATTCTTCTTGTAGTCATAGCGCGCCGTCTTTGGTCTTAGGAGTACCTTCTGGGCTGATAAGTACAGACACAAAGCACGGACACTTGTTAACGCTTGACATTCTTACTAGCAACCTTGAAGCTCGGCTCTAGCGCTCCATCAACGTCCCAGCAGTCAAAGAGATGCCAAACTGCCCAGTTTGGTATGAAAACAAGGCTGAATTTTTATATGCCCCATCACCGGTGACCCGGCTACCCTAGCCTAGGGTCAGGTCAGTCGAGATTCATAATTTCTGAGGCGTAGCAATTGTGTCAATCAATAAATATATTGCCAAAAACTACTAGTGAAGTATCCAAGTCAGACTAGCAGATATTTTTAGAAACAATACCTTATCTAGAGCGGTTGAGACCGCTAGGGCTACCCATTTGCAGACGACGCTGTTTGAGAGATGTAGACTGGGCGGAAATTCGGTTCAAGTAACGGTGGAGTTCAGCGACATACCTCGGGTGTTGAATAGAGTGTCAACGGCTCACCTGGTCCCAGAGCTAATGCAAGAGCTGAGAAAATCAGTGGAATAGAGACAAGATGAGAGAAGATAACAAACCTCACGATGAGCGTTTGGAGAAACACTTATCTGCCAGTAGCTAGACGGGTCGTCTAGTGGTGTCCTTCATCGGTCGAGAATTGTTCGAATGATCTAGTGGCGTCCTGAGGGATGCCGTTGACAGTGACCGCTGGTACAACCACAGGGCACCGGCGTCCAGGTCTTACAGGATACATGGGCGTTGGAGATGCTTATCTGCCAGTAGCTAGATGTATTGTCGTAGATTCAGGACTCCAAGAGAGATGAAGAAAAACAATGAATTGCGTTTGGACCCGAGAGCTCGTGGGCGGTCAAACGAATGAAGAACAATTACACGAGGGCCTGGTATATAAGAGAAATAACCGAAGGCTGTACGTGATGGCAACTGATAATCAAAGATGAGTACGAATGGGGCTTGATTAGCAATCCAACTCCAATAAGATGGGCCGTCTACTGGTGTCCTTCATCGGTCGAGAGTTGTTCAAATGATCTAGTGGCGTCCTGAGGGATGCCGTTGACAGTGACTGCTGGTACAACCGCAGGGCACCGGCATCCAGGTCTTGCAAGAAGCCTACGTTGGAGAGATAGTGAGGAAATTTCAAGCTGCTGATGCAGTGGGCCGGACAAGGAGCGGTGGAAGAAAACAGATTAGTTACAAAGCCAGCAGAGCTGCCGCTCTGCTGGCTTCGTCAGTTGATTGCAGTACAGTACCCACCTCATTCCAGCGGGTGCTGACAGCTTCAGGTGCTGCAGCTCTTGCCTTGATGACCATGGAACCAGAGTGAAAGACAATGGACCGGCTGAGTAAGCTCACAGAGAACTATCTGTGAACGATTGACTTGAGGATTTATGGTTCCAACGTACAGGAAAAGATGTTCCAAGCTTTGGGATGGAAGGGAGAAGGTCAAAGACAAGAGACGAAATAACAAAATCATGCCACATCAGAAAAAGATGGTGACCGTGGCAACCAGGTGATATGTTTCGGCGCTACACCACGCGTCTCTCTGAAGATACCTGGTTGCAAAATGTTTAGTCGATTAGAGGCACAAATAATCACTGCCCACTGCAGAGCTAAATGTCGGCCTGGCATGATTCGGAAGGAAGGAAGGATGGATGGATGGAAGGATGGAAGTTCGCCATCAGACCGGCTTCAGTGTTGACATGGATCTGGGTTCGGCCGAGATTTGTTCTGCTCGATTATTGTCATTGTCAGAGCAACCGTAGTGGCCGTATGGGCAGCAAACCTGGTGGCTCCTCCAAGAAATCCAAACGTGGCAGACGTTCGCCTGAGAAGACTGCTGCTCGTCTCAGAGCGCACGTGGCTTCTTCTGAGCGGTCTCGATTGCAAAGAGCAGGTGAGACCTTTTCCATCTGGTTAAATCACTCACTAAGGAATTCCTCAGTCCATATTACTCCCAAGGAATATCCTCACGAACTCCTGCACCATGTCATGTCTCAAGAACAGGTCCGAGAGACAGTGGCTCAGCTTTGTCCTTTGCACATTGACGAGCTGACGCTGGTGGACTTGGATGGAGAGAAGCTTCTCCAGATCAACGTCCCAGCCAATGTTCTCCAGGCGCTGACCTACGATTCTATTCCCCATCCTCCCTTCCCCTTCAAGATGTTCGACAGCGTCAGTTCTGCTGTCGCTGCTGAAATCGTTCGCCTCCACGATCTCTATGAAGCGACTGGTCCACGAAGGAAGAAGGGGGAAGAGCAGAGGTCTTCCATTCCTGCTACCCATGTTGGTGCTTGGGAAATGTACAGAAAGAGACAGAAGGGTCCGAGTATCACCACCGAGTCAAGGGATCCCCAATTGGAGACAAGAGTGGCATTGGATGCCTTTCTGACGTACCTCAATGCGACTCTCTTCAAGCGGGTGAACGACATTCTGAAAACTGATCATCCTGACCTTTGGGAGCGAGGTCTTCGGTACGTTTTTTCGGCTCCGCTCTTATTCTTCACTGATTTTGCAGAGCTCAACAACGTTTGGATCGCTTCCTTCGCAAGCAATACGCTGAACGACCAGCTTTACGCTTTGGACCGGCATTCGGCTGTGTTGCTTTCAAATATGGCGCCAGCGAGATCATTCACCTGGATTTCTCAGACGACTGGCGATACCTGACGTGGTGCCTCCCAGTCGGAGAGCATTGGGACGGGGCCTTCTTCGTGATTCCTCAATTGAATATTCGCATTCCTATTCGCCTAGGCAAGATGTACGCGGTTCTGGCAGGTGTCGTGGCTCACTGCTCGACGCCAATAACCGGAGGAAGACGATTGATTCTGACGGGCTTCATGCAGAAAGATTTGTTGAAACGAGCTGATGCCGCCTTCTTTCAAAAGGACTTTGTCGAAACTGATATCTGCTCTCTGTACAACGAATAAAAGACCTTTTCATGATTCACACCCTCTTCGCCTCTCAGTTTTCCATTTGTTCGTATTCACGCCATGAAAAGATCACAAACAACAACTCGATTTTGTACATTGGCAACTGGAATACCGTCAGCTGACGTACAGAGAGATGGGAGCTTGAACGTCCGGCGTTTGATGCGCCGTCAGAAGCTGATGCGCCTCGGGTAGAAATTGCAGAGCCAGGTACTGTGCCAGACTTTCTAGCCCGAAGGTATTCCTTTTTATCAACTGGATTGAGAGTTTTGTGATTAGTCCAGGAGTTCCCATCACTAATGGAAGCGCCACAAATTCAGAAAAACAAGAGGTGCAGGATTAGAGCTATCGAATACAAATTTTCGCCAGGTATTCAACAAGAAAGAGAGCATTATATACGACTGGCCTGATCTATTAGAGAGCTACGATTGATCCAAGCACTGGACTTTCAGCTAAGGTTCTGGTAAGCCCATGAGCTACGAGACAGACGAGAAAACTCACCAGAGATATCTTCTTTTTCTGCATCGTCTTGAACCTTGTCCAAGTCGATGTAAGATCCGAGAGTAGCACGATAAGTGCCGTCGCGATGCAAAATTATCAGCTCTTTTGCGGCAGCCCATTGAGCAAACTGTTCAATGGCGTCATCACGGAGTGGGAAGAACTTGCACTCTGTGTCCTCTTCACTGGCGCCAGCAAGAGCAGAGCAAACGGCATTGTTCCTGAGGAGTTTGAGACAAAGAAATCACATGAAGGAAACCGCATACCAGCCACGATACACGCCTGGAACAAACCCAACTTTGACAGCATACCATCCGTCTGGAGGAGCCTTAAAAGGCAGAGCTGGTAGGCCTTGAACCATGTTCCATCGCACCATGTCGCTGGTACTACCTAGGTCAAAAGGTCTCGCTCTGCCAAGCAGCAATTCGCCGCTATGTCTGGCTGGCCTGACTTGAATTGTAAAGTAACCTACATAGTCGTCAGTTTCAGAGAAGAAATGAGGTGAGCAGGACAAACGAGCAGTAGGACAACTCATCTGGAGACTTTGCATTCCCACAGCATTTATACCGACGACGATTTCTGTGGCATCTGTCTCGAGTCTATACAAGGTCGGTGCCGATTGTGGTGCTGATTCGGTCGACATGGTGCAAGTACTAGTGCGCAGAAAGAGAGAAAGGCAAAAAGACGAAGAAGTCGGTTTGAGGGGTTTGAGATATCACCAATTGCATGCAGGTCCGCGGCTCACCTAGATGACTCAATGCTGGCGGACTCGAAAACCTAGCATGACGGGAGAAGTAGCTAAGGGAGACGCCATCTTGTCACAATGTGACAGGAAGCTGCCCACGTGGCTGAAACAATCTTTTCCTCCTCAAGTCATGACTGCCAGCGCACACGATTTACACCACAGTTGTGGCGACTGAGCCAAGGATCTCAAAAAGTGGATTTGAGGAGACTATTGGTAGACTTTTCTCGACTGTTTTAGTGCCCGGAATTTATTTTAATCAATCTTAACAGCAGATATTACCTCAAGGGCTCTATGCCAGCATCAGGCAGAGGCTCTGCCATGCCAGACGACCAGCATTGAGGGCTCCTTGCTGAGTCCCAGATTTCGGCATGTCTCCAATAAAGACGCGCTCTTTGACACGTTTTTCTTTCGCTTTTCGCCTCTGCTTTTCGCTCGATATCAAATTCATAGCTGCACAAAATCTACTCCGCTACATACCCTCACAACTACCATTTCTTCAAAGCCCGACACCTTGCTTGGATCTCTCTTCTGCTGTAAGTCATGTTGCTTCTTGTCTTTGCAGGATTAATGTCATGCCAGTGTATCAAAAAATGCGCGGAGGTTCCGGTAAACCTGGGCCACAAAAATCACAGGCCGCCACAGTATGTCTCGCTTTCTTCTGCTCTCGCTTCCCTTGGCTCATCTCTTTTCAGGCTACGGCTCGCAAGGCGACCAAAGTAAGTCTCTCGCTTCAATTATTTCATTACCGGCTGACGAACGAATCTTGAAGAAAAAAACTGCCCATTCGCCCAAGTCCGAGTCTGACTATGGTGAGGAGATTGTCGACAACAATGTTGACGATTATTGGCAGACCCCTCCCCACAAAAAGCCTGGACGCTCGTCAAAGGCCTCTGCCCCATCCCAGGCCGACGTAGCACCCGGCGAACTGCAGCTGTCCAAGGATTATGGTCTACAACGTGATCTAAATGCCTCGAAGCTTGCTACGCCCAGTATACTCAAAGCTATCAAGAATCGGAAAGACCTTCCCGACCCTGACCTTCAGGTGCTTACTCCCAAGGGAGCTCAGCGTCTCCAGCAGCTCAATTCCAATCTTCCTTCGTCTCCGCGAGCGCAGTCTCTCAATCCAGCTCGTAATGGATCTCCAGTGTCGAGATCTAATCGGCATCGCTCCCATTCGGTCCTTGGCTCATCCAGCACCGCTGCTCCCCACGTCCAGCCCATTACTGCTGCAGAAGGTCGAGGACGTGCTGTATCTCGCGACATGACCCCTTTGCCTCCAAGTGTCTTGCAGCAGGAGCCAAACCCGCCGCAGATCTTCAACCTGCAGAGCTTCGCCCAGCAGCAGGTCTTCCAGCAGCAGCAGAACTTCTCCCAGTTCCTACAACCGTCTCAAAATTTTCAGTCGTCGCAGCAGAGCTTTCAGTCACAGCAAGGTTTTCAGCAGCCGCAGCAAACCTTTCAACAGCAGCAGCAGGACTCCATGCAGCTCCCAGTAAACCCATCACAGCCCCAGGCGAACCTGCAGCTGTCACAACAGAATTTCCTTCAGC
The DNA here is from genome assembly GCA_029320655.1 of Mycena floridula. Classification (NCBI taxonomy): domain Eukaryota; kingdom Fungi; phylum Basidiomycota; class Agaricomycetes; order Agaricales; family Mycenaceae; genus Mycena; species Mycena floridula. Next base: position 1,492,016 of record JARIHS010000011.1, read on the forward strand.
AACCTCACATTTTCAATCAGCAGCAGGCCGGAAGCCAGCAGTCGACTTTGGGTAACCAAGGGTTCAACGGCCAGCCGACCTTTGCCGGTAACCAAGGTTTCAATGGTCAGCCGATCTTTGCCCAGCCGAGCTTCCAACAGTCGGCTTCATCTCAATCTATTCAGCAATCGGTTTCTCATGCCGTCCAGGAGTCGTTCAACCAGAGACCTCCCACTGCCAATTCCGCGACACATTCCTCAAATACCTCAGCTTCTCCTACTCAAAGGCAGTCTGTCGCTCCGCCAGCTCTCAGCTCTTCTTCAGCGGTTGAACCAGCCGACAGAGATGACGATAGTGATGAAGAAGACAAGGAGCCAGAGACGTCAGCCCGTCGTGGTCGATTGAGCAATGCAGCAAGGGAAGAGATCGCAGCTTCGGTCGAGAAAATGGAGTCGGAGGTCTCGCGATTGACCAAGAAACATGGATGTATGCCCGAGTATATCTGGCGACAAATGCGAGGCAAAACATTCGGGCCCAAGAACTGGAATCAGATGCAGACAATGTTGAAACATTCCGAGACCGAACGTAGACGTTGGATTGACGGTTATAGACCTGGTAAGTCCTTGTTCTCTCGTTTTATCTCCTGACGTCTGCTAACATGATGGCTGCTCAGGGATGAGGCTCACTGCCACTGTCGCCTCCGCTGCTTATACCAACTTCATGAATACGATGGGCGACGAAGACGGGGAGGAATACTTGGATCTTCGGGCCCGTGAAGATGCCCTGGATCCGGTGGAGACTCGTCAGAGCCGTCATCGAGCATGGAACCACGGATTTCGTCTCATGAAGCGCACAGTATGTTTGTTCACCGCATACATTTCACCGTAGAAGACTAATGGTTTCTGTCAGGCTGAGCGTCTCGAGACCAGTGTCGGAATGAATGTTCTGCTGATGGCGGTTGCGGATACTGTCGAGGAAGACCACAGTCTAGCGGAATATTTTATTTCGCCACGTCTGAAGCAACTTGTTAACGACTTCTTCCTGGTTCCACCGCAGGTTTTCCTGAGCATCATGAAGGGTTCGCTATAGTGAGCTTGACTGTTCTGCTGCTTGCTTTATTGTCTAATCGTTGGCTTTTCTAGTAATGCTGTCAGCAAGGAGATCTTCCTCGAGAAGATGCGAGCATTCTTGGCTGCTGTTGATGCCGTCAAGCCAGAGCCGGTGACACTCTCGTTGGGACTAGTCGACGATGGCGACAAGGCAATTGAAAAAGAGGTTCGAACTTTGTTGATCGCTCGAGCTGGTAAGTTCGCAATCTTACTGTATTTCTCCTTTTGCTCACTAGTTCTCCCTACAGAGAAGAGAAAGCTGAACTGGCCTATCAACCAGGTCCCTTGGTCTGACATGATTAAACGATGTATCGATGACGGATTTCAAATCATCCATTGGCCTGACCAAGTTCCCATTCCTGGCAGCAAGAAGAAAGAAGACAGCAAGCGCGGTGGTTTTGCGAGCGCAATGGGAAAAACAGAGAAGTTGCGCATCAGAGACGCGTTGGTCGATGAAGAGTATCGGTTGGACTTTGTCAAGGTTAAGGCTTCACAGGTACTGGGTATGTTGCTGCGTCAGTTTCCTATCTTTTCGATGCTGAGCTTTTATCAACAGATTTGAAAAACAGCATTATACCGTATCTGTCGTTTGGTCCGCCTCCTCACGATTCTCAACAAGAGAGGGGACGACGACTGTTTTACAACAAGCCTGATGATTTCAGCGGTCCTGCACGTTGTCTTGGTCCAGCAGTTCCAGCAGCTGCTTCAGCTCCCGCTGCTGCTGTCAAGCCCGCTGGACGGCGCGCCCGGTCTGTTATCCAAACCGAGGAGCTTGTTAAAGCCAAAACACGACAGCCGAAGAAGAAATCGAGAAGCAGCGCCGCTCTAGCGGTGCTAGACAACATTGACGATATCTTGGAGAGAGCGTCATTTGATCCAGGGACCTCTGACGAAGAACCAGATCTTGTTTTCTCTCCGAAAAAGCTTCGTGCTCGCCCGGTCAAACTTGAACAAATTGCTGAAGGCGAAGACAATCAGCTCGACCCAGGTTAATTTCTCTTTCTATGTTGAAAGGTTTTATCTCATGTCGTATCCTAGAATATCGCTCTTCAAGCAAGCGTCCTGCTGCGGATGCTTTGGAGTCCGACCATTCTGCCAAGCGCTTCTGCGATGAGGGTTCGACTGTCTTATCAACATTCTCAGATGCTCCAGATTCGCCTCGACTTGCGTCCTCTGCTGGAGCCTTGTCCGACGTTGATGCTGCTTCCCATGTTGGTCGCCTTTCTGGGACAGCTGATGGCTCGATCACTGCAGTAACACCGGTCTCAGGCGTCAGCGGTCCTCTTCTTCCACACTCGACACAGCAACTGGCATCAGAGACTGCTTCCCAGTCCCGAGTTCAGCTGCTCCAACCACAGCAGCATCCAGTCCCGACGTCGAACCAGCAACTTTTCTCAAGCTCCAATCAGCTCCCGATGTCGGACCAGAACCTCTTGTCGAGGGTCCAGCATTTCTTGGCATCAAACCAGAATCTGCAGCAGCAGTTTTCGACGTCAAACCAGCAGCAGCAGCCATTTTCAACATCGAACCAGGTTCAGCAGCCAGCGTTTGCGGCTTCGGACCAAAATCAGCAGCAGTTTTCGACGTCGAATCAGAACCAACAGCAGTCATTTCCGACGTCGAACCAGAATCAGCAGCCAGCGTTTTCGACTTCGAACCAGAATCAGCAGCAGTTTTCGACGTCGAACCAGCAGCAGCCATTTTCAACGTCGAATCAGAACCAACAGCAGTCATTTCCGACGTCGAACCAGAATCAGCAGCCAGCGTTTTCAACTTCGAACCAGAATCAGCAGCAGTTTTCGACGTCGAACCAGCAGCAGCCATTTTCAACGTCGAACCAGATTCAGCCACAGTTTTCGACGTCGAACCAGCAGCAGTTTCTCATGTCAAACCAGAGCCAGCAGCCCTTTTCCATGAACCAGCAGCATCATCAGCAACAGTTTTCGAACCAGAACCAACCCCAGCAATTCTCAATGTTGAATCAACCTCAGCAGTTTTCGATGTTGAACCAGAATCAGCAGTTTCAAGCATCCAACCAGCTGTTTCAGCCGTCGAACCAGAACCAACAGCAGCTTCCGATGTTGAACCAGAGCCAGCAGATTCCAACGCAGCAAGGGCTCTCATCAAACCAGCAGCCTGCCTTGCCACCACAGTTTCTGGGTTACAATAATAGCTTTTCGCAGTTCAGTCAAGGTGTGCCACCTGTTGCTGGATTCCCTGGCCATGCTCTGGACGATAAGCCTGCTGCTGGAGCGTAGGAGTTGGTTGATTCGTGTCGCATCTTGTTAGCTACTTCCTGGGCTGCTGTTCCATTCTACTGTCGCTATCTCTTTCTTTTTCTTCGTCAGTCTGTTGTATATATCTGCTGTGTTGTTTCAGCAGCCTAGATACTTGTTTATACGTTTTTTATATTTATTATCTAGCTCGTTGTCTTGTATTACAATATCTGAATCTATGCTTGGTTGAGCTGGAGAAGAGTTGAGATCAGAATCGTGCAGAAGTGCTGCCTCCCCAGCTGTGAGAGAGTGGCAAAAAACAGTTCTGACTTTTCAGAATCGGGTGCCAGAAGCAACGCATAATCAGAACAGAAACGTCCACTTCGAACCTTACTGCCACATACCAGCGGAGCGGTGTCGCCTCAGGCACCCAGTGGATTTGGAGGACCTGGCGTCGCTGCTATCTCAAATAAGATTGACAGAAAGGATCCGCCAGCGGAAGTACCTCACTGGTCATTTAATTCGAACATTTAAGGGTACCATAAGATATATTACGGCATGTCTGGCGCCCAACCATAGGTGAGATAATCCGATTGCAGGAGCACAGTTCTCAAAGTTGATGATGGATCAATTTACGGACATCTTTCTGGGTTTCAAGCGCAACTGCAAAAGAGGAGTCTTTGGTCGGGTCAAGCATTATTACGAGGTCATTGAGGCACAGAATCAAGGGTCGCTGCATCTTCATATTCTGATATGGCTTGAAGGTACTTATTTGTTTATCAATTGTGCTTGATTTCTTCTTTGTATTTACTGAAAACAAATTCTAGGTGCATTATCACCGCTGAAGATTCAAGAACATGCAACGAGTGATCCTGAGTTCAGGGATCGACTTTTTCGCTGGCTCGAGAGCATTTTCAAACATGATCTTCCAGTGGATACTTCCCCAATCAACGGTACTCGGAAGGACAAAACCCAATGCCTGCTAGGTCGCCCTCCATGTGTTGACTCTGCCAACTTTGATCAACAGTGGCCACAATTTCTTCGAGAAGTTCTTGATGCTTCAGGCCAGGTTCATACACATGGCGAAACCTGCTTCAAGAAGCTCCCGTTCACTATGTCTTCCATTCCAGAGGAGGCTCGAGACCTGCTCTGTCGGTTCAACTATCCCATCGAACTCGTCGCTGAAACATTCATGGACGCTGACAGAAAACTACACCACAAACGTGGGAATGGGATGGTTGTGGGGCATAACCCAACAATCAGCGGTTCCTTTCAGTGCAATACAGATGGTAAATTTGTTGGTTCAGGTGCACTGGGCATGGCACTGGCCATTTATATGAGCAACTACACCGCTAAAGCATCCATGGACTCTGCTAGCATGATGAGCGCTCTAGCTGCGGCAAGAAAATCCCTTGAACAAGCTTTGTCAGATGCTCCATCCAATCTCGACAAAGAGCAATGCCGCCGACTTCTCCTCAAAACGTTGAACCAGATGAATAGTCGCCGGGAACTATCTGCCCAACAAGTTGCATCATCACTTCTGGCTATTCCGAACCACATCAGTGATGCCAAATTCACTGTTGTTTACTGGACGAAATTGCTTAGCTGGCTCTCTCCAGCTCATTTTGCTCCAAACATTATAGATCAGCAGCAAGATGTTCAGATTGGTAATGACATGAATAATCCTGAAAGCGCCGATGCCGAGTATGTATTCTTACCTCTCCTTAATGTCTTTTTAACCTCTCAACAGCGCCAGTGATGATGATTTTCCAGCGGAAGTCGACGAAAATGAACATGAAGTCATCATTGACTTGACCGACAACTTGGTCTTGCTTCTCGAAGACGCCAATCAAGAAGAGCCGCCACCCCTCAACTCTCTCGTGTATGATATTCTTCTTCGACCGTCAGAACTGGATCAGGTCTGCATGTGGGATCAATTTGGAGAGTATGAAAAAGTAAAAATCAAGCGCAGTCAACCTTTGTGGCGATCAGACTCAGACGATGATGAATCCCAAGCTGAGGATGACGGCACGTTTTACATCTCTTCAAGTTTGTACAATGGCTGACCTTCAGCTTTAGACTCGCAAGGTCAACTGTTCTTTCAGCTTGGACATCCTCAGATAACGACACATTGTCTTCGGCGACGAGATATTCGTCACATTCCTGTTTTAACAGGAATAGCAATTCCTCGTCGTGACCTTGAGGACCAGGCTGAGAAATACGCGGTGGTCATATTGGCTCTCTTTCAACCGTGGGCCCGTTCAAAGGCAAGCCCATTGAAGCCGGAAGATCAGTCTTGGCCCCAGGCGTTGACCGGACTTCTCACTGCATTGCCACGGGAGAGACTCAATGTTATTGACCATATACAGGAGCAATGGGAATGCAAGCTCTCTGCGGATATCTTTTCAATCCCGAAGCAGCGACAACACGCAGATTTTCGTGCCCAAATCGGCTTTCTCTCATCCGAGGACCTGGAGTCCGACAATCTCGCAAATGACATGGATTGGCAACTTGGGCAACAGGATCCTATTGAAGAAGAGAATGGAAACAAAGATTCCTTGTATGAACCAGAGGATTCTGTCGGCTCTTTCCAGGAAAGCTGCAGTTCTCAGGCTCGGGCAGCTGGTGATGCCGTTATGGATTTGGCCACAGCCAACAAGTTTTATCGATCACCACCACCGCCTCAAAATGTTGCAGATTACTTGAAAGGCAAGGCCATTGAGGGAGATGAGGGTTCGGAGCAGCGGGCTCGACTTGCTTCGATGCTACTGGTCAGCGAGAAAAAAGCGGTTCTCGAGGCTCGTGCTGGTATGTTTTACTTATTTGAGGTCATTCATGGTCACGTCATTCATTAGGGTCGTTCAGAGTAGCGATTATTCGGCCAATTGTTGGCCAATTATTTTACCAATTGTTCATCAATTGTTGATGGTTGGCCCTGGTTATGGAATAATTGATGAAATAATTGAGTGAATAATTGGCCAATAATCGGCACTCTGAACTCCCCCTCCTGCCATTTTGAAACAATTGGAGAATAATTGTGGACTTGATAGTCTTGAACATGGCCCGGCAGCTTTTCGGCACACTATTGTATTCAGGCTCCGACCGGGGCAGTAATCGCGTGACCACCATTGATCTTTCTCGCCTTTACCATGCCCGCCTGACCTAAAAGGGAGCTCCAGCTTGATCAACTAGGGGAATATGCTCGAAAGAGACGGCATGCTGAATACCGGAGACTTGCGGAAGAGTTGATGGAAATAGAAATAGAGAAGGCTGAAAATGGGGGCCATCGTCGCCGAGCACGACGGTGGGAAGGAACAAAGATGGTGATGTTGGAGTTCAAATTTCGCCAACAGTGCCGGTTGCTGATGGCAAAATAATTGGTCGAACAATTGAATTATTTGAATAATAGAATTGGATCTCAATTATTGAAATAAGTCAATTATTTCATGAATTGTTGCTCTAATTGTTTGAAATAATTGAAAAAATAATTGGCCCAACAATTGACCAACAATTAAGAAATAATTGCTACTGTGAATGACCCTATTCTTCCATAGCTGCTGTAGCTGATGTCTCAAAGAAAGACACTCAACGTCTTTTCGTTGACTCCAATCTGACCCCAGACCGTTTCCAACCGCACTTGATGACATTTGCGGAGGAAAGAGAAATTGTTCGCCAGCGGTTGCTTCTCATTCATAGTGGGAACAATCATGTTTGGGACGAGCTTGAAGAGTGGAAGCGTCTCGCCCTTGCTATTGTTGAGAGATTCACGCTCAACAAGCAGCAACGACTTGCATTTCTGCTCAAGGTCGACAATTGAATACGGTCAGAATCTGAACCAGATCGAAAACCTCATCGTCTCATAATTGGAGGTCCTGGCGGCACTGGGAAATCACATATCTACGATGCACTTCGTGCCTTCTACCAGGAACTCGGTATCCTCACAGAGTTGACTTTTACAGCGCCCACTGGTGTTGCTGCCAGTAACATCCGCGGTTCTACAGTTCACAGTGAAATATCCCTGCGAACAAGCTTCAAAGCTCTGACCAAACGCAACTCAAAGCCTCTCAAAGAGCTAATTGCGCGATTGGAGCCGACGCGGACATTAATCATAGACGAGTTCTTCTTTCTAGGTTGTCCAGATTGGGAAAAACTCTCTCGAAACCTCAATCTCGCTCGTAACTGTACTGATGACCCCTTCGGGAACTTGGATCTCATTATCTCGGGTGATGAGTAACAGCTTCCTGCACCTCGTGTCACTCCCCTCTTTGATCGGGCCTGTGCGGCTCCTGGGGATAGTGCTTCTCGACTCCAGCCATTGAACGATGATGTTCGGCACAGTGTCATTGCCATTAACAACTACAGGACCATCCAAGACTGTGTCGTGCTTGATGAAATTGTTCGTCAGCGCAATCCTCGATTTGTGGCGCTTCTCAACCGCCTGCGTCGAGGGATCTGTACGATCAATGGGGAAGACAATGATCTTGACTACCTCAAACAATTCCAGCTTGGAGAAAGTGATTCAATCGTGGATCCAGAGCTATCAAATATCTTGCGTTGGCTCGATCAGCCTGACAACGCTGCGCCACTCATCACCTACACGAACTTTGTTCGAAACTTGCACAATTGGGAAGCTACACAAGCATTTGCTAGATCTACAGGCCAGGAATTTGCAGTTTACTATGCGGAAGACACGGTTGGACGTGGAAAGAAGCGGGTCACTCTGACTGGGCAGAATGCCCGTGACGCTTGGAATTGTTGGACGCTGACCTCTAGCTCTCGTCTTACTTTATTCTTGATCTTATCTTATCTACCTCATCTCCGTAACCGGGACCCCATTCGTGCTTTACCCTCCGACTCCCTATATCTAGGACAATTAGTTACTGTTTCACCTCAGTCTTTCCTTTACGACTGAGGTGATTGTTCTCTTTTTCTTCTTTATTGTATCTCTCTGACTAGGCACTCATAGCATTGCTTATATTGTCTTGTCAGGTACATAATACAAGTCTTTCCTTTACGACTGAGCATTGCTTATATTGTCTTGTCAGATCTTACTCGTACCTCTGTCCAACAGGTTATGGGCTCACGCTACAACTGCATCTAGATCGATTATCAACAGTGACATTCATATATCCCTCAGTCTCAGACTCAACCTCTCTATTCCTCAAGTCTCCCAGTGCTCTCCTAGTACATCACATTCTTGTCAACATCAACCCTTACACAGCTCTACCCTTACTTTGGTTCTACCCTTGGTTTACTCCATGTCTTCAATCACGGGTGGTCTGACTGTGGAGCAATTTTGCACCGGCCGGGATAATTATCCGGAATTCAAGGAACGTTTCATCCTTGCAATGGAGGCCCAAGGTCTTGCCAAGATCATACTTGGAACCCAGATTGCGCCCGTCAATGAACCGACTCTCGATACAATCACATACGACCTCAGTGGAGCTCAGACTGGTGTCACCAAAAAGCAGATTCTTGCTACTGGCCCAGGATCTTCGAACCCCACCAAGGACGAATACCAGTTCAGGGAACGCCGGGCCAATGCAGGTCTCTTCGCCTGTGTTATTAACCCGAAGTCCTATGGCCTCGAGACCGCCAAATCAGCTTCGGAGAATTGGAAGAAGCTAGATGACGCACTTGGCAAAGGATCAATGACCGAGCAGATCATCAGTCGAGATGAGCTCCTTTCGGCTCGTTTCACTCCATCCCACGAGTCTAAAACAGAGTACGATGATTATGCGAAATCATTTCAGGAACTTCGTCAGAGAGCAGTAGCAGCAGGCGGTGAATATACAGACTCCTTGCTTCGGATTACCTACATCGTATCCATTGACAACGAGGATTACATCAATGCCGCTTCCAACATTGCTGTCAATGCCAATCTCGAGACGACTATCTCTTTCCTTCGCGATACCTGGCTCATCAGGCACCAACGCAAGGTCAAGGAACTTGGGGCTCAAGCTTTGGTTGCTAGAGCTAATGCAGTTACTGCTGCCTCTGTTCAAACTCCGTCTGGTCAATCAAACCAGCGTTCAGCTCCAAGGACTCCTCGCATTTGTACCTCTGGCAATCGCGGCACTGGACCTTGCATCAATCCCACCCATGGGTCTCTCAGTAGTCATTCGGCTCAGAACCATAACATGGATAATTGCTGGTATCCTGGAGGTGGCGATGTCGCAAATCGCCCTCCTGGTTTCATCATTCCTGCTTCAGCAAATGCTATCCATGTTGCTGCCAATTCTGCCACTATTCCCAACAATTCCATCATCACTATTCCTGATGTTTTTGTCCTACAAGTCGAAATTCCCACTCTCGAAGAGCGTATTGACCTCAGTGGTGGTCCCAGCCTGCTTGATCGTATGAATAACGATCCTTACGAAGGCATGCCAGACCTGACCAACGTCAGCGATGATGAAGAGGCATATTCCTCATATTCTCTCGCTGAACGTCTTGGTGTCACCTACTATATGGATGACATCAGCGTCAAACCTCGTGTTGTAGCCTCTGGTTATGCCAATTGGGGTGCTGAGCAAGATCATGGCATGGGTACGTGCCTTTTCTCATCACCAGTTTCTTCCGCTGATCCAAATGCTAGAGAACGGTTATTATTCAACCTAACTCAGCAGGATGGACAGGGAGAAGTGACGATTGAAGATATACCTATAGCTTATGCAACGGACACTACTTTTGAAAAATCAGTCAAAAATACACGTTACTTGACTCGCACTTTTGGCGATTCCGGAGCTACTCATACTTGCTGGACATCAGTTGAGCATTTCATCGAATATACACCGGTTCAGGGACGCTCGGGTAAAGCCGCTAAAAGCGGCGCTACATTTTCCATTTTGGCAACTGGTCGCATCAGATTTGATACGGAAGTGGATGGTGTCCGACGAACCATCGAACTTCCTGCTGTTCACACTCCGGATCTTACTCACAATCTTATCTCCCTTTATTCTTTAGGCGAATCAGGATGCCATGGCAATTGGGACAAGAAATCATTGACTGTCGAGAAAGACGGTAAAGTCTTGATGGTCGCATCGGCAAAGGATCGAATGTTCAAGGTGCCTGTTTTTATAACGGCTCTTGACGATCCCTTAGCTGCTTCTGCTCGTTCTCACGAGCACCCTGTCTCTGTCAAATGTTGGCACTGTCGCCTCGGTCACGCTGCCACAGAAACTATACTCCGAATGGCGCACCGAGAATTGGTTGATGGTCTTGAAATCACAGACAAAAAGGTTGATGGTCGTTGCATTGATTGCATCATGGGAAAGCATACCCGGAGAGCTTTTGATGAGGTTTTTGAGAAGGAGGATGAGATTCTAGAGCGGATCCATATTGATATTTGGGGACCAGCTCGGACTCAGAGCATTGGGAAGCATAAATATCTCATGCTTCTCACCGATGGCCACAGCTCCTACCGGATGTCCTACTTCCTCTCCAACCATAAAGCCCCAACGACGCTGGAAGCTTTGAAAAAGTACCATGTCATGTCCGAAAGACAGACTGGGAAAAAGCTTAAAGCTGTCCGAATTGACCGAGAATTTGTCAACAGTGCTTGGCAAGAATACTGTGACTTACATGGTATTCGCCTCGAGTCTGGACCGCCATATTCCTCATCTCAAAATGGAATGGCTGAGCGAGGAAATCGCATCATTGTCGAGGGTACTCGAGCGTCACTGGTTGCTGGTGATTTGCCAACGGGATTGTGGGCTGAACTGGCCTCGACGCAGACTTATTTGCGTAATTTCATTCCCTCGAGTCGTCATCCTGACAAGATCCCAGCTGAAGTCTGGTCTGGGAAGCGCCAAGATGTTTCACACCTCCGGCCGATTGGCTGCAACGCATGGATGCACATCCCAAAGGAGAAGAAGCACAGCAAACTTGCTCCGAGATCATTACCGGGTAAATTGATCGGCTATGATGGTCGCCGAGGATACCGATTATGGATTCCTGAGACTCATACAGTTCAACTGTCTCGGGATGTCATCTTTGAAGAGCACGATGGCCATTGGACCTCGACTCGGGCTCCTGCCACTTCCGATAAACCCCCTCCCATACTATTTGATGATCACCAAAACACTCCTGCTCATTTCATTCCTGACGAGCTCATTTCTTTCGACGATCTGACTGATGATGATGCTGATGATCTTCCAGCTATTCCGGCAGACGACGACATTCCTGTAATTCCAGGTATTGCTGATGTTATTCCAGCTGCTGATGATGTAATTCCAGCCGCCGATGTATTCCCAGCAAATAATCCAGCTGTTCCTGTAGTTCTCAATCCTGCAGATGCTCCTATTCCATTTCAACAAAATATTCCTCCTCCAAATCATCCCATAATTCCAGCTTTCACTATCCCGGTAAATCACCGATTACCGACAATATTCGCCAGTGATCCTGCTATTCGCAGAACAGGTCGTGGGACTCAACCTTCAGCTCGAGCTACTGGCCAGGATGTGTCCCAATTGTTTACAATTCGTGGTCCTGGTCGTCGAGATGTCAACCCACGAGAGGGAGATAATCGGAAACCTTGGATCAACGAGGTTTTCCTGGATCTCTATACCACTTACCTAAAAGGTGATCCATGGGCTTTTCTCGCTTTCAACGATGACACATCAATTCCACAATCCTTCAAGGAAGCTATGCGTCGCCCAGACTTGTGGCTCGGCCCTATGAAAGCTGAGTACGATAATTTGATGGCAAAGGGGACTTGGGTCCTTCGACCACGGCCTGGAGGTACCAATGTCATGAAAGGACGTTGGGTATTTGCAATCAAGTACGACGGGGATGGAAATATTGTGAAAAGAAAAGCCCGATATGTCGCTAAAGGTTTTACTCAGATTTTCGGCATTGATTATGACAAGACATATGCCGGTGTTGTTCGAATGGAGTCAATCCATATCCTCCTTGCCATTGTTGCACATCTTGGTCTCAAGATGTGGCAGGTTGACTTCACTGGTGCTTATTTGAATGCTGATGTCGACAAAGAGGTTTTCATGGAACAGCCAGAAGGTTTTGCAGAAGAAGGAAGCAGTGAAGTTTGTTTAATGAAGAAGGCTTTGTACGGGATGATGCAAGCAGGGCACCTATGGGGGAAAACATTGGACAACACCTATTCCCAGGAAGGATACACCAGGTCCCTTGCTGACCCTTGCATTCGTTTCAAGCGGATCGGTTCAGAATACACACTCACCGGGACTTATACTGACGACGTTTTCGGTGCTAGTTCCACCAAAGTTGGCGCTGAATTGGCAAAGACGGGACTCCGAAAGCATTGGAGTCTTACGGATTCAGAGCAACTCAATCTCATGCTCGGAGTGTCAATAGAGCAAGACACAATGACTGGTGATATCCATATTGGTCAAGCCGCCTATTTTCGACGCTTTTTGCAGACTTTTGACCTGTGGGGTTTAAACCCCGTCGAAACTCCTCTGCCCGGTGGACTTCAACTCGAAAAATTACCTTATCCGCTGACGCCTGAAGATTTCCACTTCATGGCTGATAAACCTTACCGACCTATTCTTGGCAGTGCGATGTGGGGCGCTGTTTCAACTCATCCTGATATTGCCTTCGCCGTCAACTTTCTGGCTCAATTTCAAACCAATCCCGGCACTGAACATTGGAAAGCTTTGCTTCATGTTTGCCGATATATTCGAGGCACCGTGGATTTTTCCATTGTCTATCGTTCTAAACGTGACAGTGATGTCGATGATCTCGGGTTGGGAATCAAACCATACCTTTATTCTGACGCAGATTTTGCAGGATGTCTAGATACCAGGAAATCAACATCTGGATATGTTGCTGTTATGGCTTCTGGACCTGTATCTTGGATGGCCAAGAAGCAGGACTGTGTTACAACATCCACTACGGGAGCCGAATATGTTGCGCTGGGAAAAGCTGCGGAACAGGCTGTCTGGATGAAATCATTTATGGAACAGATTGATCTACCACAGTCTGGTCCAATTATGATCCGTGGCGACAATCTCGCCTCGTTGAGTCTAACCGAGACACATCGACACCATCAGCTCACCAAACACATCCATATTCGCCACCACTTCATTCGTGATTTGGTTTCTGATGGTATCATCGAAGTCGAATCTATTCCGTCTAAGGACAACTTGTCTGATTTGTTGACCAAGCCTTTGACAGCTCCCATTCATTGTTCGCTTGTGATGAGGTTGTGTCCTCGAGCTTTCAAGGTCAGGGGGGCTGTTGGACGCTGACCTCTAGCTCTCGTCTTACTTTATTCTTGATCTTATCTTATCTACCTCATCTCCGTAACCGGGACCCCATTCGTGCTTTACCCTCCGACTCCCTATATCTAGGACAATTAGTTACTGTTTCACCTCAGTCTTTCCTTTACGACTGAGGTGATTGTTCTCTTTTTCTTCTTTATTGTATCTCTCTGACTAGGCACTCATAGCATTGCTTATATTGTCTTGTCAGGTACATAATACAAGTCTTTCCTTTACGACTGAGCATTGCTTATATTGTCTTGTCAGATCTTACTCGTACCTCTGTCCAACAGGAATACACCCATCAAGTCACTCGCGCATGATCTCAGTGGACGACTCGCCTTGGTGATCGGAATGCCAGTCTACATCGTCGAGAACTTAGCTGTCGAGCTGGGAGTTTCAAAAGGCAGTTCTGGAACTCTAGTCAGCATTGAATACAAACTCCACGAGGGCCGACGATATGCCATCTCTGCCGAAGTCGACCTGCCTCTCTATACATCTTCTGACCCTGATTCACCATTTCCTCATCGACTCACTCTATCTCTTGTCACGATGAGTATTCAGTGGATGAAGGTGGGTGTCATGCGGCTACGATACACCTAGAAAGCTGTGACAGTATCGCATCTGCATATGTGATGCTTTCTAGGATCAAGTGTGGTTTGGAAATCCCTAGAGGGCTTGCTATTCTCGGTGAAATCAAGCCGGAAAAAATTCAAAGTCATGCGCCCCAACAGGTCAGAGATGAGGAAAAGCGTTTGGGAGTCTTGGCCAAGAAGACACGACGACGGGCTCAGGAGGCTTTGCAGTGGTATACAGATTTGACGACAGAAAGCTGGGACTCAGATTAAGTAGGTTGGGGTATTGTACTGTAGCAGTTTGAAATGGATTTGTGATTCTGATTCTATGGAATGGTGAAGAGCCTACGTCCAGGCTTCCAAGGCGGTTTGTTCTCGCCGCTTGCCGGCCCTTACCAAAGTCATTCGCAGCAGAAGGCTTGAGGAAGGAGCAAGTGGTCACGAGACCTGTGACAATCCTGTGTGACGTGACGCAAATTCTTCGACAAAAACCAAGACGACAGAAGTCCAGAACCCAATGCCGTGCTAAAGTCGTTCGTGCTCCATGATTCTCTGGCCTATTAATTACGCATTATACCAGGACGAGCACCTAATGCGATGGTGGCCCTGGGATGCTCATTGTCATTGCTGACCATTTATGATTTTCGATATCTCGCAGCCTGGTAATTGTCTCGATTGGTAGCTCGCATCCCATCCTCGACGACTCGACGACAAATGACCTCTACTGCTACCGATATATGAACTTTTCTCCAAAGCTCAGTCTCTTGAGCATGCTGCATTGTAAGCATCCATGTCCCTGGTTCTTGTCGTTTACTGACTTTCTTCTTCATAGTGCTTGCCATTCTTATTCCATTTCCGTTTCCCAATGCAATCCAAAAGACTGGCTTTGCTAGGTCTTGGCCTCACGTCTCCACCGCCAATTTTCCATGACCGAATTAGACCGTCCTTGCCTGGATGCTCTTCATTTATCCTCTCAAATCTCCCCGGAAATTTTATCGAATCGGTGCTGCTACGATCGCAGCGCCAGTTGCTCCTTCCAACGGTCAACCATGATGCCTTGAGAAGAAGTAGGAAGGTCGATAAATCATAAGACGAGAAGGAGCAAAGCTTTGAGATTCGAGAAAGGAAGCACTGTCAGCTTGGCGTGCTGCGAAGGAGGACCTGTCGCCAGTCGGCATGGGGAAAGGAGCAAGGAGCAAGGAAGAGAGCACTACCTGGTCGCGACGACGAGAAAACCTGACAACCTCATGCAAACCTCATGAACCTGAAGGAGAATTCATGTTTCTCATTCCACCGTCGTCCAGCATGGCCAACCTGGGGCTCGTCGCTTGCCGCAACAATCTCCTCGCTCATCTTCGAACAGCGGCTTTCAGCTATTCCTCAACCGCGACACGGCTCACTGATGCCAAACGTCACTCTGGCGGCTTTCTCGACGCCCCTCTGGCCATAGCCATGGCTTTGAATGGCGCAAAAGAGCTGTTGAACTTTTTGGATATCTCCAACATCATCATCTTTCGACTCTGTTAACGCCATTTGCTCACCATTTTCCTAATCCACCGTGACCGGTGTTCAAGACATTGTTCAGATCATCATCGTCAAAAGCGCTGGAACCGATAAGAAGGGGAAGCGGGATGGTTTACAATGGCAAACGAGCAGACTGTTGAATATGCAGAGCTTGCGACAGGAACCGGACTGGATATGAAACATCGATCGCGGGCCTTTGTCAAGGTCTGCAGCTTGGCCTTCGGCGACCCATGATCTGGTTTATGTTCTCCTTTTTCTTCCTGTTTACAATTCCTCACTGAAGGCCTTGCAGACAAGCCTGGTGCTCAATCGTTGACCTAGAGGCTCGACCATCTTTCACCTGGCCTTTTCACCGAATTCCAAGGATATCGACATACCCAAAGCCACCATGCTGGCAATAATCATCAAGTTATTCGCGTTGTCTAGCTCCAGGATCTCATCGTCGTGCGTTTACTCGCCGAATAAGGCTATTCACCTTGTAGGCTGCAGCCATCAATGTCTGAGGTTCATCGGAAGAGACATGGTTGCCAGCCATTGTATTTTCGCGGCCAAGAGAGCAGAGGAAGATGACTGAGCAAAAGAAGGAGAAGGAGAAGATCGGGCGACTGGATGCAGAGCGTCTGTCTGGAAATGAGGGACGCCTTGAAACGAGAATATGAGCCCATTGTCAATGATTGCACGCTCGATACACGAAGAGTAAGGGTCATGCACGAGAACTGGCAAGCAAGGTCGGTTTGATACCCCGTCGTTTCTTCAATAAACCTTGTTGATGACTTTATCATCCAGACCAGCGGTATGGCATCGTTCATTGACATTACGAGGTATTTGAGGTCTTCCTTCTGTCTTCGGCGCTGATACTGTCTCTCATAAGCCTGCCTTTGAAGTTTGGGCCGTCTCGAGCCAAAAACACGTCGAATACCGAATGCCGCATTTTCAACTTGGGATTCCACCTCACGCTGCACTGTTACGAGTGCCATTTATGGGCTTGTTTGTTGGACAAGAGCAAGATTCAGGAGGCACGGATCAGACTACCCAGCGGGGATAGATCGCGACCAGGTTTTTGTCGTGGAATAGGGTCTAATGTGGTGTAGTATAAGCCTTTGTAATTCTCATGATTTGGCCAGATCAGATTTAACTCCATTTATTGAAAGATTCTTCCAGTACGTTCCATTACATTCCATTACCTTCTATTACATTCCATTACATTCCACTGCCTTCCAGAACTTCCAGTATTTAGGTATATAAGATCAAGTACCAGTACCGTTAGGAACCAATGTACTTACCTACCATTTGAACCAGCTCTTTAGCTCTTTAACCAAACATCTGCGTGAACACCAGATTCCCTTCTCATCAGGCTATTGTGACGCCTTGGGCTCCTGTACCTTGACTTACCAAACCTTTAGTGACGCCGTGGGCTCCGTAAGGTTTGATATCCATCCCTTCTCATCAAGCTACTGTGACGCCGTGAGCTCCTGTACCTTGATTTATCTGACCTTTAGCGACGCCCTGGGCTCCGTAAGGTCTGATCTCATTTGATTCTGACTCTCACATAAGTAAGACTCAAGATTGAAAGAACTGCAGTATCTATTTGTAACAGATACACGACAGTTTTCTGTCGTTTGTCTTTATCACCTGCGTCTGAAAAAAACCTCCAGCACCATCTCTGTTCAGCACCCGGTAGCAGAAGACCTTTGACCGGGCAAAAACGACATTCTGAAGCCTCAACATCAGTCCTCGGTCGCTCCCAATCGTTCAGCATGGAGCAGTCAAGCTGAAGCAGCTCTCATTCGTCATTCGTCGTAGCTTTTGTCGCAAAAAGCACCTCATTCGCTTGCATCTTCCGTCGATTCCCGCTAGAATGTCGGAGCCGTCAACGCAAATTCCTTGTTGTCGAACCCCGGGAAGCAGGCTGGATTATGATGAAGAACCACAAGGTTGGGAAATGAAGGCGCGGCAAGGCAAGAGGCGCGAGACGAGAGAGAGAAGATGCCAGAATCGGGACGGCCATTGTTTCTGGAGATGACGAAGGATATCAAGGCGCGCTTACTCTCTCCTTGTTTCGGTTGCAGCTATCAAAAATCTCCCTCAGAAGCCTTGACGACTATTGGACCATCGAACCGGATTACATTCTCTCGCGGGGATTTGGGAAATTGTGATGGATTGGACGACTTTCCATTAGCACAGGGGCTTAGATTCGGAAGAGACACGACTCTGACTAAGCTCGCGAAATATGACCAAACAACCGCCTTGGCGCTCCCTGATTTGGACGACTCTTCGCAATCTTAAATGGTTGTTCAACTAGGACAATCAAAGAATGTTTTCACTGATATTCAATTCGGAAAGGAGGTGCTTACATATTGTACAACAAATAAATGTCCATACAATGGCTAAAGATGGTGATACGAGAAGAAGAAAGTGTCCATCGAGTCAGTGATGCTGCAGTGCCGCGTCTTCCGCGTCTTCCAAATCTGCCTCTTTCATGCGCCGCAGATACTCGGAAGTATCCATCAAGCCCAGATCTGCCATGGAAACCGCTCGTACCCTCGTCCCGATCACCAGCTTCAATTCCACGCCACGCTGCTGACATCGTGGAAGCAATGTTCCGATGTCTGCTGATTTTGCCCAATGTCGAACCTCGTCTCGATACTTGAGGACGTGCAGATCGACTTGGCGGAATGATTGAACTTTGTGAACACTCTCATCAACTTTTTCCAGCAGTTGAAGTGCTTTACGTGGACCATCTGTCCAGTCATAACCAGCCTGAAGAACAAGTTGTCGCAAAGGCCAATCGGTACCATGCAGGCTGACGAATTTCACGACAAGGTCACAGGCCACAGAGAATGTCGTTTCAGGCTGGACTCCGATTATCAAGACATTGAGTCGAGGGACCAATGGTGCTTTCCAGAGTGGCAAGGCCTCTGTTATAGATTGATGATACAAAAATGGATATAGAGAAAGTTGACGTACCATCTGTTACACCAGTAATTTGTAATTCCACCAGCGAAGATCCCACGATATCTAGCAAGCAATCCATATAATCGATACGCTGATATTTGATACCGAGTCTCTCAACTCGAGCAACAGCGTCGATGGATGAGAGAAATGCAGCGATTTCGCCAGACCCTTCGCCGTGCAGAGATAACCTTTTCATCTTTGGAAGAAGGCAATTTATCTGCACACCCGACGCAGGATCTACTAATTCCCGGGTTTTCCTACCGATGATTCGCTGAAACCCACTAGAGCTGGAAGAATTGCGAAGCATCCAGTCCATGCTAAGATCAACGACATCATTCATGCTGTTGAGGACCCCTGCGAGTTGGGCCAAGACGTGTCTGGCGTCCTCGGCTTTCGACGATATCGCAAATCGCCGAAGGCGAAGTGTTGTAACAGCGGCGAAGCATTGTCCAGTGTATGCCCGGAGTCCTTGGAAGGTCGTAACGGGCATTAACTGTCGCGGTTCTTTGTCGAACTGGATCTCGAGCGTGGAAGGAGAAAAGGCGGTTTTGCTGTTCTCCAGAAGGTGCAAGAATTTGGTGAAGCCCCTTTTGCTCCTGCTGCCCTTCTCGTGGATTCTGACGACGCCACGAGCGAAGATATGATAACGGGACCAATCTCGCCAGGACTGGCAAACGAGACTGCAAGTCAGCAGTGATGGAAAGTCGTCGAAGAGGTGGTCGATGATATGGGCGATGAGCTCGTTGGCGAGCCTTTCGACACCCATCGAGGTGGCACGGCCAGACTGCGTCAGTTGACCAAGTGCTTTAATTCACGAATGCGAATTTATATCCAGAAGCATCCCTCACTTGTGATTGTAACGAGCCTCTTGGGAAGGAAGGAAGGAAGGAAGGAAGTAAATTCAGTAAGAGCTTAATCCTTTCGGCGGTCAATATACGCCACTGGGAATAGAATTCTGAATTTGGTGATTCGAGTGATCATTTAATCATCCGGTTGAAAGATTCAGACGATTCCATCACTCCACTTGCATGATCGTTGCTAAACCTGATTGGATACCGGGTGCCGTGATCAAGCATCGGACCTGTTTCTCTGAGCCCATATTTCACTTCACCACATCATCAAAACATAATGAATATACACCGCTCACCTCTATTATCACCTGGTCAGTTTGCACCTTATCCAGGACCGATTATAATCTCCGAGGCATAATCTATGTACCTATATCCATCTCGACTCAACCCATACTCGGAGTCTTTACTTCGTAGCCTGAGAGCGCCCGATGATCGGCTAGCTCAAACAGAGTACCTGTTGCCCATCCGGTTTGAGCCGCAATAATGGCAAGATATCTGTGAGTCGTGACATCTATCTTGACCTTCCATCATAACCTTTCCGAGTCGAAAGTAGCTCTCGACAAATAGGCTTGCACTTGTCGAACATAGCGTCATACTGCTCGATTGTAGAATCGTCTTGAACTTGAATGTGGACGGCAGGCCGGGGAGCTGCTCCATGCCTGTTCTTGGCTTATCGGACCTGTCGGTAAAATTTTTATATAGCCTATCTCGTAACGTAACTCGTCCCACCCACCTTTGACCGACAAAATCGAATTCATGATCAGATCTCGCATCCGACTCCATGGACCAAGGCGATGCTGCATTCCCGGCATTTATGACGTTCAATTTTTGGTTCCGTTATAGGTCCAAACACAGACATCAATCTCGTCGCCAACTCGCAGATCAGAATACTTGCCGGAGAATCTGATCGATCTTGCTCAGATCTTGTTGCAGAATTCATTGCAGTTCAAGTCGTCGGACTGGCTCAGAATACCAAGGAACGACAAGTGGTGCGTCGCCCTTCAAGTTTCTGGTAGAAACTGAAACATGAAAGCGCAGCTTCAGCTCAACTATTGGAGGCCACAGCGGGCATGAGAAAAGCGAGATTTTTTAGGAGATGGCACCTGGTGCAGCGCACCTTCTTAGGCAACCATAGATTCTATGTCAATGATATCTGGATTTCTAATCTGCATGTTCTTGAGACTGAGTGAAGACCCAAAGTAGGACTTACAATCTTGCTATTGTTCTTCTGTGTCCTTGGATGGATGATAGGATCCAGGCTTCTATTGTCTGAGTGAAATAGACTCCGCTATTATATCTCTGTCATCTGCCAGGTTTGGTAGGTGGAATTGCATCCATAGACACTCTGGAAGCTATATTCTATTCTTCATCCTATACCATGGGGATGGCTCTCAGGATTGTACTTCGTAAGTATCATCGGAGTCTGAATCTTTATCACAACGGGGCAAATGCGAGCTTGAACAGACGAGAGATGAACAAGTTTCGTCGCGAGGATGACAGAGTCACATGAGCTCGCATTTTGCCGGCTACCTTCCTCAAAGACCTAGCTGACAGTTTCCCAATATTTTCATTGCTCCTCAGTTGTTCTTTGATCTATGAACATTATAAATCTAATATATAATCTCAACAAGCTCTACAGTTGCCCAAGAAGGTGCGCTGCACCAGGTGCATGGGAGAAATATCCCAAAATATCCCCTCAGTGATGTTATGTCATCAGCTCGAGTCATTTTATTCGCTTTTCTCATAGCATTGGACGACTTTTAAAGGGATGTAAAGCAATGAAAGGTGTGTATAGATGTACTTCAGTTATCCACACTGGATTCCGACTATTTTAATCTGCGTTTCATGAGTGATCTGATCTGATCTCAAAGTTGTGTCCCGTGTCTTTCTTGAGTCTTCACAGAAAGTGGCTGTCGACGAGTAATGCAATTTGTATTTGAAATGAGGCCTTGAGGTTCATTAAATACATTCATAAACTCAGTTGAAACCTGCTGAGTTGATCTCCCAGTCATCTCCTGGAATCTCCCACGCATCTCCCACGCCTCCCATTATCTCCCAACATCTCGCACTAAATTACTGATCTCCCATTTTTTCCCAACAATCTCCCATCTTGGGAAGGCCCTATGCTGATCCCAAAGCTGACCTTGTCTCTTCAAGTGAGCTTTGAATACTGGTGTGATGCTTCAATTGATGGGATTTCTCCTTATTGTCGGGATATATTCGCTAAGGGCTCCCTCAGCCCTGCGTGACAGTATTCCAGGCTAATTTAGTCATAGTTCATGTATCAAGTTATCTTTCAATGCCGCTAGACTTGTCAATCTATTTATTGTGCACCTTTCTCAAAGCTCTTCCTCCTGTGTTCAAACTACCGCCAAGTAGATTCTTTCCGACACAAGTCAACTTAGCAACGTCCGGGCTATTGACCAGATATTGGTGGCCTGGACAATTAGAGTGTCCCAGACTGCTGTCTCTCTGGACTCCTATTTCTCTTACTCACAGACATCACTTGACACCGTAAAACTGGCTGCACTCGGGTGCCCAGTACCATTAGTACCGATGTAGAGGTTGTTGCTCAATATTTCAGACCTTTGGGTGAGATTCCAATGCACCCAGATGCGGTACAGTCGGAAATTAGGAAGCGAGACAGTTTAGCTATTTGAGGAATATAATATTTTCGAGATATTTTTAAGCAATCTGGTGGTGAAATTCAGAATCAGAGACCTCGAAAACCCCCAGAATGATCAACACTTGGAAGTATCAGTGTTGTAGTGGGAGACAAATGCACGATGTATGACAGGGTCGGATTTTGGGTTCCCACGTGAAAGCGAGACACCTGAAACGGCATCATCTCCGGGCCTCTGCTAATTTTGGACCAAAAACACTTGTCAGGGAGGACAAGAGTGATCCCTCACAGTATTTCATGAGCATTAGGATAAACAGAAGAGTGGTACTCAGTGTCTTTTGTGTGTCACTGTATACAAAATACCTGGTGTGGAATTCCTATCAAATTTTGAGGGCCTATAACTTGGATTTTACCCCACAGAAACATCATTCCTTCCATTAAATGAATGAATTGATATTCCATTTTGCTGTTGTGGCCAGAAATCCCAAGTTCAAGGAGCACAGAAATCAAAAAAGTCACTGTCTCGCTTCTTGATAGTGTCTCACTTCCTAATTTCCGACTGTACCGTAAAAGCAGAGTCAGTTGCCTCTGCTCAAAAAATTGGTAAAGTCCGATACACTGACCTATCTCGACCCCCCCCCCCCCCCAAAAGGGGAATTAACCGGTCATCAAACGGAATTAGTCTGATTTGAAATTTCCCAATAAAAGCTACAACTATTCCAGAACCCTAGAAATCTCCTCCGGAACTTGTCTACACCCCATATTACGAGTCCCACCCGTGGGAATCGTTTGTTGGATGGGAGCGAAATTCGGGAAACCATCATCAAAACCCCTAACGGGGAAACATCATATGACCTCTTTCACATACGCATTTATTGACGCGCGGCTATTTTAATTTCAATTTGACCACGACCTAACTTACGATCGCCCAGTGAAAAGCGGATCTGAGCCTATCTGGGCTCATCCGGGTACAACCGCTCCTAACCGCTCTCATCCGAAAAGTTAGAAATTTCGGACCATCTCGGAATTTGGCCGATTCTCGGATGGCATCCCAGTCTGTCTGAATGGAAAAGAGCTATATATTCTTTGTATTCTGGATACATCCGAGTATATCTGCGCTACGGATGGCCCCAGATTCTGCTTCCCGGATCCCCTGCCACAGAGCCAGCCTATCGTGACACAAGTCCAACCACGTTCGAGTCCCCCAGACTGATGAATATGCCGGTAGATGGAAGGAAATGGATTTCACTGAAGTGACTGGAAGAAGTCGTGAAAAAGTGTCTCTGAAGGAGTTGTCAGTTTTTCAGCTAAACAAAGCAGTAATATGCGGACCTTTTTGAACGAGCTTGGTGAATCAAACTGGAGTGCGACTATGAGCAATGCAGAAAGCAAGAAAGAAGAGCTCACCAATATATGGAAGCAAGCTGTTGCAGTCGATGAAAAGATGATTCATCCGAGTCGTCGTCCTAAACAGCCTGATCAGCTTGGATACGATCCACGACCCAGAGAGGACATACCATTTCAGCCCATGCTGATAGCTTCTCCGACGTGCATACATGCACAGGTAACAATAAAGATTCTTGGAGTGGGAGAAGATCAAGTACAGATATCGGCGAAGGACAGGGAGATTTGACCGACTTTTACCATGGAAATGCTGTATAATCTGGGGTCAATGGTGTCCATTTGCATCAAGAATCGCATGACTTGACCGGCTAAAAGATTTTCGGCCGTTGGAGGCCATTGGAGAAATTGACGATGCCAGGCTTTGAGATGACGTGGCACCGTAACATGCCTTTTGAAGCTTTGAAGGTCCTTTGTGACAGGTATTTGGGAATAAGGAAGCAGTTAGCCCGAATTTTCTGGTCTTGAGCGAAAGGTATGGTTCTGGACTGTCTGTTGTCGTGAAATAGTGGAGCGACTGAATTGGAGCCTGGTTCCTGAGCTTCGCATCCTTGGAGGTCCTTGGCCAGTCAGCTGTTAGCTGGAGGTCTCAAGAATTGCTGGCCTGGATGCTGGTGAATAATGGCAAAGAGAAAGGTGGCCAAGGCGACGTCGACGACGGCGGTCAGATGAAAGAGCAGACGGTGGGAAAATCGGCAAATGGCGTCATGAGTTTGAATTTTATTATTTTCTTTCAAGTCGCACGAAAGCAAAAGTGACACTTGCCTTCAAAAGGATCACTGCCTCAGAATAATTCAGATGGCTCCGGATATTCGCTGCCATTTCCGTGCTCTATCCCGATGTCTTTCCATTCTCAGGTAATTCTCAGATGACATCAGATGTGTCCGGATCCGGCCGGTTTCCTCAGATGTTTTCAGATCCACTTGTTACTGGGCCTACGACCTTGGTCTCATTCCCAGTGAGAAACGGGTCTGGGTTGGTCCGAGCAGAGCCGCGAATATCTGGGAATATCCGGTGAAACCGAAGCAACTGATAATCCCAGACAGGACCAGATTTTGTCTCATTTCCAGATTATATCTGACGCAATCCGAGCAATAAAAAGAACAAATTTCTGTCATTCTGGATAAATCTGATATTATCCGTATACATCTGGAAGCTACCGTAAATTGCAGTCTGCTTCAGTCCCAGCCCCAATCCCGCTACTGCAACCAGGTCCCAGCGACGCCAAGTCACAGAAGCAAGGAATATGCTGCCAGATTGAAGGGAAACCGGAAGTCAATGGTAGATGCAGCAAGCTGGAGAATAAAACTAGTGTCAGTTCCCCTGCAAGCTGAAACAACAAGAAACTGACCTATTGAATTTATGAAAGCCGGGTAACCTAGACGCGCAGCGAAAGATTCGAAGCCTCAGCGTAGTCCTAGGCAGGCTGGTAAGACGAAATATCAAATATGAATTGATAGAAGACACACCAGTTCAGACCATCTCCGTGTCCTATGTCAATCTCTGCTTCAGCTTGAAAAAGACCACGTCTGAAGCAAGGCAATGGACGAAAGAGATGGAGGAAAGGGTTTGTATTCGCTGCAAGCTGTTGAATAACGTCCTTATTGCACTAATCGTCGTTTTTCGTGTCCGTTTAGCACCCAGGAAACCGTCCAATATCAAGGCCTTGAGATGACGTGGCACCATTCAGGTAAAGACCACGACCCGGACCACCCTGAAGGACCTCGTTTTGCGGTAGATAGCTTCATTGACGCGATGGAACGACATATTTGTGAGATTTTCTGATTTTGAAGGGACAGTTTCTGCGACCGCCGACAAGTGAACCATGCTGCTGGGCTTGCTGCGCCACGTCCATGGGTCCATTAATTCCTGCTGGCCAAGGCTCGTGGATGAGAATAGAGGGCTCGACGTTTGACGCTCGTCTGCAAGGACATTGGGGAAGCGACAAGGGCGGTAGAAGGCAGGAGCGGACGGTGGGAATATTGCGGTGATGGCGTGATATTACTCAATCAAATTCTTTCAAGTCCCTCAAAGTCTTTGAAGCAGGACGTAGTACTACTAGTAGGTAGTAGGATACAGGTCTTCAGAGAAGTCCAGATGACCTCAGATATTTTTCGGAATTTCTGTGCAATACTTGCACTGGCTGGGCATTTTCAGAAATGGCCCGACCGTGTCAGGTGTTACCGGATATGGCCGGTTTTATCAGATTTCTCCAGATCCAGTTTTCACTGGGTCTCATTAGTTAATCGTCTCTCCGCTCATTCAAAAATGGCCCTTGACTCAAAATCCTGCTCGGAGTGACATTGTGTGACTTCCAGACGTTTGAGGCCGCCCCGTGCGGCGGTCAAGATTTGAGCAGAATCTCAGAGAATCTCATTGAATGAACATATATTTCACATTACTCTACTGCTGTAAATGAGAGCCCCAGCCTCTGCGGGAATCAGGTTTTAATGTCTCCCTGTGCGGCCCTTCACCCTATTTATTAATTTACAGCGGATTCGGAAAGGTATGTCTGGGCGCTGTTTTTTTGATGAAATCAAATAAATAAATAAGCTCAAGGGCCGGCGAGCGGCAGGGCCCGCTACCGAGGCTCCGCCGAGCGTCCATGTCTTTTCTCATGCGTCGGTCAAACAATTGCAAGGACAAGCGGGATTTTCACAGCCACAATGCGGTCACGCCGCGATTCACACGTTTTTGAGGGGGCCTATAAGATAATAAGACCCATACCTAAAAAATTAGGTAGCGCTGTGACGAGCTTGCCGTTGAGCTTGAAAACGTCGGGCATTAGACGGACGGTTTGTTATAGATTTTTTTAAGGCAGGTGACTGACGAGTCATGCGTCAGTCAAACAAGGACAAGCGGGATTTCACAGCCACATTGCGGTCACGCCGCGATTCACACGGGTTTTGAGGGTGGGCGCTATAAGACCCGTACCTAACAAATTAGGTAGCGGGCATAAACAAATTCTCAAAGCGGTAGCTGAATCAGCAGCAAGTTGGATACCAGGTTTGAGAGCCAATGAGTGACCCCATCCAACCCTATGATACTCTAGGATATGTTTTGTGGGTCTCCAAGGTCACTGGTCCACATCGGTGCTCTAATTTACATTGAAGCAAAACATCTGACCTTGGTGGCTTTGAATGCCGAAACTATGCCGAACGATGCCGATGCTTACACGAGGCTCGCTTAGCCTCGCTTACCGTTTTAGGAATTTCTTTATTTATTTATTTGATTCATCAAAAAAACAGCGCAAGACATACCTTTCCGAATCCGCTGTAAGTATACTCTCTCATGTATTGTGTATATAGGATACTTATTCTACTTATTCTTGTTTTGGTAGTCGGATTATAAACTACTATTTCCATCTGTTTGTGTCTGTGGGTGAAACAGGGAGGATGTGGTCCTGACAATGTTTGTGGGCTTGCTAACTTAGGGAGTAACCAATGGGGGACTCGTATCTGCCACCGGAACGGTTGGCCTCTACCCCACTGGTTCACCTATTTTGCATCCATCTCTCAGCTCAAATCATCGAAATCGGTTGATGTCTCGAATACTGTAAAAACATGACCGTAAGTTCACCCATTGTTACGCGTTACGGCTGAACTTGGCCGAAAGTCAGTTCAGCCGTCAAAAATTGGTGTTACGGCTTGAAGTTCAGTTCATTTTTTGGCCTGTGCCGGCATAGCCGACCGCTCCGGCAGCCCTGAAACGTTACGGAGCTCGAAAAATGTCAGTTCAGCCGGCCTTGTTACGCGTTACGAACACCGGTAGGAAGTGAGTTCATGGGTGCCTGTTACGGCGTTACTGAACTTACGGTCATGTTTTTACAGTAGAAGAAGCCTTCAAGACCCTGTTGAAGTTTTGACGATAAGTCAAGTAGTCTTCGGCAAGACCCCGGCAAGCACGTGAATGGGCTAATCGTGTGGCGATAGTGACCGCGTGACGTAACGCATTGACGAAAGCAAGGCGACAGAATCTGTCCAGAACTTCCCGATGCCGGCCAAACTCGTTGCTTTATAATTCTCTGGCCTATTAATCACGGATTTCACCAGGACCGGGACCCAATGCGATGGTGGCCTCCTCTCAGCTTCTATGGGACGCTGACCATTTTGTCTCGTCGTCTCGATATCTCGCAGCCCGGTAATCGTCTCGATTCCTAGCTCGCACCCTCTCCTCGACGACAAATGACCTCTGCCGCTGCCCGATATATGAGCTTTCCTTCAAAGCTCAGCCTCCTGAGCATCCTGCGATTGTATGGATCCATGTCTTTTTTCCCCTCAATCATAACTGACTGACATCTTCTCTATAGGCTTGGTCGATTTTGTTTCGGTCCCGTTTTCTAATCTGGTTGGAACGGCTGGCCTTGTGACAATGCTAGACCTTTGCCTCATCTTCCCAGCCTCCGCCGCCAATTTTCCATGACCGAATCCGATTGATCTCCACGGCTGTCTTTTGCGGGACCTATTCCAACGTCTCCGGTTAGCATTAATAGGGCAAGACGACAAAACAGGCCGCCTCGGTACGTTTTTGGTCATAATTGTCACAGCTCTCGCCAAATCTTCGCGTCAGGACCAACCAGATCGCGGTTGCTGTGTCAACAGCTCCTGGTCACCGCGAGCGTCAATGCCGGGCATTCCGCTCAGACTGGGTCTTTGGAGCGTCTATTCGTTCGTCTTCCCTCCATTTCGAATTGTCACGGAAGGCAACGGACAGCATTCCTTGACCATTCCCTTCATCATTCCCAGCTCTTTGCCATCCCTCGCCTTTTTCCGAACCCGACCAGCAGCAGCGTGGTATGTTCCACATTGACCTCGTCGATATCAAAGGCTACAGAAAGGGAAGCTGGGAGAAGCAGATAAAGCAAGGTCGTTCGAAGAGGGAAGGGAAATGCAGGCTATGGGGCCAGAACAAGGGGGAAAAGGTCGCCTAAAAGCTGCGAGATTTTTGCAAATCTATTCAGCGACACGCATTATGACCAGGTTCGTCTTCTGTCGTTTGTCCTTACCGGCTGCGTCTGAGAAAAACCTCCAACGCCGTCTCTTTTAGCCCCCGGTAGCAGAAGACCTTCGACCAGGCAAGAAACGACATCCTGAAGCCTCAACATCAGTCCTCGGTCGCTCCCAATCGTTCAGTATGAAGCAGTCAAGCAGCTATAATTCGTCATTCGTCGTAGCTTTTGTCGCAAGAGGCACCTCATTCGCTCGCATCTTCCGTCGATTCCCGCTAGAATGTCGGAGCCGTCAACGCAGATTCCTTGTTGTCGGTTGAGCGAAACCCCGGAAACCAGGCTGGATTAAGACGAAGAAGAAGCACAAGGTTGGGAAATAAAGGCGCAGCAAGGCAGGAGGCGCGAGACGAGAGAGAGAAGATGCCAGAATCGGGACAGTCTTTGTTTCTGGAGATGACGAAGGATATCAAGGCGCGTCTACTCTCTCCTTGTTTCGGTGGCAGCTATTAATAACTCTCTCAGAAGCCTCGACGACTTGTTCCTCTGTCTAACCAGGCCCGTAATCCGATTCTGCCAGCTTTCTGGCTTCCCTCGATGTCGCCTCTGGCAGAAGACGGCCGAGACACGATATGCCCTTCAGCGCTGCATGCTTGTTGGATCAAGGAAACTCGAGCCGAGCTTCTCTAGACGCAGACCCCGCTTCCATTCGATACCAATGGACCATTCCATTGCCATCATAGTCCGCCTTTGCCAACTACATCGGCTGGTCGACAAGCCTCGGCAGGCTTAGTCAAAAAAGTTTTTCGGGTCGCCTTTCTTGATCACTGCTCGCCACGACATCTTGGTATCGCCGGAAGAGCACCGACGATGCGTTTCGCGTCCCCGTGTGCCAGTGTGTCGGTGTGCCTTTAGCATTCATTTATCCAGCGATTTGCCTTGGGAGGCCTGGTCATTTCCAATCTACATCTACCGCGGCCGGCTTCCAAGACGTCATGAGCGCTAGTATTCCAATTATAATCTGGTTCGTGTCTCCCTTCTCGTTCTCTTCTGTTTCTGTTTCTGACTGAAAGCTTTGCAGGTACTACTTCCTGCGGCGATGGCAAACCTTGGAGTGGACACCCGGACCACGCTTTCTCTGGCTTATTCGCACAATCTAAAGGATATCACAGCGAAGACGAGCAAATCGACGAGCAAAGAAGGCTCAGCATCATGACCAGTGGCAGCCCGTTCGTATTGCATTATGCGAAGCGATATGACGAGGTATTTGACCTGTTTCTTCTGTCTTCATGCCGCTCAGGATGTCTCGCAAAAAGCTTTGGACCTGTATCGACCTTGGTCTGCCGTTGGCGAGGCAAAATGACCTCCAGTATCATCATTTCGACTGTAACTCCTCTTCCTGCAGCAGGATAAGCTACCGTCCTAGAACCCCGGGGCTTCCAGACGAATCGCTGCTGCTGTCTCACCTCGATATCGCTGCCACCTCGACAAGCTGTCTTTGTCACGTGACGCTTGTGATATCGTTCGATTTTTTGGAACTCGAGCAATCCATTTGTCATTTCTACCAGCAAATTAGCTATTCGCTCCCGTATGACCCAAGAATCCACAAAAAATTGGAGTACAATTTGCGTCTTGGACCGCCTTTTCTTTTTGGCTCCCGAACAACCCTCTGTCGACCATCGAATTCTACCATAGGCGTATGCTCACCCTTTTTATTAGGCGGGCTAGATGTTTAGTCAACTTTTTCTGGGCGTCTCATTCAACCAAAGCGCCGTCGCTCTGTATTTTGCTTGGCACAGCGCAGATCGTCCCGCTCTGCCGAGTTCCTTGAAGTCGTCCAGTTCCCAATTCCACTTCGAAATCGTACCCAGGTGATCATTGTATCTCATTTTTTAACGCCTGGGTTCGAATTCCCACACCGCTCCTCGATCGATATCTTTTTTTCGACAAACTTTTTTCCAAATCCACATCCATTCGTCGATTCCACTGGCCATTCGGGAACGCCGGGCACTCCAGAGATTCAGAATGTCTCGCTGAACCGGCTCGGAATAAAATATCGTTTAAAAAAAGGAAGCGACCTGTGATGAGCATAGGAGACGGACCAACGCGGCGGATTTGACCTGGTTCGTATCATTCTATCTTTCTGCTAATAATTCTTGCTCAAATGGTTCGCAGCGAAATCTTGTATCGTAGCCTTTGGAGCAATCCCATCGACTAGGCTTCTCTTTTGGTCATTGCGACGAGATGATAGGGATTGAGAAGCAGAAGGACATTGACTGGCTTCAATGGTCATACAGTATAGAGCTATGTACTTCTTTTAAATAATATCTACTATCTCGGCGAGTCAACCCATATTGTTGTCCCAAATAGTCTCTGACCGCTTTATAGATATGATTGGCAGACCAGGCGGTCTACAGTATGGCCGACAGCGGGCCGCGCTAAACCAGTCATGGGACATTGCAGCGATTCCCAAGACTCTCGAGCGAGCAGTTTCTCCACTTTTTGCTCTCTCTTCATGAAGTTAACCCATCATCCTGCCGCAAAACATGATAATATGATGGCGGTTGTGTCTCTGTCGATTCCAGCACCCTCTCCCTTTGCTGCTCGCGCAATAAAGCCACCTCGTTTCGCAGTCGCAGAACTTCTGCCGATATTTCGCTCCGACTTGTCAAGCCAGAACCGTGACTTGGTGCTCTTGAAGCAGCGGATTCCCG
Organism: Mycena floridula; assembly: GCA_029320655.1. Lineage (NCBI taxonomy): Eukaryota > Fungi > Basidiomycota > Agaricomycetes > Agaricales > Mycenaceae > Mycena > Mycena floridula. The sequence continues at coordinate 1,523,146 of JARIHS010000011.1, forward strand.
ATGGCGATGTCGTCGCTCTCTCGAGGTCGAGCTGGAAGTAAGTTGAGACGTCGAGCTGGAGGCGATGAGCATGGCATGTCGTTCGCCTGGGATTGACCCAGAACCGCTGCTCGATCCTTGTTTCTCTGGTGGAAACTGGGGAATCGTCGTTTGCTGGGAGGCAGTAATGCTCGTCATCTCCGAATCCAATGGTGGTGAATCAGAATAATACGGAGAAACAGTGGTTTTTCGGCGACGGTTGCGGAGGAAGATGACGCCGAGGGCAAGAAATAGAAGGAGAATTACAGCGGCAACGCTACATCCGACGATTATCGGTGTTTTGGATGATTTGTGAACAGTGTTCGCAGGATCTGAGGGACTTGAAGATGAAGCGGTTGGAGTTGAATTGTTGGCAGCTGATGTCCTTTACAACCATATATCAATGAATACTAGCCAATTCTTTACAAGCACTTACGGGCCATTAATCAAGGTCACGACAGAGAAGTTTGAAACGGGCCCATTGCTCGAAGTAGTAGAGCTTGCCGGACTATTTGGAGGTCAGAATTGAACCAGAAACGACGGTGACTCTTACATGCTGGTCGACACCGCGGTGCCCTGAGGCTGATCAGAAACAGTTTGGCCCGCTGTCTTGGGCGTAGTAGCAGGAGTGGAAGGAGTGGAAGTGTCTTGCTGACGAGTCGTAATTGGAGTCGACTTTGCGGGATTTGTCGTCGGTGAGCTAGAAATGAATTCACATGACGTTGAGGAAAACCATTCAAAAGACGACTAACTCATTTCTCGTTGTCGTCGAGGGACGCGCCGTCGTACCAGGTGTCGCTGCTACCACTGTGATTTTGTCCGACATGGCTAACAATTCCCCTGGCTGTGAATTCGATATAATTCCAATATAAAACTGTCTGTAAATCGTCAGGGCAATGCCAGATAATCGTCGGAAAGGAACTGACCCTGGCGTAGACAACGATATTGGTACTTGGCCGCTGGGACTGTCCCCACTGCTGAGCGTGATTCCGATTTGGGTCGTCAATGCGGGAGAATCCCAAGGCGCTGTCCCGAATAGTAAATCTAACGGGTCTGAGGAAACCCTGCTCCAAGTCACAGTCATGGTTTGCCCCGCGATTGCATTGCTAGAGGGTGTCGAAAGTGACAACGAGACCACTAAACCGACATAGAAGAGCCCGCAACTGGTAAAGAAACGTGAATCAAGCAGGGCTCGAAGCTTCAAGACCTCGAATTTGCTTACAGGACACGCAGAATCATGGTGGTTGGGGAAAAGATGAACAAGCGCCAAGGGTGGCGGTGAAATCGGACATTGATGGACTGCCCTGGACTGCGGACAGCTACGTGATAGTTGCGTGATGGATTCTAGGTTCGTTCCAAGCCCCGTTCGGCGGACACAGCTGATGATGATGAAATCGTTTGCATTTGGGCCCGAAGTGGCCCATGAGCATGTACATGTGTATCTGGTAGTTACGCAGTCCTCTTCTTACCGGGCATGGGTTTTTTGCAGCGTCAACTGAAGCGTGTGAAGAAATTGAAGAAGATCGAAGAGTCGAGGAAAGAGTCCTGAAGCATCAGTGAAGTGTCGGTGAAGCATCGAGAAGAGTCAATTGAAGTGTTGGGAAGAAATTGAAGATAACTTTGGGAATCTAGTCAGAACATGTCTGGATCATAACATGTTCCATATTTGAGCCATAGAGGTACTAGACCTGATGTTCGCGCAGTTTGACGGCGAGATGCAAGTTGATGTGACAGTCACAGTAACACGGGTCATCATGGCGCAAAAAAGAGCAGAGTTTTTGGCTGTCCTGGAGTGTCCTGAGCACGATGATGAGCAGAGACTCCTGGAGTTTCTGCTTGATAGATCTTGGGACAACCAGAATGAGATCTGCAAGAAAAAAAAGGCTGTTAATATATTGTGTGTGAATGAAAATCATAGTCGCATGTAGGCCCATTTGGGCCCATGTCGCCATATCATATACATGTCTCGTTGTGCTAAGCTAATCCTACCCTGCCTCCCTCAGATCCGGTACCCTTATAAGTAAGTAAAGGAAAGAAAGGAACAGAAAGGAAAGCCGACTTGGCGTGGTAAGTCGTCTTGTCGTTGGTTGGTGCGTTTGTTTAGTTCATGTTTTGGAGTCGGAGCTCGCATGGAGACATATTATGGTTGAGTGCTGTGGTTGATTGAGCTCGAGTGTTGTGCTGTTGTTGAGATAGATTTGTCCAGGGTGCTGCTGGTGGCACTGGGAAGAAGAAGTGGGAGTTTCGCATCGATTTTTGGGGAAGCTGCGCCTGGACGAGACTCGACGTGACGAGTCGAGGTTGAATAGGGAAAAATAAAATAAAATTTCCGGTTCTAGCACATAAGCTCAGAAGGAGTTAGCACTGTAAATAGGTTTGAAGAGATTCACTGGCCTCCCGGAGGAGGACAGAGAGGTGATCTGTGAAATCACCTCCCTCCTCGCATGCCCAAGGCACATTTATACTGTTGTATCTTGAGTGTTTCCTTGGGACGATTCCCCGGAGAGGTCACCTTCATTTGCGAAAATGACCAGGAATCGATTTGATGAGTGTACAAAGGTCATAAGCGCTTTGACATGTTTGCTTCGATCAGACAGCAGGTATCGAATCTGGAGCGAGCTAAGCTTTGTTGTTTCGCGAAGTTGAGCTCTGTGAGAGTCAAAGCGGCGGCAAGCTAGGAGATAATGGGTAACTGTTTCCGGTGTTCGACATGTTTCACATAGTGGTGAATCCACAGCTTGGATCTTGTGTAAGTGGGCGTTCAGGCCAATATGAGCTGTTCTGAGCTGCGTAAAGATGCTTGCCTCAGGTTGTGGAAGGTCATCATAGATTCGTTGGAGTCGTGGAATTGAGGGAGAGAGGTCAATGAGCTTGACGAAGCGACACTTCGGAGACGCTTGCCAGTTTGCTATCTGGAGCAAGCGGGTTGACTTCGTTTTTGCTGTGATCATTGCTGATTTCCCAAAGGGAAGCGGTCGGTGAAGGATTGACCTGGGGCTGTGAATTGATGAGGAGTCACCCTGGGCGGCCCTCTTTGCTTGTTTGTCGGCTTTCTCATTCCCCATGATGTCCCTATGCCTGGGGACCCAAACCACCTTTATCTTTAGGGTTCTTCTCTTCTTCTTCAACTCTGCCAGTCCCCTGTAGAACTCCCTGACTAGCATATCTCCTGAGCCTGTCTTCCTCGAACGAATAGCTTGTATCGCCGCTTGGGAATCGATGAGGAGAGCTGCTCTCGTAAGTCTAGGGATGCTTTCGATTATGTCGAGGCCGAGTAGAGCTCCAGTGAGTTCGCCTTGGAATACTGTGTAGTAAGTATGATGACCCAAATGAATTCGACGGACGACTTCCCTGTTCAGGGCGGTTTGTGATGAACTCCACGCTGCCGCCCTGATATTATCATTGAAGCCTGACCCGTCAGAGAAGATACAGGTCAAGCTTGGATCCATATTCTTGACGAATTTTTCCGCTGCGTCCTTGCTGTTAGAGATATCGAAGGAAAGTGTATCAGGGACATTATCGATGGGTTTGGTGTCAATGACTTCTAAGTTGTTCAGTAGTTCCGGGAAAGCCTCGAATAGTTGGTGAATCAGGGACTTGTGAGCATTCGGAACATATTTGCACCTCTGAACAACCTTGTGTAACGGGTGAGAAGTCGGTAAGCAGCAAAGATGTATGGCAAAGCAAAAAGCGGAGAGGTTGAGATGTAGCGTGACTGGTAAAAGGTTTGCATGAAGATCCAAAGCTTCTGTCGCTGTTGAACGGAGCCCTCCGACTGTGATGCGGCTAGCCAAGTGCTGAGGTTTCGCTAATCGTGAGGCAAAACCCACTGAACCCTTTTTCCTTGTCTCTCCATCACAAACAGGATTATACCAAACCCCCAACACATACTCCATTCTTGGTACAACCAGACCAATGAAGAGCCTTCGTACAAACTTCTGTGGCATCCCATTCGAGCAGTTTGAGAGGCGCGCTAGAGCTATAGCGGCCTTTGTGCCTTTGGAAATGGCATAGTCGACATGGGTTCTGAATTTGAGTTTGTCGTCTACGTGAACTCCAAGGTATTTTGCTGAAGTTGTTGGCTTTATTATCGTGCCACCAATGTCGAGCGTGAGCTGAGAATCTGCAACTGGGGTAGATCGTCTGACATGGTGTACGAGTTGGTACTTCCCAATGTCAAACTTTGTTCCTGAATCTTTCCCCCATTCTAATCCTTCTTCTGCAAGCACTTTGAGCTTCGCTATGTTGTCCTCAACCGTTTTGCCAATGACCACCATTGCTGTGTCATCAATAAACCCAAGAATTTTGTCATTCCTTCCCATCATCTCCTTCCCAACTTCTAGCAGACCCGAGCTGAAGATTAAGTAGAGAATTACACTCAGTGGCGAGCCCTGGGGAATTCCTGTCGGGACGTGGACCTTGTCAGATATGTAGTCGTCAAATAATAGAGAGGTGAAACAATTTTCGAGAAAACTGGCGACCCAGGAAACGATGGACTCGTTGAGACCAATACGCCTCATTTGCTCCAGCAGACGAATATGAGAAACATTTGGGAATGCAGCAGAAATATCCATGTATAAAATGCTTGCCACTTTCTTGACCCTCCAGGCGTCTTTGACCATCTGGGTGAGAAGGAGCAGTGGGTCCGTTGTGCTTCGTCCTGCGTGACCTCCATAATGGTGAATAGGTAAGACGTCTGCTGCTTCCAAGGTTTCTGTTATTGACATGGCGACTACTGCTTCCATAACCTTCCCAATAGTTTCTTCGAGGGCGATTGGTCAATACGATTTTGGGACTGTGTAGTCGTCTTTTCCTGGTTTCTGCAGGACTATCGTTTTGAAGAATCATAGGTGGGTCAGGTAGTGCTTGAGTGAAAGGGACTTTGTCAATAGAGCATAGATTATCGGTGCAAATGTCGATATGCTCTTTTGGAGCGCAATGTTTGGGATACCAGAATGACCAGGAGCAGATAAAGGCTTAGCTTTGCATATAACCTTGCGAATACTCTCGACGGTGATCTTTGAGCGAGAGAGTGGTACTGGGTAATCTGAGCACTCTCGGGGATCCAGGTCAGGAGCATCAGGGAAGAAGGTGGATGCAAAAAGACTAGCCTTTACCTGAGGGTCTGCTGTGGCCTGCCCCCTGGGTTTCACTAGTTCAGGCGTCCTCAAAGGACCAGATTGTACTCCAGGCTCTGTGGCATACTTCACTGCCTTCCAAATCTCGCTATCGAGGATCTTGGTCAACCAATCCCTCCAATGGCGCCGTTTCTGTCTCCATATTGCTCTTCTGAAGCATCTCCTCGAATTCACCATCTTTTCCCAGTCTCCATCTGAACCAGACCCTTGCCATCTACGTTGAAGCCAATTTGTCTCTTTTCTCAACTCCGAGAGGTCGCTTGTCCACCATCGTTTTGAGTAATTTGATGGTTTCAATGTTTTAGCTTCCTGACGTAAAATTGCTGCAGTTTCATTGAGTAAAGTTTCCGTAAGAGTGTCCAGCTCTTCAGTGGATGATGCTGCTGAAATCTGGAATCTGAGGTCTTGGAGGACCTCGCTCGCTCGAATTCATTCGTCAAACAAATCCCAGTCCACTTCCCTCAAAAGAGCTCATGGAGGGGGCAAAGCCTGAGCTAAAGAGAGGTCAAGCTCGATAAGAATCGTCTCATGCCATGATGTTTCGCCATATAAGGTACTGCATTTGGTGACACAAGGGGCCAGTGCCACCTCGTCTGCAAATACCAAGTCAATGGTCGATGTCGTTTTGTGGGCGCACGAGGTATGAGTTATTGTTCCAGGTTTGGTGCAAAGTTGAAGTCCCAGGTCAGCAATGAGTTTAAGGAAGCTCTCTGTATCACTAGCTTCACACCATTTTGTATGACCTGGGCCGGCCCAAATAGCATGGTGTTTGTTGAAGTCACCAAGTAAAAGAACCGGGAGATTCGAGGGGAAGAGTCGGATGTGGCATTGTAGCTCTGATATGGTCTTGTTCGAGTCCGGGATATTGTACACGTTGTAGATGATAAAGATGAGGTTTTCTTTGTTCGTGAAGGATATCGCTGTAATGTGCGAGCTATCCACAGGAATTTGCTTCCAGGAAGCAGAATCAAGGTGGTTGCTAATATAAAGGGCACAGCCATAACGACCATCTTCGGGAAGCTGTTTCGTTGGGGTTAATCTCGTCCATTGGTTCGGAGAAAGAGAAGGAATGTTGAAATCCTTCAGGCATTCCTGGATGCAGAGAAAGTCGGTGTTGTTTGGTGTCGCAGATTGAAGAAGAGAGTGAAGGATAGGTGTAGATTTTCCGATGTTTAAACTTCTGATACATGTTTTCTGTGACTGTGGTATCACTGGAGTTAGTGCTGTATTCATAGAATGTATCGCAGCAAGACCTGTCTCGAGCTGCCCCCCTCCAACGTTCTAGCCTCTTCAAAGGCTCTTACTCTAAGCAGACACGTCTTGTCGAATGAAAAGTGTGCTCCTTCGCAGAGAACACACTTGGGCAAGATTCGACATTCACAGACTGAAGAGCATTTCTCAGCGTGAGGACAAGGGCATGAGTGGGTATCATGGTCACCAGTGCATCGAGCACACTTGGCTGCCTTCAAAGGGCAGTTGAAAGACTTGTGGCCCCATTGTTGACAGCAGAAGCACTGGGTCGGTCCTTCATGGAACCAGTCTCCATAACAAAGGGCATGTTCGATGAAGATCCCATGTGAGAAAACTTTGTTCGCCAGGGATTATTCTGAGATCGCAATGATGATGGAAGAAGACCTCTTGCCAGGAGACTTCGCTGCTTTCTTGTTCAACCAACAAATGTGACGAACATTGTCGTTTGTAAGCCCATAATTGGCGTCGAAGATCCTTTGCCTGTCTGATGGCGAGTTGGGGTCGAAGGAAGTCGGGATGGAATTGATGACCAGTTTGGTGACCCTGGTATGGAGAGTGATACCTCGTGCAAGCTTCGGGATCCAAGAGTCCGCATGTCGAAGCAATATGCTGGCATCTCCATTGTCTCTGGCAAAGACCCTGATTTTCTCCCTTCCTTCGAAGCTGACCGCAATGATATTGACTGAGGCCAGACATTCGACTTCAGTGCTCTGTACTGCAGTCTGGACCTTGTTCCGAAGGTTCTTGTGGTCGAGGGATCTGAGGGACAATGCATCCGGTGACTTCGTGAGGGAAATCAGGACAGAATGATGGTGCTGTGTCGAAGGTGGCTTTGGAGCTGCACACATAAAGGGAACTCAGCTTGGAGGTGAGAGTGCTGGTGCTGGTGGAGGTGGAGACACCGCTATAGGTCGTGAGAGCAGCATTTCCAAGATCTTTTCCAACTTTTTCTCCATTTCACCAAAGCTTTCCCTCAGAGATGGAGACGAGCTCTTGGCTCCCTCTTGTGATGACTCTTCCCTTTCTGCTTCTCTATCTGCTCGGACTACCCCCTGTTTCGCCAAGTCCTGAATCTTCTTCACTGCTTCTATCCCCAAACCCTTGCTTTTCGTCTTCGAGTCGGCTATCAATATTTCCACAATCTTGGCAATGGCTAGCAAGATGCTGGACATGTCCGTCAAGTCTGGTACGCTCAACGAGGACGTGAATTGATGTGCTGTGACTTTTCTGGTGACGAAGGAGGTATTAGCAGAGGTTTCAGATGGAGAAGGAGAGAATTCTTCCCTTGCAGCCTGGGCGAGAGAGAGAGAAGGGCTGGACAAGCCTTCCTCTCCCCCTAGCGGTCCCAAGGGACTAAGAATTGAACCGGACAGCTTTGGGTCAGGTTTCTTCAGCGGGTCTCGGGTTACATGCAGGGAAGAATTGGACGAATTTTCCTTGGGCTTGATTATTCCTGTAGCTTTGGTGCGCAATTGGTTCGATGGCTTCGGTGTCGCTAGAGGAATTGAGGATTTATCAGCCCGTAAAGGAGAATTGTAATCAACTGCCCGTTTGCCTGTTGGCAGAGGTTCCCCCATAAGGGTTGCCTCCCCTCGCTTTCCAAAGATGCTCAGGTTTGCCCTCTGCGGATCCTTGGTGGCTTCATGGGGTGTCGATGGTTTATTACACTGGGTCGTACTGAGGTTCGGCGGAGGGCCTGGCTTGGCTGGCTGGGTGCGAACTGGAGAAGGACGATTGGTTGACGCGACTGTTGACCAATTTTTTGAAGGAAGAGGATATACAGGAGGAAGTGGTGCTTTGGACTGAAGCCTAGTGGTTCTCTTGGACGCTTCCCCTGCATGAGCGCGAATATCAGATTTTGGCAGAACATATTCGTCTACTTCCCGTATGCCTGTTTTTGGAGGGTTGCCTGTAAGGCTAACCTCCCCTCGCAAGCCAGCGGTGCTCTGGTTGGCCTTCTGCAATCCGATGGTGACATTACGGGGACGAGACAATGGATCTGGTGCCGATTCTTCTAGGTGGGCGCTTTCTTCCATTATTCGCATGTTTCGGTTGGGAAGGACATGTAATGAGAGTTATTAGATTAAGGTAGATAATTTAAAGAGGCAAGAAGGAGGTCTATGCTAATCTATGTCCAGTTCTGCACCTTTTCTTCTGACCAGGCAGAGCCCAGGCCATGGGAAAATTAATTGTGGTCGCAGTAGCGGATCAAAGAGCATTCCTAATATATTGTGTTGGAAGCTCTGAAAGGTCTAGAGGAAAGAATGTTTGAATATTCTCAAGCTGCAGGTATCGCAGGAAACGAACAGTGGGGACTTGATGCGAGACCGCATTAGGATGACTGGAGTCTTTTCATAACCCTTCATCCTTGAGATGGATATAAGCCATACATTGAAGGGGAATTTGACTTGGATGTGAGTCTTAGTATCCTTCTCTTGGTTATTTCTCACCTTGGTCTGTCAAAGCGTGGCCTCAACTATTGTGACAATCAAGTCAACATGCCAGTTCGGCCTCTGCCTCTGACTACCGAGGATTCATGGCCAAGACCTCAACCACAAGTGAAGCACAGGAAAAGGCTCTGAAGTGTTCCAATGCCTATGTGGCTTGCATTATGAACTAGATTGTATTCACTGAGAACTAGCCTGTATTCAGGACAGAAAAGACATGGTTGATGTGTTTGTTTGGCCCAGAGTGCCACTTTCTGACTAAGCATAAACAATAACTCAAGAATAGTGTGCTTGATCATGGAACAGAAAAAAACCTTGAAGAGTACTGAAGTGACACTGAAGCAGGCTGAAGAGTCACTTGAAGAGCACAAAAAAAAAATTGAAGCATTGTGAAGAAAAACTGAAGCGTTGTGAAGCACCATGAAGCGGCAGTGAAGAGTCATGAAAGAGTTGACCAAAAGTCAATCATACATGATATACATGGATGAAAACTGTTGAATGGTGCTTCAAAACAGCAAACTTTGCTTCCAAGAATGATCATTGAGAGAATGAAGGCCATATTCCTGCTCGTGACATATTTGAGAGCCAGATAATACTATTGAACAATGGTTTGAGCCTGTCAGGACCTGTTAAGCTATATACACCCATTTCAAGGACTTTCAATGACCGATGAAGCTTAGAAACTCACTCGATAGTGTGATGCGGTTAAGGAAGAAATATATCAACAATGATGACATAATATGGCCCAAAAAGGAAACCAAGAATCAAAGCGTCGAGAAGAGTGAGTGAAGAGTCAAGAAGAAATTTTGCAAAAATCTGGTTCTTCATCCTTGCGCTTCAATTTATCTTGTCCCCTTCTTACCCCAGGCCCCTTATAAACTAATGTAAACTAGAAAATAGAGAAGAAAGGAGAAGTGTCGAGCCAATGTTTCTGTTTTAGGCTATTGTGGCGGTGTTTGTCCTCTGTGGTGCTGCATGATTGTATAGTTGGTCGGTAGGATACCTGATGATGAATGTCATGCTGTATTGTTGGAGTATCTGAATGGTCGTGCTTGTTGTGAGATTGGTGTGAGACCTGGAACCCGGCGAGGTTCCACGGAGCAAGGAGAATTGGGTAGACGCAGGAATAATGAGGCCAGGTTCAGGTCTTGGTCGACATTGGGTGTCGATGGATAAATTTGTTCGAGAATCGAAATAAAAGCAACAGTAGCACATAAGCGGTCAGTTTCATTAAGTAGGTTAGGGAAATTGAAACTGGCCTCCAGTGGAGGACAGAAGGAGGTCTGCGAAACCTCCTTCTTTCCTAGTATGCCCAAGGCACGGTGTTTAAGCTGAAGAATCCTGAGATAGGCCTTGGGACGTTTCCCCAGGGGAATGGTCGTCTTTGTTGCCAAAAAGGACTGGGAAATGATTTGAATCACATACAAAGTTCATAAGAGCTTTGACATGTTTTGATCGGTCGCTCAAGAGCAGACGGATCTGAAGTGAGCGCAGTCTCGTCATGGCTAGGAGCTGTTTCCGTTGAGAGTCAAAGTGGTGGCATGCCAGGAGATAATGGGAGACTGTCTCATCTGCGCCGCAGTGATCGCAGGTCAGTGAGTCCACTGCATTGATTCTGAAGAGGTGAGAATTGAGGCCAATATGAGCTGTCCTCAATTGGGTGAAAACACTGGCTTCTGGGTGCGAAAGCTCATCATATATTCTCTGGATGCGGTTCAGAGATGGGATGGGGTCGATCTTTCTGAGGAATCTGCATTTAGTTGAACTTTTCCAGGCTTCGAGCTGATGTAAGCAGGATTCCTTCGTCTTGGTGGCAATGAGAGCTGATTTGCTGCAGGAGATGGGTTGGTTGAGAATAATACAAATATTTGTATCAAATTCCCTTTTTGAGATGTTTGTGTAAATTTGGACGCTGCGTCCACCGAAGGGGCTTGGGTCAGCATGGGTCAAAACATGAAGACGTTCAAAATGTTATAGCTCGCTCGTCCCTTCTCCGTCCCCTTAGCCCTTGGGCATACATCTTCCCAAATAGCATCTTAATTGCTGGACAGCACCATTTCCCTTGGATTCATACCTGATTTGATATCAAGCCCGTATCAGTCAGCACCCATCTCGAGCGTCAAACTTTGCTCTCGGACGTCCCAGCGTCTTTTTTGCGAGGTATTTCGTCTTCATATGCGATATAATGCTGTTTACTTATCATTTCAGTTTACCCTGCCTTTCTGAACATGTAATAATCGTGCTTTTTCAGCCTCCAGTCTTTCATACCATGTCCAGGTCACCACCACAAAATTCCAGAGCTAAACGACAGCGACACCTTCTACACCTCGAAAGCATAAACCTACAGCATCTCAACGTTGTCAGGGCATCAAACTGAGGCTTCCAGTCAAACAGTGCCTTGAGAACATTGGCCAAAGTCTGACTGATGCCCTCAAACTCAAATATACACTGGATTCATGGCAAATACACCTGATAAACCGAGTGTTTCAGGGATATGACAGTGTTTTTGTGGCTGGTACAGGCTATGGGAAGAGTTTGATATTTGAAGGATTAGCGGCGCTTGGGGAGAAAGGGAAGCTGGTCATTGTTGTCTCACCATTGAAGGCACTAGAGAAAGACCAAGTGCGTGTTTCTTGCTTTATCTCAATGACCTGTTGACTCATTTAGAAAAACTTTAGGCCGAGCAAGCTATAGCTAACTTAGGCATTGATGCCTTGGTTATCAATGAAGACATGGAGAAGAGCGCAGACCTTTGGCGCCAGATGAAATCCATGGCTCAGATGGTCTACCTTTTACCAGAGATGGCCTTGTCAGACAGCTTCAGCAAGCTTTGGCAGGATGTTCGCTTTCGCAAGCGGATTACGGCTGTCGTCGTTGACGAAGCTCACTCCATCGCCCCAAGGTGAAGCTCTCAACATTATGTCAGCAATGACATTTATGCTGCAGAGCTCGTGGGTTCAACTCCCGCTGCCCCAACCCAGGAGAAAACATTCTTGACACTCCTGGCTTTCAAACCACAGCCGATGTCGGCCATCATTCCCTAGCATGACGTGCACTGGCAGCATTCACCCGGTCGTCACACCGTCACTCACGCCAAGCGGAAACTATCTGGCATCATGCTGGATCACCCCAGTTTGGAGATACGGCAGTCCGTGCTGAGTAATAAAGCGGAAGACTCCTGGGAACCAAGAGAGATTGCAGACTGATTATAATTAGTTGCTACATTTGGGATGTACTACTAGACTCCGACATAGGCCCTAACAGGCCTGCAGTGAGTATAATGGAATCATCATCATCATCGCATTGACGAATGGGGTGATGAAGAGTTCCGTCCAGAATATCATCAACTGGATGCTTTGCGCGGATATACAGGTCAAGAGGTCCCATTTGTCGCCTGTACCGCCACCTGTCCAACCAGCACCTTCTTCATCATCTGGAAGACATTGGAATTCGGTCACCGTCCTTTCTGGGGTGTTGATGTCGGTGCAGATTGTCCCAATCTTCTTTTTCTCACCTGTATCCTCAAAAACCCTTCCAATCCAATACTGGACATCCTCAATCTCCTTCCTTCCATCCTAAATGGCGACACGAAACCAGAAGAGCTCGAGAAGATGCTGCTTTACTTTGATTCAGAGAAAGTGTGCTGTCTTGCAGTTCAAATCTTACACAAATGTCTTCCAGCACACCTTCGCAGCTGTGTCCACGCTTTCTCGTCTGACCTATCAGATAAAGCGAAGCAAACTATATGGGACGACTTCACCATTGGCAAAATTCGCATTGTCTGTGCGACCGACGCTGCTGGTATGGGCTGCAATGTCTCTGACATCAAGTATTGCATTGTCTTTAACTGTCCTCGCTCCTTTTCTGTCTTAGCACAACGATGGGGTCACACTGGACGAGATCATGTCACCAAGGCAGTCTGCCTTCTCTTGGTTCCGGCTTGGGCATTTAGGCCAAAGCAGCCTCTTCAGGTCCCAGCTGTTACTCAAGTTCAGGGCAAATCAGCTGCTTCCAAGCTCGAGCCGAAGACCTTCCCTGCAAAACATGCAGGGTATGCCAGATGCAAAAAAAACATTATTAGTCAGCTACTCCGGACAGACTCAGATGCAACACATGAGATGTCATTGAGAAGCCCTCATTCCAAAACGTGCAAAGCTCAATGCTGCGCTCGAAACCTTCATCAACATTGATTCAGATCCTTGTCACAGTATGTCCTTATTCTTCTTTTAGTCTTTCTATTACTGAGATCTCATACAGGTTGTTCTCATGCTTTTCTGCATGAAACATTTCGTCCACTGACATTGCTAGATCGATGTACCAGCCTTGTTGACGGTACTATTCTTGAACACGGAACACGCTCAACTCTCTCTCCCTTCGAGCTTACATGGACAGTTCTCGACCTTGGCCGGATTCCTCCGGCTGAGCGATGCTGTATTCATTGTAATCCGCAGCTCATTGAGCCTTTTCAGGCTGCAACCAAGCATGATCCACACCTCACTGCTTTCACTACTGACTTCCTTTTCCCGGTCATTGCTCCACCATCACGACCGGCCTCGGCTGCGTCTGAATATTCTGCCAATGATGATTTCCAGCCAGTAAAAGGTTCTGTCTCTGTCTCGAAAGATGACAAGGCAAGGCTTCAGACAATGCTGGTCGCTTGGCGGGAGAAGAAATACCGGGACAAAGGTTCAAGCATCTTCATCTCTAGCACAATATATATGCCTAATAATCTCATTGACTCGTTTCTCGAGTCAGCTTCCAAATTCCTTTTGGCACCCATTATAACCCCAGAAATCATTTGGAAGCATGTCAATTGGGATCTTACGATGGCGGACGATGTTCTACAGGTTGCAGATATCATCAGCGACTGGCGTCGAGAGGTCAAGTATGTTCGAACACCAACGTCGCAGCGCCGTGGGCGTAAGAAAGTGCGACCTACTGATGACACCTCTGATGTTGACATGTCACCAACCAAGAGTCGGGAGACATTGATAAATGGTATGTCGTTATATCCAATCTAGCAATCATCTCTAAATGATTATATAGTCAGAAATGAACTACTTACAACATGCTTTTGAGCTCAACGAGTTCCGGAAGCTAGTCCAACACGGCAGCCTCACAATCCAGCAGGTTCATCAACTCATGTTCTTCGTTTCACGCCACCGCCACTTCCTCGACCAGTACCATTGATATCTCAATCGCATCCATCAGCTTTCATTCCTTATTCTACTCCACCAGTTGCTCGGATGGTCCCTTCTATGGCGTCGCAGCCACAGAGGGCTTACATGACACCATTTCAGACCCCAGTGCAGCATCCAGCTTCCCCATATACCCAGCTTCCCCGGCAAGCTCCACCAATTATGTTTACCTTTTCAGCTGATCCATATGCTCATCTACGACAACAAGGTAGCTTTCAGCAGTCGGTATTCACTCCACAACCGTCAGCTTCTTTCTCTCAACATTATCTATCGCCTGCTACACCAAGTGCGCCACATTATAATGCTGGACATCATTATAGAATGCATCGTGATACTGATAGACAAATGTAGCTTTATTCAAGTACTGGTTCTCCTGTCGCATATTCTCCTCCTCCACCTAATGAACCTATTCCGCTGTCATCTCCATGTATATCTTCGTATGAACTGCAATCCAATGGGTTTTCGTCGTCATCAAATGAAGTTCCAGTGTTCAGACGAACATCAATAGGATATCCGAGTGCAGGGTCGAAGCTTGTGGACTAGATAAAGTCAGTGAATTTGCTTTGATTCCAGACCTTGGCGCCTTCGATCAAGACATCCACAATGGCTGACTGCGGCGGCTTGGGATTCTTTGGGGCTTTACGGCCCTTGGCGGGTTCACGTGCAGGAACAAGTACCTCACAATTAGCAGATAATTTGTGCAAATCTTTTTGTACCATTTCCTCGACAAGAACCCGCATATCTTCGGTGAATGCCAGCTCTTTAGACCTTCGTGCACGGTCTGGATCTCCGAAGAAATTGACAACAAGATGGCTGATATCTCTGAACGCCTCGACACAGGCAGAGCCCTTCTCGATGATGTACTTCACAGTTACACCATTTCCTTGGGCAATGAACACGCGCTAAATCTTGTTAGAAACAGGAACAAATGTAAAGAATATCGAGCTTACCTTGACCCAGAAGTTGAGCTGTTCAAGGTAAAGATCTGAAGCAATTGACCGGCCATAGATTCCCCAATGACTGACAAACCAAGATCGTTCTAAGGCTTTCCGGAGTGGATCTGTAAGTTCGTACTTCCATTTGAGCAGAACCTCGACACATTCACGGGCATAATTGTGCTGGCTTGTGCCCCGATATGACAAGGCCCAGTAGCGCATGACTCGAAGGACACGTCCAGGATCTGCAAAGCTGACAGCTTGTTCAAAGACACAGAAAAGAAGGGCATCACAGATGAAATAGATGTCATGAGCATGCCAATCATCTTTGACTGCTTTGGCTGCTTCAGCGGCTGTGGTTGTTGTGAAATTGTCAACAATATAGTCAGTCACTTCCCAGATCTCGTCGAGGGTCAGCCTCCAAGCTTTGAGCTCTGACCATTGTCCAAAGTTATTGTGTACCCTGCAGAAATACTGTTATTCAAAGGAAAATTTGTGGCGCAATTGACTCACATGATGATATGAAGGAGTCGCGCGATTAACGAGTGTCGAATAAGTGCCTTGGCAGCTGCATAGTTAGGTTTATTGACATCCCATTTGCATTGGAGTAGACTCTTGTGTGCAGAAAGCGAAGTCGGATCGAGAACTTCGTGACCCAAATGGACGCGCATAAGCATGTGTGTGGCTTGAAGTGCATAATGCCACAGGGCACTGAGCTCTCCAACATAGTCCAGTCGCTCCATCGAATTCCAATCATCGAAGCGGTCTCGACGTGCAGCCCAAAGATTATTGGAGGTCAACCAATCTCCGAGAATGATACGTACTTTGCGAGACCAATCCAGGACAGTAAGCTTTAGCCGAGTTTGATAGCCGCGAGGACTTGAATGATTCCCTTTTTCGACCCCTCATTGACATCAAAAACCCCCAACGGCCTTGCATCTGTCTTCTTCGGTGGTAACGGGCGATCCTTGGGCATCGTGTCCTGTATCTTTTCCAGCATCTCCTTTTGACCTTTCCATTTCTTGCAGTCTGGGGTGTACTTGACAATCATTTCAGCGACGAGAGAGTGGAATGAACTTTTAAGATGGTCATCATCTTCCGGTGAAGGCATGACGTCCTCCATGAAGTTGGCCTTGTGACGCTTCCCCCTCTTTTTCAGCTGTTCATCCAAGTCCTCCGCTCCATCAAGGTCAACGTCGTCGTCATCTATTGCAATAACAGCAGCATTGGTGGCATGGATCATGGAGTTCTTGTTGGTAATTCTTTGTTGAAATTTGCGCAAAAAGATGTTGATATTGTCGAAGATGGTATAAAAGAGACGACCACTTTGAACAAGGTTAACTGCATGTTGGATGGCATCATCGGAGATTCGCTTTTCAAGCACTCGATGGTCTTTCCTGATACGGTGATTCCCATGTTACTGAGAACACTGATGACTCGTGAACTGGTTCCAGAGGCTTTCAAGAAGAGTCCGAGGATTAGCGGTAAAAGATTAGTCGCACAATTGCGGACAAATGTGAGCATGGTGATGACCATGATCATTGCCTGCGCAAAATGATTAGAAGAAATATTTTAATATGAAAATGGTGACTTGCATATAAAGGTGAGCGATCAAATCCTTCATGACCTTCGGGTTTGGAGGACCTTTCTTCATCATCTTGAACCCACTCCTCATTGTTAGGATCATCTTCCCAGTCACTGTCCTCTAGATCTGCAGATTTCTTCTTGTCCGACTGGGCTTTCTCTGTACGATAGTGATTGGGAGATGCACAAAAGACCCCAAGCAGCTTCCAAAAGAAAGGAGCAGCCTGGCGGTACTTCTTAGCAATCTCTGCCGGTTTACGAAATTCTCGGATAGTGGCGACGGTGAGGTATTTGACACGTATTTTGAGGGTAGGATCTGAGATTATTTTGTCGCTCTCGCTGAGTACCATTTCGCAAGCACACTCCTGAATAACCTCGTGGAGATAATGCTTGGTCTTGGTGGAATGGTTATGCCAGAGTCGGTAGATCATGCCGGGAAGGAACTGCTCATCCGGGGTGGCTGCTGACTTGGTGAATCCCAGGAATTTCCCAGCCCTCCTTCTGACGTCTGTAATTGGACTGGTGAAGAGAAATCGGAGATACTGGCCAATGCTGATGTTGAGAAAGACCATTAGAGAGAAAAGAAGTTGAATTCTGGTCATAAGGTCGCTTTTAACCTCTGCTTCACCGAGTCTCTGCTCCCAGAACTCATTCCCATATTGAAGGACGTTGTTGGAGGCCATAAAGGAGGTTCAAATCGACTTTGAGCCCCTGAGGATGTTGCGGTGACTTGTGTGACATTATGTGACACTCTGTGACCAGATTCGTCCCTTCTGCTTTCGAGGCCTTGTTTCTTGACTTGAGATCTCCAGATGGGCGCACTGGCCTTCTAAATTGTCAAAATATGTCTCGATATTGTTTCCGCATCATTTGCTATAGTATTCGCCGAAGCAAATAGTTTTTCAGGCTGAGATGAATCTTGAGCGTGACGCAAACTGTCGCCTCAATGCAACTGCACTTTTTACTGGAAACCCGGATATTTTTGTGCGAAGTGATAATTTGACATATGAACTAAAATTCGTTCTCTGGAAGTAGAGGAGGAGACATTGTACAAGACACCATAATGTACTTGGAACGTCTTCACTTGTTTGACCCAGTTTGTCCCAAGCCCCTCCGCAAGCGAAGGACGCCGGTTCCACCGGCCCGGGCAAGAAATAGAAGGAGAATTACAGCGGCAACGCTACATCCGACGATTGTCGGTGTTTTGGATGATTTGTGAACAGCGTTCGCAGGATCTGAGGGACTTGAAGATGAAGCGGTTGGAGTTGAATTGTTGGCAGCTGATGTCCTTTACAACCATATATCAATGAATACTAGCCAATTCTTTACAAGCACTTACGGGCCATTAATCAAGGTCACGACAGAGAAGTTTGAAACGGGCCCATTGCTCGAAGTAGTAGAGCTTGCCGGACTATTTGGAGGTCAGAATTGAACCAGAAACGACGGTGACTCTTACATGCTGGTCGACACCGCGGTGCCCTGAGGCTGATCAGAAACAGTTTGGCCCGCTGTCTTGGGCGTAGTAGCAGGAGTGGAAGGAGTGGAAGTGTCTTGCTGACGAGTCGTAATTGGAGTCGACTTTGCGGGATTTGTCGTCGGTGAGCTAGAAATGAATTCACATGACGTTGAGGAAAACCATTCAAAAGACGACTAACTCATTTCTCGTTGTCGTCGAGGGACGCGCCGTCGTACTAGGTGCCGCTGCTACCACTGTGATTTTGTCCGACATGGCTAACAATTCCCTTGGCTGTGAATTCGATATAATTCCAATATAAAACTGTCTGTAAATCGTCAGGGCAATGCCAGATAATCGTCGGAAAGGAACTGACCCTGGCGTAGACAACGTTATTGGTACTTGGCCGCTGGGACTGTCCCCACTGCTGAGCGTGATTCCGATTTGGGTCGTCAATGCGGGAGAATCCCAAGGCGCTGTCCCGAATAGTAAATCTAACGGGTCTGAGGAAACCCTGCTCCAAGTCACAGTCATGGTTTGCCCCGCGATTGCATTGGTAGAGGGTGTCGAAAGTGTCAACGAAGCCACTAAACCGACATAGAAGAGCCCGCAACTGGTAAAGAAACGTGAATCAAGCAGGGCTCGAAGCTTCAAGACCTCGAATTTGCTTACAGGATACGCAGAATCATGGTGGTTGGGGAAAAGATGAACAAGCGCCAAGGTTTGTCATTGATGGACTGCCCTGGACTGCGGACAGCTACGTGATAGTTGCGTGATGGATTCTGTGATCTGAGTTTTGCATATTGATTTGCGTTTCAGGGCGGGTCAAGGCGGGATATCCGACGGCGGGAGTCCAAAAGTGGAGATTATGGCGCGCTCGACGCCCCGCTGACTGATTTCTGCGATGCATCCATGGGTTTTGTTCTTGCGCTATTCGGCCATTGAAGTAGGTCATACAGTCACCTCCTCCCCATATTAACAGCCTTCTTCCACTTGGATCAGGGAAGCGGCGGCAAAGTTCACGTTTTCTACGAGTTGTGAGAACTGGCCTTTGCCGGGTATTATCTCGGCCGAAAATTTAACCACGCCGAGGCGATCGGGCATCATAGCTCGGCTCTTTGACCTACTTATCGATGTCATCGATCGCTCAGGGATAGCGTGGGACTCACCATTGGCTCCGCCAACGTTCCCCGCCCCGTGAGCGGAGCGAACTCGCAAAGCTTTAGCTGGAGGCTGTAGAGCAATCAGAGCTCGGGGGAATCCGGACAGTCCAAATGAGGAACTCGCAGGAGAGACGCGCTGAGCTGATAGACCTTGATTCAAAAAATTGGAAAAACCAAAAATCGTCAAAACCCCCCTTCCTTCCAAGTCCCTCAACACGTTCAACCTGCTGGCAATTGTGCGATTTTGGGGTGACAAGGTTCCAAGATAGGCAACATTTCACGCAATAACTTCTGTTTTTACGCGTTACAAGGTATGAAAATCGATTCCAGGCCGAAATAATCTGAAATTCTGCAAAAAAAATCAGTCATAGCCCGATACAATCTGCTGTCGTCAGTTATACTGTAGTCTTCTGACTTCTGACTACGCATAATGCATGCATGTCAAGACTGGCGAAGAAGAATGTATTGGAACTCGGAATATGCCAATCAGTATGAGATGGCACCATTCCAGAACCTTGGAGCCTCTTCCACGCCTGCGACCTGTCAATGAAGCCAATGGGATAAAAACGGCTCTAGAGTTGGCAGGTCTCAACTTGGTCAGCTGCACAGAAGCCCCTGTATGAACATGAATCCGAGCTGTCAAATAAGCCAGTGGCACAAAGCCAGCACCAATGCTGCCAATCGGAGTCCATTCCGAGTACATGAAATTAAATCAAAAGGCCTAGAGTGTTGCAAGGTGGCACGGGCACAATTAGACAACTAGACAGGTTTTTCCGAGTCATTTGAGACTGCCTAAGAGCACGAAACCGGCCGCTGAGGACCGCAATAACCGAGCGTGCAAAGAAGATGTGCGATGGAGCCAGAATTACGTGTGAAAGGGTGTCTGAAGGACTTCCAGATCGTGTGTTTGGGTCCAGGGTAATTGGCGCCCTGACATATCCTTAGTTCACTTGCACGGATAACCCTTCATCTCTCCTCTGGGCTCCCCATCCATCTCAATCGATTGGCTCTCTGGCGAAATCATTTTCCTATCCTCAACTCTAGTATCAGTGGAGACTATTTCCATGGCATTACAACAAGACCAGGTACATGTACTCGCGAATTTCGAGGGCGCTTGAGCTCTTCTGATCGTGATGTTTCCAGTTCAAGTACATGCTCGTAAGAAATCAATCACCATTCGATGCTACAATCCAGGTCGCGGAAGATTCTCCGAATGGTTGTGTCTACGTACTCAGTCCCGACCTCTTGGCTGGACATTCTTGGTTGTACTGTTTGGATAAAGAAGATATTCCCAGTGGAACAGAGGTATGTATCGGCATTCCGATCGAGAATATGCAGCTCACACTGACCATGATAGCTGCAAGCCCAAGTCATATACGAGCTCCATACAGGGCGTGCCAAATCCATCTTGACATTCAGCACTGCGACTTCTCAAAAAGTACAGTATCTTGTCCAGGGCATTAAGGACAAGCCGGAGATAGTTTACGCCGGACCCTGCGATGCCGGAGAACTTCCGTTTAGTTTTCCCACTGACCAGGAACTCAGGGATTATAGCAAGTCGGTGAGCGGCATCGCTAATTTGGAGCATATCCGCAGTACTCATCTCGCCAGGTTGCAGATAAAGTGATCCCAGCACCGCCCAAGTCCTTGACAGAAAAATCACGGTGGCTCCTATGTGTCGTCAAGAATAAGACACAGTTCCGGATTGTACTTCAGGACCAGCATACATACTTTGACTCTGGTCGATACTGGCAGCCACCCTCTGACATCCTGCCATTTGACCAGATGATTTTCACTTGCTGTGAAGGTGACAATACATGGTTCACTGGCGCAACTGGTGGGACTGCCTTTCGACTCATGCTGGATCGTGTGACATCGTACAATATTGCTGTTGTGCGCCATTTTGCCATTGTTCTTTCTTTCCAACTGACCGGGGAGGGTTAGGGATGGACCAATCCTTATGCTGGATCTATCAAGGCAGGAATAGTCAATTCTAATGATCCGAAAGCTGGGTACAACTGCGCATCGCCTGAGGGTAACGAGCTCAAGTCTGAATTGAAGCTCAAGGGCCTCGATAACGACGGAAAGAGTGGAGCGTGGACACTTAACATGTCGGCAGCGGCAGGTAATACTATAATTTATACCATTAGCGAAATAAGGGTTGCGTAGAATTATCTGAGGTTATTGTACTTGAGTCGCATTATTGTATTCCATTTATTGAAATTCGGAAGAATAATAATCTTACTCCCTTCTCCTTAGTCCTATTGCTATCAGTGAGTGTAGGTATGGATCTGCTAGGGGGTGCGTTATAGTTTCCAAATTAAGAAACCCGTGTACCTTTGTATGGAATAACTTGATCCTATTTACCCAAGTTCATTTAACTTTCTATTGTCCAGCTATCACAGCGGATATGGGGCTGCAGTAACTTGAGGCACTGCCAGTGGCAGCAGATGATAAATAAAAACAGGTTTTTCTAGCATTCTTTTAAATTTAGACATCCTTTCAAAGTAGTCTTATTTTGTGAAAGCACGGCCACGTTAGGCCAAATACGTTTCAGTACTACCACTTCTACTATTAGTCTCATGGCCCGCATCCCGACGCTGTGTCACGTCACGCTTCGCATGAGGCTCCTGCTCCCGATCCCGTCATTGTCCTAAATTTATCAAGACCGACACTTCAACAAATTTAATCTTATCCTGATCTTATCTGTCTTTCCGCCATATACCAACCCTGGAGAATATAATATCCAAAAAGCTCTCCTAGAGAAATAATAGAAGCGATAGTTATCACTTGAAACAAGACTGATACCGCTTTCCGGCTTCGCGGTCAGTGTGGCAATACTTATAGGGCCATGGAAGCACACCGAGATGTATGGTCTGCTGAAAGATAATCCGGCAAGGGCGTCCGTGAGACACTGCTATCACAGCACGCGCTTCACCGGCGCGCCTAGGCCGCCTCTATTTGCATCATCTCAGCTGTCGATCACGTTCTCAAAGACAATAAGACTAACATACTCAAATGCAACTATCATAAAGGCGAGTTACTATATCTGGAATATAGTATAAGACTATAGTATCCTAGGTTCTATCTATCTCTGGGATGCATTGAATTATTTTGAATGTCTGTTTGAAGGACAATTGGCGACTCGGATAAGGTAGATGAAGAGAATGCATCTATAAAAGTACACTGAGTGCTAGTTCAATAACGCCCCTCAAACCTCAGTGATAACATAGATCATGTATTGCCCAGCTGCTGCCGACATATAGATTTGCCGTTCAACTGGATGGCCATTTTTCTGAAAACCACGGAATACCTCTTTCGACTTGAGCGCATTACCTTCGAGCGTAGCTTGTTCGTACGCAATTCTAGGATTATCTGACTTGACTATCGACGCCTTGAACCCCCCGACGGTAGGAGAAGTCCATCCCTAATACAAGCCTTATCAGAACTTATCATACAAAGGACACAATGTATGACATACCACTGCAAAGTCATAAAACGTTACAAGATCAAGAGCGATCCGGAAAGCAGTTCCGCCAGTAACACCTGCCAGGCTCTCATCTCCATTGGAGCAAGAGAAAACCATCTGATCAAATGGCTCAATGTCGGTCGGTGGGGTCCAGTACCTGCCGGAGTCGAAATATGGTGGACCTTGCACTTGTATCGGAAATTGTGTTTGATTTTTCACAACACACTGGATCCATCGAAATTTTTCCGTCAACAATGGGTCTGGATCTGGAATCGGTTTATATTCGACCTAGGGACACGGTAATCATCAATTTGCGAGCATAGACAGAAATAAAAGACTTACCCTCTTATAGTAAGTTCGGAAGTCAACATCTCCGAGAATCTCATCAGGTATTTCGACGTCAGTGAGGCCAGCGTACTCCAGTTGTGGGGCATCCTTTGAGCCGCTAACTACAAACTTGGCTTTGCGGACAGGTGGGGCAGCACTGGTGAAAGTCAGTTCTGCTGTACTTTGTGTTATATGTACGCCTTTGGTGACAAGCTGAACAGTGAACTAATATTCAAATTAGATGAGAAAAGCATTTGGTGAGTTCTTCCTTACACTGGTTCCATTGATGAGTCCGAATACTGTTATGAGCTGGAAGACGATGGAATCGCCAGCCCGAAGCTCGGGACCGAGAGGATAGGAAGAACCTGGTATGGAGAGGTCGACAAGTTGTAGAATGGCATCAAATGGAGATTTATTTCTGAGCAGCAAGTGCTTAACCTGAGGGAGTTGGACCATCAGGTTCCAGTCCTAGAATATTACACGTACATATCCTGAGCTCAAATCGTTGCTCATGATTTACCTAAAGATGATTGATATAGAAACGAAAGGAATAGGGTCGACCGATTTACGGCAAATATTTCGATCCAGAAAAGACCTGGAGGTACCAAAGATTGAGATGGATGGGATGGGAGATGAAAGGTTATCTGTGCAAGTGAATCAAGGATACGTCAGGACGTTGAGGGTTTTTAGAATCACCCCTGGACTCAAGCACATGATCTGGAAGTCCCCAGATACCCTTTCACACGTAACCCATTCGTGCGTCTTCTTTGATCATCTTTGCAAACTGGGTTATGTTGTCTCAGTTATCCGACTGCGCTCGCGCCGCCTTCCGACACTTTGGTTTGATTACATGTACTCGGAATGGAGCTCCGATTGGCAGTACTCGTAGAATCTCAAGAAATTTATACTTGCACCAACGATCATAATGCTTGTATCCACTGACACTGACAACAGCCATATTTGACAGGTTGGACTCATGTTCATAGTGAGGCTTCTGTGCAGGCGTCTAACTTTAGACCTGCCGACCCTGAAAAGAGCCGTCTTTGTCACATTGGCTTCACTGACACTTCTAATACTCCAGGGCCCCCTCTCGGAGAGTCATATAGTCCGATAACTTTCAACTCGGCTAAGGCCGCTGTTTCGTAAAGAGTCACATCAAACAATATTCCCGAGCCGACGGCCGTTGGCCTTTTCCGTTGTCGATTCATCATTCATAGGCTTGTATATTTGTCTGGTATATCAATGTATCCACGGCCTTTTGAATTTTGAGGTTCTTGGCTTCCACTCGGTTACTCAAAATCTGCGGCGCATACACATTCTATTGTCTGTTTTGGAGAGGGAGTCGCACCTTGAACTGTCGGGTCGAAAATTGAACTACATCAAGCTCATCTAGACGTCCAGTATCTTGAAAATATCGTTTATGTGGATCCTTGCTCATAATCATTTAGATTAGCATCTCTCATGACCACTCTCTTCTGTCGCCACAAGAGCTTCTTCACTTATCCGATCTTCCGCTATCTCCGATGTGGATATGGGTGACTTTCTAAATGGAGCGAAATCGACTTGAAAGATGGATACATAGTCATTCTGAGGTTGAAAGTCAGAGGACCTGCCCCATGATCCAATGATGTCGCTAGAACTCGGACAAAAGGCTGCACCTGTCTGACTGCTCAGGCTCATCTACAAAAACACGTAATTCTTGGCAAGCACAACTTTTTGAAGTTTTTACGTCCAAATCTCACAAGCACCGGAACATCCGATTGTGATGTAACCATTTATATATCCTTAATGGTGCTTCGCATCAGTCCCTTCACTCTCCAGGGTGAAATGTCTTCAATAACATTGTCAGCTTCGCACTTCTTGAAGGCTGCGAGCCTGTCAGAGTATTCATTGTGCCATTAGTTGGCTATATTTTTGGCTGCCGTCCCTGTAGCGAGCAATGAAAAAGTCATTGGAAGCAACTATGAAGCTTATTTTGAACGCATCTAGAAAAAAAATGCGCGAACAATAAAATCAGGGTCACAAACATACACTCGTTGAGTCATCGGCCGAAAGCAAGCATACGTAAGGGGATCAAATCACAGAATCGGGCCTGTCCGTGGGGTTACAGAGCACCCTCTTCTCCTTACGGAGAGTTCGGGGAAGCCTCAGCACGTACGCAGGTCGCACTCATCCCACCGCCCTTTTGCGGTGCTTTTTTTATATATATAGCGATATTTGCATCCAGAGATATTGCTGAATATCAGAGGAGTCATCGGTATAGCTTTGGCATTAAGGGCATAGCAGTAGATTGTTATGTAAACGTTTACACATGCCAGTCCCGCGTCGCTTTTCGGCCTCGTCACTTGTCTTCAGACCACGATATTGATAATCGAGCATGAGCCATGTCAAACATATAAAGACAATAATTGCCGCCAAAAATCCAGCAAATGTGGTGTGCCGAGGCCCCAGGGGTATCACGTAGGAGGTGCCACGTCGTGACACATTGAGGTGACCTCAGCCCCGTTTAGATATCCCACGATTCGAGCACATGACAGCCGTGAGAGTGTCCCACAGATGCCGATCGGCTTCATGGAGCCCGGTTGAGATGATATAAGTAAACTCCAGCTTCACGTTCATTGGGCTGCTTTGATTGTCTCGCAATTTTCACATGTTGAAATGCAGAAAAAGATACAGAGTGAGTGAATTGATACTTCAATTTCAATGTGAAGGTATTCAACTTGCAGAGCATTTGTTCATTATGTAATCAAGGAAATTCAACCAGTGGGTCAAGCGCTAGACGACTGTATAAAATTAAACGCCAGGACGCATTGCTGACCTGCCTCGCTTCACGATGCTAGGAATAGCCTCTCGGATGAACGAAGGGGCACCAAAGGACTTTGAGCTCACCTGAAGCATTCTAGGGTCCAAGGCGTGTGACCGAATGACAAAGTCATGTCAATGTCGAATAAATTATGTGCGCGTGTTCGAATCACACAGGTGACACATCTTTTGCTTACTGCATGCTCGGTCCATAGCTCAATTCTAGTCGCTGAGCCAAGCAAAGCCTCCATTATTGCAGGAGAGTCCCTCTTAGCCACTTTGCCAGAGTAGTTAACTGCTCGATGACTCGGTGACTCGATGCTAGCTCGATCGAGAAATTTAACCACGCCGATTGGCCAGGTCGGTCGAGAAATTAACCACGCCGCGTTTCGGTGAGCTGACGCTCTCACCCGAGTATGCAAGATTTTCAGTGCGAATTCTGCAGCGCATTCGAGGTCCTGCTCGGTCGAGAAATTAACCAAGCCGCAGTCACGACGTCATTCGGTGAGCTCTCAAGCCCTCGATGATCAACTCTCGGCATCGTAACGCAATGCATATGGCTCTCAGGTGACACTGTTTTTGCTTCCCGCTCTTGTGGAGAGGAGTTCTTGACTGTCATTAGCTATGGAAGACCGACCCGCCAAACCCACTGCAATCTCCTCCAAAGCTCCGTTTCGTGCATTCTGTCACTCGTTCCGATGCTTCTTCAATATCACCTTCATCAGAGGCTTTCGGCAAGTGTCTAGACAAGTAGAGTCTTAGTATGATAGACATAACTCACGTACCATAACAACGTCAGGCCTGATGTCACTTTCCCTCCCCGACAGACCGACAGACCGACAGACCCTCGAGCGTCCGAGCCCTTACCTTTGCCAACGGAACACCTCGCTTCCTCTCCAAGTGACTCTTATTATCAATGGCAAGTTGAATGCCAAATTCGTAGCTCATATTACTGAGCTCCGCGCTGTCTGCGCTACGTTCATGAAACACGGTCTTCTTGGACTTCAGACATCCGTTCTTAACGGGGTCGTTGGCCACACTTGACTTGTTTGAACTTACCGCAGTTGAATCTTCGGCATAAAGCCCTAAAGGTAAAAGGTGCCTGAACTAATTGCCGGCATTCAAGGTAGCACCGACGGCATTACATTGAACTTGTCAGAGCGGTAAGTCTCCGGACACAATCCGTACATCTACATTTCAGTTCCCTTCTTCCTCTACATTTCACTGCGGACTGACGTACAATTGGAGCCTGTTTCAACTTTCGGGTTCCTAGCGCTGGTCCGTCCGATAACTATTTAAGAGCGACTACCCTGACTGTCAAAAGTCATCTACAAAGATGCTTAACCTTGTCGTTAAAACACTCGTCTTCGTACTGGCTGCGGTATCTATCACCAGTGCTGCTTCTACTCCAGCAAGAGATGTCATCTATCACTGTAGTATGTCTTTTCGTCGCCTTGATGTCACACAAAACTCACTTGTTCTTCCAGGCCTCGATGGAGTCACAGAGACTTGTAAGTACATGCAACCTGATGAAAGTCCGACATTTCTGAATGTTATCCAGGCCCTGTAGGATACAGGTGTTGCGGACCTTTCTTCGAGCCTATTGGAGGAACCACATTCAGTGGAACGTCAGTCAATCCATTATTCTGATTTCCGAGTTCTAATGTTGTCGTCCAGCTGCCACCAAGGTACTACCGGAGTTTGCCCGCTTTGAGATTGGTATCATACAATTCTGTAATTTTATGCCCGCATATTACATAGTTTGCGACATGTTTGAGCTTTGACGCTGACAGTATCGAGTCACGAGTCTTGAGAGAAATTTGCAGGACATCCTGACGGGGCCGATATTTGATCCGATTACGACACTCAAACGTCTTCTTTAGCGGGAACTCATCAATCGCAACTAGAGCGAGTACTTATGGAACCAGAACTTGAGATCAGGCACACTAGAAATACCGACTCAAAAATGAAATACTATGGACACCGGGGACGGCATCGCATGTCACCCTCCATTTCAGCGCCAGACTAATGTATGATCTGTATCATGATCAGGGCGAGCGGGTTCCTGACAGACGTATGATACGTACAGACGGCTTCAAGTATAAAAGCCGCGAAATTTTCAAGTAGCTTCAACAACATGATGTTGAGCTATAAATTCCTCCTTCTCTCTGTCCTCGCTGCCACCTTCGTCAACGCTGGTCCACTCGAGACTAGAACGTACCATTGTAAGCATTATCTCTTGGTGTTCCTTCGATATCTGACTTTGAGTCTCCCAAGGTGGCAATGGGGTCAATGTAAGTTTCTCTCCAATGGGCATGATTTGTTGCTGATTGCTCAACAGTGTAATCAACCATGATTCATCTGAACGACTCTGGAACTCATCATCTTCAGGTCCTGTTGGATGGCGTTGCTGTGGACCAATCTCTGTGGAATTTGGTGGAACGTAAGGAGAATATTAAATTCATTGAACAATGGAGACTGACATGTTTCAGCTGTTACGAAGGTCTCAAGGGAATCTGTCCTCTGTGATTGTAACTCGTGATCAAATATATTACTTCAATGTTCAGGGCCATAAATATGTTCCTTCGTTTGAGTTAAAATTTCCCCATTGAATGATGTAGACTAATTAGCTACCTGATCCGGTTGTTTGGAACCAACCTCAAGTTGGGACTTGAAGTATACTGGTCGAAGGCCGTGAGTCAGTCCCGAGTCTGATCAAATCTTGAGGAAACCGGTTCGGAAATAAAGGGAGACAGTTCCACTTACATCAGCCACCCCTGAAACATCAAGATCAGCCACTGGCTCGAGCACAGGTAACCCCAGATATTCCGCCATCTCGGTGCTGTGAGGATTGAAACCACATGCTGTATGGATTTTGTGGAGGATTGGATAGATATGAGACGGTATAATGTAGGAACTGCAAACCATTTTTGCTGCGATGCTCGTAGTGCCAAATCTCTCTTCCATTTCCGAGTCTGTGAGACGATGCTGACCCTCTAGATCTAGAGTCCAATATGTTGAGCATTTATAGTTAATCGAATCAGAGTCGGGAGGACGGCAAAAGAGATACAGGAAATCGTCGTGGAAGTCGGTCCCTGCCGGCGGTTTTGGTAGTTTATTCCCAATCTCGATCTCGAAGGTTGCCAGGATGGCTGAAACGTCACTATGGAACTAGTATTCAACGGGACTCACTCACAAACTGTCATCTCCGAGGCATCTTGTATGTCATATCCATTGAGAAGATGATGAGCCTGCGATGCCCACACCTTGAATAGAGACTCGAAGCTGTTGTCTGTTGGATCAGCACCCTGTATTTGTATGATTATCTGGATGCGGCGGCTGATAGGTGCGCGTGGAGGAATCTTACAGCTATGGGAGATTTAATCAATCAATTTCTTGCGCTCACCCAGCTCTATTCACTCACCGCAAGGTCATGTCTGGCAAAAATTCGGCGTTCAATTCTCCCCAGCCCGGGTGCCATTGATCCAGCTTGAGCATCACAGTGAATGTACCCAATGGCAATGCATAGAAAGGCAAGTGAAGTCGCGGGTGTTCCATTTCAATGCCGAATCGGCTGGTGGGAGAGTGGGTTTTACTCTGGTGGCAGGTATATGGAATTGGAGAGCATGCCAGGGCCAAGACCTGGTAATATTTTGACAAGCGACTCCTGACTACCAGCGACCTTTTCAAGTCTCTGATCACATCATCAAAGCAATAGGGATAGTCCTTGGGGACATCAGACCATGTATCATTGGGAAATCCTGCGATATTCGCCGGGTAGAATTCATGTAGGGTGAGCTTTCCGCTGGAATCGACAAAATGCCACTGATTGGCGGCCTGGGATGATAATTAGTATATTCCGAGTAGAATCGGGGTTGTCCTACCGATCGGAGATTGTGCTGTGCGACAAGTCGATCCGCAGACTATCCACTCATCAGAAAGTGAGTCTGGCCTTTGTTCAGAAAGAAGACTCACGAGAAATTGAGCTGCCTATGAATAGAAGTTCAGCTCCTCCTTCCAATTTCATCGACCGAGACTTACTACTTCAAAAGGATATGTGATGAAATCAAAGCCACGCAACCACTGATGGTGCGAGTCAGCAGCAATACGAGCCGTACCATGGAAAACAAGGGTAGGAAACCGAACTGAGGAGCTGCGAGCATAAAGTTGGATGATATTTGGGTGCCTAGATATGGTGAGTCCTGGATATGCATCACATTCAGCGTTTACCTGAGGGCTGAGAAAACGTCGAAATCCTGTCTCAGTCTCTTCCGTAGGTCTCAGGAACTCGAAGATCCAAGGATTACGGATGATCTTACCGCTACTAGTGTTCCTTCGTACTTCCAAATCAGCATTTTGGCGCTGGGATGCATCACCACATGTCCAGTGTATTCCCGGACCTCGCCTTGGACTACCGCCCGTGGTCCATCTATATCTTCGATTGTCTCACGTTCCAGGAAGATAGTATGCTGTTCCCTGTCATAAATAATATCCGCAGCTCTGAGAACCTAGAAATGGATAGTGAATACGGTCGACCAGTGGACACTACCAGAAATCTAGTACCTCAGTGTCCTCATCTTGGTCGTGCGAATGATAATGGTTGACCGTTATATGGTTATGGGACATTACAGAGCCCGCGACGTGACCTATTCATGGCTGAGCCTTTGAAGCGCCCATAGCTTCCAAGGAAAAAGTTCAACAAACGTACCTATTGTGACGCCGTCCATTCTCATAACGAAATCACCATTGACATCCTCCACACAGGATTGAACAGTGGGCTGTTTTGAAGGTTCTGACGGGCGGAATTTGCGAAAGCGACGCAGCACAGAAAAAGGCATGGCGATGGTTGTGTGAATTCAGTGCTGTCAGGTCACGCATTACGATTCCGTAATAACTTACCATTATATATTACGTTCCACATGTAACAGTTTCATAATCAATTCTTTGTTCGAGTGCTTGATTGATCTTACAGTCATTGAAATGGATTTCACAGAATGTAATATTTCTGTACTTTAGCTGCTCTGAGTCTTACATCATGCACGGCCTGAGACCAACAGCCTGCCTCTCATTCCTCATCACTTCAAATTTCAGTGGCAGCATCTGCTTGAACCAAGCATCTTTTGTTCCCCTCGATTCAGGCATTCGGTGAAGTTTGCTCGCTGATCCAAACGCTAAGTATCCGGAAAAATCTGACCGAGCTTCCATCAGACTCAGCCTCGGGTGGATGTCCCCGGGTCTCTTCTGATCACCGGTGTTCGAATCGCTCAAGTGACATTTATTTCTGGCCTCATTGTTGGGAAAAATGAAATCAATCCCATTGGATGATGTCACGTGGACAGGCCCGTGTGGAATCTGGACGCTTAAAGCTTCCCAAGCTCCCCATCTAGCCTTGTCGCTTTGTTGTCAGCACTAACATGCTGTCTCTGCTGGGATGGAATTCAACGCGAAATCAGCACGCCCAAACTTTGACAATCTTGATCCACGATGCGACCCGGAAATCAAACGGCAACAGATCGCTCACCATGGATCTTCCAGGCATACAACAATTGAGGTCGGACTTGGAGCTCAGCACGATCTCGTCAAACGAGTTGCTCGAGGCCATGCGATCTCAGAGGGTATTCGACGGTACGTTTTCGAAATCAGGAATTGATTGTACTATGTTAAGCATTTGACAGGAGGCCCTTCATGCACGATTCAAGTATACTCTCCCCATCCGAGATACGGCGAATATCGTCAAATTCTAATCGCCAACGAGAAACGAAGCGATCTTTCCAACACTTCAAAGCCGATAAGGGCCAATGAAGAGCTTATCACATTCCGAAATTTGGAAATTCTACTATACATCGTCCAGAGCCCCAGCGAAGTGCGTCATTGGATTCACAGATATTGCTGGTTCATTAATATCTCAACGCTTGTTAGGACTACAAAATGGACGTTGACGACGTTGAAATAGTAGTGCCAGTGGGATATGAGGGTCTGAAGGACATCGGTGCGCTGTTATTCCTGTTCATTGGGAAAGATCTCATTGCGAACTCTAGTAGTAGATGTGGTAGCACCGCCAACACCGAGGAAACCCACGAATTCAAATAGCTTCACGAATAGGAAGCCCAAATCGGTAACATGAGTCGATATTTCAAAGGCCCCGACCAAGCAGATCAAACCCACTCGATTCATACCAGCGTCTCAAGAGCTATCAGCTCAGGAATGGCTGGATGAAAAAGTCAGAGACCGCAACGGATATCATTCTTGGTCGGAGAAAAAAGGACTTGTTGGACGTGACAATATAGAGATGGTGGAACATTGGAAGTTCGCTACAGACGTTTACAAAGAGTTCCATGAAAAGTGCGTCCAAGGCGTAAGTCGTTTCATGGTCTGGCCACGTTGCTGAATCTGAACTTGATCAATGCAGGATGTTGTCACCGAAGCGATGATCTGCAACTCGTTGGGGATCGGTAAAACAAAGCTACAATCCTCCAGGAGGGCCATGTCAATCATCGAACGTTTTGGACCTCATGGTACGCAGCCTGACCAGGAGATCATCCAGCATCTGCGGACGATACAAGAGGGTCAAGAATCTCTGCTTCGATTCCTGAGACAGTGGGATTGAAACTATTAGGGTTGATTGAACGAGTACCTTTCTGATGCGCGCTTATTTTCCATCTCTTCTTTTGTTCAAATGTCGGTTTGTGTAATCGTCTATCCTCGTTACGATAGCATTGTACTTCTCGGTTAATCCCTCTACGACCATTGAAGCTGAGATGAGCTTCTAGTAAGTACTTGATAACTACTGGAAGTCAACAACATAGCTGATGCATAAGTTAAAGGAATAATATTTTCATGGGACGAGATAGATTATCCACTGGCGACTTCGGCCGCAATGATTCGTGAAGAGAAGTTGCAACTCGGAGTCGTTATATTTCGAGAGATCATTCGTATGGGCAAGTGCAAGAGAATCATGGATCTCCTGGTACCTTAAAGCTAGCACTATGATCATTGATTCAAGAATGGAACCAAGTTCAGTTAAGCGCTGCGAAGCTGCCATCCGACGGCGAAGATGAACCATTGGCCAAAATTGGTCAATCCATCCAAGTACGATGAGGTTTCCCTAGCTTAGATATTCGACTGCCACTTGTCGGCTGCAGTCAGATCCAACACAGACCCTTGATAGAACCCAAATCCGAGCAGTCCTTCTCATGCCACAGCAGCCCAGGATTGACAATGGAGCGAGCATTTTTGCCGGGTGTCCTAAGAAGCATGTATGCATTGTATGAACCTGAAGAAAAACGATTCAGCAATCTGCTTACGAGCGTACGACTTTAGAAAAGCTTACTTGACTGATCATCATGAAACGAATCGGCATGATACGATATCCATCGCTTCTCCCTTCTACATAGACCACGAGGGTTGACCAATCACATTGATAAGGGACATCTCATCGTTAACCCTCACCATGCCCTTCCCTCTCGCCGACATCGACGATGCCACTACATTCCTCCTTGCCCAGCTCTCGCTGGAAGATATCGACAATACCAAAATGGCACAAAAGGCCAAGCGCCGTGAAACTGCAGCTCCCACAGACGAGGAGGTCGCTCTACAGCTTCAATCCGAGTATCTTCGTCATCATCTCGCCTGTCTCGAAGATATCACCTTTGCGAAATCCTTGCAAACAGCCATGACGACCGACACAAGCTGTTTCGAGGCAATGAGAATTGTAGAACAAGCTGCTCTCGAGGATCATCAGTATGCCTTGGCGCTGTCTCGAGGAGAAGAGCTTCCAGAACAATCTGAAGCTCAGAGGAGATTGGAAGATGCTGATTTCCACGAGTGCGTAGCTGTCGGTTTCGAGTGATTCTTGCTAACGTGGATGAACAGGATCGAAGAGACCGAGGAGATCGAGGAAAATGAGGCAATCGAGACAATTTCAAGGACAGAAACGTCGTTTGCTTCCAGTTCCAGCAGTAGACTCGTGAGGTATGGACCAACGAATCTTCGGAGAATCGGCTGACGATAGAGACAGCCTGCAAATCGAATGTATCCTGCGGTGACTTGATAACCACGAGAATGCGTCTCCGCGCTCCCTGTAAGCATGATTACTGCCAAAACTGCTTACAAGATCTCGTCAAAGCAAGCTTGGGCGACGAGTCCCTCTTCCCTCTCCGCTACTGTAAAACAGCATTCCCAGTTCGCGATATCCTTCCATTGCTCCATCGGGTTCTCCAAGCCCAATTCCATGCGAAATCCCTTGAATTCGGGACTCCAGCAATGCAGCGTCTCTACTGTCCAAATGCAACCTGCTCGATATTCCTGGGGGCCGCTGGTTCGATGACCGACGTCTTTCGCTGTACGAGCTGCAGAACCCATATCTGCACGAAATGCAAACAGATTGCTCATCCGAACGAACGGTGGGGCGAGAATGCTGCTCTGCTCGAGGTGCAAGCTCTCGCTAGGGATAAGCATTGGCAAACCTGTCCCGGATGCAACGCCATTATCGAGCTTGGTCTCGGCTGTTTTCATATGGTATATAGATGCGGAATTCTGCTATGTCTGCGGTGTTCGCTGGAAGAACTGCGAATGCCCTCAATGGGATGAAGAGAGATTGGTCAATGCTGCAGAAGAGCGAGAGAATGTGATAGCTGGGGCACTTCGTCGTGTTAATCCGATTGAATACCAGCAGCGCGTACAGGCAAGGGTGGTCGAGCTGAGGGAGAATCACGATTGCGCCTATCATTCGTGGAGAGAAGGAATGGAGGTGGAACTTGTCAGGAATGCAGTTGGTATTTGAAAGACTTTTTGCTTGTAAGTCTCCTTTGGCCCGCAGTAGACAGCCTAACACTAAGGTTTGACTATAGGTTTGCTCGCGCTGTGGAGTGGCTGCGTGTGTGAGATGCTCTAGAAACAGACTGTAGAGTCCATTACGAGTCCCATTTATGGGCTCGTTCATTGGGTGTTAGTGTCAAGACGGAATGTTGCGGGGCTCGAACTCGGACAAATAGATACAACGCTTAGCATAGCATTTGTTGTCACGAGCTCTTTTCTTCTAGTTTAAATACTCATCTTGTTTGCTCCTCGGCTCTTCCAGCGGCTCTAATCTTGACAGGTTTTGGGTCCCCGCGCTCTGCTCGACGCATTCTCCAGCGGTTATTTGCACATTTGCATTTTCAAGCGGTCTCGCAGATTTTTCTGTTTTATCCAGCGGCGGTTCTATCTCTTCGGAACCGAAAACACCACCACCAATTCCTTACCACCATTC
Organism: Mycena floridula; assembly: GCA_029320655.1. Taxonomy (NCBI): domain Eukaryota; kingdom Fungi; phylum Basidiomycota; class Agaricomycetes; order Agaricales; family Mycenaceae; genus Mycena; species Mycena floridula. Next base: position 1,558,181 of record JARIHS010000011.1, read on the forward strand.
ATTCCCGAATTCCACTCATTCCTTTTATTCCTCCCACGTCACCCATTTCCCATGGCACCTTTTGATATCAATGCCGTGCTCAAAGGTTTTGACAAGACATGCTTCCTCACGCTGTCTCCAAAACCAAACTGGAGGATTTACCAGAAGGAGCTGAAGATGGCTCTGCTCCATGATCCTGAGCTCTGGAAAATCATCATCACCACCGACCCAGCCAAAAAGCCCACAGATTCCGACAAGCTTTTGGCCTGGAACCAACGTGACGAAACCGACGCCATGTCCGTCATTTGGCGAACCATTGGCGAGACGTCACTTCGTCACAAGGATTTGAAAGATGTGGAGACTGGGAGCGCTGCGTACAAGACGCTCATGGACCGGTTTGACAAAGATGTCAGATCTCATCGTTTCCAGGCTCGTCACCGATTCAATCATCCTGTCCATGACATCTCGCACCCAGTCGAAAACTTCATTTCATCCATCACAGAGGCTGCCGACGATCTTGCGGCCATCGACCGCGCTCCTTCCGCCACCGAGACCGTCGACATGATCATCATGAACCTCGACAAGTCATTTTCAGAAATCCAGACTTCTCTGACTCAGAACGCTCTTGTTCAGAGCAATCTCACAGTTGTCGATGTTCGTGCTGCTCTCATCGAGTGGGAGGAGTCCAAGAAGACACCGAAATCCAACGAAGCCATCGGCGTCACCTCTGATTCAGCCGACAATGATATCAACGAAGCTTCTGCTCTTCGCGCTGAGCTGAAAGCTCTGCAGGCTCGTTTCAAGCGTTCCGGTCGCAATTCGTCGTCGCGTTCCGACGATTCCGAGCCAGAGGATGATTCAGCATTTTCGTGGCTGAATCCTCGATCCGACGGGTACTGTGACCGCTGCGGAAAGAAAGGTCATCACGCCCGCAGCTGTGTCTACGATATGCCGGCCAAGGTGAAGGATAAGATTTTGGGCAAGGCGAAGAGGGAGAAAGCTCATGTTTCCGATAATGCGAGATTCTCATCTGGGGAGCGAGCGAGCAATGCTCGTCATCGAGTTGCGGACTCAGATGACGAGACTGTCGAGAGCGGAAATGACAGTGACCGCTCGTTGGGTCCTGGTCCTTCACGTTCGCATTCGCAGAAGGTCTATGTTTCACGTGCCATGATGGATCGAATTCAGCTCTAGGTTGAACAAATTCAGTGGGAGTCTTTTTCATTCAACTTTGTCTGTCTTCGAGCTCTCCTTACATAGTGGGAGTGTCAAGACGGAATGTTGCGGGGCTCGAACTCGGACAAATAGATACAACGCTTAGCATAGCATTTGTTGTCACGAGCTCTTTTCTTCTAGTTTAAATACTCATCTTGTTTGCTCCTCGGCTCTTCCAGCGGCTCTAATCTTGACAGTTAGCAAGATTCAGGAAACTGGCATCACAGCGCCCAATGGGGATAGTCACGTGCGGCATAGCATTATTGCCTCGCTGGCGTTTCAGGCGACGACTTTTTTGCCAAACTCAGTATACTTATTCTCGCAGCTCTAGAAGGCTCTCTCCCAGCCAACCAGCTCCTCCACTGAGAAGCTCATTTCCATCTCCCTGGTCATCCTGAACTCGGTCTCACCCCAGGCGTCAATTTTCGTCAGGACAACTGGCCTCTGGTCAACGATGCCTCCCTTGCTCACTGTGACAAGGTCATCTTCTGCCTGGGCTCAGATGGGTCTCAGCAAGAAGGCAACATCACTGAAGCAGATTGTCTCACTGTCACCCAGAAGCTTGACATCAAGTCAACGACAACAATATGTCACCATCGCTGGGCACCCTTCCGAATATCTGAAAAGGTATTCTGTGGGCAAGACCCTCGAGGGCCACGGTATCAAGGTCTTCACGGTCAATGGCAAAGACATCGACGCCCTCTGGGGCACTATCAGCAGCATCGTCACCTATGACGGTCCCGCCGCTGTCATCGCCAAACGAAAAACGGGTTTGTCCCATGGCTACGATGTTATCCCAGTCAAAGGTGCCATGAGATATTTCAAGCACCGGGGATATGGAGATGACTTTACCAAGATACTCATTGATATGAAGCACCGATGCCTTTCGCGTATAAAGGGTCCAGCAAGGAAACCCGGGCCAATCATGTCATTTTCGGTGAAGCGGTAAATTTGGTTTTGGATGGGTTGAGCAAGAAAGAAGCTGAGAAGAAGGTCATGGTTATCGACAGTGCGTCTCTTTGCTCTGTTTCTTGATCCCTCTGATGATTTGTATTAGGTGACCTCAAGGATTCGACCGGTCTCAACGCGATTCACCAAAAATACCCGAGGTTTTCGTGCCATCTGGTATGAAACTTTTTGGCTGCTGCTGGTTTCGGTTTCGATGCAGACAAATTCAGTGTCTTTTTGAAATTTTCGGCTTTCCTCGAGATGGTCGTCTCTGAGCTCACAATGGCGCGGTTGAACAACTGCAATATCCTGTGCCATTTCTCGCATTCTGGTGGTACGCCGTCTCCTCATTATCCTGGTCTGATACTGGATTCGCTCTACAGTCGACAAATGGCCAACAATACCTGTCATTTCGGCATAAACCCTTCTTTGTGATAATGGTCTCAGGCTGTGGGACAGTGCTCCCACGACTGTGCTCCCATGACTGTGCCACTATTTTTCAAATTTTTTTTGTACATCTCCCTTGAATACATTCCTTGGATGGATAAAAGAATATTTTGATAGTGAGACAGAGCCTCATGAGAGGTCAATAATGAGCCAGCGCAGAACCGACAATAAGAAGGCATGTGACATCAGTCTTACATCAGCATAAGCTCGCGAACCACTTTCTTGAGCTCTACAGGTTCAAAGCTCTTGTTCTAAGGGCTCACCTTGTATATCCAAGATAATTTGACCAATAAAGACCACACAATGGGAAAATCTTGACCTGCATGACTCAATGGATCTGCTCACAGCAGCAACAGACAGAAGTCGCACAATGTGACTCTCGCATCTCGCTGCAAGAGGCTCAGGCGCGGAGACAGGATCGGTCGCAGACAACAAGAGTTGTTTCGCGACTCCTGTCTCGCAGAGGCCTAGCTCTGTGACGTTCCGGGCTCAGTCACAGACCGGCAACATTAACTACACCATACCTTTTGCATCATGTGCGGTACTCATTCAACTTGATACTTTTGAGGATGCCTGAGGCCCCTTGAATGTCTTCCAAGTGGTATGAATTGTCTATATTGCCTCAATTACAGAAAATTTATGGCTGTGCCTCCCCTTTTGGCACAGTCTTGGTCGTCATGCACCTGTGCCATCACTGTGCGACTGTGTCAGAGACATAAATTCCAAGTCATTTCTTCTCTTATTTTTGAGTTTCTGACTAGTTCCTGCAGCAAATTTCAACATTATTCACAAGAATATGTAGATAGTTGGACTGCTACATACTCTAATAGAGTTTGAGACAGAGTTCAACTTGGCCCAGTTATTATTTCTGACTTTACAGTGATTTAAAAGGACCAAATACTGGAAACTGGCAGAATATAAGTAGCATGAATTCTGCATAAGGGAACCTTAAAAAATAATAAAATTGGATGAACTGTACCAAAGGCACAGTCATGGCACAGGTGCACATCCGGTGGCACAGCGAAAAGGCATGACCCTCAGCAGATTCTGATAAACGCCTCGTCACTATGGATGAACCTGCTGATCCAGAACCATGGATTCTCGACTATGGAATTGCAGGACGCTCTCGGAGGCTGTACAGGTGACCAGATGTTGAGGTGTCCGATCCTTTACTAGATGCTGTTTAGCCCCAATAGCAAGTTATAGAGACAAACGCAAGAGCAAGGAAGGAGTACTTAGCAGGTACTGTAGCATTCATAGAATTTATTCATGTCATTTTATTGGGATTGAAAAAAATGGGGGACTCGTATCTGCCACCAGAATGGTTGGCCTCTATCCCACTGGTACCTTGGATGCCATTCGTAAAACTAAATACTTCATCATCGTCGTCTTGCGAACCCATGGACAATGTACATACCTTTGATATAAAGTGAGCCTCGAGAGAAACATGCGGTCCCGGTACATGACAAAGCGAACCTGCAATGGTTAGAACTATGTTCGACGAGGACTAAAGATGAATGTACCTTTGTCGCTAGATCTAGGTCGAGAGAGAGAGAAAGCTAGAGAAAGACCGAGAGACAGAGCTGGAGACCAAGCGCCACAATTGAGCAAAAGATGGAAATTTGGTGAAAGAGGATTTGCGCGATGTACGGCCAGAATCCCGTCAATATCGTACATCGCAGGAGGGCGTCCGCTGGTGCAAGAGACAGAATATCGCATAATGGCACCTAGCGAAACGCGAGGGCGAGAGGAATTTGGCGAAGCATCTGTCCTATCTTGTAAAACCGGCGAGAATATGCCTTGGGCAGAATTCGATGCTGGGCAGAGGGCTGTCTAATATCTGACAAAGAAAAGCTTCCACATAGCGCAGATTTCACTCTAGCCTTCCGTTGATTCTTGGGGTGACTGGGCTGGAGTTATTCTTTCGGCGGTCGAAACGCTGGATGAATAGCTGGGGCAGAAAGGAATTTGAGCGCTTGTTGGACGTCACGTGCCGTTTGGTCGACAGCGCTGGATGGTTGGAATCGTCTTTGCTGTCGAGGAAAGCAGCATGGTCCATGGAGACCATATGTCCATCACCGCAGGATGTAGGGCTGGCACTCTGGACAACCCTCTGCTGGAATAAGGCAAAGCCAAGGAAGCATGGAGGCGTCATGCTGGAATACGGATTATCGAGAAATTATGGGTCATCCGAGGATGAGGACATTGCTGGAGGCATGTAGGACGTGGTTGTCGACTATGAGACCCGTCGTACGAGGGGAAACAGGGTCCAGCGAGCTGCAACTGCCGAGACAAAGCATTGGACTGGTTCAACAGGAGAAAAGGCGGAAACGACATACCCGAGGCCTTTTCCTTCGAGGAAAGATGGATCCGGTCACAAGGATTCTCCCAGGATGGTTACTTTGCGTCTGCGAAACGAGAGACGACAGCAAGGCGCTTTGGGGGTCCAAATCCGACTTATCAAAAACATTGTCAGACGAGGAAATGAATGGTCCTGGAAAATGCGGGATGATTCTAGCCAGGTATATAGAGCAGAAAATCATTGAAAAACAAACATTTCGCTGACACCATAAATCGCTATCCAGGACAGTCGTCGCAAAAGCCATTGAAGGCCCAGGAATTCTGACACGGCCGCTATGGATTCCAGTTGGTCAAAAGAGGATGTTACGGCCTGCTGAAACGAGTTAGCTGGTCTCTACGTCGAGGATAGCGATCCGCGGCAGGCGAATCTCGCTGCAATCTGGTACTCACCTCCGGACCTCGGGACGGCATTTGCTAATAAATAAACCAATCAGAATATTCGGGGGGTGGTCTCGAAACAGGCGGTGCGAGAGTAGCGTTAAACATGGACGCGAAATGCGAAGAAATGGGTTTGGGGGATGCTTCTGCATTGACTATCGTTGAGGACGGAAGAGGTCGGCGACGGGGGCATTACAATCCTAGGAAGGTCCAGGAGGCGGCTGATTTTTTTTGGCCGCGCGAAACCCGCCTCGCAGGAAGCTCTTGCGTACAAGGCTGTACAAGGAGCAAAGGATCACGAGATATGTGACTCGTCACGATGTGACCCTCCACCCGTGGGAGAGGATGACGACTCTTATTCGGATGAGGTTCCGACCCGACTGACAATTGCAAGGAAGTCGAAGCGCAGAAAGTTCAGATCTTACTACGTCCCATCATTTTGGCCAGCCTGCTACTAACCTGCGCCGGGCAAGTGCTGCTCCAAGTGCACACTGAGTCCTGAGGCTTGAGAGACAGCATCTTACCATCTGATTCTCAATGATAATTCCAGTTTTTTCGGCCTCATCAGTCCACATTCATCGATCAGATAACAAGTCGGCGGCACCAATGTGAGTACTCGTGAAGAGTACCCAGTCATGGTGCATGGTGCTTCAATGCGGATTAAATCACTGGTTTCTCACTTCAACTGATCTTTTGATTCATGCAGAATAAGGAGATGACTCTATTGGGTGCTAGCTACTGTACTTTGAGTCCCGACATGACCTCTTATGCAAGCCTTTTTGCTTGACACTTTCTGCCTGTATTCATCTGTTCGTGTTGTCTTTCCTGTGTTTTCCTCCACGCCCAATAAGTGACTGAACCTGCCATGTCAAAGAATATCTCACCGTGAATGCACATTGGAAAGTCAGTACTCACCATGACAGGGAGCATTCATTGAAACATCTTCACATCTCTAGGGTTTTTCGGACCGAATAGATTCCACTGCAAGTGGAAAGAGTGTCATTCAGGACCACACACCAGATCATTTGTGAAGATGTACCATCTCGAGCCACATTCAAAATGCTAAGATGCACCTCAAGAAACTATGGCCTTATTTTTCATCGGAAAATAGTACTTCATTATGCTTAACAACTGGTATTTTAACAAGTACTGACAGGTACATGACTCCTGGAAAGCAAGACAACCAGGTTTGAGTCGAGCATCAATGGTAACGTGGTCACAGCCACTTACCTCGTGATGTGACAAAAATTGATGCCTCGTACCTGATTCCTGCCAAGACCTTTCCGAAGCCCCAAAACCTTTAAAGGTCAACAAGTGGTGGGCCCATATATTTTGAAGGTCTGAAAGAGGTTTTAAAGGTTGTTAAAGGTTTGGCAAGGGCATATAAAGCCTGAGACATCAAAAATGGTAGGCACTTTATTTTTTCGCGCTCAAACCACTATCGTTAACCTATATGGATTACAGTCATTTCATCGCCAGCTTTCCGTATTTGGTAGATTATCTTTACCTGATAAGTACCTTTACATTATTGTCAACATCTACAGAACCTAGAGAATATACATCTAGTCTTGTTCTGTTTGGTGTGATCTTTGAAAAGGCTCAAAGACCCCACAACCCCTTGCATTGTATGATTTTGACCGTTTTTGACCGTTGACCTTTCAAACCTTTCGCAACCTTTTGAAACCTTATAATTGACCTCTCATATTCAATGTACTGCCTACAAGCCAAGAGTCCAAAAGTAAGAAATGTCATGTCAAGGACCAGGAAGCTGTAACAATCATGACCAGTGTGATCAAACACGGTTTCACTGAAACCTGGATCTTCATGGGACTGCACACACTTTTATAGTCCAGTGATCTAGTAGCAGTTGAAATTCTGTACTTTATACCAGGTATCAAGTACCAGGAAGCACGAAAATCACCAGGTTTTACGTACCACGTGTCAGTAATAAACGATGAAAAATGAGTTTATAGATCACCGTATGACGGCTTATGACCGCTGTAGTAAGGACACTGGATCCTATTGACCTGGTCTAACCATCAAGATTCTTGATGTTCCAGGTGACCACAATGAGTTCAAGCCTTGAGATACTGTCCATACTATGTGTCATTTCTCAGTACTCAGCTACTATCATCCTCTTGCCAGTGACAGGACCAATGACCAGTGAAATAGAGGCCGAAAAGTAGCAAGTGCAAGCCCCCCATTTTTTGGCTCTGTTCACCAAGGTGTGTGATCAGTGAGAATATTCAATAAGGAGGGATGAGAAATTGCACGCTGCTCATCGTGTATCTGCGGTACACTCCTCACAGCGCCCAGACTGTATCCTGGGACCCGAACCTCCACTGAAGCCAAAATAGCTGATAAATTGATAAATATTCTGTCAAAGAACCACAACTGGTTCTCTGGTACAATGCAAGTCAAAGGAAAGAGGTGCCGAGAGTCACTAGCCAAATCCAGAAGCTGCTGAAGTGAGTTCACTCAAGAGCCACATCATCGATGCACATACCCGGCCGGATGTCCCCACTAGGTTCTCCGATATGGCTCTCCTGAATTTTACTCACTCCCAGCAAACGAGCCACTCACACATGGTTTTGTAATCAAGCATTTCGTTTTCTTCAAGAAGTACCCATTTGGGTTCATCACTGCTCACAGTTTCCGGTGCAATGATGGACTCACACAACTACTTTGATCCCCTGAGAAGCGACCAGGATAGGTGTTTGCTTTTTGGCACTCGGGTAGAAAAAGTGTTTTGACAGCTTATTGATGCTACAGTCATTGAACTATCTGCCACTGGTCCCCTTTTCAAACTGAATATATTCTGCAAATGGGCAGTTGAATCTCAATTTTCCTCATCTTATGGTTCTGGCTAAGTGATGGTTGTTCAACGGATTGTGAAGAAAAACCTCCGGATCAACATTTACCCCTTGAGCAACTGAGATATAGTCTGCATCTCTGTACCACTGTGGGGAGGACTCTGCTATCATAAATCAACTCAGTGCACAAAGAACATAAAAGACATTCCACTTTCCATGAAGTTCTAATGGCATGTAAGTGTTTCAAAATGTATGATATTTAGAAGACTTACTATTGTGCCTACTGGAGACTGATGGATAACCCCAATAGATGGGTACAGTGCATTATCACCTCCATTCTTCCAGACATCACGTGCATTCAATCTGGAGATGTGTTAGAGAAACAGATTATGATACACAGAAAATTTATGGATACGAGCTAAGGATTGTCATGAGATATAATCTTGAAAGTGATAAATCCCATGAAAAAGAGCTTTAGAGAAATCAGGACCTGTTTAACATTGGAGTGACTGGCTCACATTGTTGAATCCTGGATAATCAACTTTGGTCAAACAGTATGGGTAAGGAGGGCAGAGGAGACCTTGAGAATGAGAAAGACAAAAGCAGCAGTGACTGCGAATAGAGTAGTCAGGGCACCAGTTTGAATTGTCACTGTGTCACATTTAGCATTTGTCTGTCAGCAGAGAGAGAGATTGTACAATAAATGATATGGTTCACATATGCATTCAAAGGGGTGTTCAAACCACTCTTTCTCACATGCTGTATATCCATAGGACTCAGACATGAGATTTAGAGGACAGGATGAGAACCCTCACAAGTGAATGCACAAGAACTCCAGTGATCAGAGTATCACATATGGCAGATGACAGTAGCCATGTCATTGGAGCAGCACGGGACGCTAGTGATTGCGAGAACTCAGAAAAGCTTGATCTCAATAGGGCAAAGACTGTTGTCCAAGTTGAGCCACCTATTCATTGATGAGACGTTGATGGATATGTACTTTTGTGTGACAGCGTACCCAAGGAGATCAATGCAGTGCCAGCAATGATACAGAACCACAGCCGTGTTTGAGTTATTACCATGATGCGCCAGGCCATGAATATTTGAATTGGTGTGGATATCATTCCCTGTTGTCATTGTCACATTCATAAATCAGTGATATTGAAGCTGCTCACCCCTAAAATCGGATCTTGGAAATCTGAGATTAACCAGGAGCATCGAAACCAATTTATCAAGCACACCAAATCGCAAATCTATAGGAGTGATCAGAGACAGACCAAACCATCACCACCATACTTACACAATGGAGGTTGTCCCAGAACCTCTGTTTGGCCTAGACCAATCTCTCAACCATGGGTACCAAGCTCAAAAGCAAAAGTTATACCAAAGTGCTGGACAAGAGGTTGATATACAATCAACATGTTCAAAGCCGTGTGCACTGTGACCAATAGAAAAAGTAACAAAACCTTATGCCATGAGCACAGAATACATCCTTCACAACCACCAGATACGCACCATCACACGAAGCCAGCGTGAATCCCTGTAAAATATATAAGACTGAGACTGGGGAATGTCCAACTGTACTTTTTGGATGTTTCATGATAGGTGAAGGCCTGCAAGATGTTTCAATGTTTAAACCAGCAAGATCAGGAAAATCTTAACCTGCACAACATTGACCTAACCTCCAGATAAGTGTAATGCAGATATGTGAGTCTGATGAGTTACCCCATACAGCATAGTGCTGAAAAACACTCCAACCATCAAGGGTCCAAACCTATAGGTTATTTCTTTGTGGGTTGTATCACTGAAAACACCCATCTTGGTCGCTTACATTTCTTCAGCAGCGTGCTGTGCACCTGGTGGTGTGAGTTCTTGCATACTTGGGGGCATGAGGGATACGTGGTAACTCACAAGATGTACAGCTCTATATAAGAATATCAGAAAATCACGGCGGGGACATCAGTGAGATGAAACACATACACCTATCCTCGGGTGGGATTCATATCTGGATGCAGGCCATACATGTATTCCAAGTCTCCTACGTATCTGCTACAACATGTGTAGATGGAGACCCTATTCGACTTACAAATCAATCTCCGAACTTCCCGAAGGAGAAGAGAGGGTAATATGTAGGCAACAGAGAAACTTCGGATGCACCAATGATGCCCCATATCTCCAGAAGTACTTGATCTATCCTTTCTTGAAAGGCGGGATGCTGTGCACCTGGTGGTGTGAGTTCTTGCATACTTGGGGGCATAAGGGATATGTGGCAACTCACAAGATGTACAGCTCTATATAAGAATATCAGAAAATAACCACGGGGACATCAGTGAGATGAAACATATACACCTATCATCGGGTGGGATTCATATCCAGATGCAGGCCATACATGTATTCCAAGTCTCCTGCGTATCTGCTACAACATGTGTAGATGGAGATCCTATTCAACTACAATCAATCTCCGAATTTCCCGAAGGAGAAGAGAGGGTAATATGTAGGCAATGGAGGAACTTTGGATGCACCAATGATGCCCATATCTCCATAAGTACTTCATCTATCCTTTCTTGAAAGGCGGGATGGTGGCAGGGAGAGCAATGAGTCATGACTTACTTATACAACTTCCTCTACTTGTCATCCACTTAGAATAATGTCTATGTTGTCTCAATCTTTCAACTTAGTCTGCTCCTTAAAGCCTTCTTGATTATCTCTGGAAAGTTCTGTTCTGCAAGCTTGGCTCTTTTCGCTTCCTCAATCAGTATTGTGCTCAATATTTCGCGCATCCTCTGCCAAACGTGTGGTTATTTGACCTTATCTTTGATAATACTGATGGAGAGTGAGGGAGATTGGCGCTTGCGCCGCTACGGATGTTACACTGAAGCTTCATCAAGAAGTACCACCCGGCATATATACATATAGAGATAATTCTGTCAGAACGCATGTGACGTGAGCTCTCGTTTAGGCAACTGGCATATATGTACAAACAATTACTTAAGTTTAGCATAGCCACCCATGTTAGTTTCCTAGTTTAATCACTCATCTCGTTTGCTCTTACGTGGATTCAGCGGCTCAGTGGCATTAGTCTTAACAAATTCTCTACATCTGTCAAAAAAGTTGTCCTACCTGATTACGAGTCCGACTTGTTAAGTGGGAATAAAATTCATGGAAGAACAGTCATAGGGAGATAGCTGATTCGCGGACAGCGATTTCTGTACACTGCTCTGGCTCGTTCTTGTGTTGATTTCTGCACCCACTTGGTTCTGTGAGTCTCTAGAGAGCATTCATGGCACAGATATGTGGTATCAACACTCGTCACTTGCCAGCCTATTTAGCAGCCTTGTTGGACTGTATTCAGATCGATCACCACGGGCAAACTGTGATGTACCTAGTCTGCACCTGAGTTGTACTTGCTGTTGCACCTCGCGGTTTGCTACTGCCATTGGTCTTGAAACCAGCCGTGATCAGCGGTCGGGCTCGCCAAGGCTCACTATCCAGAGAACCGGATGCATACGGCGGAGTTTGAAATAAATAGTGGGTTGATACCATGCTACCTGAGTTATATGCCCGGAACATGAAAGTTCGGCGATGTACGTCGATGTATAATGGCGTACGTCGGATAATTTCAATGGCCGACGCCAAAAGATAATGGCTAACGCCGATAGACGGCGAACATTACCGGAATTTGATGGCGCCCCGTTAATCCACCATCAGCCGAGGCTCGCAATTGTATTTGGCAGGATATACAGCATATATGCTTGTATTTTATCATTATTTTAACGTATAGGCTGGAAATACACCTCATTATAGGCATGGTTCAAAGAGTCATCTGCTACAAGGCGGTCCATGCGCATCCTATCAGAAACATGAGGCGCAAGAGCCATTGGGTATTTGGGATGCAAATTTCAGTGAATCTATCATCTCATTAATCACAACAAGATTTGACCGTGAAGCTTGGTGTGATTCCAGCAATTCTCGAGTGTTTTAGCACAAACTTGGGTCCAAGCTCGCTTTGCAATCATCATCGCTTCTAGAATGTTGATTTTTCAGACGTCGGCCTCTCCAGCTTCATCTCTATCTAGAGCATGAAGACAAACAGTTTTGCAATAATGAGCCTTGAAACACGGAATGATTCTGGCATCAAGCGATTGAAAGAATGAGGTTATATTCGGCTTGAAAAACTCGACCCTTATATTCATCATCTCGTATGCCATGGTATGACCAGAAAAGTTGTCAAGAAGGAGCAGAATGTTACAATTCTGGCAGTGCATTGTGAGATCAATGGGCTTAAACTACTCTTCAAAGAGTTTCGATGTCATCCAGGCCTTTCTGATAATGAAAGCCACACTGCGATGGAGTTTTCTTTTTGAATGCCCAAGGTTGTTTGGACTTTCCAATAAAGAAGATGGGCAACTTCTCACTTCCGTGGAATTGGCAGTGAAAAGAAGAGTGATACGGAATCTATCCTGTTTTTTCCACTCATGGCATGTGTTATCAGAGTCCGATCAGGAGAAGCATAAGCAAAAAGACCAGTTTCGTCGGTATTGAACTGATCCTTTTTTGGGTAGAGTGCAAGAATCGGTGCAAGTCAGCGCTGTTATGTTTCAACAGCTGCGAGATCTACTGATCCGGCTTCGCCGTGGCAACAGTATTCTTTGATCTGGTAAGTCTTGCAGAAGGATGAAATCCAGCCTTTGCTAGCAAGACGTTTCTCCTCAGGTACCAGAAGAAAATCTTCGAAGCGCCGTCTTTTTTCTCCGAGCATCAGACCGGATACAGTCTCGCCCCGTTCTTCCATTGACCGGAACCATAAGAGGAGTGCTCGCTCCACATCAGGTCGAGTAACGACTCTAGGTCATTTGGATGACAGAGCCGTTGGATTGGAAGTGGCTCGAACTTCGAGCTCCTGGCGCTGGGCAAGCTTTTTGGAAAGTGCACCCTGGGTAAAAGCGAGAGCACCTTCACGGCGCGTCGCAAAATGGGCAACAACCTCTGTCTGTTTGATACTTGGATGCTCATCCATCCACTTGAAAACCATCAACCAATCACCAAGAGCTGGGTTCTTGCGCCGTGTCGTTACAGGAGGCTTTGCCGATGATGTATAAGCTGGCTCTATCTTTGCTCATATTATGTTTCATATCCAGCCAAAAGTCATATTCCATATGCCGTATTCCATATCACAAAATTCCCTCCTGTACAATGTTGTTTCCAGCAAAAAGCTATGAAATGTGAAAAATATTCCATACTACTGTATTCCATCTGAGCAAGTCATTTGTAGCTATGTCTGCCACTGGTCCCCCTTTCATACTGACTATATTCTGCAAATGGGTAATTGAATCTCCATTTTCCTCAGACTATGGTTCTGGCCAAGTGATGGTTGTCCAACGGCTTGTGAGGAAAAACCTCCTGATCAACATTTACCCCCTCGAGCAACTGAGAAATGGCCTGCATCTCTGTGCCACTGTGGGGAGGCCTCTGCTATAATAAATCAACTCAATGCACAAACATGAAGTACATTCTACTTGCCATGAAGTTCTAACGACATGTAAGTATTTCAAGATGTATGATATTTAGAAAGACCTACTATTGTGCTTGGTAACGCTGGAGACTGATGGGTAACCCCAACAGATAGGTACAGTGCATTTCCACCTCCATTCTTCCAGGCATCACGTGCATTCAATCTGGATATGTGTTAGAGAAAGAGATCAATTGAATAGAGAAGCTTTATGGCTACGAGCTAAGGATTGTCATGAGATACAATCTTGAGAGTGATAAATCCCATGACAAAGAGCTGTAAAGAAATGAGGACCTGTCTAACATTGTAGTGACTGACTCACATTGTTGTATCCTGGATGATAACCTCTAGTCAAAAAATAGTATAGGTAAGGAGGACAGAGGGGACCTTGAGAATGAAAAAGACAATAGCAGCAGAGACTGCAAATAGAGTAGTCAGGGCACCCGTTTGAACTGTCACTATGTCACATTTAGCATTTGTCCATCAGCAGAGAGGGAGATTGTACAATAGATGATATGGTTTACATATGCATTCAAAGGGGTGTTCAAACCACTCTTTCTCATATGCTGTATATCCATAGGACTCAGACATGAGATTTAGAGGACAGGATGAGAACCCTCACAAGTGAATGCACAAGAACTCCAGTAATCAGAGTATCACATATGGCAGATGACAGTAGCCATGTCATTGGAGCAGCGCGGGACGCTGGTGATTGCGAGAATTCAGAGACACTTGATCTCAATAGGGCAAAGACTGTTGTCCAAGTTGAGCCACCTATTCATTGATAAGACATTAATGTATATGTACTTTCTTGCGACAACATACCAAAAGAGATCAATGCAGTGCCGGCAATAATACAGGACCACAGCCGTGTTTGAGTTATTACCATGATGCGCCAGGCCATGAATATTTGAATTGGTGTGGATATGATTCCCTGTTTTCATTGTCACATTCATAAATCAGTGATATTGAAGCTAATCACCGCTAAAACAGGATCTTGGACATCTGAGATCAACCAGGAGCATGAGAACCAATTTATCAAGCACACCAAATCGCATATCTATGGGGAAGTGATCAGACACAGACCAAAATATCACCATCATACTTACACAATGGAGGTTGTCCCAGAACCTCTGTTTGGCCTGGACGAATCTGTCAACCATGGGCACCCAGCTCAAAAGCAAAAGTTATACCAAAGTGCTGGACAAGAGGTTGATATATAATCAACATGTTCAAAGCCGTGTTCACTGTGACCAATAGAAAAAGTAATAAAACCTTATGCAATGAACACAGAATACAACCTTCACAACCACCGGATACGCACCATCACACGAAGCCAGCGTGAATCCCTGTAAAATATATAAGACTGAGACTGGGGAATGTCCAACTGTACTTTTTGGATGTTTCATAATAGGTGAAGGCCTGCAAGATGTTCCAATGTTTAAACCAGCAAGATCAGGCAAATTCTAACCTGCACAATATTGACCTAATCTCCAGATGAGCGTAATACAGATATGTGAGTCTGCTCAGTTACTCCGTACAACATAGTGCTGAAAAGCACCCCAACCACTAAGGGCCCAAACCTATAGGTCATTTCTTTGTGGGTTGTATCACTGGAAACACCCATCTTGGCCACTTACATTTCTTCAGCAGTGTGCTGTACACCTGGTGGTGTGAGTTCTTGCATACTTGGGGGGGGGCGTGAGGGATACGTGACAACTCACAAGATGTGCAGCTTTATATAAGAGTATAAATGACTGCGGAACATCAATTGAGATGAATCACCCTGAATCACATACACCGTCGCTCCGCAGTGAATTTTCGTGATGACAATTTTTGATGACGTGACGAGGGAGAAAATGACTGCGGAGCGACTGGCACAAATTGCGTGGGAACTTTGTACTTATTTGTTCCGGCTAATAATATTACCGGTTCTGCCTCTCAACAAACTATCAGCGCGCGACGCGTCCACCTTCCTTTTTTATGCCACCGCCGCTCACACGCGACGTCAACCTGTCCAACAATGAAATAAGACGCCTCTCGCTTGAAATATTCGTGTCGTGCAAGGCTTGCCGATGCTTCAGAACTGAAGCTCCAGCCTGGACAGTGCCGCCCAGGGTAGAGGATAAGAGATCAAAAATAGTAAGATTATTTTCATCCAGAAAGTTGTAAATGGCATTCAGTTTGCTCATCGTGGTTGCAGACAAGCAATACTCGGCTGTGAAGCGTCGATTTCAGAGTCTAACTGGCAGGACCGGTAATATTATTAGCTGGAACAAATAAGTACAAATTTCCCACGCAATTTTCTCCCTCGTCACGTCATCAAAATTTGTCATCACGAAAATTCACTGCAGAGCGACGGGGAAGGAGTCTGGATGATCTGGTCAAATCCGGACTCAGGCTATATCGTATACGTGTATTCCAAGTCCCCTGCATATCTGATGCAACATGTGCAGATGGAGATCCCATCACAGCTGCCATGTCGACTATAATCACTGTTGCCCTGAAGCCTCATCAATGTATGTGGAGATAATTTGATATATCCGTTACAAAATTGCTCTTACTTGACTTGTTGGGCTTGAGCAAGATTCATGGTGTGCTAGGGATTTGAGGTCCTAGGCTTGTCATATAGGCAGTGTCAACGGTCTCGTGCTTCGCGATATGTCAGACGTACCTCGTGTTTCTCATGTTTTGTTCCTGGCTTGATGTCTTACAATGTTACATAGGCCAGCTCTCAATCCCAATGGAAGGACAGCCATAAGGAGATAACTGATCCGCATAACAGGATTACGAGTCCCCATTTATGGGGCTTGTTTGTTGAGCAACAGCAAGTTTTGGTACAGGGCCATCATAGAGCCCAAAGGGGATGTTCACGTGATCCGTCTGCCAGCTGCTCTCCAGCATCACATGAAGTATTCTAGCACTGGTACAACATTGATATTAACTAGCTGTATCCAGAACAGAAAAACATAGACTATGTAACCTCCTCTGGGTAAAAAAATGCGAAAATTCTGGAACCAGGATCACCGCCCAAGAGCATACAAGTAGGGCTTCAAACCATCCCTGTATCAATACAAATGTACGGGCCATATATACCTTACGGACCCGTACCGTCTCGAGATTTTTTGACACAAAATACAGCGTATCAAGACGGCCGTTTACGCGCGTATACGGGTAAGAGCGTGAGAATCAGTTCTAGCCGTTGATTTTGGCCATCAGTGTAAGCAAAAACTCCCATGGAGTTCCACCTTGTCCATTTATTCCATTTTCAGACCGACTGGCACCCCAAGGTACCAGCTGAGATGGTGATGTTCAGACCAGAGTGACTTTGTGACATCGTGACACATACCTTCGTTTGTACTCGTTCTCTAGTGTAATTATGGCCTCAAGGGACTGACACCTGTACCTTTGTATGCTGGAGGGTATTAAATAACTTAAGTGACATCAAGGTAACATTTTACAGTCGATAACGTACCAAGTTTCTAGAGTCCCACGGTCCCCGTAAAATACGCGTATACGGGCGGTTACGGATGACACCGTACCGTACATCGAGAAAGCAGCCTCAGTTATGCCGTATTACGAGTCCCCATTTATGGGGCTCGTTTGTTGGGCAAGAGCGATTTTTACTCCAGGGCCATCAGCCCAAAGGGGATGAGCACGTGAGTTCCCATGCCAACATTTGCTCTGCTGACACGTCTGACCTACTTAGTCTCGAACCCAGACGTTGGAACTGCCTTTCGAAAGCTCGCTCCACTCGCTGTCGCCGATAGCGACCATGATGATGGCTACGCGAGCGGAGATTGAAAAACATAAGACAAGCGAGCGGTAGAACGTCTGGTGCATTTTGATAGCAACCACCTACAGACCCAAATGCGGAATAGATTGTTCTGGACCGAGTCGATTTTACCTGCCTAATGGAGTGATTCAACAAACAAACAAACCGCGGGCGCGAATCTCACATGACACTGAAATAAGCCACGGAACAAATCCTCATTTGGGTCTGTAGGTGGTTGCTAACCAAGTGCACCAGACGTTCTACCGGTCGCGAGCGATAATGTTTTCATTCTCCGCTCACGTGGTCGCCACGTGAGCACCCGACCGGTAAACAGATGGAGCCGAGACTACGTCCGACCTTTTAATCAACTTTCAATTGGGCTCCGAGTCCTTTATCCGACGCTCGTGAGCTGCCTTCTGACCATTGTTTTTCCTGTAGGCTACTGAATCTTATTTCCTCTTTTTTTGGATGGAACTTTCGCTAAAAACCACTGACATGCTGGTTGTGCTGTCACTACCCTTGGTTGACTAGTCTCTTGGAGATTGGGTCAATGGGGAGAAGGAGATGCATTTTGTCTAGCTATTGTAATCTTTGATTACTTCTCTGCTTTCCTGTTGTTTACAGTCTTTCAATTTTGATTCCTTTCCACTTTGAACCTTTTTCATCTTGCATCCATTTCAGTTCTATTTCCCCTCCTGCTTTCCTGTTCTTGTGTACTGCAAGATTCTTTGGCTCGTGGTATTTTGGCTTTCAGCGCAGCTTGTTGAACGGTCAATCGTACCTACCGCTTGTCGGCCTCTATTTCACTGGTGGTATTTTGGCTTTCAGGGCAGCTTGTTGGACGGCCAATTTGAGCCCTTGGGAATGAGATTATTCATTCTCCCTGTCACTATGCTTGGTCTGCCTTTCAGCAGATGTGGAGTATATAGAATATCTCTACTGTATCTTGGTTTGGGAATCTAGTAGTGAAATAATATCTCCTTATATCTGTGTCTTTGGGATGATACAGTCAAGGTGTACTCCTGGTGATTTTTGATGGTCTACTGACTTAGGTAATAAAAAACTAGCAGAATATTCCTTTTAGTGTATTTCAAATATAATGGAGTACTTGATGATGTAAATTCATATTATTTCATTGCCAGTGAAAAAAAGGGGGACTTGTATCTGCCACGGGGAACCCGTTGGCCTCTACCCCACTGGTTCTATTAATCAGGACAACTTAAACTCGAAGTTCTATAACAAATTCATGCTCTCGGCAGTTTCCTTTACTTGCAGTCTTTCCAGAGTCCAGACCTACAACATCTTGCTTCAGGATCTATGCCAATTTTTGAACCTCATCGTTCTAATTCGTACTTAGTTATACGATATCAATCTTAACTGGCCATGTCTCAGCCTGTCTGTGGTCATATTTTTCCAGGCGGATCATAAGTCACACTACCTATTATCCAATTTTCTTCTTTCTTCTGGTTGCTTGTTGGATTCTCGCTTTTTTGATGCCCTTCAAAGGTCAGATATCTGAGGCCTAATTTGGCCAAAATCCAGCCTTCCAGATCCATTCGCAGACCTCGGTTGGGTTGTCCGATCCGTCTCAGCAGCAGTCCGCCGGCCCGTAACGAGCGTTGCTCGTGGAGCTCTGCTCTGGGTGGGTCCTTGGCCTTCTGCCTGCTGACTGGACGGAATCCTTGTGTACTGGAGTTGTTAGGCTTGAGTGTCTTCTTGTTTTGTTTGAATGCCACACAAGCGCTCTCACTTCAAGGGCCGAGTCGACAGTTCCACTGCCAAAAACGGGTTTCAATTGAAACCCCGCCATTTCCTCTCACAGATATCACGAGCGAGCACATAGTCTACCTTAGGGCAGCATTACCGTCCGCCCAGGCCTGGGAAGCGCCACAAAATGTCGCCAACATGGATGTGTTAGTATACCTGTCATTTTAGATAAACCCACAACATTTAGCAGTCTTTAACAGTCATTCAAATCTGCAAACTGAGGTGTTCTCGAATCCGGGACCATGGCACTATTTTTTTTTACGTCCGTGGGTCGGTAATTGGACTTACCGGTGTACCGGGTCATGTGCCGAATTTCCCTTTTCAGCATGAGTTCCCACAACCAGCATTCTTGTCTTGACCATCCATTCAGCACACCATTCCAAGCCCAACCAGGATAATGATTGCAAGGAGATTACATGACACTAGGGATGTCATATTTGTGCCCATTTTCCGGCTCTTTTTATCAGATTTTTGACACTTTTCAGGTTGTATCCTTGCTCAGACAGAGTTTCCCATAGTTCCAGGATCTTCATCAACATCTCAACATCCTTAAGACTGGCTCCAAGGATGCAGACAGTAACATACCTAGCCCTAATCTGGTCACACCTTCTCTGATCCACTAGGTACACTGAAATATTGTAATTTGTGACCTTGCATTGCTGGTCACTCACTTTGGAGACTTGAGATGGCACATACCAGTGCTCAGTGGCACTGGAAAATCTAATTAAATTGTGTATCAGACTATGTATACCTGAAGTGTACAGACAATATTGGACATGATCTTTACCCTTTCAATCCGATGTGCTGCTACTGTTTGAATTCTGTCATGTTGCTTTCAATAGTTTGGGTCAGGTATATAGTTTTTATCTCTGCTGCTGAGTCTCTACAAGTATTGCTTAACTGCAGTTTGAGAATCATGTTTCTTCACAGAATGTGCCGCAGGCCCCGGAAAAATGGCATAAAATCAGCCCGGGTATGGCTTGAATCCTCAATTATAGGGCTGTTCAGATCTGTTGCAGGTAGAGTTTTAGTATGCAAAAGAGAAAAAGATATTGAAATCTAATTGGACTCTGTTGAGCTTATTCACCCCTCTAGGGGTACAAAATTCATGTAGTAAATTCTTATTCTCTGCAGTATGTCCCAGTAACCCATACTTACTCTAACCAATCTTGAAAATCTTGATAGTCCACAGGGGTAAATGGTAAGCCTGTTTTGGTCTCAATCCATGATCCTTCTCACCTCAATAGACTACCATGTGGTCTATTATGTCCACTCTCTACCAGAATGTTCAATATGGACTTCAGAATGTATGAATTTGCCAAGCTTATTGTACCACATTTGTTCCTACTTCAATGTAATTGCATTCTTGATTCTTGGATTTCTGTCATGTCTTTGCAGCCTTGGTCATATTCATCATCTCCTGGTTGTAATTGTATTGTGGTGTGTCTTGATGCATCCAATATAAGCCATACTGTTGCAAACAATGTTTCACATCTTCGGGGATCTTCTGGCCAGCTGTCATGGAATAGAGTATATTATAATACGAGCAATGTGAGCCTTTGTACTAATTCTCACGAGCTGCCCGGATCAGAATTAGCTCCATTTATTCCATATTTCTTCCAGTACGTTCCATTTCTTTCCATTACATTCCATTACATTCTACTACATTCTACTACCTTCCAGACCTTCTAGTATCTAAGTATATAAGATCAAGTAGATGTACGGTTAAGGAACCAATGTACTTACCTACCATTTGAACCAGCTCTTCAGCTCTTTAACCAAACATCTGCGTGAACACCAGATTCCCTTCTCATCCTATTGTGACGCCTTGGGCTCCTGTACCTTGACTTACCAAACCTTTAGTGATGCCATGGGCTCCGTAAGGTTTGATATCCATCCCTTCTCATCAAGCTACTGTGACCTGTGAGCTCCTGTACCTTGATTTATCCGACCTTTAGTGACGCCCTGGGCTCCGTAAGGTCTGATCTCATTTGATTCTGACTCTCACATAAGTAAGACTCAAGATTGAAAGAATTGCAGTATCTATTTGTAACAGATACACGACACCAGCTGCAGCTTTTGGATACCAACCAATGCAGTAGACAGCCCAGATTCACCATTTTACCTCCTTGATGCTCTCCCAAGCTTGTTCAAAGCTGTACTATGCTTACTGTCACTGCTAATTTAGCAACAAGCAGCTTTCTGGAGTAGGTTGCTTAGATAATAAAGTGGCCGATCCAGCCTCTTTTTGGATGTCTCTACCTTGCGGTGAGGCCAAGGACTGCTCATTCAGATGTGTCAATTCATCCATTCAGTAATGCTGGAATAGTGCAATAGAATAGTATAATCAGCAGTAAAGAGTCAGATGTCATGTTTGGAGGAATAAGCTGGAGTCAGACATCCTGAGTAGTTTGAGTGGCGCACAAGCGCCTCCCAAAGTGATGATCCGACTCTGGAGCATAAATTCATTGGACTAAGGGCTATTTCTTTTACATGTTTCAACCTCCAGGTATCTATTCCGGGTGGTCTGGCAGAATTATGGAGATGATTTGCACTGGGATTCCTTCTGTGGAGCCAAATATCTAAGTGTGAGTCAATGTAGTCTGGCACCACAGGCCCAGAAAAATTGGACTGTGCCCGGAGTTGAACCTGTGACCAGCGGCAGAATAGAGGCAATGAGGCTGGTAACACCAACAGCTTTGATGAACATATGCAAACTTGCCCAACTTGGATAATTCTGAGCTTCCACAAACATAACACTTGAACCTTTGATCACAGTGAGAACTGGGAGAAGGGGACTCGTATTTGCCACCGGAACGGTTGGCCTCTATCCCACTGGTGGTAATTGTTGTGTGCTGCCCTGGCCCGTCCTTTCTGCACCCACTGGGTTCTGCGAGTTTCTAGAGAGCATTCACGCTGATTCTATCAACTTCAAGAGACCTCATACTCGTCACCTGCCAGCGTTGTATTCAGATCGATCACCGCGGGCAAACTGTGATGCACCTGCAGTCAATGCACCCGGTTGCACCTAGTCAGACCTAGTGGTTACTGCCATCAAGGCTCATCAAGGCAAGGTTAATTAGAGAATTGCACATCATCGCTCGTTCAGGACGGGTTTGTGCGTGCGGTGCACCTTGCAGCTCCTTGCACTCAAACTCTCACTTGTGCTTCAAAGCAGATTCAGCCCTGGTCTTTTCTGCAGCAATTGTTACGAGTCAGGGAGGGGTGAAGTGATCCGGTTCATCCGAAATGCCATAAGATTCAATTTAGAATATTAGTCATGATCAAGGTGACAAAGCAAGGTAATTTCCGGTAATTTCCATCTTGAAAATACACTGGGGACCTCGCAGAAGAAACGCTGAGATTAGATTCTGGTCTTCCAATTGCATAGAGGACATTCGAAAAGCATCCAGCCATGGTGAGGTCGACCGTGGGAACTTGACGTCTGACACATTGGCATGCGTCGGCTTGGGATATTCCCAGCACGTGGTTTGACGCGTCATAGCTGGGAAATGCTTGTGATGTTTGTCTTTGTATCGATTGAGGTGATCCTCCTTTATCTCATCGGAAGCGTTGAAGATGTCACTCTCGAACCCATGATTCAGCTGGAAACCCGAGCTGATCCAATGCCTCAGCTCAGCCAACGCCAACTCATCGGATGCCTTATTGTTGAACTTTTCTGAAGCCTGGCTCTCGATTTTATCAGTGTTCTCCCGTTCTTGTGGATTCACCTTTCACCGGCACAGCGAAGTCAAGGATTCAAGGCGATGTACTTGTATCGCGGTTTGGGCGAAAATGCCGGCATTCCACCGCGCCTGGAAGTTCTCTCAGTGATGCGACGTGACACTGCTCGGATATACGGGACGCCCAGATCGCAGCATTCCAATCATCGACCCTACCGATAGCCTCTTCTCATCATTCCATTCTCATGTCGATTCAGATATATTCAAAAAGGACGGAGTGGATATCACAGCTTCTCAGTTATTTCGACAATGGGACTAGTACTTTTAGATTTGGGCAAAGCCCTGTTTTTGCATATACATGTTCACCAAAGACTGACTTGACACTTTTCCATCTGTTATTGATTCCTATACTATATCCCGATTTATGGCCTTCATAATGTTTATCCAGCAGACTTTGAGTTACAGATTGCTCGCCATCCCCGGACAAATATTGACAACATGTGTGCATCATTAAACGAACAAATTGAATCAATTTGATAAATTGTGACTTGAATTGGTCTACCTGGGCATACTGAACATTCGTGACACCTCACATCCCAGGCCACTGTCACACAGCCAGTGATATTGTAGGCTGTTGTATACGATGACCATGGTTGATCAACACTGATAATAATCCTGGTCCGCTTTCAGCATGATACCCATCGAAGGTTTCAAATTGTCATCGGTTACTGAGCACATACGATACTTGAGCGCACATTTTGGAATTAAAAGTAGTCAAAGGGCTTTGAATCTTTACGTCTTTCTATCCATGATTGCCCGGCATCCATTTCCGTATAGCTCACTTCACGCAGTCCACGCTATTGAAGGTCGCCGATAGATTCAATAAGGGACAGTTACATGACTTGATCGAAATATCAGAAGTAAGGCTCGAAAATTGTATGACGATGTGGGCAAGAAAGAAAGGAAATGCCGACATATCGCGGGCCAAACGTATCACTTCTGCATCAAGTTATATAGCCGCGAATCCCAGGGTTAAGTTCGCCGAATCCCAGGTCGTATAATAATGCTTGAGCAACGACCCTCCAATCACTGGCTGAATGGTCAAGTTACCCCAGGAGTTGAAAACGGTCTGACACAAGGACGCATTCCCTTTGAACGGTCCCAAATTCAACTCGCTACTCGGGATGGTTAGGTTGAAGGGGTCTCCAGAAACAGAGTTGAAAGTCAAGTCAATGACGGCGGGCAGAGTATCGACTTGGTCGCAAGGAATACCGTATGCTCCGGGCTCGTCTGCATTTGGAACGATTTCGGGGGAGATGAGAGCGTAAACGGCCTGAAATGAGAGAATCGGGATGTTATGCAGAGCATTGAGACACAGTGCAGCTTACCTCAGTCAGGTTCTGCGGTAAAAACACGTTGGTTGTGCCAGTGTCGAAGATCATTTCCGTAGTCACCGCTAGGATATCATTCGTTTTGCCATTGACGGATATCGTGGTAGAGTTCAAGATCCATGCGCCAAATCCATCGTTCACAAGAGGAGCAAAAATCATGGTCGAGTTGAACTTTGATGAGTCAATGCCGCCCAGTGTCAACTCGGCGTCACCAGTTGCATTTGGTGTAATATAAAAGCTGACGAGCGCTGTTTCTATGTTAAATGAGAACATAAGAGTAACCAGATTAAACTGACCTGGCAGTCCTTGGTCAATCAAACCTTGGAAGAAGGAGCCAGGGCTGGAAAAGAGTCCAAGAATACCGTCGAACGGATCATCAAAAAATGGCCTATATGAATGTTCAATGAAACGAGCATTTCATGGATGATCCTGCATACTGTGATTGACTATGAAACGTGTCAGAATAAGCGCCCACAAAAATACATGGGACATACTTTGATATCAAAAAGAAAGTCACGTTTGGGACTGAAAAACCTGCGACAGAGACGGTATCTGCCACCTGAACCAGAGTCATTGACCACTCCTCGATACCCTATTGATTCATCTAAGAATACTTAGTCGTGACAGATGGTATGAAACGACTGACAAAAGGCGTAGCATCTACCCCAGTAGCGAACTCGATGAACGAGCCGCTACCATCATCCGTAACAAGGAATGTTGAACTCTGGTCGAAGTCAAAGAGGTTCTGGTTGGCGCAGGCGTCCGTGCAGTTCTTCCCTGATGACAAATTCAGCTTGCGACCGTGACTGTTCCCGATATGACACTTTACCTGGGATTTCCAAGTCCGGGGATCCGGTATCGAATACAACCGTGAAATTTTGAGGCGGTGTACCAACTATCAGTGGAAGGAAGGAGGGAAGGAAACCACATATCAGCCGAAGGACTATCATGGAGACAGCCAATGTAACACACCTTGGATGGATCCAAACCACCTGCTTGGCATCAGTATCGAAGGACAGTGGATGGATATAATGCAGACCACGTACTCAAGATCTGTACCTTGGAAATCGTCGAGCAGTGGAATGCTCGCAGGGGCTAGATCACGTCTCCGGAAGGACTGTACATTTCTCTTGCGGGACAGAAGGCGGCTGTCGTCCCTCTTCCTCGAACTGAGCGAAAACGTGGTCGGTTGAATCGCACAAGCGATTCCAACACTGAGGAGAATTGTCAACAGACTTCTGTTCATCATGGTTGGGTTATACCTTGCTCCAAATATTGCGCTTTATAATGAGCTGAGAATCGGCCACTGCGCCCGTGAAAATGATGTGACTATCGTAAAGGGTTGCAAGTCTGAGGACTGCGGGTCTTTCGGTGGAGCCACGCGCAGCACAACATAATCTAAAATACATGTGCGTCAGAGCCGCCAAGACGCTCGCTCCGAAAATTCGGCCTTTTGATGTGAGGCTTTCTGAAGACATTTCTATCCGACTAATGCGGGATGAAAGGGGACGAACGAACTGCGACACTTGACCCGGTAGAAGCACAACACCTGTGACTCGTTTCGGAGGTCGGGCCCTGATGTGCCATAAGCTTATGTGAACCAAAAAGGCCGAGCCGAAGATAGTCTCCGTATATGGTAAAAGCGGGAACGAGGCTTTAGCGTGCCCATCGGAGACTCCCGCGGCTCGGGGACCCCCCGAGCGGGAGCGAGTGATCGGTACTCTTCCCGCACCTTCGGAAAGACCGGAATTGAAAAGAAAGGAATATAATATAATATATTACAATGTTTAGATGAAAAAGAGCACAAGAAAACACAAGGCTGTACACTGTATCGCACGCCGGGTCGGTACCTCAGGCCGACATCAGATGACACATCCCGTTAAGAGGCGCGAAGATGTCCGAATCAGGATGTGTCGTTGTTTGTACAAGCTTTAGGTTCTTACCGGAGGAACAGCTTGTTTTGGCGGCCTCGGGCGTGTCTGCGCCTTCAGCGCTGACCAAAAACATACCGAAGCAGCCTGTCGTTGTCTCGTCTCATTAATGCTGGCTGGGGATGTTGCAGCATAAGGCTGAGATTTCAAGCTGGTCTTCCAATTGCATAGAGGACATTCAAAAAGCGTCCAGCCATGGTGCGTTAAAGGCTGTGGCCAGCCTGACGTCGACCGTGGAAACTTGACATCTGACACAGTGGCATGCGTCGGCCTTGGGATATTCCCAGCACGTGGCTCGACGCGTCATAGCTGGGAAATGCTTGTGACGTGTTATCTTTCTATCGATGAGGGTATCCCCATTTATCTCATATGGAAGTGTTGAACATGTCACTCTCGAGCGATGATTTGGCTGGAAACCCGAGCTGATCCAATGCCTCAGCTCAGCCAACGCCAACTTATCGGATGTCTTGTTAAACTTTTTCATCGATGATGCAGCCTGGCTCTCGGTTTTATCGGTGTTCCCCCATTTGTATGTATCCACCTTTCCCCGGCACAGCGAAGTCAAGGATTCAAGGCGATGTACTTGCATCGCGGTTTGGGCGGAAATGCCGGCATTCTACCGCGCCTAGAAGTTCTCTCAGTGATGCGACGCGACACTGCTCGGATATACGGAACGCCCAGATCGCAGCATTCCAATTGACCGTACCAATAGCCTCCTCTCATCATTCCATTCTCATGTCGATTCAGATCTATCCAAAAAGGACGGAGTGGATATCACACCTTCTCATGTATTTCGACAATGGGACTAGTACTTTCAGATTTGGACAAAGCCTTGTCTTTGCATATACGTACTCAACAAAGACTGACTTGACGCTTTTCCATCTGTTATTGATTCCTATATATTCCGTTTTATGGCCTTCATAATGTTTATCCAGCAGACTTTGACTTAGAGATTGCTCACCGTCCCCAGACAAATCTTGGCAACATGTGTGCATCATTAAACAAATAAATTGAGTCAAGTTGATGAATTGTGATTTGAATTGGTCTACCTGGGCATACTGAACATTCGGCGTCCCGCCGTCAGACTCTGACACCTCACATCACAGGCCACCGTCACAACAGCCAGTGATATTGTAGGATGTTGTATACGATGACCATTGATAATAATGTCCACTTTCAGCCATGATACCCATCGAAGGTTTCAAATTGTCATCGGTTACTGAGCGCTTATGACACTTAAGCGCACATTTTGGAATTAAAAGCAGTCAAAAGGCTTTGAATCTTTACGTCTTTCCATCCATGGTTGCCCTCGAAGTCACCCAGCTGATTGGGCTATGTGTATCTATTCTCATTCATGGTGTATACCTTGTCTCTTTTGTTCCATGTATGTACTCCCTCTTGTGGGATGCACACTTGAGCAGATTGCGGCATCTCCGAAAGATCCACTGGCCTCTTGTGCTCACAACTCTGAGCATATTCCTCGCCTCTTCATTGACCTTGGTTCTCGGAATGTATCGGAGCATCAGCACACTCAAATTTCTCATAGACCCCAATTTGCGGACCTCCATATCGCAAGACATTCTAAACTCGGTAGATAGAGCCAAAGTATGTTCTCCAGGCTCTCAATGACCAGACATAGCCTTGATCTCTGCTAGGCCATCTGCATGTTTATAATTCCATTGGCAAGTGACGGAATCCTGGTATGTAAATTTTTTCCCTCAGAATTCCAGGAGAATTGACCTGAGTTAGATATATCGTTGCTGGATAGTCTACTACCGGAACTACTACGTCATCATTCTCCCAGCACTGTTATGGATAGCGGACTGCGCTGTGGGACTCGTCTATATTGAGAAAATACTTGGTGCAGTGCTCATCGTGGAGGCCAACAGCAAGCTCAAACCATTCATGACGGCTTACACGGCTCTAACTATCTTTTTGAATGTCATCACGACCTGTATGTTCTTTCTGGCGGCTTTTCAATCATATTCACACCCTTCAGCAATGATTGTGCTCCGAATATGGCATGTAGACCGTGCCAATGCACAGTTTCGCAATTCATCCAACCAGCAAACACCCACACTACGGAATCTTATGCGCATCCAGATTGAGTCTGGGCTACTGTATACCACCTGCACTATTGCAACATTTTGCTGTTACCTTTCTGGGACTGATGCATTCTACATTGGCACAGACATAGTGAGAAAGGCCTAAATAATGAAGAATTATTCGCTAACAGCTTGGTTTGTTTGCCAGCAGGCACCTGTAACCGGCATTGCGATGAATTTGATATTGATCCGGGCACAGGGACAGTGCAAAGATGAATACACAATGCCACAGACTGCAACCTCACTGCACTTTATCAGTCAGATGACACAAGAGACAGAAGTATCACAACAAAATGGGGTTGACAGTTATGTAGCTGGAAAAGAGACTTGAAGAGAACATGTTCAATGTTAATTGTATTTTTTGATGATATTAGATATAACTTATATAACTAGATACCAGTATCACTGAATCATGGATGCGGGAGAGCGACAAAGACAGAGGTCTGAAAATGTCTAGCCTACCATGCTATATATATAGAAGTTTGAACTATGAACCCATTTTTCATTGTTTATTCTGATACCTGGTGCAAGACGTGATACCTGGTGCGTGAAGTCAGGTGATTTTCGTGCTTCCTGGTACTTGATACCAGGTATAAAGTGCTGAATTTCAACTTCTACTGGATTACTGGGCTTTAAAGTGTGTGAGGTTCCACAAAAGACCCAGGTTTCAGCAAAACAGGTGTTTGATCACACTGGTCACAATTGTCGCAGCTTCCTGGTCCTTGATGCGACATTCTTACTTTCAGACTCTTGATTTCTAACAGTTCATTGAAGATGAGAGGTCAATTGAGATATTTTCAAAGGTTATAATTCATTTTAAAAGTTTTTGAAAGGTTTGGGAGGTCAACAGTCAAAACTGTAGAAGTTCAAGTCGTCAAAATCATTAAGATAAAATCTACAAGCATAAAGTCCATTGACCCAGGCAGATGCTACAGCAGTGATGTTGCTGCTTCCAGTCCATTCTTCAACAAAATCATCAAGGCCGGGAAGGACTTCATCAGTGAAAACAGT
The DNA here is from genome assembly GCA_029320655.1 of Mycena floridula. Classification (NCBI taxonomy): domain Eukaryota; kingdom Fungi; phylum Basidiomycota; class Agaricomycetes; order Agaricales; family Mycenaceae; genus Mycena; species Mycena floridula. The sequence goes on from JARIHS010000011.1 coordinate 1,587,494, forward strand.
CCCCAGCGGTTCAATGACAACTTGAGTGAGATCAGGAGAAGTCCCTTGGTGTCCAACTCAGGAAGAGGACTCTTCATTGGGAGGAATATGGATTTGCTGGTGGTGGTGCACATGTTCAATGTTGAATGCTGCCCAGCCAATTCCATAGGACTTGAGCTCTTCAGGGCTCAGCTTGAGTGCCTGATCATGAAAGTCCAAAGCAAGCATGTCAAAGACAAACATGGCGAGCAGGCTTCTGTTGGGACAATTCCGGATTTGAATCGGGTGGTTGTTCCAAGGCTATGCAAAGAAGTTGAGTTGGATATTGATAGTCAGAAGGAAATGATGTGGCAACAGCTATATATGGTTCTGGTTGTTGATATTGAGGCAGTACTGAAGCTCCAGCATGTCAAAGAGATGGACATCCATAGAGGAAATCTGTGACTGCCTTGGTATCAGTCACGAAGCCAAGGCGGATGAAGAAAATATCAGCAGGCAAACACACAATTTGCAGAAATTGTATCTCAATACTTCCATGTGCGATCTTCTGGACAAATTGGGGTTCAGAAGAGATGACTTTGGAAAAGATGGTGATACCAAGGTCTTAGGTCACCCATTTCAGCTTTACTGTGAGTCAGCATGTATTACTGGAACACTTCCAGTGGGTTCCAATCACTTTCAAGCACAAGTTGGACCTTGTATGGGCTGCTGAGTTGGCTCAAAAAGAGCTCCAGTGGCATAATGCTCCTTCTGGTATGACACAAGTTGTTACCCTTTTCGGTCGACGACTCATGTTGTTATTTCTAGGTAACCGCAAGCTTGAGCGGCACATAGAGTATGGTATGGAAAGTGTAGTCGCCAGAGATCCGCTATGCAAAATCAGAACAAACTTACTTTAACCATGGTGCGCAATTATCACTGAATGATTGAGCTGTGTCTCAGTCGATAGTAGGATAAATTAATGAGTTTAATCAAAATATATTCACTTGGACAATCTCTGGCAAGATTTCATGTTTGGATAATGTCTTCAAGATACTTGAGAAGTCCATCATCATGCTCACCACCCTAATCAATGAACTTGACCACAGCTTGGAAATGTCAGTGTCAGTCTCGAAGCTGAGAACGGGCCATGGACAAACCCGGAGAATGAGCAATCAAATTCAATTGTGAGCCAAATAGGCTGCCCTTAGGCAAAGCCTCCTATGGTACTTCATCCACAGTTTCAGGTACAGTTTCAAATGCGAACCAGCTCAGATATCCTTCACTGACACATCTTGGACACTAATAAAGGTGTAAAATATGAGGACAAAGCAAATTTTGAAGAGGTGAGCAGAACACGGAATAAAATGAATTGGAAACACAAACAGCGAGCCTTCAAATTTATCAAGACAGCATAGCTTCAACACTGATCTCAATCCAACTGATGCAGCCATGATTGAATGGATATCAACCAGAGTTATCCAGTGTTGGAGGGGAAGAATAGAACACTGGAAACCACAAAGGAGAGAAACAAAGACAGCCATCTCACATGAAGCATCCCCAGTAGTCTGCTTTCTGAGACTGCTCTGTACAGTCGCTGGAGTTACTCAGGCAATTGAAGAAACTTATGAAAGAGCATCAGCAATAGGACATTCTGGTACAAAATAATTGATTGCTTTGGTTTTCCATGTCTGAACCTGGTTCATCACATCTTGTGGCAATATTAGGGATGAGAATGAAGACAAGGGATGAAAGAAGGAAATACACCCTGTCATGCTGTTCTGTTGCCTTCAAGTTGCTTACACCAACTTCTCTTTTCAGGTTCAAGCCCACCTCGCTCGCTAATCTGAAACAGAAATTCAGAATCATTTGTGCCATTGAATTGATCATGCAGCTACCCTTGGGCTTATGTTTGACATTGAGCCTTTTCAAGTTGCAACATCAATCTCATACTTATACTTCTTCGCATTGATATTGGCTCCCCATGGCTGTAACACTCTGCTTGATCTCAAATTTGGCGACAAAGGAGCAAGCTGCAGCATTAGAGCCACAATGCTAGACTAGTTCCACAATAAATAAAACAATTGCTGGGAAATTCAAATCTCATGATTCCTCTCTGTCAGAGCACAAAATCCGGCAGATATTGGTGCAAAAGGGTGAAAGGAGGATGGAAAATGGACGTTAGTGGAGATATCAGTCGATTGTGTTGATGGCAAAGGCAAAGGTAAGATTATATAAAAAAAGGCCTGCAGCCTTGGGGCACCTAAGTAATGTTCAAAAACGCTTTCATTAGAGTACTGCTACCAGTAATATAAGTATTAAGAGTCTGAGATAAAAACAAATGGAAGATCTGTTGACATCGAGACACCAACTGTGGTCATCCATGGAATCCTAATGTTGACATAGCAAGGTTCACCAGAGTTGCTGCATTGCTACCACCACTGGATGCCATAAGTCTGAGAAGACTTGGAGATTGATATGCAGAAATTCTGGCTGGACGTTGAAGAAGCTAAAGCTGTTGTGACAGAAATTTGGAGTGCTGAAGGAGCTTACTGCAGAGGAAGACAAAGAAAGTCTTGCCGATGATGATAGCCTGTTTGAGTCTCAAGACAATGGCTAGCCTCTCGAGCCCCACACTACCACCAGTATGGTGGTGTGTGTAACAGCATTACCTTCTGGGGTGATTCTCTCCGCATCTTATCTGAGGTCTTTTGTCCCTCGATACTGATACAAATGTACACCTAGAGGTGCATTAATTCACTAACGCCAAAAAAAAAAAAAGTTCCGGGGTATAATGGTAGCGGGTGAAGGAGTTGACGGAATACATAGTAGAAATGGGCTGAGATGCAGGTGGAGGGGTATTAGCGATAGCTGCCTAAATCTGAGCAAGCCCTAGCATCTAAGCTAGTGATGAATGACTGTAATCCATGGAAGGTCGGCTGATGTCGGACTACCAAATAAGGCCTGGACCGGTCTAGAAACCATCTTGTCCAGTCGCTGTTGCCATAATGCAGGCCAATGACAGTGATTTAAGTGCAAAAAAAATCAAGTGCAAACCATTTCCCATTTTGAAACCTCTCGCAGACCTTCAAAATCTATGGGCCCCACTCTTGTTGACCTCTAAAGGTTTTGGAGTCTTCAGAAAGGTAGCAGGAATCAGGTACGTGGCATCAACTTTTGTCACATCACGAGGTAAGTGGTTGTGACCATGTTACCATCAATGCTCGACCCAAACCTGGTTTTTTTGCTTTCCAGGAGTCATGTACCTGTGAGTACTCATCAAAATACCAGTTTTCAACCATAATGAAGAACTATTTTCCGATGAAAAATACCATCATATTCCATACTTATCCAGGTCGTTGACTTCGGGTTAAAAGATGCTCTATGCATGTTTGTGCATTGTTGAGCTCCAGTCTCATTGTACAAGATCATGTTCGAACGGAATAGCTCAATGATTCTGCTTTCCGGGCTTGGTTGCCAAAACTCGACACAGCATCTGATGTCATTCTGATTCTGATGTGAATTTTGCATGAAAAAGGCGATGACCACAGCCAGACTGATGTAATATTAGTACAGGATCATCAGCTACAGAAAGATCTCTCAAAGATGGTGTCCATGATTATTGTGTGAATCGGATCTAAATGTCATTCTTGTGGAAACTCTGATCTACCAGGCTGCACCAGATCCAGGGGTTATAAAACCATTGAGATGCATTGCTCTCACTACATATCCGGCATGGCTAACCCCGAGTCCACTGTTCCACAAGCCATCATAGAGCAATATGTTCAGGGCATACGCCCTCTGTTCAGCTATATCCTGTCCTTCACTGTGTTCTCAGCAATGCTGGTCCCATTATTGATAATGCTTTTGTCATTATCCACATCCCAGTCCCGGCGAACACCCATATTCATTCTCAATGTTATTCAAATATTCTTGGGTCTTGGAACCGGAATAACCACAATTCATTTGACAGTATGGTCTGACTCTGAAAGAATAACTTATTCTAACCCTGCTATAGATCCAAAACATTTTTTCTCCATTTTCAAGCCTCAATGTAATCCAAAGTATGATAAATCCTCTGATCATTGAGTCCTGACTCCAGCAGTTCATTAGACTATGCATGCCATATCCTTTTAATGTGGCTACCTTGGCTTACAGAAGCAATTTTGTTGCTTCGTCTTTTCATTGTCTTCACTCCGACTCACCGTCACTTCTCCTCTATGGCTTCACTCCTGGCACCCTCTGTTATTTGCAAAACTGCGAGGTTTGTTATCAACATTGTTTGCTATCTACAGTGGGCAAAACATACGTCAAACTTGACTGGTGCCAACTTCAATACTGGGGTCCAAAGCTTCGACACCTGGCTTGCCAAAGTGGGATGGTCATTGGAGATCCTGGACAATGGGTAACCAATATGAGGCTTTATTGTTCAAGCCTGATCTAATTGCCATGCAGATATGTATCATTCATGTTTCTGTGGCGACTGAGCCGACAAACACATCTCTTTGATGGATCAACAATAGGCCGTGTTGAAAGCGGGAGTTCGAAAGGTAGGAGTGTTACCCCGAAGCACTACTGCAGCAGGTCTGATGCAACGATCAACAGCATCACTGACATCCAGGCTCAAGACACTGTTTTGGATTGCAAGTACTAACTTCATTTTCCCATGTCAGTGACTATTTTATCGGCGCGCAGATGTATCTCACTTTATTATTGTGCAGTGGTGTTTCTGACATGTCAGCTCATCTTGGCACTGGCTGGGAAGGATCTGGTTGTGGAAACAATGAATATCATCAACACTTATGTCTCAATAATTTCAACTGTGTTTGCAACTAGTATGTGTTTGAAACTACTTGATTGTACGCTAGATTTAATCATGTCTTGCAGTCTGGTCATCCACCACACCACAGCGGTCAGTGGAAGGCCCTACTGCGGAAATGCATCACATAACATTCCGGAGTCGAGGGCAACAATCAGCGACCGTTGTATCAGTACATACAGAAGTTGTTCAGGACGGGGAGTCATGCAAATAGAAGGTTAAAGTGATTCCCATCTTTTGTTCTCTTGTGTATGTGTTTGTATCTCATCACACTTATAGATTTTGTACTGCTTCAGTGATCATTCAAACTTATCAGCGAGCTCACAAAAGATATGTGGCAGTGTTCCGTCTGCTAGCCCGGTCCGGGCATTTCATATTGCCGATTGATTTCATCTTATCTGCTTGATCTCGGTTCCACCGGCGAAGCAATTTTCTTCTGACCACTATCAAGGCGAGAATAGAGACGATATGATTTGACAACGCATGTAACTAGAGAGATTCCGAGAGCTCTGGAATCCAATGACACCAAATCGGTCCTTTGTCTCATTTTGCACCTTTGCCTGACATCAAGAATTTAATGATCGAGGATTTGCTTTTTCCAGCGGGACGCACAGTATTTATTCAGAACAAGATAATGATATTGTAGTGACAGAAATTGCGGAACTCCGACATTGTCGGCCAGGTCGGGTCTGATATACCAGCGAGTGAAAAAATCCCGAGCCTTCATTACGTGAGGGGCGTGGCTGTGTCGCGCCGATGCTCATTGAGGAAAACCAGCGGCGTTAGACTCGAAGCCTGCTCAGTGGCATCGTGGACTTTGGAAAACACAGGCGTATTGCCTGGCATGACTTCAATGCAGTATAGATCTTCCCTTTCCCAACACATACTACCTTGCTCTAATTCCACTTTGACGCCCGTCGGTTGCCCGTCGGCTCCGATAGATGGATGAGTCATTGAACCCACGGGGTCTCGAGCGCCAAAACTGGTTTGCCTCTCACCATCGCCATCTGCTGGCTAATCGTCGCGCGGAATGAATCATACTTGCATGACTGACTTCATATCCATTCAGAGACTCGTAGACCAGCTATTTGTTGTGACTGGACATCTTGAAGCGTAAGATTTGATCTACCCAGCTCTGAAGTAGGTCTCATAACCGTTTCTAGACTGGACAAGATCCCTTTGGACGAAGTGAATCTGTTTTGTGCATCTCTATTATATGCTTCTGATGGTAGAAATAGCTAGACTTGGTCGAACGACGAATCCAAAAGGCCGCCGCGAGCTTGAGAGGTTATCGAAACTCTCGCCTTCCGATCAATCGCGTTCCACCAGAAATAATGACTGAGATCTTCAATCTTACCCAGCTTGATGAGCCCTCGTTTTGCCCATGGTCTGCCCGTGGATATGACAAGGACCCCAAAGACCATCAATGGATCGGGCTTCTCGAGGTCTGTCGTCATTGGAGAGGCATCATTGCCACATCTCCAAAATTGTGGTCATGGATCGTCCGTCAGTCAGACATTGGATGTTATCTCAGGAGATCCCGCTCTGCTCTTCTTTCTGTCAATTTGATGCCAGTATCACCACAGGCATTGAGCATCAGCACACTCGATTTGCTGGGTTTTCACCGACGCAGAATAGCTCAACTTCATTTTAATATCTCGGACCATCCTGCATATATCAATCATCGCTTCCTGACCCGGTCCGCTCCAGAGCTGTTCAGTCTCAGCGTCTATCCAGACCAACATTACTCGGGAGATACAGTACTGCCACCACTTTTTGGGGGCCGCATGCCGAAGTTGAAGCAGCTGGCGTTGAGGTATTTTGTGTCCTGGCCGACAGGATACTTCCACAATCTCACTCATCTGATACTCCTTGACCAACAAGTCCATGCCAGACCTTCCACATCGACATTCCTCGATTTCATGGAGACTTCGCCACTTTTGGAGGTCTTGATACTTGACGGTGCGGGACCGACACGGGAGGATAGTATTGATCTCCCACCAGTTTCAACTGGACGTATGATAGCTCTTATAGCGCTGAAGGAGCTCAACATTATGGGCACAATGTTGCCTGCCTTTGCGGTTGCCCGCCTACTGGCCCATCTCTCCTTGCCGGTGGACGCTGAGGTATACATATCGATGACCCCGCTGCTTGATTTTGATGATGACTTCGCATCTTTCCTTCCCACCGAGATCACAGAGTTGCGAAATTTCTGGAACATCGAAGAGTGCGTTATCTCACGAATCGACATTGGTACGACTTCGTCTCCACAGCATATCGCCATTGCCAATTCGGTACTTCAACTGCACAGCTCCTTCTCTCCGACTCAATTTACATCACTCTATGATCGATATCCCCTCATCAACATCCGTAAATTGAGCATCCACGATGCGAGTCACGATCCGGACGGCAGCAGCGTCATATCCACTGACCAGTGGAAAGAACTTTTCATTCGTACCCCCGCACTGCAAACTCTCAACATCTTCAGAAGAGCTGGTTCGACGCCAGTCACCAGCAGAATTCTGACAGCACTCGAGGTCGATCATGACAAGTCATTTCTCTGTCCATTGTTGCAATCCCTGCGCATTGATGACGAGTATCAGATGCCCACATTGCGTCTGTTCTCCATCGCGAAGCAGCGTGCTGAACATGGGTGCCCCCTGCTCCAATTGACCATCTCTTATGCTCATCAACCTACTCAACCCTGGTCAATGGAGGGCGTATACTTGTCCTCGTTTAACGAAGAGGATGCACAAATGTTGGAGACCCAGGTCAAAGAAGTGGTGTTCCAACCTCGTGAGACTTCTTCAGTTGACCCAATCTTCTATCCGGGGTTTGGTAGTGCTTATTTGCAATATGTGAACCGTTGGTGGCATACATCAGGTGGTTAATTGTTTGTGATTACATGTAAGTTGGTGGCCACAATTGAGATATAATAGCACACTCTGTCTGCCAGATATTCACGGATCCAGCACCAATACTCCAACGAATTCACCTCTTGTACTTGCGAGACCTTAAAGGAGATGAATGTATCACGATTGAAGGGACTTTGTAATGCAGAACATACCGATGTCAAAAACAAACAAAACATTAATTAAATTAAAAATAAAATACAAAAAACGGGTGTCGTATATTCGGTAAGCTTCAATGTGGAGGGTAATCCTCAATCTGTCTCTTCGAGCAAGCAACAATGGCCTTTCCAGCTTTAGCGATCTCAACGAGCTCAGAAGCAACATCTGTGGTAGAACCCCAGGTCACGGAGCGAACCTGTATGATTAACATGAGAAGAGCAAACTTGGTAAGAATGGACAGACCAGAGTCTTGCATCCCTTCTTGTGGTTACTCCAGTCGGCAGTCTGACATCGAGGACTACAGTATCTGATAATGTCCATTGGGATATCGACTCTCGAGACACAGTTGAGGAAGTTCTTACCGAATAGATCGACACTTGGAACACCTCAAAGAAACAGATTTCCCGCTATCCTTGCAATTCGCACGCAGTCCACAGAGTGTGTGTCTCAGAGAATGGAAGGTGTGACATGGTATCCTGGACTGAGACCTGCCCGGTCTGCTCTAAGCGCTCATATCCTGAAACAGATTTCATTTCCGAAAAAAAACATGAGCAAGGAAAGTGAACAGGTAGTACCTTGCGTAGCATTAAGCCTCAGGTTGTTGAATTCAAAAGCGCAGGCTTGACTGCAAACCACCGCCAATGCAGCGGTGCAAAAAGGTTCATTGATGATAAAATTAGAGTAGACAGAAGACCGTATAGTGCAACCTGGCTGGCTGGCTTGATCTTCAGCAATAAGGATATGGAGGCAGAGTTGTACACCACAGAACCAGCAGAGTCATTTCTCCATTGACTGTGTTATGGATCGCTTTCCAGACCTTGATTTCGGCTTTGAGAAGCTCGGCAGAGATGGAAGAATAAACAGGCACGTAGATTTTGACCCACTATCTACGCCTCAACATCTACGCATCTGTCACCTCCGCGTCCCAACCTCCATCTACGCGGCGTCATCCACCTCGGCATCACCGGCATTACATCTCCGCACACGCCTGCCGCTTGGCCCACTGCGCGTAGGTGGCCTTGAAATAGATTTAAATGTAATGTATATAAAATATATTCTCAACTGTTAATATGTACCTTTGGTGTTGAGAAAAATTCCTAGAAGAGTACAACTCCCTATATATCTGGTTGGTCATACATCCATATTATCTACTGAAAACGGGCCCCTTGAATCAAAAATTCACAATTGAAATATTATGTTTGTGTCAAAATCACCAATTTGAGTTGTCTTACACGGGGGAGACCCCGAGGACCCCCAACGCAGACCGCACGGAGGTAAAGGGACAAGGAGACTGCACAGATTTACGGAGATACACGGAGATACGCTAAACAACTACACATCGACTCTCATCAGCGCAACTATCATCCTACTCTCGTTCCCTCCTCCTCCTGACCTCACAATGGACAGCCTCTTCCATGTACTCATATTAAAATGTTGTTAGACCTCATGGTTCTAGTGCTGATTCTTGCAGTAGGCCGAGTTTGATATATCTGGCAGGAATTCCCATATATGGAAATTTTTCAACATCAAGGTCAGCACCGGAGTCACTCATATTCTCTGTCCAGAACTTATTTGAAGCAATTCCATGCAGATTTGATCAAGAAACAATCAAAATAGTCAAGTGACAAAATTTTCGCCGCCACTGTATGTCATTAGTTTGACTTATTTCATTCACCTCTTTCATAGCTTTGGACAACCTCTTAAGCAATGTGAAGTGATGTACAAGTGTTCCTGACCAGACTTGACTCATGTATGCTAGTCTGTGACCAGTTTCATCTGCCTTTCATGAGTGGGTTAGTCTTAAAAGTGTGTCATCAGTCCTTCAATTCAGTTCTCAGAAAAAACAGTGGTCAAATAGTACAACTTATACCTGTAAACACTGAAAATAAAGGAAAGCATTGATGTCCAATGGATACATTTGTAAACTTAGTTGAGACCTGCTGAGTTGAGGTCCCGTGCATCTCCAACATCTCCGATTATTTCCGGCCTTGGACATTAACTTAATATGGCAGATAGACAGGCGACACCTGTCAGGATGAAAGATGTCTGAGCTGTTCCATCAGCTGGCAATTCTGACTAGATGGCCATTGGTTGAGCTTATGGAGGCCTTAGAGGGTATAAAAGGTAGGCATATAGCACAGTAGAACAGTATCTTCCCCCCAGATCCTCAGCAGCAGTATATCTAGGGCAATATCAGGCTTCATCTCACATTTCTGCCACTGATTAACCTCAGTTGTGTGTCCTAGACATCGATCGAAGCATTGTGATCATTGCTGTCGGCAGTACGAAACTTTGTTTGACATTGTTCGGTCCATCGATCTCGGAGGTTCTATCTGAGAATACCCCAGATAGATAGATAGATAGATAAAAGTGAGTGCCCTTCGACAACCCTCGGACTCAGTCTCCATTAGAGGCATACCTAATCCCACATTTTGGAGCCCACCGCGCGGGGCATTTGATTCTGGGGGACCTGATTTGGGAAATAAAACATTCTGAACATGTCCAAAGTCTGCATGCCTAATCCGGGTCATTATACAGCCCCCATATTCGATGGTCAGCCTCGCTCCTTGGTCCGATTCTTCCAGGACGTTGTTCTGCTTGCATCTCGGTGTACTATTGTGCCTGATGATCCTGAACTCAAGGATTATGCATGCTGATATGTTGATATTGTTACCAGTGATCTATGGCAGAGCTCAAGTACCTCCCGGGATGAGTTCGGCAATCAGAATGGGTGGAAGTTCATATATCAGTGGTGGGACCAAGTGTACAGATGGAGAGATAGTGATAATTAAACAACAGTTCACCTTGTTTGGGTGAGATTCCACTGCGTACCGATGCTGTCGCAGTTCACACTGGGAGTGTCACGGTGATGTGACACTCCGATCACACTGAATCAAAGCGTGTTACAGATACTATATCTTGGTTTTAATCCACTTTTTGGGTTAAAATCAGGATCAATGAGTTTAGTATGAGCTTGTACTCCTCCAGACTTTCCGAGATTTTCTCCCACAAATTTCCCATCATTTCCCCTATGCTCCCATGAAATCTCCCAAATACCAATACCCAAGTTGATGAATCGTGACTTGAATTGGTCTATCTCTAGGACTACATACCAACTACATACCAAACATTCAATGTCCCGCTGTTACTGCCTCTGACACTTCACATCACAAGTACCACCATCACAACAGACGGAGATGTACTATGCAAGAACCATTGGACCGTGATAGTAATCCAATTCCACTTCAGCATGAAGCTCCCGTGATACCCATCGAAGGTCTGTACTGAGCGCATACCGTACTTGCATGTATATTTTGAAAGTTAAAAGCAGTCAGAAGGCTTTGAATCTCAACATCTTGCCAGCCATGGTCGCCCTTGAGGTCGCCCAGCTGATTGGGCTATGTGTGTCCATTCTCATTCACGGTGTATACCTTGTCTCTTTCGTTCCGAGTGTGTACTCTCTCTTGTGGGATGCACACTTGAGCAAACTGCGGCGTCTCCAAAAAATCCACTGGCCTCTTATGCTCACAACTCTGGGCATATTCCTCGCATCTTCGTTGACCTTGGTTCTCGGAATGTATCGGAGCATCAGGACACTCCAATCGCTCACAGCTCCCGATTTGGGGGAGTCCACATCACCAGACATCTTGGACTGGGTAGATAAAGCCAAAGTATGTCCTCCAAGCTTCTAGTGACCAAATACGATATAGCATCAACCTTTTCTAGGCCATTTGCATGTTTTTCATTCCATTGGCAAGTGATGGAATCCTGGTATGTTTCACTTGCAAATTCATTCCCTCAGAAGTCCAGGAGGCCTGACTTTGACCAGATATATCGTTGCTGGATAGTCTACTACCGGAACTACTATGCCATCATTCTCCCAGCACTGTTATGGATAGCGAATATCACCTGCACTATAGGACTCATCTATATTGAGGCAATAGCTGGTGCAGTGCCCACTGTGGAGGTCAACAGCAGGCTTAAACCATTCCTAACGACTCTCACGGCTCTAAATATCCCTTTGAGTGTCATCACAACCTGTATGTGCTTTCTACCTGTTTTTCAATCATATTCACACCTTTTCAGCAATGATTGTGCTCCGGATATGGCATATCGACCATGCCAATGCACAATTTTGCAATCCATCAAACCAGCAGAAAACATCCACACTGCAGAATATTATGCGCATCCAGATTGAGTCTGGGTTACTGTATACCGCCTGCACCATTGCAACATTTTGCTGTTACCTTTCTGACACTGATGCATTCTACATCAGCACAGACATAGTGAGAAAGGCCTACACAATGAATGATGATTTACTAACCGCTTGGTTCGGTTGCCAGCAGGCACCTGTAACCGGCATTGCAATGAATTTGATATTGATCCGGGCACAGGGGCAGCGTAAAGATGAATACGCATTGCCACAGACTGCGACCCCCCTGCACTTTGTCACTCAGATGACACAAGGAACAGAACTTTCTCAACACGATAGGATTGCCAATGATGTCACTGGAGAGGAGGATTGAAGAGAACTGTGTTCATTGTTAATGGTAATTTTTCATGATATCAGATATAACCAGTGTTGATAGAGGCCAACCTTCGGTGGCAAATACAAGTCCCCCTTTTATCTATTTCTAAACATCTAACTTGGAGTGTGCTTCTCATTTACCCTAAGACAGGATGTAAGATGTGAGGAGAACAAAGAATATAAACAACACTCAATCCCAAGACTCACACCACTCAAACCATGGAGGACCCAAAATTCAAATCAATTAAATGATTATATAAACAAGCAGAACAACACGATACAAGTACAGATGGTGGGGTTGTAAACTAATAGAAAAATAAAAACGTGAAAAGCTGCAATAGGGAGACATTAAAACCTGACTGGTAAAACCACTTGAGAAAAAACAACCAGCATAACAAAGGAGAAGGATGAAAACTAATTGATATTGTAACACACTTTGAAAGTAAGAGCTCCTGTTCCAACTGAAACTGGCCAGGCCGAATCCACCAATGGGCGGCACACGAACGGTTGTCGACAGAGAACATTCCACAAGCCCCAGAGACTACAGCAGCAAGACAAGGATAGCTTGCAGAGCCTCGGAAGCGAATAACAGTGAATAGGAGGAGGAATAAGCAGCACAAAGTACTAGCTGCGGGCATCATCATCGTCAAAGGCAAGGTGCGCTGTGACGCATGCCACGCATCCAACATCATGTGACACTTTGAGGTCGGACGTTCGAAACCCGGTCGCCACCACAAGAATTATCAGCACCATTGATAGGTTCCTGTGTCATGACTTCATTCATGTCACAGTAAAGTCACCTTGGAGATACAGAAAACTGATTGTATGGGACAGAATATAGTGTTTTTTGACAGCAATCGGGGTCAAATCAAGGTCGAAGACTTGCATCTTGAAGCAAGGCACGCGACATGCTGTCCATCCCCTTTAGGTTCCCTGATGCGGCTGGCCTGAATTCTGCTCCCTCCCAACAAATGAGCCCACACGTGGGACTCGTAACTTATATAAATAGATACCAATGTCACTAAATCATGGATGTGAAAGAGCGAGAAAGACAGAGGTCTTGAAGCTGATGTATATAGCCTGAAAACCTTGCGTAGCATCCAGCCTCAGGTTACGAGACCCACTCTTGGGCTCGTTTGTTGGGACAGAGCAAAATTCAGTACACCATCATCAAAGAACCTATCGGGGATAGATCACATGGTATCTTTCCCATCTGCTACCGGCTAATTCAGGCACCGGTATCCGGTTGAGTTATCGCTTAGGTCGTTTGTGGTCGTTTCACGCACTGTTGATACCATTCATAGCTTGACCGCCACTTCTTTTTTATTTTTGGTTAGGTCTCATCTCCTGTGTACATGTACACCATAATAGGCCAGCAATTTCCATGGCGGGACCTAGGGCATGAAACCGGCACTGTACATGTACGGCCATACGTACAGACCCGTCCCGTCCCGAGTTTTTTCGATCTAAAATACGGCCTTATCGGTACGGCCGCTGACGCGTATATATGGGTGGTCACGTTACACCAAGCCTAGCAGATCATTTCAGCCTTGAATATGGTCAAGAATTCATCTGGGAGTTCCAATCCATGGAATCTCACTTGGCATCTGCCAGAAGTGGTAAAGTGCCGGAAGAGTGACAATGATGCTGGTCATTGTCACCATCATCTTGGGATGGAATTGTGGCCTGATATTGGCAAAGTAAGATGGCTATCCATGTCCTAGAGCCTTATAGGTAGGTTTTCAATCATATTTGTCTCAATTCACGGTCAATAGCCCACCAAGTCCAAGAGTCCCGGTACCCCGTAAATTACACCATATACGGAGGGTATGGGTGATGTCATACTGTACATCAACAACCTTGGTACGGGCGTATTTTGTACGCCCGTACCCGTAATACGGCCAGTTTCATGCCCTAGCGGGACCTCAGCTGCGAGCAAAATAATTTGAATATATTCTACACAAACACTGTGACTACAAATGTTCCCTTTTCAACGTGGAAAGACTCTGAAATGGTTCAAGAGAGATCTTAGACGCAAGGAGCAAGCTAGACATACATCGGAGTACATCATTGAGCTCAGCATTTTACAACCTGATGATATCGATGTGAGACGAGATTCGAGGACGATGAGTGGGATAGTAAGAGTGGAATAATTGATTCGTGTCCAAGGATGGATCCGTCTCCTACTCGAGATCAAGAGAGGTTTTATAGCCCCACACCTCCTACGCTCCTTATGTGGTTGGAACTCCTAAACGGCCTCAAAGTCTCCTGAGTAATTGAGACTCGAAGCGGCTCAGCAGGATTTCGAAAAGTGAAGAAATCCTCAAACCCGCATTGAAGGCCTACAACGAACGAAGCCAAACTCGCTTGGGCCGTATTGTATACTGTACAAAATTCGCGATATATTCAGCAGTGGTAAGTACATCGTAAGGAGTCGCGTGCTACTGTAGTCAAGAGTTCAAGTGCAACCCATCAAGCAATCTCAAATTGACCACGGAACATTATCGCTGACAGTCAGCAGCTGCGAGATCCGCTCGTTGCGTCTCCACAGGTCGAAAATATGTCGTCGGAAGTGATAAGATATAACGGATCAGCGGATCAGATCATCGTCTCGAGCTCCGACGAAATCACTAGCCCATAGACTCGAACTAGCTACGTTCAACATCAATGCTACTCAAGCATCCAAGAGCTCAAATTCTCTTTTTGAATTCAAGTCCCCAGGATCAGTGGCAGACCGTCCTGTAGCCTTCACATCGGTCTTGACTTTTCATCATCGAGTCCTGGCAATGGTATGCTTTCCGCGAGTCATCCCTTGAATTTGCGCTGGCATATGAACAAAAATGGCTCCGACTAACTGTGCATGGGTTCCAGGAAGCAATCAAGAAATTCTTCGATTCACAAGTGATCTTTTGACTGACTGTGAATCAGGATCATTTCAATCTCGGATTTGGCTCGGATTCACATTCATCTCGAACAGAAGAGTACTAAAGATCCAGAATTTTGGTGTCTAGAGCATATATCGGCCAGCGGACGCTTTTGTCAGGTGGCTATGTAGTCGCAGAATTGCAGTTCTGTGAGGTGAAGGAATCTGGATTGTGAGCTGGAGGTTATTTCGAATCGTGAGGGTAAGCCGGGATTATGAGTACATAATCACCATCTTAATTGATTATGACGGAAGTAATTTTAAGGGCCCGGGCATTCAAATTTTGAGGGAATTAGTCTAGATATAGGCTTGTATTTAGTGATCAATATTATGAGGGCTGTAGGGATTCACGGTGATATTTATGAGATGTGGCTGTGTTGAAAATATTCTACCATTGTACCAAGTCCAAAACCTCAGGACCCTGCAGATGTATCTCCTTTGTCTGTTTTCAATGGTGTGACTCCTTTATTCTATGCTGACCACTGTTGAAACAACCACAAGAGAGATTAAATTTCCCGTTTGGAAGCTAACTTCTTTTGTAGTGATCTCCGAATTGTTTCGTGGCATGATACCTTTATCCGGTCACTGGCATGCTCAATGATATTGCTACAGTTGGGATGCTCCATGTCACTTGCAAAAAACAGATTACTGTCTTTGGGTTACTTGCAGGCTTTCAAAGATGTGAGTCGTCCTTGTTGTAAACTCAACAATCAATCCAGCACTCAATTATTTTTAATTTGTCATTGAGCCAGATTTCGACCTTTAGGCTATTGGTGGTTTCTAAGCCTGTACTATCCGGGAAACAGATCCGTATCAAATTAGAAACCATAATCACAGCATTTACAAAATAGCAAACTGAGCAAAGTCCGGAATACACTTTCATACTCCTGCTGGACCACTAGGCGGAGCCGGTTCAGAGCATCCCGAAGTGGCAAATAGGATACCTGTGATTAAGCGTCAGATATAACTCAAAGTCCAGTCACATTCATTCGTACCTGTGAGCAGATCAACGTTCTTCTTGAATATCCCTGTGGTGTTCAGCAGGACACCTGGAATGTTTCTGGCTTGATCCCAGTATGCGGAACATCCCTAGAGGAGATTAAACTTGGATTCAAGCTATTTGAGGCAAACATTGACGCACCAGGCTGACATTGAACGGAGCTGGAGGTGGTGGATCGGCTACATAGACACCTTGTTCGTTGTTCCTGCCGGGAGCAATCCCTAAGGCAGATGATATCTGAGCTATCGCAGGACCATTGATGGTCCCTACAAACAGACTGGTCGGACGGAACCAATTTTGCGGGAAAGTCTGGTTTCTGAAGAATGACGAAATGATGGGCAATGTTGCTTGCTTGGTGGTACCTGATGGTCATTCAGGTAAGTGCTCAGCAAAGACGAGTTTCGTACCATTGGCAAAGATGCTGATGATATGAGGATCAACTTTGGTATTGTAGTTGAGAATAAACTCACTTGAGGATGAAGGCGCCGGCGGCTGGAAAAAGAAAGAACAAGGCTTAACGGAGCATCGGAAGAAAGAGGTTTGCCACACACCGTAAGCTGCGTTCATTCGACGAGCCGCAAATTCGAACTGAGTTTTGATCAGCCAGACAAAAAGATGTTGGAAGGAAGACTGACTTTGGGATTGGCAGCTTGATCTGACATGATATTCTGGTTTTTTATGGCAATGATAGTCTGCAAATTGAACACTGTGTGTGGTCCGTCTGGTCCATCGTCTCCGAATTTGGCGAGCTGGACCAGGTCCTGTGGCGCACATAGTCAGATAGAATTCAGAAGTCAATCAAGGAGGAATGTATTGTACCTCATCAAAGAGGGCTTCTTGGAAATTACGATTGTCGCCAATGAAAGCATCAGCCCGAGTCAACGAGGCATCACCTGCAGGTCGTCAGAACTATTAAATCGCAAAGAAACGAAACTCTTCACCTTCGATACGTCCGTGTTTCGCTATTCCAGCGGTTTCAGGGCCGTCGATTTTACCAGGCAAAGGAGGAACAAGAGGTGAAACCCCGCCAATGGATATTTTATTGGCGAAGGGATTTCCGCGGGTAAGCTGTATCATTATTGAATGAGATTGAACAATGTGTCGGGGAATTTGAGAGCCATGCCATGTTGTTTGCAACTATAACGGCAGCAAAGGTTACATCGGTGTTGAGGGCCTAATTTGAGGGTTAGAGACTTAGAGTCGATTGATGCGACTGTCATGAGTGGCTACCTCCATCATACCAGTAACAATTCCCTCGAAAGTGTCGATTCCACTGTGATACTCGTGTTAGTTTATGACGAATCTCTGGAGAGGGTCAGCGCACTTTCGAGAAATGTAGCCATGGTTAGCAAGTGTATTCATAGCAGCTAGATAAAGAAATCAGATGAAACAACATGTTGATTTATGGATACACACGGCATGCTGAACGAACACAAGATGAGCAGAGTTATCGTTGAAGGCTGCGAGAGAAACTCACGTCCACGCTGGTCATCTGGTCCAGGAGCAATGAAAGGATGGTCGGCATCTGGAATAATCATATATCGAGCTCTCATATCTATCACTGACGACAAAGCGACATACCTGGAATCTGCTTGATACCACTGGTCTCGGTCGCTTGAGGTGGAATTACAATCAGAGTGCCCGTTTGACCATCCTGGATCTCTGTGGTGGGTGTAGGATCATCTCGAGCATTGAAATTGATGCTAGCAGCAAGAACAGCCGGGAGAATGAGCAAAAGCGCAGAGAATGATTTCATACTGCGCCAAAGGTCCTGGTGATAATCTGAGGATGTACCAATCACAAAGCTTTTATACCCATGTTATCAGATCTAGCTCTGATTGGTGGGCAGTCGGGGAAACCCAAGAAGCAAGTCGAACAAGTCAGCAGTTGTAGCTTTGGTGCTATATCCGCATTTTCTCTCTTCTTTGCTCAATCATGCGGGTTGACATATCAGCATGGTATCTATAAAACTAAGAACACTCTCAGTTGCTGTGAAAAAAGTTTGCGTTTTGGGCGTTCTGAATAGGGCTATCAGACTACTGTTAGGCATTCATAGTCTTGAGTTGATGCAAATGTACCTTGCGCATCGGAGAGCACAATCAGAGTCAAGTCAAATCCCGATTCCCCTGTCGCTATTCTGGCGGTTATTTTCCAGGGAGAACAGAAATAAGTACTCCACGAGTGTTAAAGTTGATGCTATCAGCGAGAACAGCTGGGACAATGAGCAAAAGCGCAGAGAATGATTTCATCTCGAGCCAAAAGTCCTGGTGACACCCTAAGGAGGTTCCAATCACAGCGCTTTATACTTATTTTGTACCCATGCTATTGGATTCTAGCTATGATTGGTGGGCAAGCTGATAGCAGCTAGGAAGACGCAAGAAGCAAGTCGAACGAGTCAACAGTTGTAATTTTGGTGCTATGTCCGCGTTTCTTCTCTTCTGAATTTGATGAGCCCAGCCGTGCGGGTTAATATATCAGTACAAGCCCCAGGCACGACACAACTTTGCGGATTGATGCCTCAGGTGGCGTGTAGTCGGCTGGTGGACAAGAGAAAGATGCACATCTTCTGCCGAGTGGCCTGTTTTGGAAAAAGCCAACCAAAATAATATTCATGGAACCAGGAATATTCCCAGTTGCTGTAGAAATTCGTGTTTTGTGTGTTCTGAAAAGGACTGTTAGACTACTGCTAGGCATTCATAATCTCGAGTTGATGCAAATGTACCTTGAGCATCCAAGAGCCCAATCAGAGTCGAGTCAGATCTTCCGTGGCCATTCTGACGGTTATCTTCCAGGGAGAACAGAAATGCCGCCAGAATTCCAACACGGTGGTGATCTTCAATTGGGTGTAGTACTTACCTCAGTTTTGCTGTTTACAGAACTGGAGTCAACATTTTCTCAGCGGTCAACAGCCGAACGCAGCAGTAGTATTACAGGATCTCATCTGTACTAGAAACTCCATCTCGTTGGGAAATCAGCAATTGCAAGTTTGAGCGCCAGCTTTGCAATCGTTTCTTCTAAAGTCATTGGTTTGTAAAAAGCTGTTCATTGAGTCCGGAACAACTCAAGTAACGATCCAGTTCGATATGAGTCGTAGACAATTGCTATAAAGTTTCTGAGACGGCGCTGTACGCCATCTTAAAGCAGTTCGCCAAATGCGGATAGGCGGAGTCTCCCAAAACAGTCATACGCTCGTCGGCCCGATGATGACGGGTGAGTCACTCGACTGGTGACAGTCGTTGCCGTAAACACTACCTGGAGACTTGGAGTGTGCCCATATCCGAATCGGGACATCGGCCCAGCTATATCGGGAACATGCACCGCCGCTGACAGAATCGCCCTGTCTGTATCTTGCTTGACTTGCAATGAATTACAAATATGGTATTGAAAAGATTGGCCTTTACGATACTTTCATCAGGACTGGGTATGATGCGCTTCGCCAGAGCCCGTCGCAATCTCATCGTGGCCTCTGAATCTGTCGTTGGTATCACGGCCAGCAGATTCAAAGCTTCTCATTCCGGCTGCTTGCCCATGTCTTTATACATTGTCCTCCGACCTTACCACCTTGAGCAAATCTAATTGTTATCACTTTTATGATACGTCGATGTCGGAACCTCAGTGTCCTCCATCCACTAGTAGGAGCTGAATCTGCTTTTGAGATCTCGCATCGACCGAGAGCTGCTTCGAATCGATGGAGCGACACTTCTGGTATCGCTACCGCCATGATTATGATTCCAGGGATCATTGAGGGCTGCTGATGACTGTGGCGTAGACTTTCATGCCGTGGATGGAAGTTTATGGACTGGTAGAATTGACGGAGCTCTGTGGACTTCTTCAGGATGGAATCCAGTGTGTTGAGAGAGGTTTCTCTCTCCCAGTCTGTGGAATATCTAGTTCCGGTTGAACGTGAGGAAGCGGTACTGCTAGGACTGGCTCTCGAGGTCTGTCGGCTCATGACTTTGAACCCTTTCCCCGTTATTATGCTTCTTCTTAGCAGCTGGAAGTATGCTTTGCTCCCGAGTGCTATTGCGAGTTCTGAGTCTCATCCTCTTGTACCTTCCGAGTCCCGGGATCAGTGACTGTTACGTTTTGTGCAGTAGGAGGTAGATGTTCGACCTGATTCCGAGCCGAGGTCTATCGGTATCCCGAATATATGAGCGCGTCGCCAATTCATGTCTGTCACCTCCGCGTCCCAACCTCCATCTACGCGGCATCACCGGCATTACATCTCCGCACACGCTCGGCGCGACCGCACGGAGATAAAGGGACAAGGAGACTGCACGGAGTTACGGAGATACACGGAGATACGCTAAACAACTACGCCTCAAGTATCATCCTACTCATCTCCCACTCGTTCCCTCAGACGGCCGACATTTACGACTGAGAGATAACGCGGGAATGTTAACAAGCTGGGAATCTGTCATCAGTGGCAGGCTGGGGCCCAACCTCAGATTTGCCTGCGAGATGACCCCAGACATAGAACTTGGAATCAATTAATTCTGGCTCTGGATATGGTAGCCTGGGACGTCTGCTGAAGCCACATGAGCTGAGATTGCGACGCGTGACGGACGTAACACGTATTTTTATCACCAGCCAACAGGTTACTTTCGGTGTTTTCAAGGCGGTAATTTCTCTCTCTCTCAATGGAATCCCCCTTCCCAGATGTTGATACCTATCTGATGCCACTTCCACAGGCTTCGGGAGAAGATGTACTTGATACCCACTGTTTGCTGTAGTACGTAGCTTTGAGATTGATGTACAGATGTTCAGATCACCTCTTTGGAATTAATTGTGAAAGGTATAGTTTCTACTAAAGCGCTGAAGAATTTCCCATTTATTGTATAGTATAGGTGGACCTTCTTTCATATAAGTACAGTATTTATTGTGTGCTTAAACGCTCTTCACAGTCCCTAACCCGACTGACCTGGGGTGTGCGCTCGAACAACGGCTTGGCATGAGTCCAGTAGTTCCTTGCTGTAGCATGTTCTCCTCTTCTTTTCCAGATGTCTCCCAGTCCTATCATCGCTTCAGCTCGAGTTCGATGGATGCCCCAAATCGTTGATGCTTCCAACGTCATTTGGAATATGTTGAAGGAGGTCGAGATCATGGTATCACCATACAGGTGCAGGTAAACATGACCCAAGCCATTTAAATCAACCAATGCATCAGTTGGACCATACTGCTGCTTTGATAGTACCAAGTCGACAACAAAGTAGTGTTCAGCATCAGAAAGCCTGCCCAAGGCAAATGCAGCTTGTGCCATGAATTCCAGTATCGGACAGAAATCCTGCGGATACTCCAAGCCATGGCTGGTCAAGTTAAGAAGGGGGGTGCATCGACGCAGGACTTCCCCAAAGTCTCCCTTCCATAAGAAGTAACGTGCCCATATAATCTCCAGGACTGCCTGATCAGCCAGGGCAGATGGAACTGGGAATGCCAGGATTTGTTGAGCTATCTCAGGAATGGTGCCATTATAACTGGCCACTGGTATGTCATAGCGGATCTGGGCAGCAAAGTGCATCACAAAATTTTCAGATGGCAATGCTTTCCGTGGATATCCGTGGCTTGCCTCTAGATACTCACTCTTGTTATAATGTAGCCATGAATCTGAACTGTAAAGATTGGCAGCCACAGCCGCACAGATATCATTATCCTCAAATCCCAATGCTTGAAGCAAGGTTTGTGCCTGCATCCTAAGACTCCGGTGTTTAGAGTAGTGTCCAAGCTGGATACTGACTTCAATCTGTGAAACCAGCAAGTTGAGCTCAAGATATAGGTTACCAAGGTCTTGTGCTAGTTCCTGGCCAGATTCCAGATGAGATATGGCTTGGGGTATGTGATTTCCCCTATAGAGCAAATGTCCAGAAACGTAAAGTGCCCAACATCTGCCATCCATGTCTTGATGCTCTGTAGCAATTGAAAGTGCTGTAAGAGCATGGTTCAGAGCAATAGATCGAGATGAATGTTCCATTGATCGATGCGCACTGACAAGATGTGCACGAACTGACTTGGATAAATGTCATATACTTGACGAGGTTGTGGAAAGTACACACCTTGCCCATGAAAGTCTGCAGCTTTTGTGAACCATTCAATGGCCTCACGGCACAAGGCCTCTTTGGTCTTATCATCCTGCATGGTCCAGTATGATGCTAGACAAAAGTGACCCTTGATTTGGGGATCATCCAAACGTTTAACAGCAGCTTCTGAGGCTGCAAGCAGGTCAAAGGAGCCAATCTGCATAATGAAGAACAGTGTGGTGAGATGAAAGAGGGACATCAATCCGTTTTTCAAAAGTACTGGGTTGGTCTCATCTAACGTTCTCTGGATTGCAAGTTGAATATTGCCTAGGTTGGAAGAAAATTTGGTGATGAAACTGGGGGACTTGTCCAAGCCTGGCAAGATTGAAAAAATATGTTTGGACAGCTCGAGCTGAAGCCTCAGTTGGTGGTAATGAGGCTTGGATATATTCCCTAACAGGGACCAGAAGTTTCAAGCGGTTCTGTGGAGTGATGAAGGCCATAGATGTTCGACATAATGCTATCTTGCACCTGTCATAATCTGGCCAGAATGAAAGTGACATTTGCTGTATCTCTGTATCACTTGCTCCATCTGGGAGGAGAGATAGCACTCCAAGCAGTTCATGTGCTGCTGGTATAGAGCTGATCCGGGTGCTTTGGAGAGATGCCATGATAGACTTTTGCAGATTTGAACGTTTATCAGGTCCTTTAGATAGCAAGGATGTACTCTCACTGTGCCACAAAGCCAGAGCTGCACCACATCCCTCGTCTTCAGCTACATTGCCCATCAGTGACACTGCTAGTGGCAGATAATCTGTGCATTTGAGCAGTTCTTCAAGATCAGGATCAGATTGTGAGGCATCTGAAATCTCAATGAACATTTCTTGAGCAGCCGAAATGCTCAGTGGTTGGAGTGGTTTCAAGAAGGGTCTCGACCATCGTACTTGGGCTGGACGCTCAGCTCCACGCATGGTGATCTATGAAAAATGTAAGCATATCATAATGGCTGGTTTTAGAGTACTTACAATCAAATTGAGGTGAAGAATACCTGTGATATGAGAAAGAAACTCTTCTACTTCAATCTGTGATGGCTCCCATGATGTTTCAAGATTGTCAAGGATAAGCAAAAATGGTTGGTCCAAGTTGGAAAGATGCTCAATGATAGCACTGATTCTGGGACCTTTACCTTCAACACTAAAGTAATTGGCTACAATAGTGATGAGGTCATTGGCAGATGCAGCAGAATCGCAGGAGATCCAGTAGCGATAAGGGCCATATTTTGCAAGCACTTTGTCTGCATGAACTACAGCAAGAGCCAGTGTGCTTTTGCCAATCCCTCCTGGTCCCAGAATGGCAATTTGTGCTCCTGCATCAAGACTTGAGCATAGGACATCAAAAATGTGTTCAAGCTCTGATTCACGTCCATGGAAAATCTTGGGTGATCCAGGAAGCAAGATAGAGACACTGCTAGAGCTGAATTCTCTTATGTTACAATAATAGATATCATTGACCATTGAGTCTTACCTTTCACGGAGGCTCTGAAGTGCTTCTATGCTTGATGAGTCACTTTCTTGAGTTTGGATAAACTGTAGAAGATCTCGGTGTCGCTGAACAGCTATAGCCTGCATCTCTACCAGCTTGAGAGATGTTGAGATGTCTGATTGGACCTATGATGTAGTTACATCACAATGATTCAAAGAACCATCTGAGATTATGCATACCTTGAACAACTTCAAAGCATGCCCTAGACTTGCCATACATTCACCCAGGATTGCTGCATCATTTCGATGCTTTATCAGACGCTGGACCAGGTTTCCTGACACCTGCTTCTGCATAAATGAAACGACTCGTTGTAGAGATCTGCCTAAAGTAAGTATAGCAGTAAGTGAACAGTGTTGAGTACTTGCTTTGTCAATGTTGCAATACTATGCAAAATTGAGGGTGAAAGCTCTATAGCACCTTCACAGCAGTTGATTACAGCACAAACAAGCTGATATACATGCTCTGTCATGACAATGCATTTCTCCTTGTTGGACTTGACACTCTGGCTTTTGTCAAACAGTGCCCGAAATGATCATGAAACTTACCCCTACTGTGTCAAAGATTACAAGGCCTGCACTTGCAATACCTTTGAGAGGAGAAGATCTGGTGGCTTCAGCAACCTCTTTGAGAATTCTGGTGGCCGAACGACCAGCCTGAGCGAGTCGTTCAAGTCTAGTTCGTTCAGAAGAGGCTTTGACATGTACCAAAACAAAAATGAATTGTGGCTATATATATATAAGCAATCTGAAACTGAATTCTGAGGTCCTAAATAATCCAGATTGTAATTTATTCTAGATGCCAACTATGACATAGTGATTGATCTAGAGTCCTTTTGTCACTAATGCAATTTGGCTTAGATAGGGCATCACCATAGACCACGCTGGTGGGACGGTTCAGTCTAAGTGATTCAGCATCTGGTCATTTTCTTGCACTTTGTCTGTTCTCTTCCTTCATCTTGCTGTGAAAAAGACCCGAGTGACCATTGCAGCAGATGCAATGACAAAGGATCTGTGCCTTCAAAATTGACCGACACTCTCAAGGCCAAAAATGATAATAGCTTGCGGTCAGAGGTGAAGATTTTGGAAAGTCACTCGGATACTGCCTTCTTCTGCTGACCGTATTTTCTGCTTTTTTAAAGGCCTGAGATCGTGCTTTCATGTATGAATTGTTTCTGTGTTGAAACTCGACTTGATGCTTTCTTGATTACTTTATCTTTCATCTTATTTGTCGTATCTTACCTATTCATTCTCCCCTCGGCCGTTTCCATGGCCTATATAAACCTAGTTTTCTATTTCATCTCCCTCAGTCTTTCTCCTACGACTGAGGTGAGTACTTCTTTACTTCATTCATATTTCTCTTACTTATCGCTACCTTTCTTATAGCTGATTGTTCTCTGATAGTTCCTTGTGCCGATACACCTTTCAACATTCTGTTTATGGATGCCACATCAGCCAAGTCGAAAGATGTGCTCTTGTTCCGGTGGGTATCGGTTCACAACAGAAATTTTTAGCTCCGGAGCTACCGGGGTTAAGCAAGGTCTGAACCGACAAAGGCGGTACTTTCATACAGGGAAGTATTGACCGCTATGAGTCCATTGCAAATCATATTTATTGGGGTATCAAATCGATGTAATCCACTGGGTTTTCCAACTCGCTGGAAGTTCCTCCTGTATTTGTCCTGTCAAGGAACATATCCTGGCTCTGAGATATTGCGTACGAATCCTGAGAAAAGTCAGTAGCTGTCTCTCACAAGGAAAATTTACAAGACACTCACTGCATGAGACAGAGTCCTCCGACGTAGTATATCATGATAGTGGTTAGATGACTTGACTCTGGCCCGTGTTGGTCTTCGAGGCAGCTGTCCAGATTCTAAAGACAATGTGATATCCTCGAGACTAGTCTTTATGTTCGCATCAATCTGTGATCCATCCAGCCGGAACAGATTGGCCGGCCAATATGTTTCGACCGGCATAGATCTCTCTGCTCTAGTCCTTTCCATCTGGACGACCAATGAAGGGTCCTCAGACCTTAGGTTCATCAGCGCCAATATGGTGAGCTTCCATGAGGGGTGGGTCGGGCAGAGCCGTACCAATGAAGGAAGTAGATCGTGCTCTTCCAATATGGTGAGTGTTTTCGTGATCCATGCCAGGTTCTGCGGTCGATGGAGATCGTCTATCCACCTTGGGCAATCAGGGTATCTGCTGAGAGACGCCGCAGTTATACCTCGAACATAACTACATATGACTCCTCGCAATGACTCGACATAAAGGACCGATAAAGATTCGAGATGTGAGGTTGGCCTCAGCGTCAGGATTTCTATGCCATTTTCCAACAGCATAGTCTCCCACACTGCTTCGGTTTGACTTTCAAAACAGTCAGCAAGGATGGTATGGATATCAATGATGGATTCGACAGATAGTTCCGTATGACCTTTCATGATACGGCGCGCCATCTGTATCAAATTTTGCAGAATCACCCGATGGTACCAGGGCCATGGTCTGCCAGGACCATGTCGGCGTGATCCCTCTCGAGTGAAAATACATATCGCACGGTAGCTGGTTTTGATCATGGTGTCGTTGACGAACGAAGCTGACCGCATCACTGGATCAATGGCGTTCAGCATATGGAGCGGTGCGATCTTGTAGTCCAAGATCCTACCATGACGGGCAGAAGAGTGGGAGAACCGCTCTCCGAAAGCTGAAAGGGTGTCCAGACAAGTCAGAGTGGTCAATTTCATCCCATAGGCTGAATGATGTGTTTTGTTCAGCAGTGTTGAAAGGAGCAAGAATCGAGTCCAAGCTGGAGTGGTAGAAGAAGGGATGTGTAGATCCAGAAGCCAGGCCATGTACTTTGCTGCGACTCTGCGCACAAAGGGATACTTTGCTACTGCACCCCTCAGAGTAACAGCTGTCATCTCCTCTTCCGAGCTTTTGGAATGGAATTCCAGTTCCAAATCTGTCCCAAAGTAGTCGTGAAGACGTCCTAGGAGCTCCACGATGATACCCTCGTCGCTCGGAGGCTGAGTGTTTATCGGAGTCAACAGTCGCACCCAGATATTCGGGTGTAGTTCGACAACACTCCACCGTCCCATGAGATGGCTTTGCAGAATCTTCAGTTGTCTCAAGGCGCGATCCCGCAAAGACAGCTTGAATGGGCCCGCATCCGGTTCGTCTGAAGGCAGGGGCATCAATTGGATCAATGCACGGAGCTGCTGTGAGCTGAATATGGGAAGGGACCGGCGAACAGTGTCTAATATCTGTGGCGTAGGTGTTTGATTCAGAAAGAGCGAAGTTCTGAGAAGGCGTTCGAGTTTCGATTGCTCTTGTGGTAGGTGGTGGCAAGCGAGCATCATACGACCCAAATCATCCTCCAATAATTTTTTGGCATCCGAGATCAACAATTTCTTGGCATCTGAGATATCCGTCTCACCATCGGCGTACAATCCGCCGAAGGCCTGAATCGCAATACTTCGTACTGTATAGTTCGATGAAGTTGAATAAACCCAGGATATACATGATATATCCAGAAAAGATGAGTTTCGCTGGACAAAGTCGTGCTCTGCATTCTCGAGAGTGTGACTGGGCATTGGGCGTTCGACGCTGAAATGATAAAGCCATCGAAACACTCTGAGACCGACCAGACGTAGCGAAGTGTGATATTGAACCAACGCCAGTTGATCAATAAGGGGCGTCTGAAGTCGGGTTGGGGAAATGGAGCTAGATGTGATGATGCGTGAAGTGATCCAGCCGCTAAACCACTTGAGACCACACATATATTGATACTGAATATAGCTGGCGACTTGATATAGATGGACGGTGAAGGGCGTTTTATATGGACACTGAGGAAAATGAAGTGGAAGGAGTAATGAAATGATATAGGAGAGGTACGCCGCTCCCGAAATAATGCCTGTCATGCAGGATATCTGCCGTTGGAGAGGAGAGAGAAAGAGGACGAGACCAACCAAGAAAGTAGCCAGTGCAAAGTGCATTATGATGGGAAGGAGATCGACGACGACCGGGACAAACCAAATATGAAGTGCGAGATATCGTGATTGCCGAATTCGTGAACGATCTCGGGGCGTACCCGAGGTCACAGCCAAGTACTGATGGAGCCACTGCTTTGTTAATACAGCGGTAAGAGCTGTCGAGAGACTCAGAGACAAACTTGTGAACCACAAGCCGTTGACCCAAAAATCAACTGATGATGGAGCGAATGCAGTGAGAACGTCTCGTGAGGCCGCAATGGCGCTTAGAGGATCTCCTGCTGCCTGTGCACGCTGGATGCTCACGAGCTCCTGCAGAAGCAATGTGGTGGTACTTGCGTAATTCGGTTGGAGACTCTGTGAGGTCTGCACGACAAATGCCGTGACAACCCCAGAGAAGAGTCCTGTCTAAGATATCTGTCAGCGAGGAGCTCCAGCGAAGTTGAATGCGTACGAATATCAAAAGGACATCAATGCTGTCTTTCCATCCAGAAACCTTTTCAGTATCATATCTCGCACTTTCGTCGAGATATGTCCTCCAAATCCGAGAATTGTGCCCAGTCTCTTCGCCATGCAGATCTTCGGGATACTTCTGTTCATAGTCATCCAAGTTTAGACCTCCCACGGTTGGACCGCTCGTGTTTTGCCCCGCGAGCACCTGAAAAAATTATTGATACCAGATTTAACGGTGCATTTGTATTTGGAATGACTGACAACAGGAGACCTGTTCAGACATTCATTGGGAGACACTCTTTCTTCGGGCTTGGGAGGTCTCGGTGGTGCAGTTTTCGGTGGCGGGACTGCGAGTTTGGGCATGGTAATAGACAAGGATCAGAGGTGTGTTTCCATGGAGATCAGCAAAACGGCACATCTGTGAAAGGCTGTGAAACATGTGATGGAATGATCGGCGTGGAATTTTCCCGGAGGTCCCATCAATCACTTCAGCACGTCGCCACATCTCCATGATAACGAATTTCTCCACAGGTGGTCAAGCTCTAAATCGACCCTCCAGCTAGCAGCTAATATTTCTAGCTCTAGATAAAGCTCCTGAACTCGCCTAGAGGCACTCGATCCAAACACGGGTGGACGGATGATTTGTCAGTGAGCCGTTTTGCTTCTGAGATAATCCAGAGAGACTTGTAATGTCTGTCTTATATTCATTCAAGCTGGTCAACATGATAACTGTTGAACAGTACAGCTCAGATTGACTGGGAGCAAGGAAGGCAGGACAATGTCGTAGTTAAGGACAAGGAATGCTTAATCACATGGTATGAAAGTCCGATCTAATATACCATCCAACAATAACGAGAGTTCTGGGGTCGATGCTGTTACTCATGTGATGATGCACTCAATTAGTGCTGGGTTTTGAATTGATTTTGGCCGTCTCTGTATCAAATCCTGGTATTGATCGTGTCTTGGAGGTATTGAATATTACACACATGTTGGAACATGATCTACTTCATCAGAGGTGGTCCTACTATGCAAGGAAATGTCAATAGCATGGACTTCGCCATGAAATTTTCGGGATGTGACTGCCCACGTGCTCATAATTTCCATCTTTGGCTCTCACAAAATACCGATCCAATACCTGAGATTCAAGGGTCCGGCCGTATCGTACGGTATGATACACGTAAATCGGTATGTATCAAATCAATTGATACGAGACCCAGCACTAGTTTTTGGTTACTATTGTTTCCATCAGAGTGACCGTTTCCCTGGGAAGTGAATGATCATTTTTGTAAAATCAGAATCTTGTCTTTTGGTCCCGGAAACCACCGGATATTTCATTCTGAGCAGTCATCCATATAACCTCAAAAGATCTAAGGGATATGAGGATGGGAACAGATGAATTTGAGATAACCGGTGATCAAATTCAGTCAGATTTTCATTCACTCATAATTACCAGGCCACTATGTGAGCGGCAAGCCTCAGGGAAATTCACAAATGTACATTGTGTCATATAAAAGAGATTTTGACCCTAAATCCAGTGCAAAGATGTTGGGTCAAGCAAGATGAGCGAGATTGACTGAGCGTGACAAAAGGCCCAAAACATTTTAAATTCCGACCTGTGCTGTTTGTGCCGACCCAGCTATGGTTTGTTGATCAAGTCACTTGCTCTCATCCCACCATCATCCGATGCATGTTTTATGCCCCGTGGCAGTACCAGATCCCAAGCAGTGAAGCCTGGACCCAAGGAAAACCACAATCCCTATGTCACCGATGAAGCTCTTATCACTGAGGGTTGTGAAAGGCTTTCCGCTGCTCGGGATGCTGGCCGTAAACCTAATGTCACTGCTGTTGCTCAAGAGCTTCATATCTCAGCAAGCACTCTCAGACAGCGGTTTTTCAACATCTCAACCTCGGAAATTTTTCGCATTCCATTACATGCCTGTCGGAGATTGAAATCACCGTGACAAGATGTGACCAAACTGACCAGGACTGTGAATGCTGCTCATCTCGCTTGACCCAATGTCTTTGTACCGGATTTACGGTCAAAATCTCTTTTATATGGTACAATGTACATCTGTGAATTTCCCTGAGGCTTGCCACTCACATAGTGGCCTGGTGATTATGAGTGAACGAAAATCTGACTGAATTTGATCACCGGTTATCTCAAATTCATCTGTTACCATCCTCATATCCCTTAGATCTTTTGAGGTTATATGGATGACTGCTCAGAATGAAATATTCGGTGGTTTCCGGGACCAAAAGACAAGATTCTGATTTTACAAAAATGATTGTTCACTTCCCAGGGAAACGGTCACTCTGATGGGAACAATAGTACTACCGCTGTGTAGGCGGTGTCCGGGATTTCCGGCCCGGTCACCCTTTGGAACTATATTTCCCCAGTGATTTGAGTATCTCTCAGGATTCAATTTTTCAGCACTATCTCTCCCTGGGGCATGAACTATCTCTCTTTGAGGATGAACTATTACTACCTTTCACTGCACCTATAGCTAGTCCAACCCTGACAAGGTTTGATCAGGTCTGACTAAGTGTGACTAAGGTCAGATTAGTACCTAGTCACACCGAGTCAAACTTAGTCAGACCCGACCCTGTCAGGGTTGGATCAGGTGGCCATGAACTCTCCGTAAGGAGAAGAGGGTACTCTGGCAAATGGGCGGATGCCCGAGGTCCTTTTGATCCCGCTTATCAATCAATATCATATCAATCAATACATATAAAACACCTCGGTCAGGTGATGCTGATTAATTCATGACAAATCAATGACAAATTATTTTACTGACATAATCAAGTTAAGCGCCGAAGGCGCAGACGCCGCCCGAGGCCGCCCGCAGGGCGGCGGCGCAGGGTCAAGGCAGAAAACAAGCTGTGGTTTCTCCCGGAGGTAGGTGACGAGCGGAGCGAGCCATCCTACCGGAGGGAGGAACCTAAAGCTTGTCTAATGAAATGACAGGTTTGGCCGCTTATATAAGGCTGTTTTTTGGCAGATGGCTTGACTGCTTACTTTTTACAAATTCATCTGAGCTTGCAGGAGAGACCACCTGGCCATAGTGTGAGTTCACACATGGTGGTTCCGCAATCAGCTCACAAATTGTTGTTACCATGGTTATTAGTTATCTGTCCTGAGCATTCATGAATAAGTTATCTGGATCCAGAGCATTAGAACTGGGAAGTCAGACAGGCATCCTTTTTTCTTTTTTGAATGCAGCCCGCTCTCCAATTCCTCTTTTTTGAGGTTCAGTATAGCATGTTGAGTCAGCCATCAAACATGGATAACTTGTAGATGATAACTTCAAGTAGGATTTTCCACCTTGGAGAGTGAGGGGACTGGTGCGAAGCACCGCTAAGGATGAAATACAGTGTATCTTTCCCTGGGGATTTCAACTATCTCCCCGGATTTAATTTTTCGGCACTTTAAGCACGCAGTATCCCCGAGCTCAATCAGATGATGCGTTTCCGGTCAAATGAACCGGGAGTGTTCAACGTCCCGAGAAATATATTCAAACACATCTCAACTCGGCTGATATTCATCAATACAATTGGGATAGATAGTGTTTGTCCTCTTGGATCTATACTTGGCTTCAACATGAAGTTCAAGATTCTTCTTGAAGTTCCAGTACAATGGAAATTATTAAAATGAAAATACAGCCAGTATCAGGGGTAGTCGAGGGTGGGCCATAAAGAGCTAGTCTAATCTTGGCGTCAAGAAGATTCATTGAACTTGGCATGACCTCTCTAAATGCGACACCACAAGGAGTTCCCGCCACCGTCATTGTCGGGTTTCACACATAGCATGGGCGAGAGTATAATAGAGCACTGTCATAGGCTGTAAGAGCCGTAAGATTGAGAGACATGTCTTCCGCTTGATGATAATCAAATCAGTATAGTCAAAGCTGCAATTAGCTGCAAGGTTGCAAGGTCTGTTCGGTCTCGGCGCAAGCTCATATGTCATCTGAGTCGCCTCTTTTACTTATGTTCCTGTGCCAGGGGATGACTGTTGCTGAATGCGCTGTCAGAGCTTCAACGCACCATGTAAGTGCATTCAATGAACCCGGGTTCAAATCAAACTGTCAAAGTCCTGATGTATAACAGAGATATAAACCTGCGGATTTGAGCGGTGGAAGGCTCAAGACAAGAATGTACTTCTCATCCTTGATCCTTATTTTGACTTCTCTCTTCCACGAGGGATACGGCAAGGAAATGCATCAGTGGAGAGCGCCAGGGCCAAATGACCTGCGCAGTCCCTGTCCCGCAATGAACACGTGAGCCTTTGGAAGCAACGAATCCATTTACTTATCGATTCTAGTATGGCGAACCATGGATATATCCCAAGGGATGGGCGAGGTCTTACTGCTCCGATCGTCGTCGATGCTTCATTCGGTCATCATCTCCTTACGTTCGAATGTCACGTCCTAACAATGTGTGTTGCACAGAGGTCTTCAACTTCTCCCCAGAAATAATCCTTCCCGCCATGCATCTCGCGTTCCTGTCCTCGGCTGAGGTCACCACCTTCACGCTCCAGGATATCACACGGTAAGCCACATATTCTTTCTTGATCAATCATTAAACCATCTGTTCAGCTACAACGTAATCGAACACGACGCATCACTGTCTCGTGCTGATTTTGCGGTGGGCGACAATGTCCATTTCAATGAAACGATCTTTCAGACTCTCGCGAACTCGAATCCGGGGGTTGATTATTACAATGGGACTTCTGCAGGCCTGGTCATGCGCGAAAGACTCCAAGACAGTGTTCACATCAACCCCAAAATCATCAATACCAAAAAAGAGTTCTTCATCAGGACACTGGAATCTGGGTTTTACCTCAGTGCTATGGGCGATCCTAAGACTGGAATTGCCCCCAAGAAGTATGTCGTATCTCGCTTGACTCAATCAGTGGGTACTGATCCCATGCAGGTTTGTTCAGATATTCTTCAGGCAAGAGCGCTTGCCGATCGAGGAAGGCTGGAAACGACCGTCTACGACCATGACTTTCGCCTCCTTCCGACCGATTCAGGATCAAATAGAAGCCGTTACTCAATGGACAGCCGGACCTGGAGACGAGCGTCCGTCTGTGGCAATAGTGATTAATAAGAATATATCACAGGTGTTTTGAAGTTGTAGTGACACGTACTTTGTTAGTTGAAAGCAGGAATGGGAATACCCAGAGGCGTACATTGACTTGTGTTTTAACCACGGAATCTCCTCCAACATTTGGATTGGTGGATCGGTCTCATTTGCGCTTTTCCCAACGTCCGAGTGGCTGATCGCGATCAGTCGGCGATCAGCCATTACGTATCCGTCGGGTCGGCTGCCCTTAACTGGAAGTTGGCGTCTCAAATGACAGGCGCCCGTCGGGTGCAATAAACCAGTCACAGGGTCGGCACGTGACATGACGCGCTGAGGCGCTCTTGCTTCTCACCACGTTCGATGGTCGCGGAAATGAATCGGGATCGTCCAACGGACCCACAAGATCTATTATCTCTTCAGGGACTGATCGATAAGATCTTTCTGCTAACAAAACGCATCCAGACGTAAGGGTTCTACCTCGTTTGTTGTCTTTACGCTTATCAAGCACTTCTTAGGCTCGAGAAGCTGTCCTTGGAAGAGGTAAATGCATTTTATTCGTGTGGCCACATTCCTGATTGCACATAGCTTGATGCCATTGAAACTAGGCTCCAAATAGCTGCTGCTACTCTGCGAGGATATCGAAACTCTCGTCGGCCGATCCATCAATTGCCGCCAGAAATAATGACAGATATTTTCAGTCTCACTCGACCCAATCTGCCATCATTTTGTCCATGGGAGGTCGCTATCGACAACTATAAGGAGCGTTCCCGCAAGTGGCTATCGTTTCTGAATGTCTGTCGACGTTGGAGAGGCATAATCGCAATGTCTCCAACATTATGGTCAACGATAGTTGATCAAAAAGACGCCGAAACATTCCTCAGGCGATCACGCGATGCTCCCTTCACTCTCAACGTGATACTGGAGGATCCTAAGGAATTGAGCGCTGCGACGCTGGATTGCCTTGCTTCCCACAAACACAGGATGTCCCAGCTCCATTTCTTCCACTCAGATACTCCTTTGTTTCTCAACCACCCGTTTATAACTCAACCCGCTTCAGAGCTCTCCAGCCTTACGATAGCGCCCTTGAATCCAGTCGGGGACATGGCTTTACCTCAGCTGTTCGCAGGAAGAACGCCAAACCTCAGGCAGTTGTCTTTGAGGTATTTCACATCGTGGCCTCCAGGTTATTTCCACAATCTCACCCATTTCTATCTGTACGTGCAACCAGAGCAGATGTTCAGACCTTCTACGACAACCTTCCTCGACTTTCTAGAACAGTCACCTCTTCTTGAGGTCCTGACACTGGCAGATGCTGGACCGACGAAGGAGGAAACCATAGATCTTCCCCCAGTAGCTCTTGATCGAATGGTCACCCTCTCGGCTCTGAAAGTGCTCAACATGTCGGTCTATCCTGCATTTGCTTGCGCGAGACTGCTAGCGCACCTCTTAATGTCCAATCAAACGGAGATCTATATTCTCGGGGTTGCTCCCTTGATCGGGCCCGAGGAAGATTTAACATCGCTCATCCCCTCCCAGATCTCGCATCTCAACAATCTCTCAAGTATAAAGGAGTGTGTTATATCACGACTCCGAGATAGCCTATATCAGCCCGGTACCATTCACCACTTTTTGGTCGCAAATTACCAACTGCAAATCCAAACATCCTTCTCTATCGGCCAATTTGCGCCATTCCATCGTCGATATCCCATTGCGAATATTCGCAAGTTCACCGTTAACGACCCGAGCTACCATGTCAATGGCAGTTTATCGACTCAAATGTGGAAGGATTGCTTCTCGAACATGCCGGTTCTGGAGGCTATTCACATTTTGTCATCATTGTCTGCAAACTCGTTCACCAAAAACATCGTGACAGCCTTGCAATCCGATGGTGCCAGGTCGTCCACATCATTCCTCTGTCCGATTCTTGAGGAAATTCGGATCGATAATGAGTACGAACTCCCGACGTTGCGGCTCTACAACCTTGTGAAGCAGCGCTCAAAGTATGGTGCTGCTATCAAGCGTCTCATCATCTCATATGATGAAATGGCTCTTGATTCTGATCCTGCCGGGGCTGATACGACGCAGGATTTGGGTTCGTTCACGGAAGAAGATGTGGAGAGCTTGGCGAGACATGTAGGCGAGATGGTATTTCAAGATCATCAGACCCCGGTTGAGCTATATCCGCCTTCATTTGGAAGTAGCTATATGCAGTCGTGGAGGAGATTCAACTCTCCCCCATTCCTTAATGACTAGTTATCAAGATATGCTTCTTTCCGTATCGCTAGAAGTAATTATACTTTCATTATTATCTCATATAGCTATTAAGCATCATCATATCCAGGAACAACGATGATTTAGCAGATTGGCATGATTCCGAATCATTGGCTGAGCCGACAATCTAATCTGACCGATAAGATAAGATCTCATGATCATAACGGAGTGCGTCACAAATGGGCAATCCTTGGCTAGGCAAGAGCTTTCCGCGACAATGGTTACCAATGGCGAGTCTTCCCCCAGGCATGTCATTGTTCTACAAAAAGAAGGCGGCGGCGTCTAACCGCCCTTGTTCTTTCCTGTTATCCTTGACAACGATTATGGCAGGTGACCACCTATTCACTCATCTTGAACCACACCTTCATCTGTTAAGCTAGAACCAGAAGCCCTGGCATTCATCTCTCCTTGCTGATCGCGCTTGATCACTCTGGAAATTAAACTTCCTCTCTACCAACTCGCTTGAATACAAAACTTACTATGGAAGGCGCGGAAGATGCAGGAGAGGTCCCAGGCCGTGAACAAAATACTCTAGTGACACGTCCCGAGAATCATGCGACAAGATCGAGGAAACAGGTACGCGGTCAATTATGGCATAATTCGAAAACATTGAAGTTTCTACCTAGCCGAGTGGCTCACAACCGTAAGTCAAATCTTTGATTACTTGGGGTTCCTATTGAATCTGTTTCTAGGTTAACCCATGAACAGGAGCCTGAGCGATGGAAACAAGAGACCAAGAAGTTTCTTGCGCATCATTTGTATGTGGCGTCATGGGATTCGAGTTCTCTGTTCACCCTTTCTTGTGTAGCGGAGAGGAAAATGCTTCAGAGTTTCTCAAATATGTCAGCCCGACACTGGCTACTGGACATCAAGTGTCTGTGAAGGAATTAGCATCACGGAGGTGCGCCCAAATTACAACTAGATGGCGCTGGAACTTATTATGCAGGAGGTGCCTAGGTCCATCAGCTTTACATCAAGTGTCTCAGAAATCTGAGGCAGAACGGAAACCGTGAGCCAGCTCTATCTCATCCTGATCAAGTACTCAGTAATATCTCAGACAAGGGAAACCTCTGCAAGCTGTTCTCCGGCAGGGCCTCTCTCAGTTTAAGCAATCCGATACGCATGAAGCGCGAAGAAACATGTAAGCACATATTTTCAAGCTTATTGATATTTCAATGATATGGATTTCACAGCTTTCCATCTCCTGAACCTACACTTCTCCGAAAACCACGAGTGAAACCAGTATTGAAGACGGCTCCGGATGGACTCCGGAGGTATACTTTTTCCAATTTCAAGCCGTCAACGGGCCCAACCTCATTTATCTGTTCAGAAAATCATCAATAACCTGTTTTATCTGCGGCCCCTTGGAATACTCGGACGCCGAATTTCCAGAGTACAGTGAATTGGTCACATCATGTCATCACTTCTTCTGCCTCTCGTGCCTCAGACGCAAGGTCCAACACTGTATCAAGACTCTTGGGTCGTATCCGCTCACTTGCTGTGAAAAGCCGCTACGAAAAGTGGTCGTTCAGTGGCTTATCCGAGATTCACCAGGACTTGCTTTTCTGTTTTGCAAGAAAATTCAAGAATGGAATACGCCACCTGAATATCGGATATATTGCTCAAATCGAGGTTGCAAGATCTTCATTCAACAGCGACGTTTTGACGGAGAGGACAGGAATCCACTGGTGGTGTGTCCTTGTTGTTCAACACCGCTGTGTATAGACCGCGATCAGATCTGGACCGATGGACCGGGTCATCTAGAACGATGTGTGAACCGAAGAGCCCGCCTAATCTAGCATACTATTAACATATAATTATTGCAATTTTCATATTAGATAAGAATCCAGAAAGAAATGAAAAAACTTTTTCTTTCATGTAGTGAGGGGGGAAAAAAAAATTTGGGCAGGGCTATATAAAAAAAAAGAAATATTTTTCTCTGCCAAAGAAAATAAAAAAAGTTTTTTTTTGGCATGAGGTGGCCATAAAAAAAAGTTTTTCTTTTGTTTCCTGATTCTTATCTAATATGAAAATTGCAATAATTTGTGGTTTTCGCTAGATAGAGAATCGTAGATCATATTTTCCTGCTTCAACATTGTCCAAGTTTGTGTTTGTAAGACATACAAAGAATATACAGTAGCGCCACAGTTCTATTGTCTATACTATCAAATTTCATACTCATGACCATTTCCTCCAGTCTGCATAATGGACATCATACCTCGTATTGTAGAAATCTAGCTTGTGTTCGGAAATGCGGCTTGGTGAGCCATAGTAGTGGTCAGTCCTTGTATATCCGCCTCCAGTTCAGGTGTATCAACCTGTCCTTGCAAAGACCGTGCAATTACTCTGGATAACATCGGCATTGCAGCTTCCGTGGGACTGACGGGAAGCGGAATTGATAGTGAATGAGCTTTATCACTGTGTTTGGACCCCATAGGCAAGCTAGCATTGACGAGAGGAGCGACTTTGTCGGACGTCACGAATGGTGACCGATCCATCATTATCGAATCAACAATCGACTGAGGAATTAATTCCATAAGAGACTTTATATAACTTGGTCTTGATTGTCGATCTCTCGTCAAACTCGAGGGGTTCGATATTTTGGAGGTTGTCCGTGTCTTTTGCCGCTCCCCGACACTCGATTCTCGGAGTTCGACGTTTGGATCTTGATTTCGAAGTGAAAAAGATGCTTCGAACGACCGTTCGCTTTGTAATGCGACGGATATCTCTCGTCTTTCGTCTCGTGGTAGCAATTCTCGTCGCTTCCGAGATCGACCTGCAGCTTCTTCTTGCATAACACTATCCACATATGAAGCTGCGAGGTGATCTAGGTCGAAAAGACCGTTGAGATGTGCCCAAAGATATCGTTCCGGGTCGTGAGCGTCACAGAGCCATATCTCGCCTTCGGAGGTAGTGATCGAGTGGCCCATAGGAAGGGATCTGCAATGAAGGGAGCAACAGGCAGGGAAGTGACAGTTCATCGAGTGAGGATGACCCGCCACTGGATTTTGTTCAATGAGGAGCAATCCAATAGTGAAGAAAACAGGGAGACAACAACCTAGGCGCTTTGCAAGCTTTTTATACAAGGATATTGTTCTTGCAAAGGTGGAGAAACATGAGAAAGAACTTTTTATCGAGCTCGGCATCAATCTGGACTCGAGGATAGTACGGGGGTTTTCTGGTCAGGAAAATCACACGTTGTGGATAAGTTCGGGGGGGGGGCAGTCATTCCGTTGATAATTCAATTGCTTCTATATTGACGCTTCTTGATCTTCAATGGCGCTTGCCAAGCAAGTCCGAAAGACGGGGCCGAGTCGCATCAAGAAGTTGCGGTCAAATCCGGCAATGTAAAAATGTGGCGTAACTATCGAGGCTCCCTGTGGCAGTCGCTGATTGGTCCTGTCCTCGGTGTTATTTCGTTCGGGGTTATTGGTTATCTGTCGGGCGCTCTCACCAAGAGGGAAATCCACGTCGAAGGATGAAAATCGAAGACAAAGCAGCGGAATTTCAAAGCTGTTGTCGACCAATCAGCTTTGCGTCTTATTGGACACTATAATGAAATTTATTCACAAGCATTGAAGTGTCCCCGAGTAACCCATGCCGACAATTGATGCCGATATCGCCGCGCCCATTGCACAGCCATCGATGGGTGCCAGCAAAACTGGGCGCTGCGCTGCAAAACGGTGGCAGATTGGCTCTGGATTTTCGTCAGGCAAAACCGACATATGCCATCGATGTTCTTGATCATCATGTCGAGGCCGTAGCTGATTCAGCGGCCGTCATGGTCACCCTAGCGATTTCTAGAAGCTGATTCGCCGGCGGGCTAGATCCGGTTTCGCCGGTTGGCGGATCAACAAAGGCAAACAAGGCTTCCTTGTAGCTCGCCGTCGTCGTTGTCAACAGCGAGGCAAGTGAGCTCGTCTTCTCAGCTCCTTCCCTCGTTTTATGTCCTATTACACGGAGCTGCAAGCATCGCGGCCAGCACCTCAGCCCCAACGACGAGACGAACCATCCATGTATTCCACAGGCTCATCGACCTTGGCTTCATCAGGCTACAATTCTTCATTCACTTCGTTTACGCCTTCGTCGCCTTCGGGATCCTCGTATGCTTCGACGTATTCGGGCATTGGTGGCACGCCAAATCGCCTGCAGCAGGGCGATTCGGCGCAGACGGTGCGATGCGGCTCAGTCAGCGTCAAGGAGGAAGGGACCTTCGCGAGCTGGATCTGGAAACTAAAGTGGCTGGTATTGAAAGAGCAGACCTTGACGATACACAAATCCGAGGTAAGCCTGCCCTGCTTCGTCTTTCTTTTATTCGAAAGATTTATTCGGCTGTCAGGGAATGCCACAGCAGGGCGTCGTTATGCTCCGGGACATCGTCAGCATCGAGCGCACCGATTTGAAGCCGTATTGTCTTTTGCTGGAGACCAAGGACAAGCGGTATTACTTTTCGCTTAAGGGCGATGAGGAACTGTATAGCTGGCAGGACGACATTTACCAGCGCAGTCCGCTCATGGGCGTCTCGAATCCCACCAATTTCGTCCACAAGGTTCATGTCGGCTTCGATCCAGTCTCTGGGGCCTTTACAGGCATGCCCGAGCAATGGAGCAAATTGCTCACCAAGAGCGCCATTACGCGGGAAGATTATGCCAAAGATCCACAGGCTGTCCTTGATGTCCTCGAATTCTACACCGATCACCAGAAGAGGGAGATGGAAGATATGATGGGCCCGAATCGAGACCGCGACATGAATCCCAGTCGGTCAAATTCGGCTTCTAGCAGCGGTGGAGCCTATCCCGACGCTCCGCCACGATTCAACGCTGGAACAGGTCTCGGTGGAATGTCGAAAATAAGCTCTCCCTTGACCGGTTATTCTTCACGACAAGATTCTTCAGGACCACCAGGGCTTAACGGCTCGGGATC
Organism: Mycena floridula; assembly: GCA_029320655.1. NCBI lineage: Eukaryota > Fungi > Basidiomycota > Agaricomycetes > Agaricales > Mycenaceae > Mycena > Mycena floridula. Next base: position 1,628,059 of record JARIHS010000011.1, read on the forward strand.
CGAGTTATCTTCCGCCGCTGCCCGGGCAGCAGAAGTCGTCAATGGTCGTCCACAGCAGCAGCAGCAGCAGCAATCTTCTGCAAATCTCCAAGCATCTCGACCAGCGCCTCCTCGACCGCTCTTAGCCGCGACACGGTCTCCACCAGCTCCTCCTACGAATGGTGCAATTACGCCATCGTCAGCAGATTTACGGGCGCGACAAAAGGCTCAGGGACCCCAAGGATCTCAAGGAGGATCTATGCCTGCCCGGAAAGAGTCGTTGCAGCCAAATCCATTACCCCAAATTCCAACCCCTCAGCAGCAGCAAAAGGCAGCAGAAGCTCGGACGAAGACGCCAGAGCGACCAGCGGAACCGTCTCGAGGTATGTTATATTCAGATTTCTTCAAAAATCAATACAAAGGCTAACTTGAAAACAGGCCCGACACCAGAGGCTTCGAGACCGGCACCTAGTCCAGCTGTGGTCAAACCGTTGCAGCCAACGAAGAAGATACAGATTGTGGAGAATAAGCCTGTGAAGCCGGCGGGCACTGGGGTCGCTGCTGCTGCGGCGGCACTGGAGAAGCCGAAGGACAAGGAGAAGCGAATCAGTACGATGACGGAGGTGCAAATCATGGAGAAGCTGAGACAGGTGGTTTGCGACGACGATCCGAAGCTGTTGTATAGTAAGATTAAGAAGGTTGGACAAGGGTGAGCTTTCATTTCTGCTTTGTCTTCTTCTTCTTGCTTCGCTTTGTTCCTCTTCGGGTTTCTTCGCTTCTTCTTCGATTCCTTTTGCTGACGCCTTTGCTTTCCAGAGCATCCGGACATGTATATGTCGCCAAGACGCTTGCGACAGGGAAAAAGGTTGCAATCAAGGAGATGGACCTTTCGCATCAGCCCAGGAAGGAGCTCATCGTCAACGAAATCATGGTCATGAAAGAGAGTCAGCATCCCAATATCGTCAATTTCCTCGAATCGTATCTCGTCAAGAATCAGGAGCTCTGGGTCGTCATGGAGTATATGGAGGGTGGAGCGTTGACGGATATCATCGAGAATAATACGTTGGAAGAGGATCAGATTTCAAGTATCTGTTTTGAGGTGAGTTGGCTTCTTCATCGAGATTGACCCAGCTGATTCCTTGACAGACGTGTAAAGGTCTTGGACACCTTCATAGCCAAAGCATCATCCATCGTGATATCAAATCCGATAATGTGCTATTAGACGCCCATGGCAGAGTCAAAATCAGTGCGTCATTTTCCTTGGTCTCATTAAACAAGCGCTGACCGGACCTTCTTTCTTCTTCTCCCCTTCTCCCCTCACTCTTCTTTCACATCTTCTCCTGCGTCGACTCTATAGCCGATTTCGGCTTCTGCGCCAAGCTCACCGACCAAAAATCCAAACGTGCGACCATGGTCGGTACTCCTTACTGGATGGCGCCCGAAGTTGTCAAGCAAAAAGAATATGGAGCCAAAGTCGACATCTGGTCCCTTGGTATCATGGCGATAGAGATGATTGAAAACGAGCCGCCTTATCTGGACGAGGAGCCTTTAAAGGCTTTGTATTTGATTGCGACGAATGGGACACCCACGCTGAAGAAGCCAGAGGCATTGAGTAGAGAGCTCAAAGGGTTTTTGGCGGTCTGTTTATGCGTCGATGTTGGAAGCAGAGCGACTGCTAATGAATTGCTCGAGGTGCGTCGGCGCTCTCTTTCTATTCGGATGATGATTAATCTTTTTGCAGCACGAATTCTTGAAAAAGGCGTGTGCGCTGTCGGGGCTCGCGCCGCTGCTTAGGTTCAAGACGAAGCAGGCGTCATGATGAGGTGGAGAAAGAAATAGATTGTATTGAGGGATGGGAAGAATGGATCGCCTTTTCGTTATGGGGAGATCCTGCTTTCATATCCTGCTTCCTGTTCTCACCTTTTCTTCGTCACCCCTTCGCCTTCCACTCCCTTGCCGACTTCTTCCGCTCCTTGTCCTCCAAGGCTCTTTGCCTGGGCTAGGACGCCTTCGGCACAACCCTTTGTCATTCTTTCATTCCAGGACAGCGCGATACGTTAGGTATCACCATGGCCTCGTTCTGTATCGACTTATGTATTAGCTTCTTTTATGAACTTTTTTTCTGTCATCGCTTTTTTCATCAGCAACTTCTTTTCTTCATTCCATTCTTGACTGACTAAACTTTATATCATCTCTCAGTAACGTATATCATCGCTGTCTCGGAAACAAGCAAACGTATCTTATGTCTCTTTGTTGTTTGTCAGGCTGGCGATATGTGGTGCTTTGACCTCCAAAGCTCCAATGTCGAATTCAAGGATCTGCTGATGGTTCAGAAAGGTTGACTTTTGCTATTTGAAGCTCACCTCTGACTTTCATGACGAAGATGTTTTTCTCTTTTGGTCTCTTTTGGTATTTGCTTCTCGTGTCCTGATTTCCACCTTCTAGACGTTCCAATCAGCAAGAAGAATAGAGAGCGCCTGAAAGAGCAAATACCAATGAATGAGAATCGAGGTCGAGAATGTCGTCGTTGGCGGTGACAGCAAGATATTGTTGACGATGAGCATTGAACATCGTCGACAGCGAGAGACATGGTTGAGTGCGACAGCAAGCTGGCGATAGGGCTAAGGGGAATGCAGGAGGAAAGGGGACTAGTCTTGGCGCTTTGGCGCTAGATAGAGCGAGTATATCGGGACCTCGCCGAATATAACGGGAGACGTTCGAATGCAATTTCAATGAAGTTTCAAGGCGAGGACGAGAAGGTCGTTTGGTTGGATTGAGGCGCCAACTTGCTTGTCTCTAATCGTGACTATTGACGATAAGAGCGTCGAGGGTCGGTTCTGGAGAAGGTATAAACAAGACGGTTCGCGGCCAGAGACCAATACATACCACGGTTGACAAAACCTGCATTATCTAGATCAGCGTGGTCGAAGTATGTTTCCAAGGTTGGCCATGCCGCTGGAGGCCAGAATTACGCTAGACTTTTCCACTGACGACCAAGGCCTCCTTCAGTAATGTCGGCCATGATTTGGAAGACGGTCGGTGGCATTAGGTTCTGCAGAGGTTTGTAGCATTATGTCGAGGGTCGTTTTCTGCAAAAGAAAAGTCAATAATCAATCCCTTACAAAAGCAGGGGGTGGACTCGCCTGCGATTGTTCTTCACTGTTTAGCCGGGCAACGAGAGCCGTGCTCATGATATCTAGGCCTTGCTCTTTGGCGAATCTAACCTTTTGCCCGAAAGCAGGATGAGCAAAGGATCAAGGTAGGTTAGAAAAGGTCAGTGGACGCACTGGCTTGGATTGATAGGAAATTAGAATTGGCGGTACGTCGATTAGTTTCCATCTAGAGAAGCTACAAGGCTGATGATAGAGCGCATTCTGGAAAGGAAATGCAGGGAATGTCGGGTCAGCTTGTCGACAAGCTTCGTTCTAAGCGAAAAAGCGAGAAATCTTCAGACCGAGTCCGATAAATGGATACGAGGTTGGTTAACGGGAGACGGCGGTAAAACCATGGTTGTCCAGAGAATTTTTGGTCATTGTGGTCGGTTAAAGATTGGTTAAAGGACGAAAAATGACATGATGTCGGGTCGGTCCGGGATTCCCACGCCTATAATCTCGCTCTCCGCGACAATGACGACGAGCAAACCGCTCAAAAATCGACGTTAAAAATTCAAATGCGACACAAGCAGATTTCCGCGACATGTATGGAGATAAGTATGTCCCGCCATCTGACCAGGGCTCCATTCCAGACGGCATGCGGCTCAACGAGTCCATTTCGTGAAGATCGACTTGTTCTCTCATTTTCTCTGGCGATATCCATTCCCTTCCGGCCTTGATGACGTTCTACAATATCAAGAGTCATTCTTGACACGCCATCCCCACCAAATAGCCCTGTATCTTGAGAAACCTTTATCCAGGTCGCTTGCCACAGCACAATTTCAATGTTGTCTTACAGGGTCTCGCCACTCGAATAAGTAATGGAGCTTTCTAGTCACAGAAACGATTACTGTTATCTCCCATGCTTTCCGACAAACCTCTAGCCCAGACCAACGACTTTGCTTTTTCAACCCACTTGTTCTAGGGTCCTATTTAGATCTCATCTTTGCAAACCACGTTTATAAACACCTGTTTACAAACCGGTTTATATCTCAAATCCCAAAACCTCTGAAAAAGGCCAGTTTTTAGGTTTATAAACACCTGAGGTAAGGCACAATTCAGGGGGTTTTGGCAGTCTTTCTGATGCTGTTTTCTTAGCCGATACATCTGGAGGTTATTTGAGATGTTTCTCCCTGCTTGGCGAAGGCCAAAACTGGACCGCTCAACGTTGATGGTGGCTTCCCACGCCCATCGGGAGCTCGTGACGAGAGCGCATTGCCAAAAATAGTGTGACAGTGGCGTGACTAGTTGTCGCGTCGCAGGCACAAGGGATTGAGCTAAGTGCTCAGAGAGACCGAAATGAACAGTTGTAACAGAGTAGATTTCGGTGAACTAGGGATACAGTAAATAGTAGCTAGCCTTATATACTGTAACCCTGGGAAGTAACTAACTATATCGAGTCAAGAGGTACGAAGTGAAACATAAGCAAACGCGTCCCGACGCAGTCGGGACCTGGAGGAGATAGCGACGATGAAATAGAGGAGTGAGTCGGTCCGGGCAATGTGACGGTCACGCTACCGTTACACACGCCCTTCCAGGTCTTGTATGCAAGACCTGCCAGTGAATCTCTTTACCCCGGTGCCCCTTCGTCTTCAATGCCGCTAAACGGCATTTCCTGATCGAAATCTCTGACCCAAGGACAATCATCACTGTCGTTGCTGGTTCCTGCTGCCGGAACTCCATTATTGGCGGTAGAACTAGAACCAGCGACGGCGTTGGTGGGATATGGAGCTGCACCAACTCGAATGGCGAAGTCGGAGGTTTTGAAAGACGATGTAGAAGTGGATGACTCAGCAAGAGTCGATTGCGTAGGAGAAATGACCGGCGGCCCAATGGATTCTGGTTCACGTCGAGCAGTGACAGAGCGGGCAGTGCTGATGCTTCTGGACTTGTTGAATATCGGTTTAATGAATGATTTGCCAGATGGGGTAGGCCGAGTGCCATATGACCGGCCGCGAGGGATGCTCTCAGACTGCGGCAACGCAATAGTCCGAGCTCGCTTCCCTTTCCTTTTCTCATCCAAAACTTCAGTCTCCACCAGCTCCTTCTCAAAAACCTTTCTCTTCTTCCTCTCTTCCGCAAACTTCCGTCCCTTCTCTTGACTCTTGTGATCCTTCAACAATAATTTATACGTGACCAAGCGCTCCTCGTCGTCAAAAGCACTCGGCTGGCTCGAGTTGCCAATATGAGTTTGAGTTGGAACCTTGGTTGTGGAAGACGCCTGCACTTTAGTACGAAGCGGAGGCATGAGTTGATCAATGGTCACGGGTGGCAATTCGTCGTTGTAGCGCCATTCCTTGTCGGCATCTATGACCAGAAGCATACCAGGCAAATTGGTCTCCTTGAAGAGCAAACTTGCCAGCAGCTTATAACCGGCTGGCATATGAAGACCTTCAGGCCATTCACCGGCGCTAACAAGACTGTCTGAAAAGTGGATACAGTGACAGACTTGCTCGCGCGACATGACACGGACTTCAGCTGGATCATCAGAGTCGGATGGATGAAGCAGTGCCAAAGCTCTGTTAGCGGTAGGGCGAAAGCGTTCAAGCTCTGCGCGAGTGGTAGAGAGCCAAGATTTCGAAGGGGAAGATGACATGTTGTCTGAACAGCAGCAGTAATATCGAGCACGAGAATGAAGTTTAAATCTGCGATTATGGTCAGCCACCATGCGGCAAACTCGTTCAATACGTTCACAAGAACCATACGTACTTGAGTCAAGGTTTGAGAGTCTCGGCGTTGATCGATAATTTCGATGGTGAGAAGCAAGAGTCCGTAGATTTTTAATTCGAGAGTCTTGTCTTAAATCTAAATTCTTATCTTGAAATAAGGCACTCAGTTCAAATTCAAATTCGGTGGCGGCTCCCGTCGACCGTAGTTCCGCTATAGAATCAATTCCAATATTCTCAAAGTAGCTTCCAAGCACCGCCATGCCGTCCAGTTCATAGAACGGCATCCAGGTCTTATCACCTGAGCTCCAGAGAATTTCAAACATTGCAGATTTTCCAGATCCAGAGTGAGTCTCGATACGGTCCATATTCCATTCTGTCTCAAGTTCTTCAGTTAAGCCGACCTGAGCTTCAGATCTCCCTGGAAAGAGACGGTCATCATTCGGAACATGGATGCGCAGTAATTGAGCATGAAATACTGGGTGAATACCACGTTGCTTCAAATTTGAAGGTAAATCCATCAGGTACGAATTGTTGCCGTAGTCCTTCAATATTCTGTAGGGCCCGATGTACTTTGGCGCAAGTTTTCGGGCAAGTCCTTTGGGTAGAGAGATATTTTTCATTGTAATATATGCAAGATCATTTTCTTTGAACGGTGCTGTCCGACGACGACGATTAGCATCGCGGGTCTGCTTGACTCTCGCTGCAATGATGCTATCATGAGCGGCAAACACAGCTTGTTTGACACGCTGCGCAAAGATTCGGACACCGGGAAATTCCTTATCCGACGGTGAATTCCAAATCATAGATCTAGGAACACGTCCCGAGTTCAGGAAGAATGGTGAATATCCAGTAGAATCTGATCTCGCCAGATTGATTGCAAACTCAATCATAGGGAGTTTCGCCACCCAGTTTTTTTGATCTGAGTCAACGCACTGACGAAGCATTTGCGTCACCGTTCGGTTGGCTCGTTCAGTTGCACCATCTGTCTGAGGATGGTAGGCAGAAGACATTCGCATTTTTATACCCAGTAACTTGTTGAGATGAGTCCAGAATCCAGAAGTGAATAGAACATCGCGGTCAGAGATAATGTTACGCGGCAAGCCGTGATGCCGGTACACTTCGGCAAATACCATCTCGGCAATTTCACGTGCCTTGTAATCAATTCTCGACGGCACCAAATGCACCATTCCAGTCAACAGGTCAATGACCACAGTTATCGCATTGAAGGAGCTGTCTCTATTCTCGGATTCAGGTAAGGGTCCCACAAAATCAATTCCGATTGATTCCCATGGATAGGACGCGCCCTCCAGCGGGTTCAACAATCCATAAGGTTTCTGGTTACTTGGTTTGCTACGACGACAAGTCTCGCAGCTAGCACAGAATTTCAACGTGTCATTGGCCATGCTTTTCCACCAAACATGGTCCCGAAGATAAACGAGCGTTAATAGGGCACCTTTCGGTGGGGCTGTCGATGCAAATGGGCTCTTCGAAACAGATCTTGTAAAGATCTATAACTAATAATCCAAATACACACTAACTCTCTTTTAACACCCTAAGTAATTCGGGCAGCTATTTAAGAAAGAGAAAGCCTTTCAACGAAGTTGTAGGGTTTCGATCGCGCACTACTGGCCTCTCGCAGACAGAAACTTAACTTAGTTCACTTTGACGGTGAACCTCGCACGGTTTTTTTTGTAATGGTTTTAATTCACAAGGAATATAAAGGGGATAGTTGCAGGGCTACTGCTTCAATGGGTGTCGGGCTACGACTTCAAAATGTCTTTTCAGACGAACACAATTTTATTGCACCTCGGAGCACCACGTCCTCGCGTACACACTAGCACTATCACTGGGTTTGTACCTCGGATCACCACGTCCTCGCGTACCACAATAAAATGAGATAAATGTTCCACTCGGACTCTGCTTGTGGGCTGAGCTTTGTGGGGTACAATTCACTGGCTACTAAAGATACAAACGTTCTAGATTTATAGTATTTCTACATTATTTCAGAGTCCGCTACATTGATAATACAAGTCCCTTTCGGGACCTCGTCTTATGCAATTCTTCCTGTTCGGGCTCGACTCAGCCACCTGCCAAGACTAGGTCGTCCCTATCAGGCTCGCTGCTTTGTAGCTTTTCCTGATCAGGCCAATCCCTAGTCATCCTTGTCCTAAACTGGCTACCTTGAGTAAATGCTGATTCATCACTGATTCTAAGCTTTACTCGTGGTACTGCGGGCTTTCCTCGTACTCGACTTTACTCGCATAGTACTGGCTCGAACATGTATTATACAATTGTTCTTTGCCTTTATCCATACTGAGACTTCATATGAAACAGTGTTTTTGTACTGTCTGGTTTTCACCAAGTCGCTTGATCACATGTGGGCGCGTTGTTGTTTGTTGTTTGGTTAACTAACCCTGTGCGTTCCATTTAGGTTCGCTCAAGAGGTTAGATACCGAGTTCCTCAAGCATCGAGTTTTTATCCTATGTTTCGACCGAGTAGTGCAGCCCGCATACAGTCGGTTTACTAGTAGAGCCGCTGCGTTTGTTGTTACATTTCCCATCGAGTATTCGAGCACAGCGCTGTTCAAACGCTGGTGCTGGATCCTTCTAGGTGCTTGTTTCATGATCGGTACTGTTACTGGTACTCTTCTAGACAAGTCGGAACTCCTCTCTAGGCAAATAGTGTCCCATTCATAGTCAGGAAAGATGGTCATATTTACTAGATATGCCGAAAATACAGGGTGGAACGTTTCCAACCCTATTAGCGTCTTGTTAGCCCCTAGATGTGCCAGCAGAGAGTGAGCTTCAGAAATTAATAATTCACGAAGCTCTTTGCCATTGACCACGACTTTTTCAGGAATGACCAATACCTTTCATTCCTCAAGTACCATGTAAATGACCTTGTTGTCTTCAGAAAAATTGCGGAACTGCTTCGGGTTCTGCTGCACTTTTTTTAATAAAGGGTCCTTCTTGTAAGCCCGCCTAATTGCCTCGACAATGTCAAATTTTCTCATTTTGATTTGTATGAAGCCAATCAAGTCCATGTCTGCCTTCAGCGTCGCTTTCCTTGCCGGTACAGTTTGCGCTACATTTGTTGGTATTCCCGGGACATCAGTCGAGTCATCTTCCGGCAGCAATTCATTCAAAACATCCCCTGGGTCATCATGCAGAGAGATATTGTCGGGGGCTACAGTCGAAACTTCTTCTGGTAAGTCAGCAATTGTCGTTGGTTCTGGCTCTGTCATAACAGTAGAGCCAGGCACCGTCTCGGTGACTTTGACATCTGTAACCTTGCGCTGATACTTCCGCTTAGGTTTGACCGTCCATTCCGGTCGTGCACCGGTCTTCGAGCGGGTTGACAAACCATGCAACCCAAGCCCAGATATTGAATAATCTTTTGACAAAGCCATCGCCTCGAGACCACAATAAACGGGCATTGTAATACCAAGCTCGTCAATTCCGGGTGGTGGATGGTCTTCATCGTGTTGCGTATATTCCGAGGAAGCACGAACTGTGCCAGGTGCGTCATTTGAGTAAATTCGGGAGAGAGCATCTGTCATGACATTTTCGGTACCAGGGACATACACAATCTCAAAGTCAAATTCAGATATTGCTTCTATCCATCGTGCTTGACGACCCGAGAGATCTTTTTGAGACAGTAAGTGAATTAAAGCTTTGTGATCCGTAAACCACCTAAAATGAACACCTTGCAGAATGTCATTGTGTCCTTTCATGGTTTCAACTCCGGCGAACATCTCCAGCTCATGGACGGGATAGTTCTGTTGCGCAGGATTCAACTTTGCTGAAAAGAAGGCTGCAATCTTTGCACTTTTCCAGTCGTTGCCTTGACTTATCAGTCCCGAAATCCCAGTTCCGCATGCATCAGTCACCAAGTTCACTTGTGCTGCACCTTTTCGATGATCAATAGGGACTCGAGCATGATTACGGTGGTCTGTAGTAAGTTGACGAATCTCATCAAAAGCTCGCTGATGGATCTCTCGCCACTCCCAGCTCGCATTAGCGCCAGTTAATTTATGTAAAATGCCCATTGGAATTCGCACAGATACGATATCTTCAGCAAGGAACCCCACAAAACCAAGGAAGCCAGCCAGTAAAGCTTTGTTGGTCGGTATCTTCCAGTTTGCAACTGCGTTGACTTTCGCAGGATCCATCCGAATACCTGCTGAGTCAATCTCACGACCCAAGACACGCAGAGTTTGAGGTAGAACATGAGCTTTATGTCGTGCCAGGTATAGTTTTTCTCGCTGTAAAACCTCAAATACAATCTTACAATGTTTGATATGATCTTCCAGAGTATCCGAGTAAACAATAATGTCGTCGAGATATACATCCAAGCATACACCAATCCATGGACCGAACAAGTGGTTCATTAACCCTTGAAAAGTCGCAGGTGCGTTACAGTCTCCTTGTTGCATAACCAGCCATTCAATGTTTCCATCAGGCGTAGACACTGCTGTTCGATTGACATGTTCTGGGATTACACGAACTTGCTCATATGCATTAATCTGATCAAAAGAGGAGCGCCAATGATGACTCGCGACTCGTCGCAGAACACCGTCAATCCAAGGTAACTGTGCTTCAAACTTGACCGTATTCTGATTTCGTGCTCGAAGATTAGCTACAACCCGTAACTCAGGTTTGTCTTTCGGCTTGTTGGGTTTTCGAATGAGCAATAAAGGACTTGTATTTCGTGCAGTAGTAACTTTCCATCTTCCATTTGCCAAGTACTGATTCTTTTTCAGCGCCCACTGCCCTCGAAAAACCTCAGGACAACGGGAAGGTCTCCAGGGATATACCGCATTTTCGTCAATCAAAGGTATGGAATGATTTATTGCTCTGAGCGGCGGTAATCCAACTGTAGAAGGATCGACAAATAAGCCAGCATTCTCAGCATAGTTGAGAATGAGTTCACGAACCTCATCAACATCCGCCTCGACCAAATCCACAGCTCTCGCTGTGAGTCGACTAACATTGTCTCCTGTAATCGGTAAGCCTTGAGAACTTCCAATATGGATTCGTGCCTCATTGAAACCAACAGATACACTATGTTGGAATAGAAAAGGTGTCCCTAGAATTAGGTCATAATGAGACAGATTGATTATATCGAAGTAACGCTCTTCCACTATGGTTTGATATTCGAACTTCACCTTTGTTCCAAAGTTGATTTTGGATCTCGAGCCTTGAACAGCAAGCTGCAAAGGTATAGGTTTCTCCAATTGAATTCTTTTAACGCGAAGCTGATCAGCCAGCGAAGAAGACAAGAAATCTCCCAGCGAGCCAGTGTCGAGCAGTGCAGTTGCTGCCTCGCCATTGATTGTCACAACCACGACAACCGGTTTAGGAACTAACCGGTTGAAGTCGCGAACCTCGGCCGCATTTCGTTGCATGTCAATGCTGTTTTGCGCAGCACCAGCCCGACCCAGGTAAATCATCTCAATTTGAGGCGTTATAAAGTATTCCAATTTGTCAATGTATAGAGAATCATCTCTCCAGATGTCAAAGTTTCCCTTCTGCAGACGGTCAGTCACTCTCCTGTGCCAGTTAAAGATCCTAAGCTGACAATTCTCGAAGAATTTCACTGACTCTTCAACAAACCAATGAAGCCTTAAGTCATGGATCCGAATCCGTGAGCCAGTGCCAATTCGCTCAGCCCAGAATCTGTAATTGGATCCATCAAGGACAGTGTCAATTCCATGAAGCGACAGACCCTCATTGATTGTGTCAGATAAAGCATTCAAAAATCGGTCTCCTCTAGCCCAGGCAGGACATTTAGATGTTTCCATACTGTCAAAGACATTTGGACCATATCTGAGGTGACAGTAATTGCAATAATATTCAGCAATATCACCGGACAAGACCACTGCAGCAGGTATGAGTAGTTCATTGTCTAACATCAGATGAGTTAAGTCCATTAGACAGTATAGATCTTCACCGCCCATTTCAATGTTACAGGTCTGATAACAAACAAATCTGTCTGGATCGTGATAATCTGGATCCTCCAAATTGTCTCCAGGATATGGAACATGGCGCCGAAGCCATTCACAGTTTTCCTTCTCGTATAAACAGCGCAATGGTTGTGTCATCAGTTCTGCGGTCTCAGGTAAGTCTTCAAACTGTAGTTCATTGCTTACAATCCAAGTCTCATTTCCGACAGTGACTTCACATGTCATACCGTCAGTGGCACCACTGGAGTTTGAAACGGTTTCAAAGTCTGCAAAATCTTCATCACTATTTGAGTCAGATACGCTTTCCAGATCCGGTAAGTCATCTTCGCTTCCAAAAGCATCCATCTCAAATACACCCAAGTCAGAATCATACGTCAAAATGCTTTCAACCTCAGAAATGATACTCCAAGAGTCAGAGCTGGATAGCGTCGGCGATGAACAAGATTTACTCGTGTATATAGCGTGAAATTCTTGATCCTCAAGTTCCAGGTCGACCATCCCAATTTTCAGGGAACTTTGACTCTCAGTAGTATCAGCAAGACGCGCCCTTCGTTCGGCGTCATCCAAAGATAATCCGACTCGAGCGGAAGACATCCCTTGCCGATTGCTCTGTCCTGTACGATTACCTTGGTTTGAAGGTCCAGCATGAGCATTTTGTTGCCCTGGTGGCCCGCCTTTGTTTGTCTTCATATGATTTTGCTTGCACTGACCAGAATGATGACCAATTTCTCCGCAGGTGAAGCATTTTCCCTTTGCGAGATAGTCAGCCCGTTGATCTGGTGTCAACTTTGGTTTCCAAGGAGCCTTGCTGTCATATTTCCGAGTAGGTACATCACCCTTGCCTCTGAATTCATTCGCTCGCTCACCAAAAGTCTTGGCGAGAGGCTTTGGAGACCAATCTTTTCGGTTACGGGGGATATCGTTGTACTTGTGTTTTTCAGTAGAGAAATTGACACGACGGTTATCAGCTCGTCGATTATGATCATCGTTAGCTTGAGTCCATCGGCTAGAACGAGCTTTGGCTTCTCGATCAGCCAATCGAGTCTCACGTTCCGCCTCAGATAAGGAAGTCTCAATGGTCTTTGCCTGCTCAACAACTTCACTCCATGTGCTCTGTTCAGGATGAAGCCCAAGTCTAAACAGTTCGGTACGTATTGTTGTGACTAAGCCATTCCAGAGATGTACAACACGATTCCGTTCAGTCTCGCTTCCGAGCATGTTCAGTAAGTTCTCAATGTCAAACACATATTCTTTCACCTTCCGATTGCCTTGGGAACAAGTACGAACTCGATCACGAATGCTTGCTCTGAAATTTTCATCGAAACAATCATTAAACAATGTAGTAAGAAATTGTTTCAAAGTCCACTGTTTATGATCTGTACCAACTTCTCTTTCGTAGCATCGTCGAGCCTTTCCTTCCAGAAATCCGGCGACCACAAAAACTTGTCGAGATTTGTGAACTCTGCCCGTCTTGACATAGTCCACAGCTTCCGTTACAAATCGTGAAAAGGCAGCGACATCCTGTCTCCCATGGTAATGCATGGGTTCCACCGGCTTGACGCGCTCTCTGTGGCGTCGCTTTGAGTGCTTCTTCTTCTTTTTGTTCCCTTCAGAACTATCACCAGTCAAAAGCTTATCGGATGACGTAGGAGATGAAGACTCACTTGAAGAGCTGCTGCCAGATGAATCACTTGGATCACCACCGATACCATCGCCGAGTAAGTCACCGAAGACACGACCCACATAGCTATCAGGTGCAACCTGATCTATAGGTCGCTTACCCATTTTGATCTGGAATACCAGCGCAGTTTTCATCGCCGGAGTCGACGAATGGACTGGTTTTTCCAGAGTAGCTTTGAAAGATCTTGCGTTCAATAGAGCCTGATGTTCAGCCTCTTGCACTAGGCGAGTTGTTTCAAGTTCCTCCATGCGAGCGCGATGTTCGGCCCTTGCTCTAGCCTCACGTTCTTCGAATTCAGCACGATACATGTCCTGGATTTGTTTGATCTCATCTGCCCGTCGACGTAAATCATCCTTGGAACGTTGGATAGCCTGCTCTTCTTTGAGCTGCTGAGCGCGAGCACTTTCTTGAGTCTCCGGAACCTGAGCGTGAAGCTTGCGCATCTCTTCCAAATGAACTTGCTGAAACTCATGTAGCTCATCCTTGAGCCTCAATAGCTCACGTTCATTGGCCTGCTGTTTCACAACAGGAACAAAATTTGCATTCATAAGCTCTACAGAGTGAGCGCGCTTGAATCCAGCCAAGTCTTTCTCAAGCTTCACAATCTTGGCACTGTATTCCGCTTGGAGAGTCTTCTGACCATCAGCCAATCGTTCCAGTTCACGATACTGAGCAGGTAAATCAAAGTTGGGATCGGTTTCAGTGGCCAATCTCAAAGCCGCGATGCGGTCCAACTCCATCATTTGATCTTGAAGATTGGAATTTCCACCTGATACTGCGGCCAAGTTGGCTGCTTCGAACCTAGCCCATTCCGCTCTTTGGGTTTCAGGGTCAACATCAGCATCAGAGATCCCGGGGATATCTCGCCCTCGAAAATCGACTGTCTTGCCTTTGTCCAAATAAGGACCAGGGACGGGTGAGTCCGATGACCTAGACATAATCTGTCGGCCGTCCGCTGATTCGAAACGTTTCTCAAAAGTCCTCCTTTCCGGACCGGTCAGAGAAACTGCAGCCATCGCAATAGCTGCCTTCTGATCTGGTGCGAAATCATCCTGAACCATAGGATGAATTTCCTTATCAGTACTGGTCACTGATCCAGATTCTGTTCTAACGGGCTTCCCATTCTTGCCGATGGTTTGCCACTCAAAAGGACTCTCAGCACGTCTGCTAGAGTCATAAACATTGTAATTATTAATATTCAAGCTACTTTGCATGCGAGAATCATTATTTAACAATGGAACTTCCGCATCCTGAGATGTGGAAGAAGCGTCCAAGACGCCAGGAGCCCAAGGTCCTGTAACAGCACGAAGGCTGACATCTTCTAACAAGAAAGATGTTTCCAGTCCCGGAGGAGCAGAACCCGGACGACCAGAAGAATTGGTCAAGACCGGGAGATCTGAAGAATCATTATTAAAGGTACGAGGAAAAAAGGACGCACCTGAAATATGAGTACGGGTCGGAAGAGGTACAGCGGCAGGAGCGGCTCCCCTGCTGCGTGTTGGATAAGAGTGGCCCGTTTCAGAAGCCATTCTGTAGATGTCAGAGAAAAATTAAAAGATATTACTCACAAAAGAAAGGGTTCGTTTGTCGAATAGGGTCGTCCGGTTGATCAGACCAGAGGGTTGCCAGATGTCGACGACGAGAGAGATAAAAGTAGAGGTTTGGTCTGTTGTTCTTTGTTCAAAATATGTGACAGTGGCGTGACTAGTTGTCGCGTCGCAGGCACAAGGGATTGAGCTAAGTGCTCAGAGAGACCGAAATGAACAGTTGTAACAGAGTAGATTTCGGTGAACTAGGGATACAGTAAATAGTAGCTAGCCTTATATACTGTAACCCTGGGAAGTAACTAACTATATCGAGTCAAGAGGTACGAAGTGAAACATAAGCAAACGCGTCCCGACGCAGTCGGGACCTGGAGGAGATAGCGACGATGAAATAGAGGAGTGAGTCGGTCCGGGCAATGTGACGGTCACGCTACCGTTACAAATAGAGTCCCGAGTCTGACCCGCTTTTCACAAGTCCTTCCTCACATGTTGCAGAGCAGTATGAAGTGCAGCAAGTCAGCAGTCCTTGGACATAGGGCCATTATATTTGCCAATGCTGTGTACTCAATGCATCAGAGGTCCAAGTTTGGCTCAGAGGAGTTAAAAACCAAAAAACTGTTTATAAACAGGTTTTCAAAGTTTCAAAGTTTGTAAACAGGACCCTAACTTGTTCCACCGTTGTTCCACCGTCATCGGGAGACAGATTTACTTTCTCTGGTCTTCCGAATCGTACATTATCTGCTATTTAGAAATAGCTCCTGCCCCCTGAGCGGATTTCTGCTGAATCTGCGGTACAGGAAAACAACTTCTTGCTTTTGCTCGGTTTTTGTGCTCATCGAGGTCGTCAAAAATGAGTAGGTCGGATTTGGCTATCCACTCACCATTCTATAATGCACAATGACGATATACAGATTCGATGAAGCCGCTGTATACCAGATCTGGGTCGGAGGATAGGTATACTTATTACTCAATGAAATGCTGATCAGAAATCAACCAGAAATGGGCTCACCGCCAACTCACCGCCTTGTCACAGCCAGCTATGCTCGCTGGATTGATTTTGCGACAGTCGTTGATCAGGTTCACTTTAGACCCTGCAATTCTTTCTTATTCTGGGGTTGTTTTTCGTCTTGGTCGACTTGCCGGAGGATACACCAGATGCAACACGGCACATCATTGATAAGGCCATGACAAAGACTGTGAGATGCAACACATTTTTTGCAAATATCACAATGTGTTGCATTTGAGTTTTGATGGTTTGATGTATTACCACATCAAAAGCCCGAGTTTGATCCCGCGACCGGCCGAGGTATATTGTATTAGTGCTGTATTCCTCGTCTTTCCTACTTATTTTTGGCAAGTAAATAGAGAATAAATCATTTTCTTGAGATCAGGCCTTTCCGAAGTCACGGGAAGAGTACCCATCACTCGCTCCCCCTCCCCTCCCTCGCAAGCTCGGGGGGTCGGGGGAGTCTCGGATGGGCACGCTAAAGACTCGTTCCCGCATTCAACATATACGGAGAATATCTTCAACTCGGCGCTTTTGGTTGCAGGAGCTCCGGGTCACCCGGGAGGGCCAGTTTTATGGCCGGGAATGAGGGCTTCTCAATGACATCTCATGTGTCGCATTTCAGGTAAATTGATCACGCTTCTTCCAGATGTGTTGCATCTGAGTCTATCCGGAGTAGCTGACTAATAATGTTTTTTTTGCATCTGGCATACCCCGACTTGCCCTTGATGTCTGGGCAAACCGCAGTCGCTGGTCGCATCGGTCAGCGTCAGGTCTAGTTTGCATTTCGATGCTGCTTTTATTTAGTGGTCCCATGCAGCTGTTTCATAACCGCCTGTCAGATGCAGGGAAAAGGCTCTGGCGTCCTTGGAATTTGCTTTTCTTTTACCAGAGTCGTCGATCGAGTGACTAGAGCCAATGTGTGGCGCAAACTACAATGCTGATCCAGATCTCAGGGCCTTTCACTCGGTCATTTGTACCTTTCCTGTCAGGAATCATCCTTGTCCCTCGCGACAAGCATCCCGGTGAAGAGAGAATGGTTAAGATAATATTGCCATAGGGCAAAAGGGTAAGGTACGACACGCGTAACTACGGCTTTATGTACGAGAAACCATGTGAATAAGTACCGCGGATCCTGTGATAAGATGCCCGAAGAAACACGAGGCTTGAGCTCGCTCTGAAACAAGGCAGGAATAAATATTCCTCCTGACATTTTCATCATCCTGATTCGACAATCGATCCTCTAGAGCTTGTTGGCTGGTGCCTAAATGGTGTCCAGTCTTGGCGTGACGGCACATCGGCTGCCCAAGTCGAAGCTGCACAAGTCGAAGCCACACATTGCGCCTGACCGCTTGTCCTCAACAAGTGTCATATTGAATTAGTATCCATGAACAGTATGACTGATATGTACCTATGCATATGCCTCAGGATATTAACTTGAAACAACTTGTTTATATCACTAGAGAGGAAAACAGGCTCGATTACTCTGGTCTGCATAAACACTTCAACAAAACAACAGTCAAAGATGTAAGTTTCTGACAGTAAATGAGATGACCATGAAAGAGCATGCAAGCAGAGTGAAAGATCCCGCAAACACCTTGAAAGATGTTGAAAGTGTCATGAAAGGTTATGCAAGCGGCATGCAAGGTTAGGGTAAATCTGAGTCCAGTGTTCTTTCAAGTTTTGAAGACTTTAAGGACATTTTTGATTGCTCAGTGTGAGTTATCTGGGATGTATTATGGTATAGATATATGCAATTCTGCTTGCATACCACTAAATCTATATATAATCACTCTTTTGCATTTGCGCTTGCAGGCACTTGCGTGCTCGCTCTTGCGCTGCAAAAAACCTATGCCCACTACAAGCTGGATATCTCGCTGTGAGGATAAGAAGGCGGTGCAACATCCGCTGGTGCCTCCCAGTCTGGTCGGTTTAGAACCCGCAAGACTTGAGTCTCTGCGTTCAACCGAATAATCTCGGCTATTAACGCCCTTGCAAACTCTGGTGAAATATCTGGAAGATTGCTCGACGCAGCTTCGGACTCTACAAGCTGTCTTTCGGTATCGAGTGCGTGCGCCTGTAAGTTTCGCTCTCGCTCGGTCTGTGCGTCGTCAGAGAAAAGTGGATCTGGTGTGATTACGCCCTTTTCAGATAGAAATTCTGTGCTATTGGCTGTTTCATTGATCGGAAAATGGCGTTTCCTCCAGTTGAACACTAATATCGGGGGCCGATCAATACAATGCGTGACGATACTCGGGATCTTACCTGCTCGCGGTAATCGACTCCGAGCTCGAATGTTTTCCGATGAAGAAGGCTCATAAGGAGACACCGTGAGAGTAATAACTCTCCTGCGTCGACGCCGAATAACCAAAATGCCGAAAATCGCTCCAAGGACCGCAATGACTCCAAGAACAATCCCAACTATGACACCAATATTGTTTGTTGTATGAATCAGAACTGAGGAGGAAGAACTGGTGGGATTTTGAGTAGAGTTGGCGGTAGAAGGTCTTGAGTCCATCAGAAGTCAATAAAGTGGGTCTCTTCTCTCGAGACTGAAGACTTACAGAATGGGACTCGTCAACGTGATGGGTGGACTTCTGGACAAAAGGCCTTGAGCACAAGTTTATTCATTTCTTGCCCAGAACTCACCCGTTGGTCGCATTGAGATTTCCGCTGTCAATCTATCAGTCAAATTCGGTCTTGGATGAGAATGTTATGAACCTTGTATTTGACCCAGAAAGTAGAGTTGAACTGGAAACACTCCCGCTGCAGACAACTTGGACTAGGTTCTCTTGTTTGACGGTAGCAATGAAGGATTCTGACCTTGTTATACGATTTGTCGCCGGATTTGATGAAATCTGTGAAGGCTGACTGAAGAGATCTTCAGTGCAAAGCGTAAATGAAGGAGATCAGCTTTACGTGTCCGACAACGACGTGCTGCTGGGACTGTGATTGTCCATCGTGCTCGCAGGCCTTGAGGGTGGTCAGTGAGATTTCGGGATCAATGATTATCAAATTACAGGGTAATACTTGTCAGATGCGAGTCGGGGCCTTGGCTGGTGGCACTAAGAAAGTATTCAGTTGAGGCGGATGATAACCGGAGGAGAACAAGTAGAGAGGCATCAGCACTATGTGGCTGCATCACCAAGCTAATGCTACAATATCGGCCTCAAAGAATAATGTAGACCTACCCAGACCTATCTGCAGTTATCCCCTCGCATCCGCCAAGCTGGGTGCCAAGTATGAGCAAATTCAAAGACATGACAAGGAGAGAAATAATCAGAGAATATGGATATGAATGAGCGATCTTGAATTTCAGGACCGACATCAACACTTTTGGAGAAACTCTAACGGTCACTGATAGCAACAGAGAAATTCAAATGACCATGGAGACTCACTATGTCACAGTTCAGTCCAGACACAATATCAGCCAAAGAAGATGCCAAGTATAGGGATGGTAACAGAAAAAGGAGAGAGAGACGCATACTTGGTCTCTTGTGAAGGAATGATGATGGCCTGGTGGAACAGCAAAAAGGACTGTCTTGGAACTGATAACGGGT
This sequence comes from Mycena floridula, assembly GCA_029320655.1. Classification (NCBI taxonomy): domain Eukaryota; kingdom Fungi; phylum Basidiomycota; class Agaricomycetes; order Agaricales; family Mycenaceae; genus Mycena; species Mycena floridula. Next base: position 1,647,616 of record JARIHS010000011.1, read on the forward strand.
GGAATAGAAGGTGTAGGCAGTTCAAGTAAGAACTGGGAGGGCCCCGGAGGAAGAAATAACGGGCTGGTCAGGCTAGGAGCCAGAGCGTTGCAGGAGGATATCACTTTGTTAGACGAGAAGGACTGTCCCAATCAAGATGGGATAGAAAGGAAGAAGGAAGAATCAGATAGTTTATATGACACAAGATCTGAAACAGGACATGTAGCCGAAGATAGCACACCAGGACAAGAGGAGCTGGGAATCACAAAGCTCATGGCTTGATGATCAGATTTGTTTTTATACCTCAACTGAAGTGTATATATAGATGAAGGTTTCACCGCAGGCAAATCATGATGCACCTGCGGTACATGCACCCAAGCTGCACCCAGCTCGCACCTAACTTGCACCTGCCAAAATGTGTGCTCCTTTTGGACTTGTTTTCACACACACGTGATGTGATTGGAGGCTGTGCAGTAAAAACTTGATGCCAAGTTCACACTAGCTACACTCATGTTCCACCTTTTGTTTTTCCTCAGTTTACATGGTCTGCTATTGTTTGTCAGTAGAGTTTTTAGCAGTTAACCCTAACCCTAATCCATACTAATTAATGGCAGAGTGCAGAGAATGTAGAAAGAAAGTGATCTCACAGCCTGCCATCGGCATCTCGGCATCACACGCACTTGAGAACTGTTGGCTCAAAATAGTAAGTGTCAAATCCAGGATCTATTAATTGGCCTGGTGACTCAAATCCAAGGTACAGCTTAGGTGCAGCTTAGGTGCAGCTCAGGTGCATGTACCAAGGTGCATCATGATTTGCCCGCAGTGTTTTGTGTTCCCTTAAACAGACCAAGGCAGGCTGTTGGAGGTGATGAACTAAGCAAGTGTGTTATGTCTATGTACTCAGCATTAGAAGGGTACAGTCAAAGCAGAATGACCATGCGCAGAGACTTTGATTGTAGGACTCACAACAGAAGAATGTTGGTTCAATATCACGTGCTAACCGCCATGAGTGGCGAACATGAGGTAGAACATAGGAGAACAACAGGAGCACAAATGGACAACACCGAGTAAAATGCGAGAACATTGGAGAACAATCCTCAAATTATGTTAGGACCTTCCTGTCACTAATTTCATGTCTTTCAGCCAGTTTCACGTCTTGTATTGATGTTTCAATGCCATACCTTCTGACCTTAACTTACTTCAGTGTCTCTGAGACTCAATCATGGCAACTTTATTACTCCAGGTATCCAATATGGCATGTACAAAGGCGGATGTGTATGCACACTCTAATACAGCCAACAACCACTGAAAAAAGCCACAACAGAGGCAAAGCTAACGAACAAACTTCCAAAAGTTTGTGGGAATTACTTGCATAGAACAATGGGAGACCAAGTGGAGAACACGGGAGGAATTTGGGAGCAGACATATCTCTCCTATACAAGCACATACCCAGAAACCGGACAGACCACAGATACCGGACACCTTGAAGTAAGACCCCATTTCAACCCAGTGACATACCATATGGAATGGATAGGTTGATAAATAGCTGATAGACGCTTTGGCAACATTTGGCCGTCTAGAGTTGAGTTTAAAAGTTGTCACAGGCCTTTCTCAAAAACAGGCCAAGTTGGCAGACAAGGTCAGTGACAATGGTTTCAAAGCTCTTGCGTTTGGGATGCCATGCCCTTGAGTATCTAAACATTTACTGAGCATAGGCAAGGCTCTGATGACCGACTTTGGATGGAAAGAAACCGGATAACCCCGGCGAAAATTGACCTTTGAGGGTTCCGGTCTCTGTGTCAAAACGGGATTTTCGCCTGATCTGGGTTCTTCGCTCACAGCAGGCTCATTTCTTGATTCTTTCACACCCTTCGTTTTGTGGCAACAAAGTTGAGCATCCATTAAATCACTCTATGTGGTACTCAAGGCGAGGAGATAACGTTAATGCGCCGTGAACGTGTGAAACACTAGCCTGTCCGGTTTCCGGGTACGTTTCTGTATGTCTCCTTTTTCTTGTGGCCCTCATAAATGAGGTCTTTTGAGGCTCATATTTCACTAGAGACACTGCAAGCGTTAGCATACAGAGATATCAAATTTTCAAAGAACAGATGCTATCTTATCATCGTGAAAGCTGGCCTTTTTTGAAAGGGATCTACATTTTCGTTTCCAAAAGCAGAAACGGCCTCTGCTGGAGCAGGATCTGTCCATCTATCACAGATGGTGAAGACGGTTCCCTAGACACTTGGTGCCAACGGCTGGCATCAATTCAGTGATACTTGATCAGAACTGTCAACCGGACACAGCCAAGAGAACACGCAAAAACGGGTACGGAACCATAAGTAGACACAGAGCAACATCAATAAAACGGTTCATCTTTGATCGGGATAATATGACGCCAGAAATGGAAACACAAGCCTTATTGAGTGGCTAAACCAAGGAAATAGAGAATCATATCTTCCGCTTAGGAGCATTCGCATCAGTGTACCACAATCATCCTGTGGTTGCCGTCTGCCATTCTTCCAGAATGATGCAAAGTTTAACCTGTAGACGCTCAGCCAGTGACACTGTGATAATCACAGAACAAGTGCTAAGCAACTCACATCTCACTGCTCCATGGAACTCTGAAGAGATCATTCTAGTGAGACCTATGAGGCAAAGGAGAAGTTGCTCGTTTACCGCCGTTGCACTGGCGACAGAAGACCTGTGAGGTTCCAGCTCCCAAGACCACGAGCCAATGACATATCACCTGGACTAGGCAGATCAGGACCGAGAACCAACCGACGGACTGCGGATAGAAGCTGTTCAGACACCGTGTTGATCATCATAAGACAATCCAGTGATCCACCACAACTGAGTATATAATTCCACTGAGAAATGAGCACTCAATGAGCATCGACCGAGTTGACAGTGGAAGACGAGACAGACAGATAGGCAAATACACGGCGAGGTCCCTGGTAGAAAGGCTGGGGTCGTAGAAGTACTGCAACCCAACAAGAAATGATTACAAGTCCCATTTATGGGACTCATTTGTTGGGTAGGAGCGAGGTTTGGGATCCTATCATCAAAGCCCCTAACTTACAGTGATGGTGAATTTTCTGTTTATTTCCTTCCTGACGCCTGGTAGCTTTTTCGATGCCTGTCATTGTCTGGTTTCCATCGTGTACGTATCAGAGTGTACTGCTCATTATTTGCACAGTGGAACAAAGTGGAGTTAGGATGAGAATTAATTGCCTGGAAAGGGAATCTGTCAATCAAAAATGATGGTTGCCTTCCATTCAGTCTAGCTCGATCCACTGTTATGGGTAGACTCGTTACCGTCATCTCATTTCGGTCAGCTTTATCTGTACCAAACAAAGATGACCTTCATGAAACGACTGGTGAACACCGGCAGTCACATAGCAGGGTCACACAAACGTGACTACGACTTGGCCAAATTTCTTTCTCTTCTTCATGTTTGCCAACTTTTTTTCTCCCAAACTCGGTTTTTTGCACAGCAACACGAGCGCAAATTGTTCTACCCTCAAAATATGTATTTCTGCCCGCCAATAAACTTTTATTTCTCCTTCCTTTCCCGACTATTGTGAACCCCCCGGCCGCAGAACATTTGGATTCTGCTGATAATAGTGAGCCCATTGCAACTGTCTCTGATATTCCATCTGCCTATAGTAATCCTGGAGATGTTGCTGTTGGAGACCCTGCTGTTCCGCCGTCATTATTGGTGCCATAGTATATGGATTGGGATGATAGGGTCTGGCACCAAGCTGATGCTGATAGACCAACTGGGGGCCTGGAGCAGCTGGATTGGAATTTGTTGAAGCTGTTGGTTGCTGTAGGAGCCTTCCAGGTATAACCAGTGGAGCTTGGCGTGGTGGAATGGGTGCCATCGAGACTTTTGGAATGGTTGCGCTGCCGGTATGTTGGGAATGTTCTGCTTGCTTCTGGCGCTTATCTGTGCTTCTGGAAGGTCTTGAATTGATGTCAGCAGCGGCATTAGGGTTGGTTTCTGCTGCCTTTCTTTTCGACTGTGCTGGACGGGGAATTTGTGCAGATATTGCAGGCAGATGACGAACCTACATTGCAGAGAATTCATGCTGAGGATGTCTCACTCAACATGGACTCAGATATCGAGTCCGAGGACGAAGGCGACAGTAGCGGGAGTGAAGATTACGATGATAATGAGTAGGTTCAGGTTGCCATTTCTGCCTAAGAGGAGCATGAATAAAGTAATAATATTACATCTCCTATGATATTCAAGTCAGTCTGAACCGAGGGACAGCAAAACGAAGGTGAATACAGTCAGGAGCGAAAAAATGATCAAAATAATTTCAAGTCAAAATCACGCTGACCGTGACCCTGCTATGTGACGCCCCGTGTGTCCCAACCGTTTCAGGATGTAGCTTGCGGAGTCTGAAATGGCTGGTCACGAGCCTATGTTATGGGTATAAGGAGGTGGAGCAACACTCGGCTCAAGTCCACCCTCTGATTGATTCAACTCGTGTAGAGCTTGAATTTCTGTGTTCAATCGGATGTTCTCTGTCAGCAGCACCCTCGTCAAGTCTGGTGACACATCACCAAAACTGACACGACCAAGTCCTCAAGATTCCATCCAAATTTGGCTCAAATCTGCAGAATATTCCAAGATTTGGGCAATATTCTGCACAATTGAGCCAAATCTGGGCATCCCTCTGCAAGAGGCAGCCAAACCAAACCTAATTCTGCAAGGGGTGAGCAAATCTGGGAAAATTCTGCAGTCGCTACCCAAATCTGGGACATGTTCAGCAGAACGTAACAATCTCCGGCAGTATTTGATCGGATCAAAACTCTTGCTGTCTGATGTCGCTGAGGTCAATAAACACATTGAGGACCTCTCTAGTTAAAAATGCCACCATTCAAAAATACTTTGCTGCAGGGAATCTTGTGGTATATAACGCACAGGTGGTCAATCCCTTTATGCTCCCTCGTGGCTCAGTTGGTTTAGCGCGTGCTTCACATGTGGCCTCGCCGAACGTCCGATGTTCGAGTTCCGCCTGTGCCGCATATCTGACCTCCGTGTTCAGGTACACGCCCTGGCCTCGCCGGCTCTCACGTGACGCATGCGGCGTCAGTTGTCTTTTATAACACTTGACGACCGACTAAATACTGTGGGATATTGTCAAATTCTGCCAACTGTGGCCAAATCTGGCACATTCTGCAAACTGAGGGAAAATTCTGCAGAACCTGACCATATCATGCAGATGGTAGGTAGGCATTCGCTGGTTTTTGGTCCAGTTTTTTGTTCTGCCTGCAGACCGTCACCACTTCCTGCAGAACAGGACCGATTCATGCATGGAATGGTCAGGTCAGTTTTGGTGATGCAGTGGTGACACTGCATTCAGGTTGCTGAATGAATCTCCGCGGTCTGTGAGATGACTTTCCAGCTCGACTGGTTGACTTTGCCGCTCTACATCAGGTGCGAGGTTCAATGGTTGCATTGAAAAGTTTCGCCTTGAACGTTGCCGACGCAGGTGGTTCCATGCGAATAAACCACCAATGATCGCCACAAGTGCTAGCAGGACCACGAAGATGGCAATTCCGGGACCCTGCTTTGAGCTGCGGACTGTGAGTGATGTCGAGCTTATGAGATTCTGATCCAGCATGATTGTGGAAGGGCTTGAGCAGCGTTAGTGACAATCATTAGTTGTATGAATATCATCTTACAGGACAGAGCTTATGCTGGTTGGATCTTGGATTCTGCAACTTTTTGAGCAGTTGAGTGGGTGTCGCCTGTCCAACAGCAGTACGCACACTATGGGGTGAGCCGGATCAGAATTGGATGAAACAATGAAATTGTGTCTGAAAACAAAGATGAGAAAATTAATGGTTGTACATATTGCCAGATCTTGTTGACATGGATGAGCTGTGAGAGATACTGAGCTCCAGTCACTGGATCACATTACAGGACAGAGTTGGTCACGGAAAATCCCCGTCGACCTCTGAGCAGAGATGTTTACCACGGTGACATATCATCGTTTGCTCCCACAGCAGCGATGTATCCGGGACAACAAGGGCCAAACACCAAGATGATATGATGGGAGAGAAACTCACCCAGACTCATCAAACCCCAATCTATCTGCACAGGTACTCAGACCATAGATAAATGTGTTGTCCTAGACACCAGAATCAGTGCATTCCAAGAAGGTGTAAGAAGTGGGAAAGAAAGAAAGAACAATGTTGAAGGAATCCTGTAATCAGAAGAACAAATAGCTAGAAGACAACCTAGGCACCAATGTAAGAATAGACCAAAATTTGACGACTCACTCGAATATAAAAGCGCAACCTTGCCAAATTTCCATCGATAATGCTTGAATAGATGAATGGGATGCTGCTAACATCCAAAGGTGTAGAGAAGGGGTTTTTCGTGGCGATCATGGACACAGAAGATCCGAAACGAAAGGATAACAAGCGAGATAGGATAAAAGCTAGACGCATCCTGGGTGATCTCTATGGTGCACAAGTCTGGATGTATCAGACAAGGTCAAATGGATTCGTGGAAAGGAGATGTCTCAGCTCCCGCACATAAATTTAAATGGTCCATTATCGGTGTTTCTATGCCGCGAAGCTGCGGATCAGTTGACAGCTGATTTTCGAAGTAGCTCCACAGGGCTTTCATGAAAAAATCAGTAGTCATAGAGATGATGATAAATAATACAAGCTTTAGGTTCCTCCCTTCGGTAGGATGGCTCGCTCCGCTCGCCACCTACCTCCGGGAGGAACCACAGCTTGTTTTTGCTTATTATGAGGGACTGGATAGAAAAAGAGCCTAATATATTTCAATTTAGCAATACCTTTGGAAATACAATATTGCGTGTTTTAGAATCCTCTCTCTAAGGCTTGCTTTGACCAATACCTTGATCCATTGACTGGATGTATATCATGCCAGCTGGAGCATTATTGGCTATGTTATACAAAGATTATCAATCAAAGAAGCTGTCACATACCACAATGACACCATGGCCCCTTGTTGGGAACGATGGGGGAAGAGCTCAAACATCTGAATCCACATACATGAAAGGATCTTCACCCTGAGGACATTGAGGAACAGTAGGATTTATCTCTGGAACTGGTTGGGGAATATGTTGGTACTGAAGGGTAGTGATGACATGATTGTCTCTCTCAATCTGACAGTGTTCCAAGTTGGTTTGGTGCTGTGAAGCTGTTAGTGGAGTCCCCCTAAAATTATTAGATGGTCAGTTTGGTTAAAAGTTCAATAATCAAAGTATCTACAGTCAAAGCAATGGCTTTGGAATATGCACCTCTGCTTGCCACCTACCTCCAGGAGAAACCACAGCTTGTTTTTGCTTATTATGAGGAACTGGAGAAAAAAGAGAGCTTGATATATTTTAATTCAGTGATACCTCTGGAAATACAATATTTGGTGGTTTAAAGTCCTCTCTAAGACTCTCTTTGACCAATACCTTGATCCGTTGATCCTGGATTTGAAAATATGTCATTACATACTGGTGGGTTTCATGTTCTGATAACTGACAAAGGGGGAAGGGCCTGGACAGCTAGCTTGTCCATCAGCATCCACATCCATGAATGGATCATCGCCCCTGGACCCTGGGGAGCAAAACTTATATCAGGGACTGGCTGAGGAAGCTGGTGATGTTGTGGAGTACTCATAACATGATTATTTCGCTCATTTTGATGTTCCACATTGTGCTGGCACTGCGGTGTTGTTGGAGGAGTCTCCCTAAAATATTAGACATCAAAATCAGTGAACAAATCTAATATAACAAATAAAATTGTCACATACATGTCATTTACTGCTAAGAAATTGACCTTGCAATATGAACAGAAGGTGTCATTGAGATCCTGCATTGTATGAGCTTCAGCAAGTGAAATGAAAGAGGAATTCATACCTCAAAAAGATGCTCAAAAGGGTAGACTTGTCAAAACCCAGTGATTGAATACAGAAATGTCAATTCAGAGTGAAAAAACTGCTGAATTTCACAGTTTCTGATTGGGAATGATGCCTTACATAAGCTTCAAAAATCGAAATCAGACAAAGAACATACCTCCAAACAGCTTGTACAGGACAGATTTCCTAATATCCAGGAAATCAGAAGAAGAAACAGCAACAGCAATCCAAAGTACAACTCTGGATTGCTATTGCCCACAGAAGAGAACAGATCTAAGCCCAAAAAAGCGAAATCAGATAAGCAGTAGGTCTTTACAGACAGCCAATAAGCTGGCCACAGTGGATAGAACAGCTAAAAGAAATAGGACTGCAAAGGTGAACCTATGCAGAGCTGGTAGCTGTTAATAAAGGGACAATTTCAGATGGCTGGATGGCTGTGGAGAAGGAAATACGGACATAAAAGCTTGAAGGACAGGCCTCATGGTCTGTCCGGAAGTTTCCGCGCCATGCCGGCGCCAATTCACTGTAACTTACTTGGGTCCAACGTACAGCTACGTCTCACGTGATCTAGATTAGCTAAGCAGGCACCGTTGAGAGAAGAGATACATAAAGAGCACAGCAGAAGTACAAAAGTGGCTAATAGTCAATGGAAAAGCAGTAGCTGACACTGCAAACACATTATTGCACAGAGAAGGAACAGGTTTTGGACAATCGAGCAGTCCCGCAGTGGGCGCTGATTCAGCGCTTGCTGCCAATTTGAACCACGCGTGATTCGGCGCTAAATCCTGGGCGCTCGCAAGGCTTATGTCAATTAAAATAATTTGTCATCATTAATGGGGGTGGGCATCCGCTGTCGGGTCGGAGTACGCTTAGTAATGACACAGCCACATGATTTTCTGTCCGACCACCTTTATGGACCTGTGAGAGAGCATTTATCATTCTGTTATCTCTGGCACCGTGGAATGTGCTGAGAGCATTTGAGAAATATCAAGAGACATTTTACATAGCAGGTGCAAAAATGTGACCCAATATCGTGTCGACGCGACGTGTTTGTCACGCTGTCACATATTGTCACTCACTAATATAAGCCGATTTTGTGGTACAGATTATACCGGACATGGCCGACTTCCGGTCAAATTTCCACTATTAGATGACTTTTACATCTAAAATGAAGAAATTGTTAAAGTGACTACGGGCCGCGACCCGATTTGCCTCAGATACAGATCATTTTGGCGCCGATATTCCTTCCGCATACAATTCTTTTTAACAAAATGTTCATTTATGCATTTAAAAAAATATCGTCTATTACATCTGACAGGGAATGAGAAAAATAGCCTATAATGTGTACCGGACAACGGCCTCTGCCAAAAACTGTGGCTGTGCTGTTTGTCAGCGAACTCCGACCCGACAGCGGATGCCCATCATTAATCATCATTTGTAATGGTTTCAAATGATTTCAAATAATTTGTCAGCTCACGTGTCTGAGCTCTTTTCTAGTATGGATTCATTGCCTCCACAAACACCGGGCGCATCAGCCAGGGCACTGGAAAACCAGAGAAAACCAGTGCGTTGAACGAAGTATTGATGCACTGATGCACTCGTGGTAAAACAGCTGTCACACCGGCGGCTGTCATGAATCACATGCAATAATTGTGTACCGCATAATTTTGGTGACAGATCCGAGAAAGCCGCTTGTCTATATATATATTTGGTCGAATTGTCACACACAAATCTTCTCATGCCATGCTGCCGCAGCTCGAATGGAGAAAGTGCAAGATTGAGCAGTCTGTTTTGACGACGTCGGATGAAAAAGGCCCCAATCACCACTACGAGAACCACAAAGACTCCAACAACACTGCTAGCTATAATTGCAGTATTTCCGGGCCTACGGTAGTGTTTTCAGAGCTACATGAGCGACTGGGAAGAAATCACTAACACGGATTTATGTGTCTAAACTGATGATGAAGAGCTATATAGAGTTAGCTGGTATCTGAACTCCGTGGAAGATTGACTCATATTGTCGTACAGTTAGATGGTGGATCCCCGATTCGAATGTCCTTGGAGGTACCGGCTAGTAGACTGAAACTACTGGTACTGCAATCATGCCCTGCCAATATTACAGACACACGAATGATTTCGAAGGACATGCGAGAATGGTGCTACAAAATAGACTCTGGTGGTTCAATAATCAGAATTGCCATGTCTTTGAACAGACCAGCGAGCTCCTACCCGAAGACATTCAGTGGTGGCATTGTCGGACCGTGGCAGATTCATCCATTGCCACTGGGTCTTGGCTGACTCTGACTGACAAGGTGAAGACATCCAGGGAGCGGTGTCTGGAATTCCACTGAATCAGGACAATTGCGCCAATACAGTGACAAGCATGCCTTGGTGACACGGAGAGAATGATAATTGCAGTCACAAATGAGCGTTCCAAGCTGAACCTACAAATTGGATGAGTCTGTGATGTCTTGCGCTATAGATTCTGATCATGAGCTCACAGACGGAGGTAGAGCACAATGAATGGTATGAACGTCAACACCAGGGCTAGAAAGAGTGGTATATGAAACAGATTGGTTGGCTGTATGCCACCAGTGGGGATAGAGGCCACTCTCTCGGTGGCAATTACAAGTCCCCACAAGTTGAAGTCCTAGACAGTGACCTCAATTGACCTACTTGGGGAATTGACTTCAATCTGTACAAGTCCTCTATCCACCCAAACTCTAATGTTTACAAGTTCCAGCATTTGATTAGCCAGCAGAGCCAACAATAGCGTATCAACAGGTTGAGACTCGACTAACCGGTAATGGGCAGGTGTGGAAGTAATATGTATATATTGGAGTAGGAGCTTGATGATGAGATGGAAGAGAAATTGAGGACTGGTATCGACGGTGAACCTCAAGAATAGAGTAAACGGCCCGGTCAAAAGATCCCGGAATAGATGAGAAAACAGTCACGGTTCTATGATCTAATTTCGCTTCAGGCCAACAAACGAGCCAATAAATAGGACTTGTAACAGGTCGAGGACTGGTCGAAGCATACTTGTCACGTAATTCCAATACAGCTCAAGGATCATTCAACGAACAACCGAGAAACATAGGTAAATCAGCGCGACAAGCAGGAAGATCCAATTTGTTACTACTAGTACTACAGTCTTTGAATGTATTTTCACTGCTCTGATACCTGAATGTGAGCATATGACGGCGGTGGAACATCGGTGACTCCGAGTGCCCAATTCGAGCGGTTCAAGTCGCGCAGGACTTGTATTTCTGTGGTCAATCTGATATTCTCACTTATCACTGCCCTTGTGAGCTCGGATGACGCATCGGGGACGTTGTTCAGTGAAGCTTCCGAGTCTGCGGGTTGCCTTTCAATGTCGATTACTCTATCTCGTACGTCGCGCTGTCTCCTTATCCGATCCTTTTCGGATGGGATTCCCGGACTAGTTGCAGTGATGTCCGGGGGCGTGTTCCTGAGGTTTAAGCGACGCTTCCTCGATGCGAATACTAGGATCCAGTGATGGATTCAGGTTTGAAACTTCGAGAAGTATCACCGTGAGGAACTCACCGCTTCTGGGGAATGGGCTCCGAGCTCCTTTGTTAGGTGGAACATAGGGAGAAACTGCAGAATACGGCAATCCACTGCGACGACGACGCCGCATTACGTAAACAAAGATGATCACTGCGAGGACGGCAATGGCCCCGACGATGCTCCCGAGTATGACTGCAATATTGCTGGGTCTACGAGATGTTGTTGAGAAGGACGAGTTCGTGGGGCTTGGATTCTGCATCACAGTTGAAGAAGAGCTTCGACCAGTCAGTGCAATAACACGTCCGTGGATGATACCTACTACGAGATGGTGCCTGTTACGGTTGAACCCACGATGCTAGAACTAAACTATTTGAATAGTCATTTCTTTCACTGAATCAATGAGCCTCACACATTGGTCTGGAAGGATTTCCCGCCGCTAAGTGGCCCTGCAATTGCGGCGCTCTCGCTATGATCCTCATCAGTTTCTTTGCTAGGGTTGTTTGAAAGGAAGTGCACACGTCGATAATTGAATTGGAGCAGGATTTGATGATATCAGTGTAATTGAACCTTTTCTGAGAAGATGATGAGTGTGAACCAATGGACACACAGTGAATTGTTCTACGTAATGGGCAATGTTTCTGTCGGTGTTGAGGATTGTCTGATTGATCTTCAATGCCTATGACCTGATTGAGCTGGAGAAGAAGCACTGACACTGTTTGGAGCGTGTTGGATGATGACAAGGAAGACCTAACTGAGTAGTTAGCCTGTGCCATCAGAAATCCAGGACAAATAGACCAACAGCTGGGTACTGCTACCTGGTAAACCGGTGACTTTGAAGCCCTTGGAAGTGCCCAGGGGGTTACCGCTACTGCGATGGGCCTCAACGGGCAATACATACTCCGAACTGGACGACATACGTAGAGAATGCCACTATAAAATAGGTTCTGGTGCTCAGCGTCAGGGTTCAGATAGCGTCGAGCGTGGTGACATTTGACTCACCCTGGGGTTCTCAGTGGCGGTGTTGTTGCAGGACCTTCTAGTTTCCCTCCAGTTCGATTCACTGTGGCAAATTTATCGACTGCCCCTGCATTCTGTCCCACAGCCAAGGTGAACACAATGGGGTCGAAGTTCTCGGCTGCCCACTGAACACCAACAGTTCTGCCGACGGCAATATCTCCAGAGAGATTGAAGACTAAAACTGCTGAACTTCTGAGAGGGATCCTACAGGTTTGATCAGTCTACAATGCCTATAGGAAGATTCAAGGAAGCTCACAAGCCAATGTAGAGCAAAAGGAGGGGTATAATCATCGGGGGTATGAAAGGCTCAAGATTAAAGGGTTCTGTAGAGCTGATATGTCGCTATGTCAGGTACATTCCAGCTCTCAAAGACAGACACATGGTTTAGGCAGATGCTCCCCGCCGATCTGTCAATCCCGAATGTTGAACAGGCGACGTCCATAGATAGCAGTCTGTGATGTCTATGATCAACTTTGATACACAGCCAAGGAGGCTTCGCAGACAAGAATAGACCGTGCAACGGGCCGAAAATGCGCTCCAGACTTTCACTGCACATTGTGGAACCTGCAACATTGAACGAAGGGATTAACCCAGCTGGTCTGTCTGATGAAAAGAATCACTGGTTGTTCAGCTCAAGCGGGGGGAGTAGGGCTCCTCACCGTCCGTCGACGGGGACGGCCGTCACAATGACGGGTCACGACGGGTACGGTTAGGACTCTACCCGTCCGTCGACGGGGAGAGTCAGCTCTCAGACGGGACGGGATGGGGTATTTGACGGCCGTCGACGGGGGTACGGGTTCAAAAAAAAATTGGGAATCAAGACAGACTACTATGAACTAATGGTAAAGATAATGGTCACGGAAACACCCGAGTAATGTTGTAAATTTGCCTTGGAGTCCTATCTAGACATATAACCTACTCAGCCAATCTAAACCTGGTGAAGGACAAAGCCATGTCCAAAGTTGCACGTGTCATGATTGCCCAATTTGGATGAACGGAGTTTGCCGACCCTTACTGCGCACAATTTACAAAGAACAAGGTATACGATTGAAACATCTCTTGGCATCTCTGGACGCTGTTTTAGGTCATTTTCAGGTCATCTTTTCTACCCGTCGACGGCCGTTTTGGACGGGTACCGACGGGTCTATCCGTCCCGTAACCCGCCCGTCTGATGCGCCCCAAAATTCCAAGACGGGACGGGGACGGAACCCGTCGTTCCGGCCCGTCATCCGTCAGGGACGGGTACGGTGAGGAGCCCTACGGGGGAGAACCAGAGTTGGCGAGTGACAAATGTCCAGCGCGTCCCGAGGACTTGATAGCTATGATATATCAATGTTACCTCAGGCATCTGAGTCATTAGTCCAACTCAATTAAGGCAGTATTATTTTTTTGTTTTTTTTTGATGCAATATATCGGCGTAGCCGAGATCAAATTTGTCACCATCGGTGCGCACGGACCAGGTGATTATAAACCCTAGTTGTGCAATTTCTCGTCGTAGTTGAAGATTGCGAGAGCTTTTAAAGACTCATTAATGCTTGGGGTGGTACTTGGAAATGTTTGCATGGCAATAGTAAGCATCCGACTTGATGCAAGAGCAATAATCCTGGTTCAACACGTGCATCGTCACTGTCCAAATCCGGCGTCGGCTAGCTTCGGCTACAGCTGATATTACATCAAATAATACAAAAAAATAATACTGGCTTAATTGAGTTGGACTATTGGAAAGCTGAGAAGCACACGGAAGTTGCTGAATAAACGGTCAGACTATGAACATATGATGGTGGGAGTGTCTGAGTGATTCAAGTCACGCAGACCCCGTATTTTTGCATTCAGACGGACAATATCGGCAATCAGTACCCTGGTGAACTCCAGTGATCCGTTGGGTATGTCCTGTTGATGTCCTGGAGCGCAGCCTCTGAGTCCGCCAGCTGTCTTTCAATATCTACAGCGTGAGCTTGTAAGTTGCGCTGTCTTACTGTGTGTAGTACTGGAGCTGTATCGCCTGTGGGTGGGAGCTTTTCTGAAGAAATTTGACCGAGATTGTTGTTCAACTCAGTCGACCAGCCGAAGCCTGAAATTAATCAGAATGTGAATGGGTGGAGCACATGATAATATTCAAACTTGCCTCGTGGAATGCTTTGTAAAATGGGACGCTCATGGGCGGTCACCAAAAGATTGCCAGTGGGATAGAGGCCAACCATTCTGGTGGCAGAGACGAGTCTCCCTTTCCCTGTTCTCACTGACAACTCTACTTGGTCCTGTATTGTAAAGCAGGTGCTATTCCATTGTGGTTAACAGGTCGTGATGATGTTCAGGGGTATGGTCAGACCGCTGTAGGCCACGTAGAAGGATTTGAGGTCGCCACTAGCATTGACGAGGGACTCTGAGGCTGTTGAAGATCGTTGGACCCAGATTATGACCCCTGCACAGGCTGTATCGGCCGCCCATAGAAGAGTAGGCAATACAATGATGAGGTATCGTCGGTAGTAGACCACCCAGCACCGGTAAATCTAGAATAATTCAGCAACCTCCTCGATTCAGTGAATATCGTACAAAGATCCCGTCACCTGCGAAGATTGCAGCGAAGGCGCAACTGGACTGCAAGCACTGTGGCGTTAGCGAGAAGTTGGTCAGAAAATCTAGCCGTGTGGGCGCGCCTTGGCAAGATTCACCCAATCCGCGACAGTCTGGACTGAAAGCGTTCTTAGCGCAGTGATACTCTGATACATTCCGAGAACCACTGCCGATGAGGATGCGCAGAATATAGTCAAGGTAGCGAGTACCAAAGGCTAGTGAATGGATTTCAGAGAGCGTATTCTACTGGCTTCCCCATTCCAGAGCAGAATTTGCATCGTCGGGAAGAAGGAGACTAGATAAATCCCATGGAACAAGATGAGCATGAACGTAGCAATGAGTTGTGCCTCCTCGATCTTCAGCATGATGGTATAAAGAAACGCTACCCGTGTGGATCGGGCCCGCTCCTAGGCTCCAGCGTCTTTGAAATAGGTTCGGCTTCAGGGTTCTGATGACATTTCTCCTACTACTGTCCTTTCACCGCCGACTGCGGAAGAAACAGACTGAAAGGTTATACCTGCTCAATGTTAAATACAATGTTGCGAGCTTCTTGACGGATCCTCTCTGGGTGAGAAGAGATCTGCGCTGGTATTGAGCGACCATAGAGCTCGGACGGAGGAAACGAGGCGGAGCAACTATGTTACCGAATGAAAGAAAGATCTCCGGAGTAAGCGTCACAACACCATAATCTCGAATCTATGCCGAATGGAAGAGCATCAATCCGAGTAGTCCTGAGTCCTTTCGACTTACACTGTTGCGAGAATGATCCAGTGCTGGGACGTAGGGGGTTTCAGACCAGAAATAAGATCGTCAAGTCAACTTCTGCCGCGGATATCATTGATCCCAAACCAGTGCAGTGAGAGAACGGGAATGTACATTCTGACTGATCAAAGCGGAACTTCACTGGGAGCGAAGGCCCGTTTGTCATTACCATTCAATTCAATGTCGCACATTCCAATAAGTCGGCTGTACTAACCGATGGCTGAAATCAAATACTAGAGTGAATTCAGACATGCTTATCACCGTATAAAGCCGTAAATCATTTCCCGGAAGCCAAACAACTGCAAGCGCGTCTCGTCACGTGTTTATCTCCGAACACCGACGAAGGCGGAAAATCAAAGACTGACGAAGACATACCATTGCTTTCTAGGTCAAGTTTGTTCACAAAGCGTTAGTGGAAATGGGGTATATTCACTGGACAGTGGATACATGGATGCTTCACTGTGTGGATATATAAGGTGGTGGAGCATCTGTAATTACAGAGCCGGAATCTGACGAAATCAGGGAGCGTAGACGTTCGATCTCCGCGTTCTGCCGAATATTCTCTGTCATGAGTGCGCGCGCCAGCTCTGGTGATGGCACATGAGACGTGGTTGGCATGGCGGAATGAGATTCTACGCGCTGCTTTTCATTGTCGTCAGCCCGGAACTCGAAGGTATGTTGCCTGCCTGTTGGTCGAGTTTCCGACATCGAGACGGGCCCAAGTCTCAACTTCTCAGTGGAACTACGAGATGTGATTTCATATGTGGCCCCTGGATTGGAGTCGAATGCTGATACCATTGGTTAGTCAAATGGGTAATCTCTATGAATGTCAGATCGCTCACTATGAGGTACTATGACTCCGCCTTTGATATCGTCCAACAGTGCTGGACGATTTGGACCAGCTTCAAAATCAGGCACTGCTGAGCGCTTCCTCCGCCGAATACAGAAGAACCAGAGTAGTCCCAATAGCAAACAAAGGAATACTCCGCCGAAAATGCTGCCCACAATAGCTCCAATGTTTACTTTGACCGCCGATCTGAATGATGAATCAGTGCTGGATTGATGTTAAGGGAGAACGAAGTACTGTGGGATCGTTTCAGGTCCTGATGTACCGTTGCTGGTACCCGTGAATATGGCTGGGACTCCAGTACTGGTACGGGAGCTGCAAATGTCTGTGATTAGATGTCTGAACTGTTCATCAGGAATCAAGTCGACCTACGTGGCTCCAACTTTCCCCAAGCCTGAACTGACCGGACATGAGACTCAGAAGTGCAATGATATGATGCACGTACGGCAACGAGGACGTGACACCAGAAGAATGGGACGAGAACCTTGTAGAAGTATATGTCAGTTGATCGGACAGATATGGAAGACGAACGCGGAGGTGCCGGCAACGGAGGTTAACACCTGAAAGGCTGTCTGGGCCAGAATGACGTCCCTGTTGGTATCATTGGCTAGGAATCAAAGGAGAGAAATTGATTCCTACGATTTAATGTCAGGCCTGGCTGATAATGCATAGACACTCAATGTAAATGAGCTTTGGCTTCCACAGAGCAGTGGAATAAACAACTCACCCAGGAGAATGGATTCCAATGTTCAATTGGCCATCAGTATCTGTGCCGCTTAGAACCGCCATCCCTCCCTTATTATCGTCCGCAATCCAAACTAGACTGAAGTTTGGATCAGTGCTGTTTTTTGACCATGTGCAGATGACCGGGTCTGTCTGGGAAAGAGTCGCAGGAACAGATATGGTTAAAGCTGCTGACCAGCCCCACTGGCTACAAGATTTCAGTGTTATGAATAAACAATGACAAGGGATTTCTGAAGTCGACGTACATCAGCAGGAAAGCCGTACCAATGCTCCAGAGCATGGGGGTCGAGAAAGAAAAGGGAGAAAAGAAAAGAAGAACAGGAACACAATTGACCCGAGTCCAAAAAACCAAGTATATAACGCCATCGGCTTCCAAGGTTACGATCTATCCACTACATAGTATGTCAGAATGACACTTTTGATTGAAATGACTCACCTGTCATTGAACGCAGTATGAACCTCAAAGCAAATATATAAAGCCGGGATCCCAGGCTACGTCGAGTCTAGCCTGGGGCTTCATGTTAAGTAGCACTTGCTTACAACATCAGCTTATATAATTCTTTCGCCTGACAAGGTGAGGCTACCTCGAAGCAAGCGAGGCAGTGCACCATGTGACCGATGTCAATAAATCATGTTGGTGAGATCCTGTTTATAGAAATTGCTGCCCCAACGGAGTTTCCCTGGGTTGTGGTGAGCCTTTGTGGCCCATATGAGACAGTCCCGAAAGCCCATATGATCCGACTGTCCGTTGACCATTGAGATGCTGAGGTGTCCGTGTCAAAGTGAAAAGATCCAACGACATGGGAGATGGTGTTCTGGGAAGCAGCCCTAGTCGATGGAGACGAGCATAAATCTCTGAAACAGGAGTGTTCTGGTTAACGACTACATAGAATCAAGACATCAGCTCAAGTTGAGAAACTGACAGCATACTCCTTACCCATAGGTATTGTCCTGTCGGAGACACCAAGCACGAAGATAGTGAACCTTGGAACACGGAAAAGGGCTCGTAAACGACGAGGTGAAATGAATGTGAAATGTGAGCGGTGGCGCCGGTGGTACACAAAAAGTTCAAGTATCAAATGAAAACGAAACAGTGCCGGATTCACAGTTTGCGCTTCAAATCATATTCAACACTAATGAAGACAATAATGAAGGATCTCACCAATAAGAAGTAAGGTCCCGGAGATAGCTGAGATAATGAAAGGCAGCCCAAGGGCTAGATCGAGGGATGAGGCGGTGTTCAAGACCAATGAGCGCACACAGCAAATTTTTAGCAAAAGGAATAACAGTAGCACAGGTGCCATTGCGAGAATATAGGTCAGCATGACCCAATTCTGAGTATGATTGGCAATGGTGACATTAACGGTCGCATGGAGGGATCCACGGCGTTGGTCTGGAGGCTTTGTGCTCACATTAGGGTCGTTCACAGTACCGATTATTGGTCAATTATTGGTCAATTATTGATTATTTTTGAATAATTGACACATGGGCTGATTATCTAAAAATAATCAATTATTGCGCTTGATTAATCGGTTGCTGTTTGTTCCGACTTTTCAAACTCCGCTGGTCGTCGAATCCTTTCGTTTCACCACCATCATGACCAGCAGCAGCCTTGCCCTTTCCTGCTGCCCTTAAGCGTTGCCTTCTTGAATTCTCATTCGAATTCTTCCCTCTCTTTTTACCAATCATGGCCCGCGAAACGACAACCGATACCACCAGTGACCCACCCAAAAAGCGTCGCTCTGCCGATACCACTTCTTCCCATCTCAGTCATCGGTCTCGCAAGGTCAACGTGAGGTGCCCACACAAGATAATGCTGATATTGTATTCAGCAACAATTAACCTTCTTCCACCAACGGCAAGGCTGCGCCTCATGTCAATTGGAAAAAGGACCTGTCGTGAGGTGAGCGGGTCCTGCATTGGCTTGACGAGCACCCAGACCAATGTCACATGCCATTTTCCGATTCAACGGAGGCTGCGAAGGAGGAGGGCCAGGTCAAAAAGATTTCTTCATCCAGTATGTCTATTGTTCGCTCCATGGATTCTCTTGACCTTTCTCCCAGGCTCCATAAGCAATATCTTCAAGCAAATGCACTGAAGCTGGGCTGGAATATTTTCAGGTCACGGAAAGCAGCAACATCAGCAAAAAAACCAAAGGGATGATCATGCCTGATAAATAGACATTAGTCCTGGTCACCCACCATTAGGCCTGGTCAGGCATCTCAGACTGGCACCACTCTGATAAGGGTACTTTCTATTTGGTCAGACTGATAAGGTGCTGTCAGACTGACCAAATTTTGTCAGTCTGCCAATATTTCATCAGGCTGAGTGGCCTTATGAGGGACGGTCAGGCTGTGTCAAGCTTGAAGGAAATTTTAGAAAAAGAGGTTTCTGGCTGCTCCCCCATCTTGGGCACAGCCAGTATTTATGTATTATTTATTCAATGGCGGAGTTCACAATTCACCTCAGCAATTCAGGACCCAGTGAGGACGTGAAGTGGAATTAAATTTTACTCAGCTCAGATTTGAACTTGCGACCTCAGAGATCAAGCGGAGATCAAAATTGTTTAGATAAGTTAGCTACTACACTATGCGGACTTCTAATGACTCTGCCGGCCTGTTCCTTTTATGCCCTACTTCAGCTGCTCGAACCGCTCTCCCAGCCTGATTCTACATATTAAATTCTTTATACATCATGCCATTTGCTTCTATATCATTTATTTGAATGCTGAATTGCATGCTAGTCCATAAAACAAACTGCACAAGCTGTTTTCCATGGAACCGCTTCCGGCTTGTTCGGCTGACAAAACCTGATGGACATGCCGGTCGGCGATCACACCTGACATAGATGCCACTGTTCTGACACCTCTCTGACCAAGCTTGACAAGGGAGCGATCAGCCTGGTGAGCATCTGTTGATGCCTGAGCACAGTCTGTCAGACTTAGATCCTCTGCTCAGGAAAGACCAGACATGAATATTCTGACATGAATCTTATCATGCCAGATATCCCGTCGGCAGGCTGCCAGTGCCCGATAAATCCCGTCAGGCCTGATAAGGTTTGGTAGTTTTTGCTGATGAATATTTGAAACATTTATCTGTAAGTCATCGTGAAGTCTTCACGTCCTTATCTTCTTAAATTAACAACAGAGCAGGTTGAGCAAGATATCTCTTTTTAGCGGCATCACCACGGATAGTCTTGGTGTTGGTCCGGATCCTGGCTTTGGTGGCAGAAACTTTGCGATGGGCGGGGACAATGGAATGGGTGCAGGACCATCTCAGATAGAAGGTAATGTCTGTTTCTGGCCGTATGTCTGGTTTCGGACGTGGATTTATTTCATGTTCGTCATTCTTCAACAGTTTAATATATTAACCTTGACTTGCCACCACAATCATTAGTCTATCGTGGATAAATCTAATTAGTTGTAGTCAACATCGTCTCAAGGCACATCCAATCAATTGTATCAGCCACTGTTACATCATCCTTGACGTTCTGTGCCACTATACGGACTCTCAAAGAGCCATCACATAACCTTAAGGCAAATGGCGCGGAGCTTGGAAGCGGCAGGCTAGCCGAGCAAATAATCACAACTGCTTTCATCTACAAGTGCCCGATTATTGACCGATTATTGGCAAATTTCTAGTAGGGGGGTTTCACAGTAGCAATTATTAGGCTGATTATTTTTTGATTAATCATGCACTTTACTGCCAAACAACAATAATTGACCATTAATCAGACCAATAATCGGGCAATAATCGGCTACCGTGAACGACCCTATTGAGCGATGGAGAAGCAGGAAGGGCGTGTGAAGCCATGGAACAATCGAGTAAGGTCATGGATTAATTTGGAGGTCTTTTATACAGGTTTTAGCTTTCAGGGCAGACTCTTGCCAAGGAAAAATAAAGTTAACTCCAAGTCTTGCGCTAGAAGCAGCAGGGTCGACTGGAATGCATTAAAGATAAATTGATTGTGGCGCTAAGCACCATAATGGACGGAGAAGCTGGAAAGCTGGTCAGAACTATTGATTGTGAGAGGTTTGAATAGATAGCCAGCCTATTGACCTAGAAAAAGGGCACCATGGAGAACTGAGCGGTCATAACATGATGTTTGCTGTCGAAGAAATGGCTGTGACTGGTGATGTAACAGCGTGACTTTTGAATCTAATTCCAGACGACGGCCCGCGCCGCAGTAAACGTGAAATTGGCGTGAGTTCCCCGTGGCTTTCTGATCATTTCTGCTCGCTAATTTCAACAAATTTTGGACCCGTCAGACGGCCGTCCCAGCCGTCTTTTGACGGGCAATGACGGGTCAAATTATCCGTCACCCGTCCCGTCAAGTCTTAGCCCAACGAAGGGACGGGACGGGACCCGTCCCCGTCTAACCCGTCCCGTCAAGCCGTCCGGGACGGGGACGGTGCGGAGCCCTATTTGTGGGCTCAAGAATGGGAGTGTGCAATATCAGCAATTCATGTGAAATTCTATATCTCTATTGGGAATTTTTATGCCCAGGGCTCCCTAGTGCCATGGCAGCTCCCGCAATTCAAGTTTTCCTGACGAAGGAACCCAGGTTATAATGTCAGTCACATTGCTGAAGACAAATAGTCAAACAACAATCAAGTGTATAAACCCAGAATCACGAACTCAATGTCTAGCTACGAGGATAAGAAGGCAGTGGATTAGTTGTGAGCTCCGGCCCCCAATCCGAACCATTAGAGTCAAGTATTTTTGATTCTTTTTGATTCTCTTCATTCACACGTGTGATCTCTGTGATCAGAGCTTTTGCGAACTCTGGGGAAACACCAGGTATGTTTCCAATCGAGTTGGTGTTCTCATTGGACCCGTAACTGTTCAACAAGATTCGAAAGCTGGTAACCAATGGATGAATCCGCAGGGGCTCGTATTTGGCACTGAAGGCTGGCCTCTAACTCACTGGTATATCACCGAATCAGATGAACATAGATCAGAAAAAGTCCTTGCATAGCGACATAATCATGATCTTCCGATCCCGTAGTCGAGCATTGGGAAAAGGGATCCCACACTCTGTGACCTGAAAGTGATGCAAGATAATGGCGTGTTGCATGTCAGACTGCGACATGATTGTCGTGGAATAGGGTCTAATGTGGTGTAGTATAAGCCTTTGTAATTCTCACGATTTGGCCAGATCAGATTTAACTCCATTTATTGAAAGATTCTTCCAGTACGTTCCATTACATTCCATTACCTTCTATTACATTCCATTACATTCCACTGCCTTCCAGAACTTCCAGTATTTAGGTATATAAGATCAAGTACCAGTACCGTTAGGAACCACTTACCTACCATTTGAACCAGCTCTTTAGCTCTTTAACCAAACATCTGTGTGAACACCACATTCTCTTCTCATCAGGCTATTGTGACGCCTTGGGCTCCTGTACCTTGACTTACCAAACCTTTAGTGATGCCGTGGGCTCCGTAAGGTTTGATATCCATCCCTTCTCATCAAGCTACTGTGATGCCGTGAGCTCCTGTACCTTGATTTATCTGACCTTTAGCGACGCCCTAGGCTCCGTAAGGTCTGATCTCATTTGATTCTGACTCTCACATAAGTAAGACTCAAGATTGAAAGAACTGCAGTATCTATTTGTAACAGATACACGACAATGATTAAGATGCACTCTTTCCAAACAAACCATCCGAACCAAAGAGATGGATCCGATGAGGGCCAGTACAGTAATGACAGGAGGAGATAGAAAAGTGACGTGCTCGTCGCCGAGTCCTCGACATCAATGAACTTGGATTGCGTGGAATACAATCAGCTGTGAAGAAATGACAACTGGAAGGCAGTGGCGGAGATGGTTCGGCACTTGAATTCAATTGCCCATTGATGCCGATGCCTCTGCTATCAATCATCCACGTACAGTATAGTATTATACTTGTGATGTGACGGTCACTGACTGACCGATAGATAAGATTAGATTCATGATCCTTTCTCGGAGTCATTGGAGTCGCTGCCTTCGGACTCGAATGTTCTCTGAGATTCCATATCTTTCCATTTCATTCCGGAATATTCCGTTCTTTGACTCATTCAGTACTATATAAACACTTGTTACTTGCCTGTATTAATTATCATCCTTCAATCCTACATTAACTTACCCAAACTTGCATGAATTGCTTAAGTTGTGTCAGGATACGGGATTGGGGATTGAATCATCCATTCTCAAGGCTAACTAAGAATCTAAGACTCTAAGAACTCGCAGCAAGCCGCTACCACAATACTCCAGATAGACAATGCTTTGTTCACCGACTGCCGTACTCCAGACAATCTCTTCTGTGATTCCAAAGCCTCTGATACACTAGCCTTCAGTCAGCCAAGCTGGCTCGGGATAAACATCCAACCCTCCTTCATACAAAATCTTCAGCCGAGCCTGCAATTCCGGAGTGTCAATCACCTCGATTGGCTCGAACTGCAACTTCTTCAATTCCGAAACATCCCGACGACCTTCACTACGTATCAGGCTGATATATAAATGGTGAGAATAGATCACCGTCGAATAGACTCGAATAGACGCTGAATAGACGCCGAACAGACCCATATTCGAACATCAACATAGGTCACGCGACCTATTCGAGACCTAAGCGACGGCATATTCGGGACCTAGACGGAATCTATTCCAAGGCATTCGGACCTCGAATGGGCCGGGCCGTTAGAACCTCGAATAGGTCTCTACCCGGACCTACTCGGATCTATTCCGAGGTATTCGCACCCTTCCATATATCGGCCCGATACGTAGTGCTTGGCTGCCATTGTCGCCTCGATACCGCGATTCGATCATCTGAATGAGAAGACCCGCGACTTCGACGTCCAACTCTTCGAAGAATTTTGACTGTAAGGCTAAGCGGTGCAATCGCGGAAGGATGGGCAAAAATGCTGGGTTGGAGGAACAAATGAGGCGCCGGAGAACGGCTGCGAAGCTATCCCACCGCCATTCGAGCATGACGAGCTCATGAAGCCTCGGAACTTCTTCGAGGAACTCAATTAAGCCGGTATCTGCTGTCGGGATAAACCAGAGCTCGAGGAATGTCAAGGATCGGAGCTATGAGCTGCGAGCGAAAGGCGCAGGGCAATAGGCTCGTAACCAGCCTCTCTGACGGGGCAAGAGGCAAACCTCTCGTCAGAGAGGCTGGGATCACGGCGAATGCCGTGGCAGGTCAGTAATAAGCGCCGTGTGGGAAAAGCCGGTAGCGGCCGCCGGCAGGCGGCGACTTCCAGTGGACTTCCGGTGAACTCCGCTGCCTTGATAGTATGACTCAGCGGACTCTGCTGGAAGGCGGTGACCTCCACCGGAATCCATTGGAAGTTCAGCGCAAAACCAAACTCTGCTGGAGTTCACCAGAGCTCTCCCATAGGTCATTACAACTTCCACTGGGGTTCAGCGGATGTTACCTTTAGATTGACTTCTGCTGGAGTTCAGTAGAAATTCCATTCAGATTCACCTCTGTAGTGTCTGCCAAGTTGATATCTTCTCAACTTCCACTGGAGGTCAGTGGAGGACTCAACTAACATGACCGCCAGCAGAGTTTACTGAACTCCACCATATAAATCAGATACAACAATACCATTATGTTACATGTCCTATATTAGAATAGATGAACAGACACACAGGGGAATTGAAATCTGGGCTTTGCTGTTTAAATGAATCATAAACTTCAATCAAGGCAGATCTAGAATATTAAGCTAAACATCAGGATCTCTTGTGATACTTGACATCCACTGGAAGTCAGTGGACACCAAGTTCACAATCAGAAATTACTCTGTTGGCTTTTGAGCAGTACAGTCCATATCTAATTTTGGATGGTTGCTGAACTCCAGTGGACCACAAAAAGATTGCTCACCATCCTACTGAGTATATAGTAATGGACTGGTGATAGGATTGAGATACAGTGGAAAATGCTGCCGATGAGTTCCAGTGAAGTCCACTGGAAGCGTGGTGGAGGTCACTGGATGAAATAAGGAGGGTGACATCCTGTGACTCCTGCCAAAGTGTGATGGAAGCGTGACGGAAGCCGACGTCGGACGCCGACGGACGTCGACTTTTCCCAGGCGGGGCTTATGACTCTGGCAGGTTGCCTTTGGCGTGATCGATATGAGTCATGGCTAGGAGATGGGAAAATGTAATGACATGAACAATATTATACCGTATGACAGACATCGCCCACGTCATTGCTTCGATTTATTCCCAGCCGCCATGGCAGCTATCAGCGCCCCGACCGCGATGCAAGTCGACCTGGAATCCATCATCGACAGCTTCCAGGCATTATTCACGGCTGATCATGACATACTGAAGGATGTGTTTGCGAATCTACACGTTCCGCCAAATCTTTTGCCCTCGGCTGCTTTCTTGGATGCGCTAGATGACGAGCAGCACCGCATGGCGCTCAGAATGGGCAGCGCTTGGACCATCCGGGTTTCATGCGCATCAAGCTGGGGCTCAATCTCACGCTTGCGCTTGGGACCAGGGCATTGTTTGGAAAGGGAAACATCAGATTCTGCCTCAGAATCATCGCATAATGTCTGGCTATCGTCGAAATCTGATGCTGCTGTGGTGGAAGAAGCAATGGAAATAGATCTGGACCGCGGTGGCGACGGGTTTGCGCTGGGAAGAGGACAGAAGGGTGAAGAAAAGGAATTGGACGGTAGAATGGGAAATGGAATGAATGAGGTCACTGTCGGTCAAGGGTGACAAAGCAGATAATGCTCGCGGGCGCACAGGAATTGGGGGCAATGGTTTGCTGGCGGGAGCTGCCACCGCTGGTATCCTAGAGCGAAAGGGAACGGGAGGAGGAGCCATGAATCTGGATTTAGATTCGGTCAGCGGCAGACGAGAACCATCTACATGGGATAATGGGATAGGGAAGAAAACAGAAGGCTCGAGACCACCAGCAATATTCGTGGCTTTGGGATAGCTTTGGGAGACCTTATCACGGGAGAAGGGATGCAAAATGGATTTATTGGGACTATTTTGTGGAATGGCCATGGTAATCGCGTCTGCGACCGCTGTAAATCGACGAAGCTGTGGGAGCAGAAGCCTGCAGATGATGACGTGGCCAATGACTGTCATATCATATAATAGTATTCATGTCATCAGAAATTCCCATGTGCCAGCCATACGAGACCCACTGGTGGGTTTCGTTTGTTGGGTGATGATGAAAATTGTGGAAACCCGCATCAGCGCCCCCCATTAGGAAAGTCTGTCGGCGCTCAACCGATCCACAGCCACCGCTTCAACAGTCACGTGCTCTTGAATACGTGGCACTCAAGCCAGCGTCTCTTGCTTTGAGCGACCACAATGCATGCGTCAACGACGTTATACACTTCCTTCCTTCTTTAATCATGGCAATATGCTTCCAGTGTCATGCTGCTTCTCTCTGCTCACCGGCTCTGGACTCTTCCATGTCTCTTGGTCTCTCCTTGCCCAGTTCTCCGACCACGCCTTTATCGGCCGACAATTCCTCGAGCCTTGCCAGCTCTGATATTTCTAATGGCCCTCTTTTGTTGCCGTGTAAGCCTCGGCTCTTTATTTGTCATTTTCCCTTCGACCGTGGATTCCTTGCTGCTTTTCGGACAAATTGCATTTCATGGTGGATTTTTTTCTCTTTGGATGCTTGACCATGTGCTTCTGAATCAGATTTCCTATTATTTTTTCTTGTGGTGGCTTTTGTGCCTGTTTCTTTGCTCCCCATTTATGTACTCTCTCATGAATATGTATGTGTCTTGTACAAATCAGAAAAAGCATGGTCCCCTCATAGGATACTTATCTCTTAGTCTCGTAAACCAGCCTCAACAAATAATTCAGACAGTTGTTAATTATTGTAGACTTATCTCTGCAATATCAAAAGGTTTGAATTGGACACGTAAACAGCATTATGGAACTATCAATGATGGTGTCAACCACTGCTGGCTACTCAATCAACTGATCCATCTTGGGACAGCTATTCCAATGGACCAAGGGGTCTCGTACCTGCCGCTGCAAGTCGGCCTCTATGAACACTGGTGAGTCATATTGATCACGCCAGACTCTCTATCGAGAGGCTTGCCGCTCATAGAGAGTCGGTCACCGGACTAGCAAAGCAAGACAACTCCAGGGGATCCCATTCCTCGTTCGAAATGGTGAGAGATTCGAGTGCTGGAGTCGAGATATGAGCAAATAAGTCGTCGATTGAGCCCTTTACCCGATCCATTATGTGTATTTTGTACAGTTCATTGAGCGGAAATCGTTGGCTGAGAGCAAGTGTCGCTGAAAATCCGTCGGGTTTTGCAGCGCTCAGCGTGACCTCTTGCAGATTCAGACTCATGGAGAGTATCTGAAGAGCTGAAGACGCGATGACTTCGTCGCCTGCGCCTCCGCACTTGGTAATCGCGGACCATGGAAATTCGAAGCATCGGAGAATGTCGTCGATGTATCGCAGTGAAGGTGCCGGCAAACACCGTAAGTCCGACTGCTCTGAATTTCATTTGTATTACATTGTCCAATGTAGAGGCTGAGATCCTTCAGGTTATCAAGCTGACCTTGAATCGATGTCAAGGCTTCGATGTGATGGATATTAGAGAGGCATCCCTCCAGCGTGGTGAAGAAGCAAGGAAGAGCTGAAGATGTGGATGGTCCCCTGTAATCAGAGTCTTTCCCTCGTCATGAACAGATATGTCGAGCGGCAGCGACACAGATGCTCGAAAGACAAGGGCTAATCTGTCAGGGTTACAGGCGCTGATGTCATTGACACTAAATCTGTTCCAAAGAGTCGGTATAGGTGTGGCAATGAGGCGCCATCGACGTGAGACATGGACGAGCGACCACGGATTAGCACAGTGGTCCTGGGTCCAGCGGCAACCTGGAGGACCAGGGATTGCCTTCAAGGGAATAACGGAAGATTTCGCGAAATATCTCTGTTGGAACCTTTCGGACTGGGTGTATAATAGAGATGTGCGAGATGATCGCCTGCTCCAGGTGCCCTTTTTGGCACTCGAGTGAATCGAGAGCTGCACGCAGCTTTTGAATTCGACATTCTACGCTTCTGAGCTCCATCTGCCAGCTTTGGATGGTTTGGTGAACATAGCTGATTTCATCTGGAGAAGGGATCGAAGGAGGTGGATCAAACGAGAACTGGTCGCTGGCGAAATGAGCTCGACAAAAGCGTCGTTTTTGGAGCATTGAGCGCAGATTAATGAGGATTATGAGACGGTCATCGAGGCATAGTGTCGCTGTTCTTGCCTTGATTGGTCGGAAAGAAAATTGCTTTAGCCGGCAGAACCCGGATCAAGCAGATAAGATGTGACGAATCGATCAGCGATGGGATACGCCCAGAACGGCAAACTGATCACTGCCACACCTTCATGTCGCCAACTAATACTATTGGGATAATCACTGATACTACACGGAATCTATTCTTAAATACAAAGAACACAGAGACGTGGATGGATTTTTCCATCGAAAATAGGCATTGGACACTGCATTCCAGTAGTAACTGAATAATGGAAGTTTTACGAGCTTGATGTCTCGCTGTGGGGGTATGAGGGCGGTGGAATATTAGTGACTCCAAGGGCCCAGTCAGACCGAGTCAAGTCACGTAGGTGCTGATTTTCCTGATTCAAGCGCTCAATCTCAGTAATCAGAGTCCTTGTGAACTCTGGAGATGCATCGGGTAAATTGCGGAGAGCAGAGTGCGACTCTTCAAGCTCTCTGTCGATCTCCGCCGCCCGATTCTGTAAGCCCTGCTGTCTTTGCATGACTACCGGATGGGATGATGGTGCAGTCTTTGTGCCGTGGGTGGCTTTCTGCTTGATGTTCCAGTGGCGCTCTGCAGATTTAAGAAGGTGTGAATCCAATAAACACAACTCATATCCGTGAAAAATGAGGTCTCACTTTGTCGCTGAACGTCAAGATCCTCCGCGATGTCATACACGGTGACCGAAGGATGCGTCAATGTATGCCGATGCTGCATACGACGGTATAGCATCCAGAGACAGAATAGTATCACACATACAACTCCAGCGATAATACCGCCTACGAGGCCCCCAATGTTGATTCTGATCTCAGGATATAACTTTGATTGACTGGGTTATGTAAATCAAACACTTACCGCTTTGACCTCAGAGATATGTCGGAAGGTAGGGCAGTCGGTCCCGATCTAGTTCTAGAATCAATGGTAATGTCGGTGGTGATCGTAATCCCAGCCGCCGCATCTGACTTGAGACTCCTGCTCAAAGGTGTGTATTTTGTGGGTGTCGTCTCCATATAGCGCGCACCTCATCGACACCGTGCCACCGAGAGCATCACTGATCGCGGGTCCATCCTGAGAGCTATATCGCGTTCACAACAAGAATGCCGTGCAGGCCTAGAACACCGACCTTGGTGCACCATTTCCGGTGATCTGTGAAGTAGCCGCACTAACAGGTTGTGATGTTATGCTCGGTACTCTCCGATATTTTCAGTGGATACTTGAGGCTGAAATAATATTGAGCATACATTGCGGAGTGTGGCGTGTTGGTGACAGAGCCAGCGATGGATGTTTGATCTCTGGAACAACATATCAAGGAAGGAACTGGCTGCGTATCTAGCGAGACTGACCTAACGGTTATTAAGGGATCTGTGACTTGGAACTGAATCATGGCCAGGATCCTTCCGCCGCTGTAATATGTGACTGATACGTCCTCGCAGAACTAAGGCAACGTACACGCCTGGTTCCGAACTTGAAGAAAAAGCACCAAGATTGTAAGGGCTAGTGCGGATGAGTGAATATCTCGGCGATAGCGCGACTCATACCCTGCCATCACGACAGCAGGGAAGCTTTGGCTCCCGCTGCTTTTACCATTGCGTTCGACTGCGTTGGCGATTGATTTCACAGGATTGATCCCCTGCGGAGCCATTGCAAGAACAAGGGTAAATGAAGATGGATCTGAATCGTTTGCCATCCATGTGCAAACAGGAGCATCACCTGTATACGTATTGTCGGGTACAGAGAGTGTGAGGCCCTGCGTCAAGGAGGCCAGACAATAGCTAAAGGGAGGTTCAGTAATAAAATGTGGTGCCAAAGTAGGTCCTACATTATCCAAAAGTGGGGAATGATCATGAACATGAGAGGTTAGGATGAGTGACGAGTCCGCGTCATGGAATTCCAGTTTGAAAAGGTCCGATCACATCAGACCAGAAGATGAACACTGGGAACCAGCGAGAGATTGTTACCCAGACGCACGATGACGACCTGTCCACTGCGCAGTTGAACTCGAAAAAGTACAGGATTGAATATTCACCAGATGCTGCGTAATCATAATGAGCTAACTCGAGATACGCCCCAGCAGAGGTTGAAACTAGTGTGAGTTACATTCTCATCTCCCATGGGCATCAATGCATAGAATAGGAACTATGATGGACACTTGCGGAGTACAATTAGCTATGATGTATCCCTGCTGAGAAGCCGCGTGTGTCGGACATAATTTGGCATTTCAAATATATTGTCGAGGTTTTGCCGCTTTCAATGGAATGCGCTCCTGTCGCGTCGAGAAAAGTCTAGTACGAGCCTCAGTCTCCGGCTTATCCATCAGTTATTTAGGATGGGCTGTCCTTTGCTGCGGCGCGGAACGAATCTAGGATTGAAGGAACTGGTCGCAGTGAACCTGATTTTGACGGCAAATCATTCTGTTGCGAGGCACCTGCCGAGATGGCAGTTCTAGAGAACTCCATTGTCTAGAATATGAATCTGAAGGTTCCAAACCTCCAATTGAACATATCATGGTATCTCTTGAGCAGAGGCCGCAGTTTGGCGTCGGATACTCATGTGGTCAATTCTTGATGACTCTTTTTTATTCGGTGGTACATGCTCTCAAATCGAGTGCTCTCGACCGACAACTAACTCTGTTAGCCTCAGAATAGAACGTGAAGTTTGAAGGACTTGAAACCTCCGATATTTTCGGTGACTCATTCACAGCTGGAGGAGTATAAGGAGCTGCCGCGAACCAATATATGAACTCGCAAGATGATGAATACAAGAGAACAAAATGTGTGGGTCACTTGGCCCTTCTATTTACATAGCTCCGCGGCCGAACAACAGCTCCATGTTAGTACCACAATCGCTGAATGTTGCCCAATTTGATTCTTGGGACGAATTACATGATTGTAGGGCACGTCGAAAAGACAGGACTGTCCCCTCGATATTCTATGGAACGGGAGATATCCTCCTCCCAATGATAGAAGGGAAATCGGTTCCATTGGTGTCTGGAACCTTGCCGTAGAACAGTTTTCACTCTCTCTAATTCTGACCATATTCTTCACGACCTCATCACAAGCCAGGGTCGTTCGTTGTCGAAGGAAGCTTTCGCCGGAATGAATAGTCAGTTCGGTGATCATTGAGAATGTTACAACGACCGGATAAGAGTCTCGAGTGGCCTCGACCTTTTGGACGAAGGCTTGATTGTCGATGGAAGTCGACACGTGGACCAAAATCAACCACGACACAAAGTCTTCGGTCAAATCAGATGAGCTCTGGAGGGAGTAGAAGCCTACGAAATTCTCAAGTACAATATCATGGCTAAGTGAAAGAACATATGCGGAGGCGGCTTACATTCATCACGATGTCCATTTGTCCAATGAACCTAGACCTGGGACATGTCCCTCTGCTCGTCAGAATCCTCGACAGAGGGACCTGTAAATCTGAGTTTAAAATTGGCTGTAATAAATTTTGATCGGCTTTATCTGGATATATTATGAAATACACCATATATGGCTTAACGCTCAATTAGGAACCGCTTAGCGCAGTACCTTCTTTCATCCACCACAAGTCCGCTCGCCACCTACCTCCGGGAGGAACCACAGCTTGTTTTCTGCCTCAACCTTGCGCCGCCAGGCGGCCTCGGGTGGCGTCTGCACCTTCGGCGCTTGATATGATTATGTCAGTTAGAATAATTTGTCAGCTCACGTGTCTGAGCTCTTTTCTAGTATGGACAAGCTTTAGGTTCCTCCCTTCGGTAGGAACCACAGCTTGTTTTTGCTTATTATGAGGGACGGATAAAAAAGAGCTTAATATATTTTAATTTAGCAATACCTCTGGAAATACAATATTTGGTGTTTTCAAATCCTCTTTAACTAATATCTGTCAACTGGATGTATATCATGAAATGAGAGTGCAACATAAAGCTGACCATGTGTGAGAACTGTAGTCTCAAGATATAATTTGACACAGTCAACAAATTGCCCCCTCTGACTTGTTAATTGACATGGCAAATCCCGGACATACTGGAAATCAGTGCTATTGAAAATCAAAGGGAAGATCTGATGCCTTGGACTTCAGTGTAATCTGAGAGATGAAGGCTTTTTTCCCACTCACCCCCTACTTCCAGTTGGAACCACAGCTTTGGGGCTCAGCCCCAAACCCTGTTTGCTTATTATGGGAGGACTTCATGATAAATAAATTTAATACTACTTCTGAAAAAAGAATATTTGGTGTTTGCTTGATAGACTCTTTAATAGTTTGATCTGTCTACTGAACAACCATCAGGACTACTTGATCACTGGGGTAGCCATGTTATTTTTACAACATCAGTTTCACAATACACATTAACTGGAAAGAAAAGGCACAGTGGGTGATGCTGAGATGTTGAAAGGCATGAATGGCTACTTAAAAGTTGGAATATAAATTTATGGCTTTATTTATTGGGAGTCATTGGTGTTTTCTCTGGTATCATTCTCTTCTCCCTCTGCTGTCCTGTACTCAGAACTGTGCTCATTCTCCAACTCCATGGTCATTCCTGGCTGAGCAAATGTGATGTAGATGGGTCTGGCCTTGATACTGCCAGTCGATCATGTAGAAGACAAAAAGGATATCAGGATGGAAGAAAAAGACATTTCGAACAGAAACAAAGTGTTGGACTTGGTGCTGTGGAGTTGTTAG
Source organism: Mycena floridula (assembly GCA_029320655.1). NCBI lineage: Eukaryota > Fungi > Basidiomycota > Agaricomycetes > Agaricales > Mycenaceae > Mycena > Mycena floridula. The sequence continues at coordinate 1,680,884 of JARIHS010000011.1, forward strand.
AGGAGTCTCCCTGGAATATACAAGATGAGAATTAGTCCAAAAAAATTAAAATTTTGAATAAAACTGTCACATACATGATCTCAACTGTTCAGGAAATGATTCTGCAATATGAACAAATGGTATTAGCTTAAAAAAGCGAAATAACTTGAGCATTTTACCTCAAAAATGACTCCAAAAGAGTAGATTTATCAAAAAGTGTAACACAGATAAAATCACACCAAAAGAACCAGACCAGAATCTATTGAAGTATTCTGATGTTCTTTACAAGGTATGATGATATGTGCTAAAGAGAGCAAAACGGCGGCCTTTCGGTATATAAAAGGGCACGTGAAAGCGTCACAAAGGGTCACAGATAAGATAATGGAGGACCCCGGGGTATCTGGGAAATTCCCGTTACATACTCCCTCAGAAAAATGAGCATCGGAGGTGCGAAACAAAGAAAGAAAGAATTTGTAACGTGAATTGATAGCAAAGGAAAGCAGTGGAGCATGGATGAGAGCATTGGATACCAAAGTGCAACAAAAAGGAATAAAAGGAAATGAACACGAGCCTTGGATGAAATCAACGTGATACGTTGACCAAACGAAAGCAACAGCAGATACCAAAGGTGGTTGAGGTATGCTGTAGATGAACCCAAGAGAGATAAAGGCAATATGAATGCCCAGTGTTGAGATTTATGCTGGAGGATGGCTCAGAAGTGCGAAATTGTAATCGGACTGAGCTGGGGATATTATGGGTGGAAAAGGTGCTGAAAAGAAGTTGAATCCAAGGGCAACAAGCCTCGAAGGAATCGATGAAGATTTGGTGGAGATATGGACAATTCGGGGAATATGCTGAAATTGTGGCCAAATTCCGAAGTCAATGATCTCGAGATCAGAATGGTGGAGGCGATGACGAATAAATACACAATTCTGATACTGTTTCACCTTTGAGAATCGATGAGGAACTCGCAGAGCTATTGCAGGTTTATCTGGGGGAAGGGCACCAGGAGGACAAGGCAATGGAATTGTTGAGTGGGATGATCTGGGAACGATTTTGGATGGTTCTGGAATGCCTCTAGGTCGTCTATAAGACGGTGGAGAGACCGAGGCATATGCAGAATTTTTGGAGGAAGGGGAATGAGCTGAAAATGGGGGCATAAGGGGATCCTTCTCCAAGTCAACCAGATTCTCTTCTCCTTCTATCCAACCAGTTCCAGCATCGTCTATGACCAGCTTGTCATCAGGAGCAGCGGTAATCTCGTCCCTGGGACCTCCTGATCCATCTACAGAATGTGAAATTGGTGAAAAACAGGATTTAGCTGATTTGGCCATTTCTGCAGCATTTCCTTTGTGAAAAGCGGTGGGCAAGGGATCTGGGAAGGTCTGGGAAGGTCTGGACACATGGAACGAAGCTGAAGCAGTGCTCTGAGAAGCAGAAAAAGCGATAGCTTTGCTGGCAGCATCAAAGATGATCTGCTTGGTGAGGGAAAGGGCAAGGATATGAGGATTATCTTTGTATCCTGCTTCAGAGAGCATGATGAGGACATGGGGAAGGATTTTTCGAGCTGCCAGCTCGAGCTGTTCCATGGAAAATGGGTTCTGGGGGTCTGGGGTAAAGAACATCGCTATGCTTAATAGAGCAAGCGGGTTCAAAAATATGTAACACAGATAAAATCACACCAAAAGAACCAGACCAGAATCTATTGAAGTATTCTGATGTTCTTTACAAGGTATGATGATATGTGCTAAAGAGAGCAAAACGGCGGCCTTTCGGTATATAAAAGGGCACGTGAAAGCGTCACAAAGGGTCACAGATAAGATAATGGAGGACCCCGGGGTATCTGGGAAATTCCCGTTACAAAAAGCCAGTAACTGAGCACAAAGGACTCTGATGACAATTCAGAGTGCCAAAGTACTGAATAATAAAGCCTTTGAGCAGGGATCACTGTCTTACATAAGCTTTAAAAAGCGAAGTCAAACAATTGGCATAATACCTTGAAACAGCTTGCAGAATACAGATATCCCAATATATCCAGGAAATCAGAAGAGAAAACAGTAACAGCAATCCAAAGTACAACTCTGGATTGCTATTGTTCCCAGAAAGATAACAGATCCAAGGCCAAAAAAGCGAAATCAGATAAGGAATATAGGCCTTTACAGACAGCCAATAAGCAGGCCACAGTGGAGAAAACAGCCAAAAGAAATAGGACTGCAAAGAAGAACCTATGCAGAGCTGGTAGCTATTGATAAAGGGACAATTTCAGATGGCTGGATGGCTGTGGAGAAGGAAATACAGACATAAAAGCTTGAAGGACAGGCCTCATGGCCTGTCCGGAAGTTTCCGCACCATGCCGGCGCCAATTCACTGAAACTTACTTGGGTCCAACGTACAGCTACGTCTCACGTGATCTAGATTAGCTAAGCAGGCACCGTTGAGAGAAGAGATACATAAAGAGCACAGCAGAGGTACAAAAGTAAATATTATATAGCTAATAGTCAACAGAAAAGCAGTAACTGACACTGCAAACACATTATTGAACATAGAAGGAACAGGCTTTGGACAATTGAGCAGTCCCGCGGTGGGCGCTGATCCAGTGCTTGCTGACAATATGAACCACATGTGATTCAGCGCTAAATCTCGGGCGCTTGCAAGGCTTATGTCAGTTAGAATAATTTGTCATCATTAATCATCATTTGTCATGGTTTCAAATGATTTCAAATAATTAATCAGCTCACGTGGCTGAGCTCTTTTCTAGTATGGATTAGCACCGTTGATGCGTTTTCTTCACGATTCCTTCGTGAATCATGAATCCGGGACGCTTGGGTAGGCCTGGCAAGAAAGATATCCCAGGCGGCGGGTCTTTTGGCCTGGATCCCGGCATATCGGTACCATCATCTTCCCATGTTCATGCAATAGAATCTGCAGCTCTATCCGCCGAATCGACACCCTGGTCATCGAGAATGACAGAATTTGCTCTGGACTCTTTTACACTGCTGACAGTTGCTGTCCGCGGGCCTGCCGCGCGAGCACCAGGTCAACTGCCGGGATTCAAATTGAGCTCTATTCCAGTCCAGGATTCACCTTTTCAGCCACCAAATCCCAAGATTCAATACTCCATGGAATACTCATTTCCAATGCCTCAGAGCCCATCATATTGCTCTCAAGACCGTTCTCTGGCAGACTTTCTTCAGGTGGATGAAAGGGATGAAGGTAAGCATGATTGATACTGCCTCGTCTTCTTTGTTTAATCAAATGAATCTATATAGATGTCTTCATGGAAGACAACATGTTCTCAGATATGAATGCGGCACTGGATGACAGTGATTCTGAAGCACGTTTGACACGACTTGGCCCAGGAAAAATGCAAGAACAGCGAGAATGGGCAAACAACAGTCGCAGTCCGGGTTGGGAAAAATGACGTTAGGCCTCGCTAAGCTCGCTCCCGTTTGAGCAAAAAACCAAATATGGTGTATTTCATAATATATCCGATCAAAAATTATCACAGCCATTTTTAAAGTCCGCTGTATCAGGCTCTCTGTCGAGATTTATCTCGTTCTTTCAGAGAGCCTGATGTTGAGGCTACAATGAACCTTCTGACACTGCTTGGAGAAATAATGGACAGATAAGCAACCACCGCATACTTTTGCAAGATTGACAGTGGTATATTCGAAAGGACACTATGTAATGTATCGTTCAGTATAATGGCAGATTGCAAAGACGAGACTGACCAGAGAATTGGCGCAAATCCGTCGTGACAAAGGCTTGTAAATCTTACGGCTATTCGTTTTCAAGATTATAGCCAATAGAATCCTGTAAAAGGCACGAAGGTGCCGTCTCAGTCAGACTCGTGCGGATGAATGACTGTATATTAATTCTACCTGTAAAAGGCACGAAGGTGCCGTCTAAATACAATAAGTTAACATGTAAGAATAAAGGAAGGGGCCAGAGCTTACCTCAGTCAGACTCGTGCGGATGAATGACTGAGGAAAGCGGGTGGCGACCGAAACCGGATGTGTAAGCGGCATTAGTAAGATAATCCCACGGGCCAGGCTCGTTCAATTATCCTTTTCTGACACTCCCACTCGAGCCGGACCGTAAACCCATAGCTCGAAGGAACTTCCAGTGCTTGTCATGAGGAAGGGACTTAGTAAATATGTCCGCTACCATGTCATCCGTTGGATACCAACATACGACGCATTCTCCCTTTGATACCAAATCATCTCGAATGTAATGGTATTTGCGCTGTATGTGTTTCGTTCTAGCACGGTATTGAGGGTCCTTTGAGAGAATGATAGCGGCTTGGTTGTCACAACGAAGCTCAGTTGGCTTTGGTCGTTTGTGGCCGATTTCATCGAAAAAGGTTCGAAGCCATGCAAGGTGCTGACCTGCAAGAGAGAGACCGATGTATTCGGACTCTGTAGACGAAAGGGCAACAAGAGATTGGAGTTTACTGGACCAACCAATAGCTCCATGGTTACTGATAAAAACATAGCCCGATGTCGATCGCGATGTGTCGTTGTCGCCGGACCAGTTGGCGTCCGAATAACCGTGAAAATCCATGTCCATGGATATATCTGAACCGTCAAAGGTGAGCATTAAATTTCGAGTTGCTTTAAGATATCGCAGAGCTCGTTTTGCGAGATTCCAATGACAAGTCTTTGGGTTCGCACTGAAACGGCCAATAACACCCACGACGTAGGCGAGGTCTGGGCGCGTACACAGCATAGGCCACATGAGTGAACCTACAAGACTCTGATATGGAACAGAGCGCCCATTTATCTCCTGTCGGTGAATAATGGTATTGTCATCGGGGTCGTCTGCGGAAACCTTGGACTTGGTGTCCATAGGTGTGAAAACGGGTTTGCAATCGGTCATCCCAAACCTTTCGAGGACAGTGTCAATGTACTGAGGTTGTAGGAGTGACACGGTTCGCTTAGAGCGGTCCCGTTTAATCTGGATCCCCAAAATAAACTTTGCTTCACCGAGATCACGCATTTTGAATGCGGAAGAAAGCAGTCGCTTGATTTTGTCCATAAAAGGACGAGAGTTGGCTGCGAGAAGTAAGTCATCGACATAGACAACCAAGAAACAGAGTTTTCCGTCTTCCTTAAAGACATAGAGGCATGTCTCGGCGTCAAGCCGAGTAAATCCGATTTCGCCAAGTTTCTTGTCGAGGGTCTTGTTCCATGTCCTTCCTGCCTGTTTCAAGCCATAGAGGGAGCGTTTGAGCTTCCAGCAATACCCCTCTTCTATCTCAACTTCTGGAGGTGGGAACATATAAATTTCCTCCTCGAGTTCACCATTCAGGTATGCTGTTGAGACATCCATTTGATCAAGTTCCAGATCGTGCTTGGCTGCTAGAGCCATGATGATGCGAATGGATTCGAGATTTGCCACTGGTGCAAATACATCTTGATAGTCCACGCCCTCTTTTTGTTCGAAGCCGCGAGCAACTATCCGAACTCGGCGACGCTCAAGGTCATTCTTAGCGTCGAGTTTGTTGCGAAGGACTGCTTTGGACGTAAATGGCTTCACACCCTCTGGGATGCGAACCTTTTCGCAGACATCCTTGACCTTAAAATTGTGAAGTTCTTCGTCAAGTGCAGCTTGCCAAGCTGGACCGTCAGGACCCTTCAACGCTTCGGCCAACATCAGGAAAAACTCTTTTGCCGGTAGTGATCCGCCATCAATATGTTGTGATGATAGTGCTGGTAGTTCTCACAGCAGCACGGTAGTGCACTGTAGAGCCGGTAGAACAAGGTAGATTACGGTGCACTTCCTGTAGGACTCACAGTGCTCGCTCATCTCTATGTAGAGTTCATATTTCTAGCACATGATTGTATAGTTTCCAGAGAGAAAATAACACTGATAGTGTGATAGCGCTAGTAGCTGGATGCTTCAGCAGGCTGATAATTGTTCCTTCAGTAAGTTATCCAATTCAATCAATTGTCCACCTCCCATATGTCTGGACCTGCTTATAACTCACAGTTGACATACTTGACATCACAATGTCTCCGAACATAATGATAGTAGCAGGAAGATCAGAATTCTGCATCCACAGCCTAATCTATAGCCCTGGTTATATTGGAACATTATATAGTTACCCAGTGCTATCAATGTTTCAGAGCAGATTGGGGAAAATTGAGGTTATATGCTGTAGAGGGTACGAACGATGGACTTGACAGAATTTGAGCATACTTTGATCGGCCATCAAACAGACACATGACCGATGGTTCAAATTCAAAATGGCGCCATCAAGTTATCTCCGGTGCTTCTCTTCAACCATGATGCTCGCTTCTGCTCGCTGTTCCCTTTGTCCTCGAATCGCTGGTAATTCTCCTCTCGTGACATATAGCTTTCACTAATTGATTCACAGCCTGACATGACAAGTTTCTCTGTCCCTTCCAGGCCATTCGTCAAGCAACAGTGGGCCTGTTCACGGTTCGTTGGTTATCCCCGTCATACATTTCTCACAATTTACCTCTTCTTAATTAGCATTATTCGACCGCCCTCTTGCGCAAGGCGCTACATTAGGCTCATGTACGTCTTGGATTCATTTTTCATTTTTGTTGATTGTTTCTAGGCTGTCTCCCTCGTTCTGTCCTTCTGGTACGTTCTTCTGTGATTCTTGCGAGTCTGTTATTGACGGTGCCTTTTAGCGATCTTTCCATATCTTGGCAGCGCTCTTTGCGATTCGTTGGTTCTTCCTGCCATTCTTTTCTGGCAATTTACTTCTTCCTGTTAGCATTATTTGACTAACCCCATGCAACGTCTCGCACTGCGCCCCTGGTATGACTCGGGCTAATATGTTTTGTTGATTTTTCTAGGCTGTCTTGCTCGTCTGTCCTCCCAGTATGTTCTCCTGTGCTTCTTTTGCCTCTCGTATTGACGCTGGCTTTTAGGGATGCTGTGCGATTCTTGACGGCGCTGTTCACGGTCTTTTCTTTCTTTCCATCACCCCGAGCACAGCTGCTGGATGTTGACCGTCCACCTACTGGTCTTTCCACTGCTGTACAGGACACGATGAAGGCCGGATTAGAAGCGCATACTGGGGAGGACTGGCCTGGCGGATATATATATATATACCGCCTTTTTTTGTAATATATATATAATGCATCATTTTCACTAGACCTCTGGGCTTCACAGCGCTCTATCGATGTCAATGAAATTCTATCTGAGTCTATGCAACCATCATGCCGCCGCTATCGCGCCCTCTGATGCGCTACAGTGTGACACATACGGCACTACCGTGACCTATCATTTGATGGCTTGGCACTACAGATGACTATGGAGAGCTACCGCCGAAGGAGTGACAACTATCAGCCCTACTCAGAGGGGACTTAGCTATCAAACTACTACAACTATGTTGTGACCAGAGATCTATATTGTTGGGTGATTTTTTCCTGATGAAAGATGACGGAAGAGTTTCATTGCTTGGGCCTGTACCTGAGATTCCCGCAAAGAAAGCTTCGTCGACGTCATCCTCAGGCTCTGGCTCTACAGGCGGTTGTGCAGCATTCTTTCTGGCACGCCTTGCAGTAGCCTTTGCTTCCTGTGCTGCTGCATAATCATCCAGTTTCTTCTGGTAGTCAGCGTTTTTGTCGGGGACCTTTTTGTCTCGATGAGAGCGACGAGTGACAGTAGCTGCTGGAGTCGGTGGATCTGCGGCTGGAATGGGGACTGGAATGCGAGAATTCAGGTTTGAAGCAAGACGCTGCCGTGGCGGAGTGTTCTGCAAGTTGACAGAAGGACGAGGGATTCGAGAGGGTTGACCTGGACCGACTCGGACTGGTACCGAATCATTGTCGTCGTCGGAATCTTCCAAAATCTGGCTCCCACTGACCTTGGGGACCTTGGAAGGAGCTTCCTCTTTTGGAGCGTGTGAGTCTCCCACTTCTTCGGTACTCCGAGACTCGTTTAATTTTGAGTCAATATCAGACCGTTGAATGGTTCTGATGAAACCCTCCCACTCGCCAGGAGGAGGATTTTCGGATAGACGGACTTCTTCTGGTGCGCAGGATGAAGTCTCATTGAAAATGACATGACGGCTTGAGAAGATTCTACGTGTTTTGACATCCATGAGCGTATAAGCCTTTTTCCATTTGGTATAACCCAAGAAAACACATTTGGTGCCGTGACTTGAGAATTTGGTTTTTCTCTTGTCTTTGGGAACCAGTGCATATGCAGTGCATCCAAATGGTCGAAAAAAGGTGGCGTCTACTGGGCGTTGGAAAATGGAAGTGTAAGGGGTTTTTCCCTTCAGTCCTGCGGCTGGGGTTCGTGCTAGCATGTAGACGGCGGTTGCGAGAGCGTAAGGCCAATACGTCCCTGACAATTTTGCCTCGATGAGCATTGTGATTGCCAAAGTGACTGCTGACTGATTCAGTCGTTCGGACATTCCATTTTGCTCTGGTGTGTCAGCAGCTGTTGTGAGATGAAATATGCCACGGTCTCGTAGTTTTTTTTCGAATGATTTGCTGGTGTATTCACCCCCATTGTCGGAGAGAAAAAAGCGAGTCCAGCCAGGCAAAAACTCTACTGTACTGATTTCCTCTCGGAAGAACTTTGGAATATCTTCCATGAAACGCTCATAGATCGTCTCGACTTCCGACTTGGTTTTCGCGAAGAAAACCCATGGGAATCGGTGTTTATGGTCGATGAAAGTTACCCAGTATCGGTATCCTTCTGGAGACGTTGGAGTGACTGGACCACCAACATCGGATGAAACGATATCCAATGTTCGCCGTGCTTTTGTTGTACTGCGTTTGAACGGGAGCTTTTTGAGTTTTCCCATTACACAGCCTTCGCAAAATTCGGGGATGCCGGTTAAGGTGTCAATGCCCTCAAGCTGACCGGTGCGTACCATGTTCCGAAGGCTATCGTGATCACGATGAGCCATGCGTCGATGGAGAACATTGATGTCAATGGACAGGTGAGCTTCACCAAGAATTGCCAATGGTTTGGCATCGAGGTGGTAAAGCTTATGGCGGCGCGTCGCTGTCATGACACATTCCTTTCCCTTGTCGAGAACTCGGCAGTTTCTGTGGGTAAATAGTGAGAAGAGTCGAGAGTCTTTTGCCAGCTTGTAGACAGAGATGAGCGTGAGGTAGAAGGATGGAACCAAGAGTACATTCTTAAGTAGCACTCGGTATTGGTTTCCTTTGTATGTCGAGACTATCCAGATGCTGCCCACTCCAACTGCATCAACAGTCTTGGTGTCCCCAAGACGAACTGGATGAGGTGGATTCAGCTCCTTGAATGAATCAGGATCAAACCATTCCTTGACTGGACACATGTGTGTCGTCGCTCCTGAGTCGCTGATCATGACAAAGTTTGTCGTGTCGGAAGACTTGTCACGCGAAGAAACATAAGCATAAATCTTCTTGTATGATTTCTGGGCCATATATGATACAGGATGTACTGCATTCGCTGCATCAGAGTCCGAATCCGAGGATTCACGCTCTGGAGAAGAGGTCCTCGAGCTTTTGCTATGATGAGCTCGGCTTGACTCTTTCCGTCGACTCGAACTGCTGCGGTCACGACTTCTAGACCTGTCCTTCGACGACTTCTTCGATTTCTCCTTTTGCTCTTTCCGTAAGACATGGCAGTCTTCCGAGTTATGACTGTTGGCCTGCGGATGGCGACTGCAGTGATACTTCTTTTTAGCTTTCGGTTTGCCAGTGCCCGAAGCTTTGAGCGCAGTCTCGCTGGTGGATTGAAGTCGAGTACGGCTGCTTTCAATTGAGGAAGCCTCATTGATCAGCTTGTAACGGACCGTGTGGACTGTGAGATCGGAACCATCTGGAACAGCACTGGTAATGCCGGACTTGACATGTTTCCAGTCGCCGCTGTTTTCGATGGTGTTGAGAAGGATGAGGGGAACAAGTTTGTCGGGTAATGGTTGGCCGAGCTTGGTGAGCTGACTGTTGAGACCGACGAAGGCATCGATATGGTCGCTCATGGCCTTTTCGGTGACTTCTTCGGGATTGAAACGGGTGTCGAGAAGTTTGGTGAGGATTTCGTAGGAGGTGGCAACAACATTCTGCTTGGAAAACCTCTTCTCCAACAAATCCCAAAGCTCCTTCGATGTCTTATAGGGCTCAAGGGTCTGAATGAGCCCGTTCCCCAGCTTCTCTTCGATCAGACCGCGTGCTTTCTCGTCTCGTGTCTCCCATCTGTCCTTGTGGGATATCAAAGACAATGACGGGGCTATGGCAGGCCGCACGTCTGTCCCTGTGACGACACCTTCGACCTGGTTCTTTCGTAAGATTCCGCCTATGCGAAGGGCAAAGAGGACATATTGAGATCTGTCATTGAGAATGGGACAATCCGCAGAATCGTCGGACATTGTGGACGTTTGAATGATGACGTGGCAAGGAAATATTGGCGTATGGTTGACAGTATGAGAATACGTTCAGTTTGCGCTGGCGGGGCCCATAACCTTTCAAGATTATAGCCAATAGAATCCTGTAAAAGGCACGAAGGTGCCGTCTCAGTCAGACTCGTGCGGATGAATGACTGTATATTAATGCTACCTGTAAAAGGCACGAAGGTGCCGTCTAAATACAATAAGTTAACATGTAAGAATAAAGGAAGGGGCCAGAGCTTACCTCAGTCAGACTCGTGCGGATGAATGACTGAGGAAAGCGGTGGCGACCGAAACCGGATGTGTAAGCGGCATTAGTAAGATAATCCCACGGGCCAGGCTCGTTCAATTATCCTTTTCTGACATTCGTATTCTTCAGGACTTGATGGAAGGGGTCCCAAGTCAGATGGACTGAATTTCGGACCTTCTTGATGCTCGAAACGTCGAAATGCTTCATCCATCGACGCCCTACCAAGAACCACTGGATGAGGATAATGCGCTGTCATGGTCACAAGGACTTTGTGATATACCACACACAGTTCCCATGGGCATAGGTTTTTTGAAGTGTTGCCTGAAGTGCATGAAGAAAATCAAAGAAAATTAAAGTGTCGAGAAAAGTGTCCTGAAGTGTCAGTGAAGTGTCAAGAAGTGTTGGTGAAGTGTTGAGAAGTGCCAATCCAAGAGTTGGGAAGAAATTGAAGATGGCTTTGTCAAGCCAGTCAGAACATGTTTGAAGCATAGCATGTTCTATATTTGAGCCATAGAGGTATCAAACGGGATTTTCATGAGCAGTACACAAGTTGATGTGACAGTCACATCAACATGACCTTGGCAAAAGTTTTACTGTTTACCTCCTGGATATTTCTGACTTTGGTCTCTCAAAGCATGGCCCCAACTATTGCAATGATCAAGTTCATATGCCAGTTCAGCCACCTCTGCCTCTGACTCCAGCAGATTCAAAGCCGAGAGCCCGGAGCCTGGCCATGAGTGACAATCCTCCTCGAAATGTCGCTTTCTCAGAAAGATCGACCCTCATCCCTCTTCCAATCAACTCCAACGCATCAATGATGAACTGTCCAGACCAGAAGCCAGTATATTCACTCAACTCTGAACTGCTCACATTGGTTTAAACACTCACCTTCATTGAATCCAAGCCTCAGACTCAAACCTCTGCTCACACTGCCTCACCCCAGAGACAGTATCCCACCACCTACTCCTATGCAGATGCTACATGAAAGAGAAGGACATCCTTTGTCACTCCACTGGCATCCATTCCCTCCAAATTCGTGATCTCCTCAGCAACAAGTCCAAGCACATTTGCCACCTCATGACTTTTTTCAAATCGACAAATCTCTCCCCAGTCGTTTTCAATAGAGGCTCTCCCTCCAAGGAAGCATCCCAAGGAACCCCACAAGACTAACCAGGATTTTTCTTTGTGCCTTGGGCACACAAAGGGGAGAGGGTTTCACAGACTCCCTCCTATCCTTTCAGGACAGTGATTATTACCCTCAAACATCATATGTGAGCTAACCGCATGTACTCAAGAGCTCATGTTACAATAATTTGACTTTAGACTCTACTAGTTGCTTCCGATAGCAACCTGATGAATTGGCGACTGCATCTTTTCCCTGACAGCCACCTCACCTCCTGCAAACCGCCCTCCCACTAATGCCGACCAGTGACATCTTTCAATTCATCTCTCAATGCAAAGCTTTATCGACAGAACCTCAATCCAGCGCCACAATCAGATAATATCTTCTCCCCCTTCCCCTCTTCCACCCCACTTCAATCATTCAGACGAAAGTCTCTCACTTTAGGTTACATGATTTATCTTACTTACATAGGGATACAGATCTGAGGGAGGCAGGGTAGGATTAGTTTTATCTATGATCACAGTTATGTTGTAGCAACATAGGACTCTTTGGGCCCAAATGTGAAACAGATTTCATCATCAGCTTGCTCATTCTACCGACTGCAGGAAATGGGCTAAATCCTGGAGTCCAATACTGGTCTTCTTTCACTTTTGAACATGAATGGTCTGTCAAATCAAGCACAGCAAGAGGTCCACCATTGCCTTCTATCTATGTGCTGATATATTCAGCAGCAAGCTGTCAAAAAGATTGGTTCTGAGTGCACGTGCTTTGGCCTCGTTGGCTGAAGCAGCAGGGACCCAATGGAGAGGTATGGTGTAGATACGATGGAGCAAAATGGGTTTCAATTGCATGAATACTGGCTTTTTTTCTATTGACATGGTGATCTGGTCTGGGCATCGCCAGCCTTGGCAGCTCGGAACTAGGCGGTATATCAGGTTTAAAAAGCGAGAATTTTAGAGAATTTTTCACCAGCAGTGCGGTCATTCGAGAAAGAAGAACACAAGCTCGATTCTGAGGCAGATGCAAGACAAAGGCAGATTGGAGCGCTGGCCGCTTTTGGCCACCCGCGGTTTGTCTTCAACAATTCCACCATACCTCAAAGAGTTGGGGATTGATGTCGCAGCGAAGAGGTGTAGAGTTTCTGACAGACCGAAATCTCCCGCCAAGTTAACCTTCAACCTTCAGCTCAATTGCACTGGGGCATCATGAAACGCTCCCATTTCCTGACTTTGACCTTGGATTAAAAATCACGAGTTGTATGTATGCTCTGTGTTGGACGCTGGAGCAAAGACCTAAGGGACACAGAATGAGCTAAGACCAGCAGTCCAATCAGTAAAGTACAAGACAAGAAAGAAAGAAGTAATCACCTCAGTCAAAGGAAACAGACTGAGGTGAAACAAGAGCTATGAGACATTATATACGGTCTCGGAGTATGAAATATGTGAAATGATAAACATAGACAAAGAAAGATAAGATGGGGATAAAGAAGATAAGATAAATAAAGAGAGAGATAGAGGTCATCATCCAACACTCTGACCTTGTTCTGTGATCTAGGTATGTGGGTCTCATGGCTCTACTACAGCCACAAACAGACAGGAAAGGGATGAAACTCAGAATCCGACATTACTACTCAATCATGGATTAAAAGTTCAACCAGCCAAGTATTCAGGACTTCTTGATACTTATACGACTTTGATGTCATCAACCTCGTATATATGTCGGAATCACTGGCTCGATGCCTGACTGTGAGGGTACGAAGGCGGTGGAACATCCAAGAGCCCAAGAGCCCAATCAGAGTGATTGATGTCCCGAAGGACTTGGTTTTCCCTCTGCAATCGTCTAATCTCAACGATTAGTGCTCTCGTGAGCTGTAGTGAAGCGTCAGGCATGTTTTGCAGTGCAGCTTCTGATTCTTCAAGCTGTCTGTCGATGTCTGCGACTCGAGCCTGTAAGCTCCTTTGCCTTTCCGTCGGTGCACTTTCCGAGATATCCCTGGGTTCTACTGCATGCCATTGCGGAGTATCACTGGCAGTTCTGAGACTCCGTTTCGAGATCAAGACTGATTCAATGAGTGGTACTGTCCAAGCTTGGAGAATGCCAAATAACTAACCGTGAAGCGCCCTGATGCCGTTATGCGACGATGTGACATCATACGGAGTCGCGGCGAGATTCAGCCGTTGACGTCTCTTTCGTTGATGAATACAAATCCAGAAAGATACCAATCCCACTGAACCAAGCAATGCGCCAATGATGCCAGCCGTCAGGGCCGAAACTTTCAATCTCGCTTTAGACCTTTACTTTCCATCAGCGTATTGGGGTAAGTTGTGAGAAAGCAAAATACTTCATAGGATCCGGGACAATAGATCTGGTGGGCAATCCGTTGTCAAAACCCGTTGTTGTGGAAGCACTTTTTAGAGGTCCAAAAGAGGAAGAAGCCTCTGCTATACTAAGCGAGGTAGGCAGTGTTGAAGTGCCACCCTCCGAAGTACCGGTGGATGATTCGGGACCTAAGTTGGATTTGACCGCCCTGCAAACACTTTCAGTCACAGCAAATTGGGTACATGACACTATTCACGTTGACGTCGGGACTTGTGTAATGGTCTTTGATGGAATACCGGCCGATTCTGTTGAGATTCTATGTACGACTGAGTCTGAGCTCTGGAAATCGTGATGAATATATATGACGCACGGAGTGGTTACCGGTGATGTGATCACAGCAAATTCAATCCGGTCGAGTATCTGTGTGGGATTGCTCCGTAAAAATCAGTATCGTACCATTCGGCATGATGAGAACATACCTGACACTGATGGCTGTCATTGTATGAAGTCTACAGAATCAAGCAGGTCAGTTACACTCGACCGATCTGTTGCAAGCATGACATACCCCACCACTGTTGCAACCGTTAGGGTCTGGTCGCCACTTTCTTTGCCGTTTCTTTCTACCGGCACCACTGCAGCCCAAGCTACGATGAATGAATTAGGATCACTGTTGTTGGCTTTCCAGTGGCAAACAGGCACAGAGTTAAGGACCACAGGTCATCGACCGAAATTATAAGCGCTGTCGTTGAGGCCGTTAATCGGAATCTTATAAGAGATAAGAGCGACATATTGACGTCACAGCTTTACTTACATGAGCAGGAACAACATTTTGAGCGAGGGAACTTGAAGTAAGGGCAGAAGAACCATTCAATGATGAGGGGAGTATGCTGCTGAAAGTGGGTAAAAATTATTTCCCCAATACCTCACCAAAATCTGTTCCCCCGACCACTGATTTTGTTCCCCGACTCTCTTCAGGTCCCCCCCCCCCCCCCCGGATTTCCCCCCCCCCGGAATTGACATGAGAGAGACTTGAGCTTTTCAATGGATAGACTGTTATTTCACATGTGGTAGTTGTCTTTGATATATGTTAGAGCAGTTCAAATTATTTTGGACTTTGAGAAGGGGACAAGCTCGCGAAAAAGCTGTCACATGATCATCAAAGTCGAGTTGCAAACCGCCATGCACAATGTGTACAACAGTGCCTTGTGCTCCAAGAATCATCAGACATCAGCATACTATTCCTGTGAGTGTTTTACAACTGAGAAACAAGTGGTATCACGCATAGCTGTCTGTAAATTCTGGATCATGAATATCACTAAATGCCAAATTAGACAGTAAAACCAGAACAATCTTTTCCTGGGACATAGAGAGATATATATTATTGCATATGAGCATGGTGGAACCTTTCAAATGCCCGGAAACATGCTCAATACACGGAAAACCTTGATTTGCCACCGTGATCTTTACTTTGGCCTGTTACGTAAATCACATTTCGGGTCGCACAGTTGCCGATACCCAATGATGTAAGTGATGAGCCGGAAGCAACCACACGTGCAATTGTACACGTCATCGCCTGACGTTCGGCCGAACCGCAAAGACCGAAGGGCACAGGGTACATATCCCCAGTGGGTTCTTTGATGGATTCTCGAGTACTGTAAAACAGTACTGAGCTCCTCCTGAAAAGTTCCCATTTGACCATTAATTGCACTTCCTCCTCTGTGGTCAGTCTCAAATTGGCTCAGCTAAGGACTGGAAAATGCAGGATATTAATTTAGACAGATATATGGTCAGTATATCAGCCAGTGTGCAATTGAGGACATCTGGATGTAGACCAGTATTCTTAAAAACATTGGTCAGGACCTCCGGTAAAGTTTCACATGTTGTGCAGGATGATTTGCAGCTCGACTTTGATGGTCACATGACGGCTTTTTCGTGAGCTTGTCCCCTTCTCAAAGTCCAAAATAATTTGAACTGCTCTAACATATATCAAAGACAACTACCACATGTGAAATAACAGTCTATCTATTGAAAAGCTCAAGTCTCTCTCATGTCAATTCCGGGGGGGGAATCCGGGGGGGGGACCTGAAGAGAGTCGGGGAACAAAATCATTGGTCGGGGGAAACAGATTTTAGAGAGGTATCAGGGGAAATAATTTTTACCCACTTTCAGCAGCATAGGGGAGTGTCGAAATAAGTAAGAAGAAAGAGTACCAAACATCTTTCTGGAATACTTAAACTGATGATCGGTCTCAATCCAAATTCCGGTAGCCCAGACTGTATGATATGTCAGGAGGAATATTTATTCCTGCCTTGTTTCGGAGCGAGCTCAAGCCTCGTGTTTCTTCGGGCATCTTATCACAGGATCCGCGGTACTTATTCACATGGTTTCTCGTACATAAAGCCGTAGTTACGCGTGTCGTACCTTACCCTTTTGACCTCCTGCAATATTATCTTTGTCGTTCTTCTCTTAACCGGGATGCTTGCTCTGAGGGACTAGATGCATTCTGACATGATATCCCATCAACGCGGAAAATCCTGGTACATTAGATGCACTCTGAATGATCGGGTATGATACCGTTTCGAATCTTGCGAAGAGCGATTGAAAGGCAATCGAAACCGTCTCGGGCCTCTCCGAGATCTTGAGACCACATTAACGAGACTCTTGGCCGTTGTGTTGACTGTTCAGTACTACATAATTGGATCCGGTAAAACTTTGTCGCTGCTAGTCCTATTTTGGGGGTGAATATTTCAAGGTTTCACATCTCTATCATCATCATACAGTTTCAGCTTAGAGAGCCCACGAAGGCAATTCATACCGCAACACTGTCACTGCCAGCCAAAGCTTTCGTCACCGCTTTTCCCATCGGGATCTCCGGATAGCGAACGCCAGGGACGAAGCCGACGAACGTCTCGATCCGTGACTATTAAATCCGTGACATGCCGCGCAGCGATCAATTTGAATGTTGTGATCAACCAGCCTAGATTCATTTTTAGTCAGTTCCTTCCGCGGTATTCAATCGACTCAATTACATGCAGACATTATAAAGCCCTCAGACTTGGCGCCGATATCTGGTTTCAGGATTCACCTTGGTGTGATGCCAACATGATAGATCAAACCTCAGCGCGAAAATTTTTCAGTTGACTGACTATCTTCCTCCGCAAATTACCATTGAATCCATCAAGAAGCTGTGTATCTGTCTATGTACTACCTATCGACACCCGACTGTGAGGGTACGAAGGCGGCGGAACATCGGTGAGTGCAAGAGCCCAATCAGAACGATTGAGATCACGAAGGACTTGGTTTTCCGTCTGCAGGCGCGTATTCTCGGTGATCAGTGCGCTCACAAGCTCCGGGGATGTATCAGGTATCTTCTTCAGTGCAGCTTGTGATTCCTGAAGCTGCCTATCGATCTCCTTGACTCGAGTCTGTAAGTTCTGTTGCCTCTCCGTCGGTAGTACATCGCTTTTGGGAATAATATCGTCCAGTGCATATTTCTCTGTGTAAAAGGGGTTCTTTCATTCAAAGCTCGGATGATAAGAAGTGACTGACCGGCAGATACGGTGACGGTGCTGCTCTTTGCCCACATCACAGACTGGTCATGTAAAGTCCAGGCTGCGGGATTGAGCTCTCGATGTCGCTTTCGTGCCCGAATGCGAAGTATCCAAAATGTTACGAGTCCCAAACAAATCAGCCCTGCCAGAGTGCCGCCCGCGAGAGACGGAATATAATTTCCAAGTCTGTATTCACGAAGATTATTAACAGTTCATTCACGTTACACGAAGAAGTTACCCGGGACTCTTCGGGGTATCGGATCCCGGTATCGTCGAGGAAGGTCGGACCGCGGTGCTGGATCCACTGGATGATTATCTGTCAGCAAGTGGCACGACTTCTGCCACAACATACCTAGAAAGGCTGAGGTCGGATGGGACCACCTTGATGGTTGCAAACTTGCTAGGACTTCGGATCAGTTGAGACAACCGCAGAACCAGAACAAGTAGATTGACTGACTGACCTGCTTGAGAATGCAGCCGAGACTGGACTGGGAGTCGATGTCGGTGCAGCGACATCGTCGGTGCTGGATTGACTCAATAGATGAAAGAGAATGTCTCGACTCTCTTACCTGGTCTGGGCTGTTCGACCGGATGGACTAGTAATCGTCTCGGTATCCGAAGTACTGTTATATGCAAATTAGGTCGATGCTCAGTGAACGCCCAAGGGAGACCCACGAGACGTCCCCAGAACCCGTAGCTCTCACAGTAAATCCCGTCTGATCGAGAATCGGACTTTCCTCAAATAAGTATTAGATATTACCCCAAACGATCGAAAGAGTAAGGCATACGTGGTGTTACTGTCCCCGCCTCGGGCAAATATTGTGTAAGTTCTTCAGGCGCCCCATGAAATATCACCTTTCAGCCCAGAGATCACTTGAAATGACTCACCCGATTGCAGTGAAAACTCCAAGGTCTGTCTGTCCGCTGTTTTGCTGGTTCCGTAGGACTGGCACACTCTGGTCATTCCAGAACAATGTGAATTCAGATGGATCCGTGCTGGTTGCCGTCCATGTGCAGACAGCATGGGCTCCTCGAACTAGGTCGGGAATTGATATGGTCAGCGCGCTTGAAGGGCATCCGAGCCAGCAGCTGGATGAAATTCAGTGAAAGCACAATGCATACAAAGTGTCAAGAGATCGACCTACATGAGCAATACAAGGGCACCAATTGTGATGACCATGGATGTAGAGAGGCAAAGACGAACACCGTCGTCGAGTCCCGTATCAAGCCTCCAATCACATGAGAAACTGCAATAATAGATCTCTTCGATACAATCGCATCTGTCAATCATCCAACTTCGTGATCAACTGTCCCTCGATACCGGCGATGTCGTCTCGATTCCCTTGGTGAGCGAGCACAGAGCCGAAAGGTGGAGGAATGAAAGAACAATTTTGAATACATTAACCCTAGAGGGCGCTTTCTCATACTACAGCCATGTCCTGCCCAAGGCCAGGACAAATATTCCCAAGATCAAACCAGATGTTCTTACACTGCCTCTGAGTCAACCAACGATGAGGATAGGGCCAACCTTCGGCAGCAAATAGGAGTCCTCATTTTGCAGCTATCGCTTGCTGTACCAAAGAAGATAACGCTAGGGTACACCGTACTGCTGCAAGTCAGCCCTCCTTGGATTCTTGCCCTCCCATCATCTTGCATGGCATAAGGCTGGATACAGTGCCACGGTCAACAGAATGTGTGATAACAGATAAATAGCTTACGACATTATACTGTCAATTCGGCAGGCCCTGTGACCTGTGACTGAGCTGCTGGAATAAACTTTCGGCAGGTTGGGCCGGTGACCTGTGTGACCCAGCCCGATTTTCGTCCAAAAATTCATTTTGGCAGGCCGAAAAAAAGCAATCTTAGACCCTTTGGGAGAAAGGTCCGGAGATTTCAACAGTTCCTCCTTGGGACCAGTGACCTCTGTGACATTTCGGCAAAATTTGGAGCTCTATAAACCGTGACTGTCAAATTGAATGTACAGTACATTACTGGTTAAGCAGAATGTGGGCCGCAACTTGAAAGTTGCAGGTTCCTCTAAAGATTCACGCCAGACTTAGCAGTACGTCGATCAAGACGGTTTCCTCAGACATATATTGGAGAAGAGACGAGCGGATAATATATATATATATATATAACAATAAGTACTAGAATTTAATTTTACTTGATAAAAGAGGACAAAGTGAAGAGCGAGGAGGTGGGTGATTGGAAAATATGAAGACTCGGGCAGCGAGGACTCGGGAAAGACCGACCGTCAGCTTCGGGCTGAGCGGGAAGAATGATAGAGCGGCTCACCTGGGGAAAGACGACAGTGGCGTCAAGGTGAGGAAAAAGCGTTGTTGAATGATTGAAGGTTCTTATCCTGACTGGCCTCTGCTAAGACAATAGCACCAGCACAGGATATTCAATTGTTTTCGGCGCTTTCATGGTCTTGTTCCCTAAGCGAGAAACAAGAGAAGTGATGGCGGCGATCAAAGCCGAAATGACAAAAGATCAGATTCGGAACCAGGCCGAATCTGCGACGTGACGAGAAGGGAGTACTCTGGCGTTGGTCAGAGGCCTGTGAAAATCCTCCCTACCTCCGTACCTCTGGAATCCGGATTTACATCGATCTTGTTCTTGATCAGTAAAAATGTTGAGATCCATGTATCCCATACCAATGCTCGATATCATGATAGCTGTGATTGCCAATTTGGAAGAGACCACCATCATACGATTCTATTGACAATCTCAGAGCGACATCGAGGATTCTTTTCGATGAACACTGGTATATGTCGACCAGAAACACTGGACGATCAACTGTCAAACTGGCCTGATGAAAATCTTCGACGGCAGGACCATGTCTGTCAGAATTTGTCGGTGAACGTTATTCTAGGCCGGGCGCCTCGCCGAAGTCAAGGATGATCAATTTTATGCTCAGGTATTCCATCAGGAAAGAACGCGTCGCATCGTGATGTCATCGCCACTGAACGGAATTGACAATAGTCGAGCTGAGAATATGGTAATTATCCATTAGGATACATGGACCGACCCGCTAGCCTTCCCGCAGCTCATTTGAAACCTCGGTATGAGGATACGAAGGCGGTGAATTCTCTGTCAGTCCGTTAACCCAATCTGAGGTCAAGTCACGGACTTTTATTTGCGCTCTGAGCCGGATATTCTCGGTGATCGGCGCCAGAGCCAGCTCTGGAGAGACGTCTGGTACGTCGATGAGAGCTGACTCGGACCTAGTTCCCAGCTCTTCGCTCTGTGAGCCCTGAGAGATATCTGTCTCAGGTGTCACAGACTCACAGGTTCCACTGCATTTTTATCTCTTGCTATGTTTCTGTGCGTAGTGTTGTGATATCTCAAGTTGGCTTTCCTCTGGAGGAATACTGACCATAACAGTTTGAGCTATGAGCCATGAACGAAGACAACAAGACACTCGCCTCGAATCCCGTTCGACCTAGTGGTCTCATATGCAGTTGCTACGAGACTGGCGACTTGCCTTCGCTTTCGCAGACGGATGCAGAATATCCAAACGGATATCATCCATAAAAAGACGAGTCCGCCAACAATATCACCCACAAGAGCTGGAATGTTCAGCCTGGCGTCGGATCTGTACATCGAATCAGTTATATTTCACTCCTGTTGCAGTGGGTATCAAGTACCGTGTAATTTGTGGATCAGTTGACTGGGTTGGTGAACCGCCGGAACTTCTGATGCTATGGGACAGTTGAGCCGCGGTCAACGACATGCCCCAGAAGGAACAAGCACCTCCTTGTCTCTGAAGCATTCGATCCCTTTCCCAGAGCACTGCCACTAGCGATTGGAGCTCAAGGCATTCCGACTTCAGTACTATATCCCATGATTATCAGTCTGGATCTGGAGAGCTTGACCAGCATACCCAAATGTCAGAGGGTTGGTAGTCATCTCGTATCACGTACTTACTCGGCATTCCCCGGACCATATTTAGTCGTCATGTTCGTAGTTTCACTCTCTATTGACTCCTTATCCCTTGGCTCCTCTCTTCCCTTGCGAGCCCATGTCGGTCTCCCTCTAACACCAAAGAATGAACTAATGGACCCGGCCGGATTCAATGTTGATTTATCGGTAGAACTACTATGTCTTGCTGGGTAGCTGGCCACCCCCAGGAAGCTGGCCACTTGACTCTAATACAATAATAATGAGCTTGTCGGTAAAAATTGGTGTCAGAATCCGTAATAGACCATCCAACGCCCCTCTTGACCAAATTTGGACCCGGCGTGATCAGTTGACAGCTCGCTGTGATCCGATTACCTGGCGCCGCGTGCTGATTCGGCCGAAATCTTTAGCGCCGAAGGCGGTACCGTCATGGGAAATCAGTCATATTTCAATCAATTTTTGGTCCGTTGCCATTATCGCGGGCACGATGCATGCTTCCGACCTCGAGCTCACCCCCAATCATCATGACGCCTGTCCAAAATGCATTTTGACTAGCTTATTGCCCACCAAAGACCGACTCCACTGCTAATTCACCTTCAATCACCCATGCTGGCTGGTGCTGTCGCGCAAGACCCAGATAAGCTGATACCCTGGAATTTGGCTAGGCCTTGGTTCATGATTTCTCCTTGCTCATCCTAGGTCTCTTTTGATTTTCGAGATTTTTTTCGTTGCTCAATGCTACCAAGAACAGAAATCAGCCGTTTTATGCATACCGAAGAAACCAAATTCACCCAGCATGGCGCCGAGACCCTGGGGCGGAACTATGGACACGAGTTGGTTCCTATAAGTCTATTGCGTTGCTCGATAGCTTATTTTGACATTTCAGGCTCTCTATGCGCTTCACGGTGCTCCTCAAAATGACATGTTTTTGTCAGTTTTTAGCTATGCAGCATCGATAGATTATCGATTCCACAGACTGTACGTCGAGCTAATATGACACTTCCTCATTCCAAAATCTCATATATCAGCCCTCAAGCCATCATCAGCCCCGTCGAGTCTCCCAGGCGACTCTATTCTACTCAGCTCTTTTTCCGCTTCACCGTCATTTTGTCACCGCAATCTCTGTATCTATTCTTCATGTCGCGTACCAATATTGCCAGCGAGGATCCTCCTGACCTTCCTGACCTCGTCGACTCTGATGACGACGGTTATGCCGGTCCAGTTGCTACCACAGCCGCTGCCGAGGTCGACCATACCGATCTCATGGACCTTCCCGTCAAAGTCCGTATGCATCCCACCGTCAAGTCTGTCTGTGGCAATGATAAATCAGTTCGCAAAACAGCATTGCTTTATCGCGTCCCTTGTGCGCCATGGATGACTATTTAAGGGGCATGATTTGTCGGATCCCTTGTTGCTACCAAAGCGGAAGTATCTCATTAATACCTCATTGAAATCATACAATTGATAGATACAGACACTGTCAGACATGTATACCAGTAGTTCCATATGTTTTACAAAGGCTATATAACTTGTTGAAGCCAGCGAAGCGCAGGGGAAGCATCAAACTACATTTGATCGCTGCCACGTAGGGTAGGAATGTCATATTCCCACGACTGGCCAGGTACCCCGGCAGACCATTTTTGGGGTGCCCGGCGGGGAAATATTCACAGGACCATCAAAACGTCACCGAAATTCTCAGGGCCAGGCGCAAATGAAAGGGAACATGCAGGACTACAAGATATCGCCGCCCATACATGCATAATGCTCGAAAGAGCCCAGGAAATGTGTCCCAAACACTAAGGTGGCCAGGATCCCAGCAAGCTATAGTAGTTGCTTCACTAAGCACAGCAGAGTTGGAGGTTAATGTTGATCCAATGGTCGAGTCGGATCTAGACAGAGTTAAGCGGTCTGCGACATACAATGAATATTTCATGAAGCTTCGAATTCATAAATAAAATATAATGTCTGAATCATGCTACCTGGTCCGAGATATTTTTGAGTTGGTCGTTGGATCCCTATGGAATGATACTATCAGAGGCCCTGAGCACCAAAAGGCGGACCGGATCATACGGTGACTGAGATGTGAGACTGGATGGACTGCTGATCGGGAAAGGCACAAATGTACTGTTACTTCCTACATTAGCACAATCCTGAGATCAAGTAAGGAAGACTAACGTAGTGATAGGACCGAAATCCTTCGAATTGAATGTTGTCTGAGCGAGAATCGGACTTCACACCGAACCTTAATGTTCAATACGCGAACCAGGAGCATTACACACCTGTCGGGGCTGCCGGAAG
The DNA here is from genome assembly GCA_029320655.1 of Mycena floridula. Lineage (NCBI taxonomy): Eukaryota > Fungi > Basidiomycota > Agaricomycetes > Agaricales > Mycenaceae > Mycena > Mycena floridula. Next base: position 1,704,676 of record JARIHS010000011.1, read on the forward strand.
TCGCCAGCAGTATGTAACTGCTTCGAATCCATACCAATCTCAACATCAGGCCCCTCATCGTCTAAAATCACTCACCCTGGGGTGTCAAAAAACCCAATGTCATCCACTCCATGATCTAGCCCGTTTCGCAAAATCTTTCGGCCTTGCCCGGTCCACCACAGCGTGAATCCAGGTGAGTCTGTGCTGTTTGCTGTCCACGTCAGAACAGCTTCCTCTACAACTGTATGTCGAGGACTGATATGGTCAAAGCACTTGATGGGATTACGAGGTAGTATCTAGGATGAGTTTGGCGAAGGCGAAATGTGCTGTTAATGCGGGATCGGCCTACGTGAGCACTAGCAGGGCGCCAATGTGTAGAAAGAAGTACCAAGTAAGTCTACAGGTAAGGAATAAGTCACGAGTCATTCGGAGAATATAATGGTATACATACCTCAGTCGGTACTGGGAGAGTAGGAAACGACTGAGGCATCAAGCAAGGGAAAAGATGGGAATATAAGTATGAGCCCGAGGTAGGATGAAAGTAGTGGGGAGCACAAGGACTCCGATAGAACATCAGAAAGACGTCTGATTGACCGTGAGATCAAGATTCCGTTCAACACAGTGGTCATGATCATGGACGTACAGAGACAAGAAGCAAACTACTCAGCTGCATTAGCGCATCCCATCTGCGTCCAAGCCGACGAACAGGCGATATGTCTTTATATTTGACCCTCCGATCTGTCAATCACAAAACATTGGACGATCAACTGTCAAACTGCGCCACGAAAGTCCTCAACGTAAAGACGACTGCCGAAAAGAGGAGGCACTGCTTGAGTAATTACAAGAGGCTTTGGCATTTGTATTGCATCAATTTTCTGTCCTGCCTCGCAGAAATTGATCCTCTGCCTTTCATCATTGGGTTCACAGAAACATACCTAGAAATTTCCCTCTGGGCCTCATCTGTCAAATTCAAGACGCCCAGAACAGAGATGAACAGTCAAGTACTACAGTGTGGATTGATACAGCGGAAATTCTCCTATCACGCCCAGTTGAGATGAGGAGTGCCACTGCCAGGCAGCCTTCGCCACTAGTATTGATGGATTGATACTCCAGGTTTAGACTTTCTCATCACGTCGTCAAAACGCGGCGCGTCGTCAGATCACTAACGCCCGCGAATGTGCCTGGAATCGACAAGATTTGACTTGGTACAATTCTATTAGTCCACTGAGTAGGTATTGGCCGTGCCCATAGACGGGCTAGGCATCTGTCATACCATTCGATACCTCGGTATGAGGATACGAAGGCGGTGGATTGATTGCAAGTACCCAATCCGGAACCAAGTTATGCACTTGAATCTGCGCTCTCAGCCGGATGTTCTCAGCTAGCAGCGCCACAGCCAAGTCCTGGGAGACTTCTGGCACGTTGATGACAGACGACTCGGACTCCGTTTCCTGCTCTTCGCACTGTGAGCCTTGAGGGATCTCTGCTTCAGGTATAGCAGGTTCTACTACCGCTTTATCAGCAAATCTCCTCCTTTGCGTTGTGCTCTGGTGCGGCAGATTGGCTTTCCTCGCCAGAAATACTGACCACAATGTTATGGATGATCCACGAACAGGCAGGACACTCACCTCTGATCCCGTTAGATCTGGTGGTCTCGTAGGCAGTCGCTATAAGATTGGCGACTCTCCGTCTCTTTCGCAGACGGATACAGTATATCCAGACCGATGCCGCTAATAAACAGACGAGTCCCCCGAGAATACCGCCCACAAGAGCTGGGATGTTCAACTCAGCAGTGGCTCTGACAGGAAATGGGCGTGGGTTTTTTCAAGAAATCATTGAAGAAGGTGAAGAAAAGTGAAGAAAATTTTTGAGAAGACTGAAGAAGCATTGAAGAAGTTCAAGAAGATTTTTCAGGGACATCAAAGAGAGGTCAGGAGGGTACATACTGATATTCTAACACAGTACAGAGCATGTTCCCAGCTCCTAATGTGACCAGGCGACCCTTGAAGTAATCAGAGACCAGTTGATGTCTGTGACCATCTGTGACCAATTGATCTGATGGAGTCAGCACGGCCAGGTCTGCTTGTACTTCATTAATGGTGCTCCATACCTTGAGTCTGATCTCATTCAGGAATGTATTTGACTATTAAAGGGTATACAAGTAACAATGATTCCTTGCTTATCCAAGAGTTCCAGAACCCAGGAACTCCAGGCTGAAGTTTCGGGTAACGAGTTACACATAAATCAAACATCAAGAAAGATGCTGGCCTGAACAAGGGTACCCAGCACAAGGCTTCATACTCATTCAGACGCACTGAGAAAAGTGCTGAATTGGCGGGATAACACCAATATAGTGCGAGAAGCGTCGAACTGTAGCAAAGGACATGGACTACGAACGGACTGTCAGTAGCGGGGGGATTTTGCGAATCTATCACAGTGAATGTTGTTTGCGCCAAAATACTGATGGTCGTGATAAGGAATGCTATCGAGGATAGACAGAGAAATCGATGCGCACGGCCAGCTTACACCGTTCAGATAGGTTGCCGCTAACGTGTATCGTCTCCAGCAATGTCAGTTGGCATTAACACAGGATTTGTGTACAACTCACCCAAGGATATTTACAGGTCCGATGGTGGTTTGTCCCGAGCTCCGATCCACGAATCCGGTACGTCCGGCATTATTGGACGACACCCAGGTCAGAATGAAAGAGCCTGGTTCGGTATTGTTTGCGGTCCATGTGCAAATAATTGGGTCTCCCAGTATCGGAGTCGCAGGGGCAGATAGAATCAGAGCGCTTGCGAACCGGTACTGTAAGCTGAGCAAAGTCAAATCAAGAGAGAGTATATGTTGATTGGTGGGTAGCACCTACACAAGGACGCCAATGATTTCAGTCAGCATGGTGGTGAAAGACAAGACCGGAATGTGGAACGTAATGTCGAGAGACTCTCATATCACATCAGCGTCGAATCTGCCAATCCAGTTGAAACATATGAACATACATACTACAATGGATCTCTTTCAAGGCCCCATCCATCGAATTTGAAAACAGGATGTCGATGAACAGCCAGAGTTTTGCCTGATGTAGATGCATCAGGACATCACCTCAGGATCTGCCGTGGCACGCAAAGCTCCGACGTTCGAAGAGCCGGTCCTTTCCACACCAGGGGCAGAGATCAAGGCATTCCCAAGGCATTCCAATCAGCATAGCCGGTGATCTATCCACCAACTCGGACAATAACGTATGATAACTGCTTAACCACAAACTCTCCTTCTCAGTTTTGCTAGGAAAGCTGAAAAACAAAGAAAGCGCTAGCTCAGCGAAGGTTATGGAATGATTGTAGAACGTACAAAGATTCTGCGACCGGCAAAACTGTCACAGCAGAGCGGTAATTCAAGATTTCCAAACCCGACGGGGCTGATATAAAATCGGAGCCAAATGCTAAGTCTCGCTCTACAAAAAGATTGAGCAAAAGATAGAACGTTTGGTAGAAAAGTTCACCTCTCGAGCTTGACATACGTGGAATGAAAAGTCCAAACCATCGCAGAAGGGGGAATGATTATAACTGAGGCAGTAGGATATCGGCAAGAGCATTCGGAAGGAGTCGAGAAAGCCGTAGATGGGATCTGGGACACCGGGTATCAGAGTGGCGGGAAGCATCCGAGGTCGAGGCGGCTCTGTCCGAAAGACCTGGGGATTCAGAGTGCTGGATGTGCTGTATTAATGCCACGAATGACGCTGAGAGACCGCGGGAAGCGATGGAAATGCTCTCCATTCCTGGCTCCTTCGTCCAGTGCAAAAGCTGGCGCGTAGGAGCTATTCTGCTGCTTCGAAATCGGAATATGATGTCGAGCATATCGCAAAGCGGAGCCACAGGGCGATGAAGATGAAGTCCGATATGAGGTTGGAACAGTATTCGGACACTCTAAGCCATGATTGGGACAATATGACTTCAAGTATGAAGGCGACTTCTGATGTATGACGCAGACGAACCGACGAGGGCGATCTGACCAACGGGGTGCCGAGAAAAAGTTGACCCGACATATTGAGCATCGTGATAAAGCGTCGAGACGGTGTCGGGGCATGATTCCTTGACTGGGATGTGGTGGTACGACATTCGAAAGGAATGAGCGCCCGAAGAGGCAGATCTCGCTCTGAGGACTCGGTAATTTTTTTCAGCGCTGCAATGGATTGGGTCCCTGCTCTGGTAGAAACCTCTACCGGTGGCATCGACTTGTCGATATTGAAGCTGGGTTATAGATCACGTGACCCTTTGAATTGTGATGTCGTTGACTCGTTCGGAATTCGTTGATGGGACATGATGAATGTGAATCGATAGCAGCGCCAGAGCAAAGCTAGATACCACAGTGGCCTTGTACAATGACGAGTGAGGCCCTGCGGCGATAGAAGCAGGTGAATAGAGCTCGCTTTGCGACAATATCCGGGGGAAATGGTTGCGAAATGGGCGATGCGAAATGTAATTCTAGAGGCAATATATAAGAGCTTGGAGAGAGAAGTAGGAACCAGAATACCTCGTTTCCTTCCTATGAATGCTGCATGGAAATGAAAATGGCTCTCGCCCAAGGTCGTAGCAGCGAGTTGACAAAGTCGACGGATCTCAGACGACCAAGGCTGGAGCGTCTGAACGAAGGCTTGGAGGTCTGAATGAGGTCGGATTGTGCAGGAAATGATGCCCATCCGGACATGCGCGTCGCAAAAGGTCATGGGGGAAACCATAGGCAGGTGAAGAAATCGACGATAAGGAAGAGCCGCGGTCGAACAGCTTGTCTTCTGGCGTTAGCGCAAGAGAGTTTGAGCCAGGTCCAGCGAGACGCAGAAAGACTGGACCATTCGAAGGTCTCGGATGGAGAATGTCGCGTCTTGGTGGTGGTAATTTGGCTGGGCTGGTCCTGATTCTCTCTCTGCTTTCCCTTCCACAGTTTGCGCTGTGCTTCTGGCCTGTAACGATCCCTTTCTCTGTCTTCTCCTTCTTACCACCAACGATAATCTTGCCATAGCCATCCCTTGCCTCTGCGAAACGAGGCGAGCTTTGTGGTCCACTGAAGACCATAGGCTTTCGTGCTGCCTGCCGACAGTGGCCGGCTTGGGATCAGGGTTAGCCTGTATGTCATTCTTTGTCCGATATGCACCAAGGTCGTCAAGGTCGATAGCGAAAAGAGCAGCCTGAAGCATCTTGCCACGTTGTCCACTGGCGCTGAAGCATAATATGACCCAAGGAGAATAAGAAGAATCGTGAAAACGTACCGTCATTCTGATAAAAAGCTTTTCCCATATTTGTGGATAGCTGACGCTACCGCGAAAGGAATTTGAGGACAAAACTGGCTCGTGTCGTTGGAGGCCATTGTCTCTTCATTGCGTGAGGTCGTGGTGCGATATGCGTTTGTTGTTGGAGCCAAAGATTGGACAGAGGCTTCGGGCCACGGCGTGAAATGCTTCCGCAAGGCTTGGTCCTTGAATCATCGACGGTGAAAAAGCCAGAGACCCTCTAGCGCGCCAAGCATTGCATAATGCTAACGTCAGTTCCGTCTAGAGGCAATCCTTGAGCTTTTGGACGCGAAAACGATGACCTTACTGACTTCGATGCTCGTCGAAGAATCAACGAAATCTCGGGACCTAGAGACTAGCCACGGATTTCAGCAGCGAATTATAAGCCAAATATAAACCAGAGTCCACCGGTTGAGGGCGTTTCGTAGCTCGTTGAAAATGTGGACTGCAACCGTGAATGCAGTCAATGAGTCAAAAGCAGAGCGGGTCATTGTTTGGTCATGCTTGGGCTCCCGGGCCGATCCTGATCCGGTCATTCCGAATGATTCTCAGGTGATATATCATATCATACAGTATTTGATGAAGTTCAAAATCTAGTGCTGGGTATTGAACTGTTTTCGGGTCGTCTGAGATGGTATTGAATCCGCAGGGGTCTCGTATCAAAGATACGTATGGTATTGATTCAGTATTTAACCGGCGCCGCAGGCCGAAAATCTTGGATCAATACCGTATAATACGTGTATTGAATGCCTGTATTGATCTTATATTGAACCGTATTGAATACAGAGCTGCAAGGATCTTGAAAGGTACCAACAATTTTGGAAGCTAACGATGCTGTTACCGACCTGAGGCAACGAGACTTTATCCCAGAGCTTCTGGTGGTCTCCGCTGGTCACAGAAGAAGCCAAATCCATCAGCTCAAAACTCATTCAATACGAGTTCAATACCTGAAATCGGCCTGGCCTGAGGTATCAAACGGATAGGATAGGATAAATTATACTGACTACTGACTATTACATCAGCGGGCCCAAGTACCAATCAGTTTACCGTCTATGACAAGCTTTAGGTTCCTCCCTCCGGTAGGATGGCTCGCTCCGCTCGCCACCTACCTCCGGGAGGAACCACAGCTTGTTTCTGCCTTAACCCTGCGCCGCCGCCCTGCGGGCGGCCTCGGGCGGCGTCTGCGCCTTCGGCGCTTAACTTGATTATGTCAGTAAAATAATTTGTCATCTAATTAATCAGCATCAGGTGACCGAGGTGTTTTATATGTATTGATGAGTCTTTTCATGTTTCAGCATACTTCAATATGCCTGCGACATACTCAACAAACCGGCACACGCACACTTACCATGGGGGTCGTTCTGCTCGGTTACGGAAAACACAGGCAAAAACCGCCCTCCGCTAGAAGTGTCCCATGGGCTATGCATGTCATTATCGAGCACGGATGAGCAACATTGGTCTCGCATAGAATATCTTCAGCACATCATAGCAGAATTTTGCCACTAAATCAATCGTCTCTCGTTCTGCCATCAAGGCTCGCAAGAATAACCCTGGATCCAGGAACCTAAATCGAAAACCTGGTAGCACAGAGTCCAGGTCTGAATAAAATTCTGCTCTCACAGTGCACAGATCTTCATCCTGACACAAAACCAATGCATGAACCACATCTTCTTGACCCACTAGGCATAATCTACACAGTCTCCATTCTCTTGGTATAGGTCGGCGCCTTCTCTCAGTCCATCTCATTCGTTCCATAGCTAATGCATGTCCAGATAGCATTACATGTGTCACTGCCCTTCGGTGCTCTGAGTTTTTCACTCTCAGATAATGCCTGAAAGCAAGCACCTTTACCACAAGCCCTCGAGCATCTTTATCCCACTCTCTTCGCCCAAACAGCAAGTCTCTCACTCTTGATGAGTGATCTATCTCATGTTGCAAGTACACCTCCATCGACCGAGTCACATCGCTCTGTAAACGCTCAAAACATACACGACTAACATTCTCATTTCTCATCAAATCCCATCTCACCGGTATCGGGAGCTCCAGCATCACCTTCTGCAAATCTAAAGCCCAGGAATCATGTCCTTTCCTTGCCAGCGTAACACTCTGCCACAGAGCATGATGCGCCAAACGCTGTGGCGGAAGATCTGTGATACTAGCACCATACCTCAAAGGCAAGCAAAATCCGTCGATATCGTATTGGCTCAATTCCTGTCTCAGTGAACAGCACTGCCAGCATTGATCGGCTGCCCATGTCCATCATTCGTCTCAAAAATTGGATCTGAACCTTCTCCAAGCTCTCCAGATTCACTTTCACATTGTCAATACAGATATCACATCCATTGATCAGATAAGGGTCTACCCGCGCCATGTATAAAGTTCTCATCTCCCATGCAGATAAATGACCAACAATCTTCTCCACTCCCATAACTGAACGCGCTATATTCCCTGCCTTTGCTGCATTCACCTTATAGTGCTCTCGGAACATATGCCCTCTTCCACTCTGAAACCATGTTCCGACATATTTGAAAGTTGACTTCTTTTCCAATTCCACACCATTAAGAGTCACTCGACGTCCTCGCCATTCACGTTCCACGAAATTTTCTCCGAAAACACTATAGACACACTTTGTTAGCTGTAGCTCACACCCAATTCTTCCCGAGTATCTTGATGACTCATTCAGTTTCAACTGGAATCCGTCACCAGCACAGGAGTCCACCATAATGTCGTCAGCCTGTTCCAGATGAGGCACCGCAAACGGTATCATACGCGTATCAAACCCGTATGTATCAAATGAATCGATACCATACCCAGCACTATCAAAATCGATTGTTTCATGCATAGCCCAAGGGAAAGTTCTTTGCCTGTTTTTCCGTAACCTGAAGCAGATCGACCCCTTTGGTAAGTGTGCTTGTTCCGGAACACTGAGTAGTAGGTATGTATATAGGATATACCGTACAAGGCTCTGAGGTAGATGGTAAACTGATAGGTCCTTGAGGGCCCACTGTTGTATTTCAGTTGTCAGTATAATATATTATCCTTGATAGGAGCATGGGCGAACCCTGTTACATGCCGGATCGCCAAGATAATGGTAGATTGGTGATCGGTGTTGATATTCTCGATCGTCAGATTAAAATTTAATCCGATACCTCGCAGACTGGGCGTTGATAATTAGCGAAAGCTATTCAACAACTACGTCCTTGGGCTCTCTCTCTCTCTCTCTCTCTCGTGTACACGGTAAAAAGCAGTGATATTCAGAGCGATACTGACACAGTAGTCAAATCCTACCGATGTCACGGCGTCTCCGATCTTCGGCAGCCGCGATAACAAGTAAATTGCTAGCCTTGATAGGGGCATGGCTGAGCATGGGCGAACCCTGTTACATGCCGTATCGCCAGGACAGTTCATGATCGGTGTTGATATTCTCGATAGTCAGATTAAAATTTAATCCGATATCTCGCAGACTGGGCGTTGATAATTAGCGAAAGCTATTCAACAACTACGTCCTTGGTTTCTCTCCCTCTCTCTCTCATGTACACGGTAAAAAGCAGTGATATTCAGAGCGATACTGACACAGTAGTCAAATCCTACCGATGTCACGGCGTCTCCGATCTTCGGCAGCCGCGATGACAAGTAAATTGCTTAAAACGTAGCAACCGGAGCTTAGCCACGGAAATTTGCGCTTTTGAACAGCTATAAAGACTCAGGGTTCTGTGGCTTTTTTCCCCAACAAGCGCTGGTCGTTTATTCATCCCTCTTCGAGCACGGTCTCAACTATATTAACAAATCCATCATGCACTTCTCTAAACTCGCTGCTCTCCTTCTCATCAATGCGGCCTTTATCGCTGCTATGCCTGTTCAGTCAGTAGTATCCCCAAAATTCGGCGTGTCGATGCTGACCGTTTGCAGGAATGGCAATGACATGGTACTGCAAGCCCGGGGTCTCGAGCGTCGCGGTGGAAACTCCAGTAAAGGGCTTCTATCGTCAAAGAAGAAGAAGAAGGAAGAAGCTGAGCGCACGCCGACCTTGTCCGACAACGCGAGGGGGAGGACAGTCCCTGCCAAGGCCCCTCCTCCAATTAGGAAGGACTCCACTTATGTACCGAATAAACCGAAGAAGCCACCCGCGAAGTATAGCTCAGCGCTGGAAGATATGGAACAAGTGAGAAAGTCGTAGAGGCTTTACTGTGATCTGATACAAGTTGTCGCTGTATCCATACCTACATATATTTCAGAGGATGTTTGGTGGAGAAAGACATGACAAAGCTGAAACTCATTTGCACAAGGAATTCACAAATGAGACGCGTTGGAAGTTGGTTGTTGATCGATAGACATCCCCTATTCAAGTTGGTTTCAATTGCTTTGGCGACATTGATTCGGGGCGGTTGCTTCACAGATTCTTTTATTTATTTACAATATATACATTCCTGGTTCTACAAGTGGGATTGTTTGTTGTATCCTGGAGAGATTTTCTAGCAGATCCTGAGGAGATTTTTCATGGCTTTCCTTGTTCGCGTAGTCAGATTTCCGCGGGCTGCCTTGGCCTCAAGTTTCTCGGCTCGAATTTCCATCGCCCGCTTTCGGAAGTAGTCGGTCAAGGGCGTGTGGGATTCTTCTTCGACGTTTGGGTCGAGAACCACGTCGAGGAATCTCGTTTGTCTCCTGGCAGATGTGGAATCGGGTAATGAGATTGAGGGAAGAGTGGAAGATGAGATTATAGGGGATGAGCTCAGTGAGGTTGGGCTTGAACAGATAACAGACGACGAGCTCGAGTTATGTGATGTGAATACAATAGAAGTCTGATGATGTCGCTCAGTATTTCAGAAACAGCGATAATGGAGGAACTCACGTCGTCAGGAACTTCCATGACTGTATCAAGAGTTAAGCTGAATGATTTACTCATGATTGAAGACGATGATAGTGGTATTCTTGATCAGTGATATGAGTTGAGGTCAAGATGGATGGTGATGTCTGACGATAACGCGAGCTTTATATACCCGGAGATGCTTGATGTCTCATTATCTCCTCGTTAGTCTCATACCCTCCTCAGTATTCTCAGCGCAATGTCTGAAATCTGGACACAGAATCTCCTATACAGTAAGGAGATGCGACCCCTAGTCTACTGGAGTAACCAAACGAGCCTTTCAATATTGCGAAAGTAAAAGATAGAGATATGCTTTATTCATGTTTCGCGCTTCAAATTGTTCCTTCTTTGGAAGATACAACTTCGGCCCAGCACCCGGATCACGTTATTCTCTCATTAAACGATCAAGAATGTGCTCTTTGTCTGTTCTGATCTTGCCTACATTACATTCGCACTTTCCAGCATCCCAATTTCTGTTGATGTCGAATCCCATATGTAACGGTAACCCGAAGCCGAGAGCAACGGATCAAATCGCGTAACGCACGTGACCTCGATCAAAATCAACCACAAGCTTTGTTCTTTTTGTTCGTTCTTTGGCCCTCCCCTCCAACGCGCGCCGAATTCTGCAGGCCTTGTCTTTCGATCTTTTCACGTTCACTGTTCCTTCTTACCTCCTTAGGTGTCTCAGCCTTTTTCGCTTGCCTCGTTTACGACCGCTTCCTCGTTTAACGGCTCAGACCACGAACCACGGTTCACTGTGAGCATTTTCAAAGGTAGATTCGCTTTCTGCTTGACCTCTACATGATGTGCTTATCAGAATATCGTCCAGCTCAACGATTATCGCCAGATTCTTCCTGAACCAAATCCAACCATGACCACGAATTACAGCTCATTCTTCTCCTCTGGTCTCCTGGCTCCGAGCCTGCCTTTATTCTCCATCACGACGTCGAAACCACGAGAAAGAGAATCACCCAGGCCGTTGCTCTCTGTCGACATCAACCTCAAACCAACAATGACGGACGGGCTGCTCAGCCCAGTTTCGGCAGCCCTGGACGACGGCAGTGACGTGGAATGCGGGAATATCTCCAAGAGCCGTCGTTCTGTTACGCCCATGACGCCTCGTCGTCGTCGTCGGTCTTCTATCAGCACCCAAATGTCACCGGTCAGCGCATTGAGAAGCCCAAGCCGGGCGCTGCATCACCTGCCTTTCATGTTGGAAGAAGGAGAGAAGAAGGTCGAGAAAAGGGTTCGCAGGTATGTTTTTCTCTCTTTCCTCCTGTTCCATTTTCCTTTCTTTTGTCGTCTCGTTCTTTTCATAGTCTAGTCTTTTCATAGTTCTTTTCTTTCATCTTCCCCTTCCTGCTCTCGTTCGTTCAGAGTGCTGATGGAATGTATTCCAGACGTCGCCCAATCCCGCTTTCAGCAGCGCCAGCGCCCAATATGCCACTCCCAGCATTGCCGAATTCAGCGCCTCGGGCATCGGACGGGCAATTCTTATTTCCGAGGAAACGAGGCTACACGATGCCGAACAGCGCCCCGCCTGGTGGCAACTTTTGGGAGCACGATGACGATACGATGAGGGTGGATTAGGTTCCTTTTTCTTCTGCTTTGAATTGGGGGTTGTGCTCAGGATCTCTGCAGAAGCTTTGTTCTCGCTGTCAAAATGGGCTTCCCACAAGCGCTCTGCTTACGCCTATCTCTCGATCCAAATCTCTTGTGCTGTACTGTTCATCATCTCCTTTACGCATCCTCGATTCCAATGCTGCATTTCTTCCTTCCTTCATTATCGTATTGTCGCATCTTCCCTCTGGTATCTATGCTTTCACGACCTAGTCCTGCTCTCTGTGCTGTATGCTGCCTTTCTGCCCTATGTATTGTATATCGCCTGGAGCGCTCGTGTTCACGTTTTGTACCATGTCAACGTCTACTTTTGGTACGATATCAATCCCCGATTTGTAGAAGCACTATCAAATTTCACCTCGTTGCAGAAGCTGAACTGCCTGTAACCCTTTGATGTATCCGTTCTGGTCTCCCAGGTCTAGATTACTTGGATCCAGCTGGCTTATTAGGGTTCTCTTTGGCTGCTGCTCTCGGGTATATCGCCCGACGCGCCCGACGCGCCCGTACGTGGACGATATCGAGCTCTACCATCTTTGGGATTTCTGGTTTCAAGCCACAGGGTCCAATTTTTGAATCGTTGCAGTGTCTTTTCGTCGTCTGGTCTGGGTCTTCGGTTTTAGTTCGGTTGTTCGAGGTCGTTCTGCTCTACGGCGCTTCTAGCTGTCGCAACTTGAAGCATCGGCGTCCGTACGCTCTGAAAAGGAAGGAGTGAATGTTGGAGACTGTGTCCGGCTTCACGCAATGGGAAGCATACTGTTCAACCATACGCCGAAGGTAAGAAACCAGTGTTTTTAAAGGCCGTCCTCTGGCGGCAAGTACGAATCCCATTCAGTAAGTTCATTAGAGCAAACCAGATAATAAGTAGACTGCCAGCAGAGCAGGGAGTCAACATTATGAGTGAATTTGAAGGTAAATTGTGCCAGGAGATTAGTTGTGAGGCATATCACAGGAGGGATATGAAGTTGGGGAAAAACATTAGTCGGGGAGAGTGGGGCTCGAACCTGTGAGCAGCCCTTAGTGGAACGGATCTGCGCGAGCAATGAGTGGCCGAAGTTCGGCGCCGAACTTGCCCTATTGGGTTCCCCGTATCGGCTTTCCACAAATCTGCTCACACCCAACGAACGAACCCTAAAGGGGATTCGTAAACAGAATTGTTCGTACGAGCTATCGAGTTGATCTTCTTTCCAACATGTCTCCACTCAATCCCGATACATGCGTCCCAGAGACCTTTGATATGGACTCACTCGTGGCCCAAGCAGTTCCAGATCCCAAAGACGCGTATCTTCTGTCGAATTATTGCGCTGGGAACTCCGGGCCTGACTGGATACTTACGCTAGGTTTGAGGGATATTCGTGGGTTTTTAACTCGAGAGCCTGAGTGGATGATGATCGATAATTAATTGTTGATAGGGAGAGACGGTCTTCGTCTCAGCTGCCTCTGTGTAGGCTCGTAAGTTCATTGTCTCGATTCTTTCACTCATTCTTATTTGTGTTAGCATCGTGTCAACTGGCTGAAGCCAAGGGGTACATATGTACCTGGAATATTGACCATGAATTTGATGCTCATGATGCAAAGGATGAAAGTCATAGGGTCTGCTGCGTGAGCAGATCGAAACAGTTGGTTCCTCTTTGCTCAGTCCATTCAAATACAAAAAGAAAAGTTACAAGGTAGTGTTAGCTGAACATGGACTTAGGGTTAGTATGGGACTTACTGCTCTTATGGCTGATAAGTATCCAAATCGCGGCCTCATAAAACCGATTTGAGATTCAATCCATGAATTTCAACATGATATAAACAAATTCCTACTCTACTCCATGTCATCCAACTCAGCCCATGCAGAGCGCTCTTCCACGTCGATAAAATCACGCTCCTCAAGCTCAAAAACATCGCGAGCCTCAATGTCCTAGAGCCAGGCCAGTTAGATGGAGATAAGCACAGGAATAATGATCGGACGTACAATATCAAATTCGTCGCGAGCTTTCAGCTTCTTGGAGGCGGCTTTGGGTGTCTTTGGCTTCTTGTTCGCTGATGGCTTCTTGCCACCTTTGTGAGACTTTCCACCTTTCTTTCCACCTTTCTTTCCACCTTTCTTCCCACCTTTCTTCCCACCTTTCTTTCCACCTTTGCCACCCTTGGCATGAGGTTTCTTAGCACCCTTGCCTTTCGGCGACTTGACACCCAGCTGCTTAACATCTGAGTTGATCTTCTTTCCGGCAGCCTTCTCCTTCTTTTCAACAGCGGCGTCTTTGCTCTTGAGACCAGCAAGTTTGCCTTCTTGTTTACCAATCTGGCGATATGTAAGTGAAATGTGATATGAGGGTCAAGGATGGCTTACTGTGGCGAGCTCCTTGTTGATGTCCTTGCTCAGGCCACTCGTCTGACCATCGAGTTTCTTGTCGGAACCTTTGAGACCCTGGAGCTGGTTCTCTTCTTTGGTAAGGTCCTTGATGGTGCTCTGGGGACTTTGCTAGAGAATCGTTAGATGGATTAGCTATCATACTAGAAATTGGACGAACAGCAGGAGCCGCGGTGATCATGGCCAAAGAGACCAAGAGGGAAAGAGTAGCGAATGTCGTAGATGAACGCATGATGAACTTGAATGTGATTGAAAGTAGTGAGATATTGGTGTAGGACTTTGTTTATGTGGTGTGAGCGGTGACCAGCACGAACTGAAGAAAACATTGATAGGTGTCGAGGCTTTTATAGCACTCGAAGCTCATCTTGAGTAAGTGCGATGAAACCGGAAGGTTAACTATTGCATGTGGACAGCGGCAGTTGTCCATAGCCTTGATATCATCCTGTGTCCGTCGGGCTCCGATGACTCTATTAATCCCGAGTCAACGAGGATTGATACATATCACGATTAGAGTAAAAGGGCGATTACAAGCCGACAGCTGCAATAGAGACAGTGACCGAATGCTCTCAATGCAGGTTTGGCGCTTCTGAAACAATTCTCTGCAGTGTAATACACTGTAATACTTGCCATACGATTTCGTTGAGCCGTTTCACCCTGGCCTGGTATCTCCGTAATTATGGCAATGAACATCAAATCGAGATCTCACGTCATGGTAATCACTACCTCGATTGGGATTTAATTATGAAGACAGCCGCCCTTGAATTGAATCACAGCTAGATCACTAGGGTTAATGAACTGCATTTCACGCTAATATCCATGCTCTCTGGTCACTGGATTTCATCCTCTCCGAGTCCGGCCGCGATCTATCCAGCCAGTTGAAAGTCCAATTTTATAATATCAGAAGTGAAATGTGACAGCCAGACTCGTACTCAGCCACATACCGTGAAGGCGGAAACATCTTCGGGTGATATGGACCGTTTCATGACATTTTCAGGCTGTTGAGACACTTTAGGACCGAATCGCACAGGGATGTCTTTCTAGGGTTTCGAAAATCTCAAGACCTATGTGTACTGTTACAATTCCACATGTACACAGCAACTGTGACGGCCACATTCCTGTGTCTTACATGCGACCGTCACCCCTAAAATCAGTCTCTGGACCCCACATTCTCGTAACGATTCTCGATTGGGCTGGATATAGCCGTGATGCCTCATCCATGCAGTACTCGGGCCACATGGCTTGATCACTTCGTAAATCTTCGGGAGTGACATGCATGAATCCGGAAGATCATTGAACATAGCTACCCACGGTCACTATTACTTGAACTGTCATGGTGGTTTCTCAACCAAAGATCCCGTGACTATCGGCATGTACAGCGAAAACGGGCTGACCTGGCAGCATGATACAGTATGGCAAGGCTCCCTAGGACTTCTACAAGTTGTACCAGGGCTTTCATTTTAGGTTCTAGCATGAACGACGCAAGCAACTTCAGGAGGCTTACATCACGTTCTGTGGTTATGCTACCGCTGTGAAAAACATGGTTCAGGTCATCAGGTAATTACCATGACATTTCCCATGAGGACCGAGTATTCTGTCCTTTGCTGTAATGAGGCGCGTAATGGGACTGGTGAAACAGTCCGAGTTGGCCTGCGACATGGTCCTCAGTAGTACACTCAAGCATGATACTTAGTACTATACTCCACATAGATTTGTCCAGCAGCAGAAAGATTCGTTGAATAGATCTAGGCGATGCAATGCGAGGCCTTATGGTAAACGAGATGGTACTTGTGGCACCTGGACTTTTGAAAGAGCGTGGCTGTGTAGTCACAAATAACTACAAAGGGTATGCATAGCCACCGAGCGCTCTCCTTCTCGTCGAGCAAAAGCCGAAGAATTCAAGCCCCAGAGAAGCTCATGGAGAGATGATTCTGGAAAATATCATGCCAACGATTTTTTATGGGCCCCGGCAGAAATTCACAGCTTACCATTGGATCCCTGGACTCCTTTCCGTAAAAACGAGCCAACAACCGCTGATATCCGTGTTTTCGAGACGAAAAGATCCAGAGAGATGCTGGGATCGTGTTCATCGTGTGCTATACATTAATTTACATCGTCAAGGGATGTATAGGCCGTCGGTGGTCTGATAATTGTGGTGCAAAAGCCGGCATTAGAACGGGCGAGCCTCATCTGGTGCTGTTTTGTTGAATCAGGGTCCCACAATGTTGAACCTGTCCTTGGAAGATATGGGAAATGAATGGTTGGAGGGGAAACCAGGAGATGAGGCCAATCGTGATTGCCAAACTGCCGAAATGGCGCGTGCGAACCAAAGCTAACCTGAGATTCGTTGTCAACCAGAATCCAGGAGTCCAATGGCTTAGAAAATTACACGTCTATTTTCACGAATCATTTGAGCATCTTTTTCCACGCTTCAGGATGGATAGCGGGAAAATTGGTGAAATGGCGAATCGTGCCAAAAAGCGGGTTTGTGGGCGGTGTATCAACGACTTTGTCTCATTCAGTCTAGCACATTGCGTGCACCTGTCTGCAAGACATTAACGAGATACCCTTGAGTCAAGGAGAAGAGTGTTGCGGTCCATTGTGTTACATTTTTGTCCAATGTTGACAATGCACTCGTTGTTGACTCGTTGAGCAATGGCCATGAAGAGCAGAACCAGAATAAGTAATTACCATTTTGTATCGTTCCGGATAATAATCCGACAATCCAGAAGTCGCATTCGTAACCAAGTCGAGCTGTAACGAAAACTGAACCTTGCAACTGGTTCGCAGATTTGAAGCAAGATAACCGGAATTTCGTGGTCTCAGTAGCTGCCGTGCATCGATAAAATGATGCTTGAGCGGTCGCCGAATTTTTACCATGAGGTTTGTGGCCAGAATGACCTTGCCATTATGATGGAGGTTCAGGAAAGGCTGTGACAGCCACATGGTCACGGGCGCTTAAAGCTTGTAAGGAAGGAATATGGTGCCCATTCGTCAAGACCTACAAATTCGTCTATATTGACTACTGAGACGTATAAGGTAAAGGCCTTGTAGTCTAGGAAGCAATGATGAGCCCTAGGCGTCTTGTTCGTCCCAGAGATGACGGTATGTCAAGCTCCTACAAGCCTCAAAGAGAGATCGGCTAAAAAAACGGAAAAGGATTGTTGCTGCTCCAATGAATGTCCAACAAACATGAGATCTTCTTCCAGTGGTTTTCGTCTTCCTGTTACTGCCTTTCGGCTATGGCCATGACACGACCAGTGGACAGAAGCCTTCTGTCCACTGGTCAGAAGGTCTGGAGATAAATCAAGTCAACAAGATGAAATGTGACACAAATAGATAATACCTTGTACATGAGCTCTTAATCCAGAATTCCGAAAGTTTTCCGAAGAGGGCTTCTCCCGAGCTCTGATTGCAATCTTTGTCGGGCTCTCATCATCTTTCTCTCTTCGCACTCCTTTTCTATTTTCATCCAGGATCACTTGCCATTGCTGTACGACGTCCGAAGAATGGAATCGAGGAGTATGTCGTACGGTTGAGTCGCTCCAGATGAAATTTAGGAGGATGAGGTAAGGATATGTAAATCCAAGAATTCAAGAGGATACAAGCGATTTCGGATGCCTCTGATATCGAAGGAAGCACCCACGAGCTGTCTCTCGAATACTCGACCAGTTGGATCCTGGAAAGGAGAGCAATCGCTTTGGGAAAGAGATGCCGATTGGGAAATGGAAGAGGAATCGTCATATAGGGAATGAAAAGACATGTTGATTTTGGATGAAGAGCGACTCGTGGAAGAAAGGAGATAGGGTTTTGGAAGAATAAATATCTTTGCGGATTCTGACTGCGGCCTTTCTTGTCATCACCTTTTTTCTTCCCGCTCATCTCGTCTCTTTCATCCTTCCCTCCGCATCCTTGCTCTTCTCATTCTTCTCCCCAACTGTTTTCCTGGTTCCATTGTCGTACGAGCTCCCACGAATGGAATGAGCTGCAAAGTGCGATGAAGTAGAGCAGTCTGCGGCGTCTGAACCGACGATATGGAGGGTCGCGAAGAAGTAGAAAGTGATTTCGCTGTCGTGGTCATCATCTGAGACCACAAAGGAAGGATATCGTCGGGATAAGGAGATGGTGGTTTGCGATGAAAAGACCAGTCGATTTGCAAAAGCCGGGGAATGGTTGAGCGCTTCTCTGTCTTTTCCAGTCCTCTCGTCTGGAGGTCGCAAATCTCCGCTCTTCGTCTCGTCAAATGTCGAATCCGTCGGTTGCCGGTTCTTTTCCAGTGGCCGGATGTACGACAGAGCCGCTCGTGAGAGCTCTCGTGCGCCGGGTAGAAATGGGTGGCTCCCAAAGTAGCTTGGTGACAACAATTGCGCTGATTTTCCAATGTTTCGCTGCCAAAACAGCATTTCTTGTTCGTTTTATTCTCATCCATGAGCTTCAGCTGAATCCTCAGCGAGAATCCCCATCTCATTTGAGGCAATAATTCCTTGAGATTTTGAACAGAGCCAGAAGACGTTGGGATGTCCAGGACGATGGGTCTGGAATGGAGCGGTGAAAGGATTTGAAAAGAGACCGAAATCGACGATGACAGCAATGTTTGCGGATGCCAGAGAGGAATTAGAATGACAAGCAAAACATGAATGACGAAGCTTACCCCGAGAAGCAGCAGCAACTGGGGATACAAGGCGACGAAGGCCAGCGAGGCTAGAGGGACAAGGCAGCGTCAGCAAAGAGAAACGATGTACAAACATGGCGCTTACTTCTCCATCTCACAAAGCCTGAGCTCCAAAAAGGTGAAGGACATTCGAGTTGTTCTGAATAAAATTGGTTTGGCCTTTTAACGGCAACTCAGGTATCATGCGAGCCTTTATGCAGCATTAGCTTCAACGATATCGGCATGGTGGAAGAGTCTGCATACCGAAGGGCATTCTGTCGGTCATGGTTTTTGGCTTCTCTCTTTCTCCTCGTTCAGCCATTTGGTTTTTCGACCTATGAAGCCTCTCACGGGTTCAATCTTGCACTGAATATCAGCTAGGATTCAAAAAATGAAGGAGATGGCGTAGCTTACGAGAAATATATGATCGGACAGAATACTGTAGATGCAGGCAATGCAAAAGAGAGAATTCAGCAGAACTACAAGAGACTGGCTCGTCAATGGCGAAAGTAGCAACACGAAGCCGGCAAACCTGTGATTCTATAAACAGAATTCGTGTCAACCATCGAGCTCGACGTATAGGTATTCCAGCACCGAATGGGCTGGTGCCGATAATGCGAGATATTTTTTTGTGATGGGCTTAGCCAGGGGAATGAGTCAAGCCATCTGCCAAGGGGAAGGGGCTGAGGAAGCGACCAGCTCAGAGGAAACCGTTCAGAGAATTGTCGAGGTGATGGAGGATGGTGGCTCCGAGAAAAAAGCTCAAATTTGATCGTGTTTGTTCGGCTTTGGTCAAAGACGGCTGGGACGGAACATTCCGCCGGCTGATCGATCGAGTTGTTCAAGACTTTCTCTCGATGGATAGCACGCTGGAGACGGTTATGGAAAGGTGAAGAACGGACTGAAGCTCGAACTAAGCTTCAAGTCCCTTCTTCATGATATTTCTGGTACTCAGATAACTTAGCATATATTATTTTCGATTGTGGCGTCGTACAACCAATTTGAGATGCAATCTATGAATTCCGACATGATGTAAACACAATTCCTACTTTATTCCAGGTCATCCAACTCAGCCCATGGAGAGCGCTCTTCCACATCCGCAAAGTCACGCTCCTCAAGCGTGAAAGCATCGCGGGCCTCAACATTGATATATATTCCGTGAGTCCCAAGCTCGAGATATCGGATGGTAGCTCATTCAATCTTCCAGGACAATGTCGGTGGCGAATGTTTGGAAGTAGCAGTTGAAGGCTCAACCCTCGGGGAGTGTTTGATCATGTGTGGTCATGTCTCTCAGTATGGTATTCCACCCGAGAGCCTACAACGAGTCAGGGTAAGCCTTCAGTGCCCAGAAATTGAACTAGGTGCTAACGAAAATCAGAATACTGATCTCATATTCCAACGCCGCCTCATTTTAAACGGATATCTCGTCCCAGACACGATGCTACGGCTGCTTTCGAAATTCTTGGAGGAGATACCTCCCCTATTGGCAGGTGGGAAATTGAAATTATCATTGGGAAACGGCACCTCCGGCATTGGTGAAGATGTTGATTGGAGACGAGGCGGCAGGCAAACCTGTCGTTATGGTGTAGAATTCGAAGGCTGTGTGTGGGTTAGAGCTGAATATATGCGCACAAAATTGAACCGCGAGTGCTGCTGGATTATTTGGATCCACCAGGACTTGATTCAGGTTCTGAAGAATGCTTTCCGGCAGCAAAATGAACGGGAATAAAAACTTTGGATACATTGGGAATTGAACCCAACACCTCTCGCAGAAGTCATATAGGACGTAATGTGCATGCTAAGCGAGCGTGATAACCAACTACACCATGTACCCTACGGAGTGAATTCCTCGCCGTCATGTTGTTAACCTGGGTTGATTCCATAGATAGTCCAGATTCAGTTGATTTTCAAGCTCTTCACCCCCAAAAGACTCCTGGACTCAATCCAGTCAGAGGCCCCAGGGTGACTTACCAGCAACTCGATACCCTCTAATCCAACTCGGTAACCATTCCAGTGGCCTCATTGTCTCCAGTTCAGATCACGACAATATATGAGCCCTCGTATAGCTGCACCTTGGATGGGACTCTGCCGCAAGGAAGTGTGAGGATGACAACGCCATCAATAGTAGTCCAAATATACTTACACTGCGTTGGGAACAAATAAAATCAGACGAAAAATGATGGGAAAAACAGTTAGAAAAACATTATATTTCTCGCCGCCACCATACGGGTCGGATACCGGGACAAAATTTGGCTGAGGCGTGAAACTGAATATTTTTCGTATCCACCTTTTTTCGTCTGATTTTTTTTTGTTCCCAATGCAGTGTTACTCTGGATACCAATGATGGCAAGATGTTCACCCGTGAGTAAGTAGTCCATTTTTGGAAATGACCAGCGTGCCAAATCATGATGTCAACTTGATTTCCCGTGCACTTGCGCAAGCAGACGTTACCGAGTTTTTTGATGAAGACATTGCATGCAGGTGAGCTCCGATGTCGGTTCGGAATTTCTGGAAAGATCGGATACCCAATGCTCAAGTGAGATCAATGCCCCAGGGAATGTCGATCGGGTTCCTCATAAACAGTCTTGATCATCTTCTCGGCTTTCAATAAAGACAGATCAAGAATTCGACAGATTAATGTATCGTTCCCGTGTCAACTGAAACCAATTCCATTCCTCTATTTTGAGCACGGCACAGATGGAATTGTGCGATTGACAGATGGTGGGAGCGATCTTGAACTCGTTCATGGGGCTCTTTTGACTTTCCTCCCATCGCCGTTGAACTTTAACTTTCGCCTTCCTTTGCTCCCCGTTCCCTTGCTCATTTCTTTTACGCAAAATGTTCTTTTTCCTCTTTATGCTCATGTAATTCCAGCTATGAAAGCAATTCTGCGTGTGTGCTGACTGCCTTATAGCTGTCAGTTCCTGCCACCCTTGACAACAGGACTTTCAATTCAAGTCAACGATACTCTGGTTGTCCACTCGCCACTTGTTTGCCACTGGAAAGCCGACGACAGCGATCCGGATTCATTCGTCATATCTTGGGGCGCGTTGAATACAAACGCAGTGTCGCAGTCGGTGCATAGAAAAGACAAAGGGAGTGGAGATCAACCTCTGCCGCCCGTATCGCTTCTGGGGTGCGTGGCCATCGGAATAAAGGGGTTGATATACTCACCTTGAGAATCTCTAGACTGCATACCATGTCGGCCGTTTCTGGCAGGTATGGTATTCATTTGCATTTCTGTGATGCTCATTCCTGTCCAGCAATTCCAAACAAGTACTCGACCGCCTCCAATTTAACGTCGTCACATCAACAGTTCAGTTCGTCATTGCAAATTCCCTTGGAGAACCTAGACTAAGTTCCGCCAGAGCCCTTTCACAAACGTTCGCTACTCCTTCAAGCACACAAGTCCCGACACCGACACCGTGAATCTCTTGTACCCATTTCGTTTTGTGACTGAATGAGTTCACAGATCGGACTCCGTACCGTTCGAAATTTCCAGGTAACCCATAGGGAGTTGTAGACTCTCTTCAGCCTCTGAATTCATTACAGCTCTGATCCCTCGACGACTATCATTACCCTCGGTTCGCCGTCGAGTGACGCTGAGACGAATCTGACAATGTAGGTTCTGGCTTGTGTTCTCTGTTGATTGCTGACATTATGGAGATTAGTACGACCAGCCAAACACGCACACCTGCTCGTTCTGAGTTTGTAGAATTCCGACCTAGCCTGAATATCTGCTGATCTTTCCTTGGCCGCAGATCTCAGACTGACAAACCGTCGATACCTGTGACTTCTAGTACATCGTAAGTTCTCCGAACTCTACAAGGCTCAGCTGACTCGATGATAGTAGTGCCACTTCCATCTCGGTGTCATCTAACACCAGCTCTACCACGTCAAGCAATCCTTCCAATGTCGGAGCCATCGTCGGAATCGTATTCGGTGTCCTCATTGGAGTCTTACTGATCATCGTCGGAGTCCTGCTTCTTCTTCGATCTCGAAGAAGGCGCAAGTCTGTGTCAGTATTCGACCAAGACCGTATGATTCGAGGGCTCCAACCATCATCGTACCATCAAAGGTCCTACGTCGATGCTCTCGAGCCATCCTTCTACGCCACTGGTCTCGAGATTCCACAAGATGGTTTATATCCACCAGAGAAGGAGCCAGAACTTCCAGAATACGGGTATACAGGAAGGATATCTCCCGGGCCCGAGAAGCGTGCGAGGGACAGGTAGAGAGTGCAATTATGAGAATGAAACTGGAAAGATACCAAGAATATTGACATTATTGTATATATTGATACTGTTTGAAGACTTCAATGTATGTGTGGAGCGGCGGCATCCAGTTTGCCTATTAATGCAGTGATGTGCAGTGATGACAGATGGATTTCTGCAAAGCTTGGTATCAAGATCCAGAGGTTTCGGTCTCGTGGAATCATTGCAGATCAGTGAGAACAAGTTGCCAACGGACAACTGCGCCGTTGTAGTTGAAGTACAGTCTCTTCAAGACCAAGTGCCTCCCTTTTGTCTCTGCCACTGAATGGCCTCTCGTTGAAGATGTTCATCGCACCCCAGGGTGAAAGCTTTGGGCTGCGACGACTGTGAAAGAATCTGGTCAAAGATGTTCATCAAACCACATTGTATCAGTTAATCATCTCTGGTTTGCATGATTGCCAGATACTAGATTTTACTGAGTATTGTTGAATCCCTGGAGCTTCCGTAGTTGGCGTGGGATGGCTTCAAGAAATATATATATTAAACGCTTCCACATCCATCGTTCAACTGTTACCTCGCTCTCCTTTCTCAGTATGCCTAAAGCTTCTGGCGTCTTTTTTGCGCTGAGGTAAGTCCAAGCTATCACATCTATCGCTCTTTCATGCGACTATTGCCAGATTTGTGCTACCATCATTGACGAAAGCGCTCACAATATCCGTTGACAATCCTGCAATCCTCAACTCGGTACTTCCCTGCCATTGGCAAGCCAACAGCAGCGATCCGGACCCTTTCATATTATTCTTGGGTGCGGTGAATACGAACTCAGTGTCGCAGCTAGTAAGAACAAAAGATGAAGCGAGTGGAGACCAAACCCTGCCGCCTGTGAATATCCTGGGGTATACAATGACAGCGAGTAGTACCAGGTATGTTCTTGGCCACCGAATACTTGGTCTCACATCAATTTTCTTCAGCAATCCCAGACAGATACTCGACCAAACTTCATATGAGGTCATCGTGGTGACGTTCCTGTGCGTTATGTTGTTTTGAATGGCAAGACCAGACTCAATTCCATATAGAGTCACTAGTCAGCCTATTGACAGTAGTTTGGACAGAAGAGCCTGCATTTTGCTTCGTCGTGATCCTGGACAACCGATTCAGGGGTCAGAAGCGGAGATCCAATAGATCATTTCTCTCCAATGAACGATGATGGACGATAACATTCAATGATACGACAGCTTGACGAGCATTATAGCTTGAAAACGCTTCGGAGTCTTATTATGGATCTGACTACTGCGGACGCTCTTCCAAGTGTCGAAAAATAAACTCACCCGGAGATATTTTGGTGGTGGGGAGCGTTGGGACTGTGGAGGAGGCGGTGGAGGCGGAGTTGTTGCGTGCGTGGCGCGGAGATGTCTGTCAGAATGCATCTAGTCCCTCAGAGCAAGCATCCCGGTGAAGAGAAGAACGGCGAAGATAGTATTGCGGGAGGTCAAAAGGGTAAGGTACGACACACGTAAATACGGCTTTATGTACAAGAAACCGTGTGAATAAGTACCGCGGATCCTACGATGACATGCCCGAAGAAACACGAGGCTTGAGCTCGCTCCGAAACCAGGCGGGAATAAATATTCCTCCTGACAATGTCGAGGGCGGAGATGTTTGGGTGCGTATGTCCGTGTATGTCCGTATGTCTGCGCGCCCGATCAGCGTCCATCTCAAGTCCATCTAGCACATGATCTCGGGTTCTATTTCTCGGTCTGCTTTCACGACACTGTTCTCTCCAAGTAGTCATCTTCCGCCAGTCAGTGACACTGATTGCGAAGCTCGTCATAACTGTTCCAAGGGTGTTATTCATCATCCAGAGCATATAGAGACGGCGGCGGAAGGGACGCAACCCGCACCAGATGAAGGAAGGAAACTTTTTTCACTTTCAAGGTTCTGGAGAAGCGGAAGGTAGCTCATGATTTTCATAATTCATATTCTCCAGTACCCAAATAAACTTGTAGAGATAGTGTCCTCTTACAATTGCCTATTTTTTAATGCAAGGGCTCACTCTCAGTAATGTATTATGGTCCATCTGGAGATGTACTTTCTTGGTATTTCTCCTCAGAGCACCAAAGGTAGCTGGGATTATCTGATATGTTATTTTCTGCATCTTGATCTTGGAGTTTAAAGAAGCACCACACAGTGGGCCCAGCGGCGGGCATCGGGTCCAGGAGGAGAACCCCCAGCCGTCACGGCCAGCACCCTAAAAGCCTCCATTATTTTTCTAACATAACATTATATTGTACACTGCTCTGGTCTTTCAATATAAGTGGAATCACTCAAATATGTCAGTCAATTTAAGAGACCCACATTGTGCAGCATTCAAGACAGCAATGCAGCAAGTTCGGCTCAGATCCTGATTAATGTTTTACCCAGAAGATTCTGAAATTTCACATACAGTCTCTCGTATTATGTGGTCAGCTTGGATGCAACAAACTATTATATTGAGCTAGATGTAACAGTATGTACAATGCCTATGACACAGTTACTTCATCAATATTGTACTCTCACGTGAGGTCATCAACTCACGACAGAGCTACATAGTCCTGTTGTAAGCGCCGTTAAAACCTTGTTATGTAATATCGGAGTTTGAATTGGGTGCTCCTCGTCTTCCAGACTGTCAAGGGCCTTCCCAATGCGAATTGTCGTGATTTTAGAGCATAAAGCAATGTATTCTGTACTCAAGTATATTCTAGTCAAAAAATGTCCAGGATTATACAGCAAGCAGGGTCAGGATGACAGAAATGGGCAATCATGAGGTGTCCGATTTTTAGAGAGTTTCAGAGATGTCCAACAAGGCTAAAAGCGACATGGTTCAAGCCAAGGATGTTATATGTCTAAATATGGTGAAATATTTGTTGGATGGAGCATCCAGGAGCAAGGTGTCTGAGCCCATGGTCGCCGACGTCCGCCAGGGTGCAGAAGGTCAGCGATAATGGTTGCAACATGGCTTGTAATATCATAGAGAAGGGAATATTGTCATTTTGAATGGCCCTGGGTCCTGGCCTACCTGGAAAATGCCGCTGCAGTCAGACCTTGACGGTCTGACCAGAGCAGCAAAAAGGCTTACAACGACGCACATGTTATATTGCCTCGATTCTGGCAATGGAAACCCTATATCCCAGCAGGAAGGCTTGAAAAGAATTTGGGTGGAAAATGCCAGCCAAATTCTATCTCAGCCAATACTGGAGCTAGAAGCCCGGTGAAAAAAGGAATCTGTGTTAAATGCCTCGCACATTCCGTATAGTCAATAAAAATGCGCAAAGGAAGTCAGGTAAGAGCGCTAGGACGTCGAGGAAAGAAAAATGTGACATTTCAAAGTCCGATATTACATAACAAGGTTTTAACGGTACTTTTGACTGCGCTTAATGGTAGTACATCTTGATCATCACGCATGCAATCTGTCTAGGAGAGACTACGACAGAGCAGTTGAGCGGAGTTGCGGTGCGCGGAGATGTTGGACGACTGTGGGAATCTCAACCCAAGTGTCATCCAGGCCATCACACCTCGTTACTGGGACTGACGATCTCATTCGAACATGATCGATGTGGCAGTCGTAAACGGCGGTTCCTTAGAGTTCAGAAGTCAGCTGATGCTATAAATGTAAATGTGACCGTCGAGATTGTACCTCTCAATGATGGTTTCCAGGGTATAGCCAGTTATTTTGAGATTGGAGACACCGGATCGACTGACTTTTGGGTGGGACCAGAACATTACTATTGGAGTCAGAATTCCATCCTATTGAGGCGGTGTAGAATCAGATCGTAGAAACCTTAGACATATGGGGATAGCCCTTTGCCGCCAGACGTATGTCTAACGCCGATTCAATAATCTCTTGCCGAAGGAGCGGCATCGCTCGAGGAGATGTACCTGGGCAAAAGTTGAACTACCAAATTGAAGCGCCATCAAGCATTCGTTCAGGGTCACATACATTTTGTATCTTCTGTGTCTCTTTGAAGGAGTTGAGATAATGTCGTCCCAAGATGGACATCAAGCCGTGACTTGATACTTTTGGCAGTTGATCCTCCCACGACAGATCCCAGTTTTCAATAAAATATCTTGTCATCTGTTCGTAGGGTTGAACGCAGATGTGATACGAAATCGACGGCTGTGTTTGTGCTCTCCTCTTTCTCTACCTCCATGTTCAGAACCATTGGTGCCCTAGTAGTGCTTATGTAGGAGATCCCTAACCACTGCTAATACATCCTTCGCTAAACTCCAACATCCTAGGCCCTTTTTTGCGTTTCCATCCAGAGCTCTGACTATATCCATTCCCGACATAACGAGTATAGAAGATGCTGTTATGTCATGGACAGCGAATAGCACGGATCCACTTGAATTTACTCTCTGGTGGGATGACCTTTCAAAGGGCGCTTCAGCTTTTCACAGTCAAACAATCACGCGGGAGAAGCAAAACAGCGGTGAGGCACACCTTGGACTTGTGCCTGTCGGGTGAGTCGTTTTATTTAGGTGATGTCGGGTCCGAAAGCTCAGATTCTATGGGACATTGGAAGAACTTACACGACGGCTGCGGTGATAGGGTCAAGGTGCGCGTTGCTCTTGCTTTGCATGTTGATGGCTAACATTTGGTGCCCAGCAAGATTCTCGCTTCGACAACATTTCATGTAGTAGCCTTCGATTCTAATCATTCAACTACGTGGGTCTGCTATATATAATTGCCAAGGTTTGACCTGATCGCTAACAGTACCTCCGATTCTGTCACAATCACCACATCCGAGCCAACATCTACGTTATCGTACGAGCCCACCTGCCTCCTTGTCCACAAGACCTTGATATTATCATTTCGCAGAGACCCCACTAGCAGCAGAGAAATATCTCAGACAAAGTAAGAGATTCCAGACATTATATTTCACTTCTGAAACCAATATAGTTCTGACATTATCTCCGCCCCGACTTCGACCCGGAATCCAGTCTTGCCTGAAGTATCAAGCAGGTTGGTGTAGGTAGTTAGCGTCCCAAGTTCTGCTCTCGGATTGACTCTTCCGAAGTTCCGGCAAATCTTCCACAACTAAGCTGTCCCCTTCCAGCCCGGCCCTGCTAAGGTAAGTCCATAGCCCATTTAGATAATGTCTGGAATGTCAGACAAGTTTATCCAGCACGATAGTCGGGCCATCATCAACGACCGTTGGCGGGTCAAGTGTTGGCGGATCAGACAATGGTTCGAACCTACCAAAGACTGCAAGGTATTTAACTTCTCCGTTCCATTTGATTCCAATTGTCAATGACGTGGAGCTAGAAAGAATATTGCGTCCCTTGTTGGCGGCATTATTGGAGGGTTAATTTGTTTGGGATTGGTACTACTGTGGATATTCTGCCTTCGTCTCCGAAAGCGACGTCGAGTGCTCAATCTCATCGCGATTCCATACCAGTCGGCATCATTGGAGGGCCTCTTGCCAATCAGGGTACCTCATTGTGAGTCAATTTGTATCTGGACGGCCGCATAGCTCATGTCATCAGTCCTTGCATCGAAGCCTAGACTCAGACATGGAAGCGAGCCCGATCCCAATCAAACATCCGTCGCTGAAAAGCCTACGGTAGAACGTGGTACACCGGAGACGATACCGACGGAAAGGCAAAGGACCTTGCAGGCTCGGGTTGCGGAGATCGACCGACAGCTTGAAGAATCCGAGGCTGCACTGAGCAACATGCCTGATGCAGCACCAGACCTCACGAGAGCCGCACTCATCACGGAGAATACTCGATTACAAAGGGAAAACCAAGTCCTTCGTGACTTGAATCGTTCTGATTGGGCCCTTGGACTCACGGACGTTCCACCCCCTTCATACCCCCACAGCGAGACATCGAGCGAGTGATTCTGTCCTATGTGCCAGTATATATATAGAAGAAGAAGAAATTTCAAGTCCTGACTATTGAGACACCGGGAATGTGCCTGGGTAGATCGAAGGGTTCACGGCATAATCCTCTCACTTGCAAGCACAAGCACTATTGAAACGACAGCAAATCGACTCATTTAATTTGGATTTCAGCTCTCATAAAGGGCCCGACGTGAAAGTAGAGCTGTGCCATGGCCATATCATGAGTCAAAGGACCTGAAGATTGACATAGATTAGCTAGTTTAGCATACTGAGACAGTTGACCCATCAAGCCATGTTTGCTCTGGTGCGAATGTAAATGCCATATCGAAGGTAAACAGAACCCCATTCACAATACTTGGCCACACCACTCCATTCTAACCATCACACCGATAAACGGTTGCGCCCGTCCACCCGATGGAGTTGCAAGCCTCTGACACAGAGAGCATCTGCTTGAAAAGGTCAGGATGGACAGATTGTGCAACCTGTTCCATTGCTGTTGAATCTTCAGCATGGTCGAATATAATATTGATGTTTTCCTCATCGTCAGCTTTGATGCCTTCATAAGGCCATAGACCATCGACTTTCCCTCCACCAGCTGGCACTCGCTCGTTGAAAGGAATGATCTGGCCACCAGTGTAGCAGAGATGATGTCGGCGCAACTGGGCGACTCTGCTCGCTCTTTGGGAATTAAGCACAAGATGATTATGGATCTCTGACGAATGGCAGTTCGCATAACGAAAGTCAAGCTAGTAATGAATGAATAACTGTTTGCATAGCAATAGAGAGAAATGTACCGTTGGACCGGTCAGAGCCTTAGGATCATCCTGATCTCTAAAAAGAAAGACTTGGCGTCCGCTCCGCATTGTGCTAGCACCGCTTCATCTATCTCCAGGATTTCAAGGCCTAGTTCTTCTGGATGATAGATTGGTGTTACAGAATGAGCTGGTTTGAGTTCACCCTTCTTGTTTTGCTTGGGTTTGGGCTAGCCTTATCGTCAGTCGGAGTATGAAGTCAATATGGGCTACATACTTGCACAGGAATCATTCTTTCACCTTCAGGAACCAAAGAGATTCCAGCACCTAAAATGTCACTAGGATATTCCTGAAGTTCACGGAGTCAGAATATTTTAGTTTCAATGCATTTCTTGTCTTCATTGACACATTGTTGGCAGAAATTGGGATTTTCAACAAGGCCACCATGAAGATTCTCCTGTAATTGTCTCTTTGTAGGCCGCTTATACACATATCTAGCTCGACGATATCACCTGAAGCCCTATACGACAATATTTCGAAGCTATTGGAAAAAATAACTATCTGCAAGACTTGGAGAAGAGGGTTGCTGAAGTTGACCCTGATTTCCTTCTCATCATTCATAGGACTTTGGAGTACAAATGATGAGGAGGAATTCAGGGTCAACTTCAGCAACCCTCTTCTCCAAGTCTTGCAGATAGTTATTTTTTCCAATAGCATTCGAAATATTGTCGTATAGGGCTTCAGGTGATATCGTCGAGAGCTAGATATGTGTATAAGCGGCCTACAAAGAGACAATTACAGGAGAATCTTCATGGTGGCCTTGTTGAAAATCCCAATTTCTGCCAACAATGTGTCAATGAAGATAAGAAATGCATTGAAACCAAACTATTCCGACTCCGTGAACTTCAGGAATATCCCAGTGACATTTTAGGTGACCCTGGTAAACATTTCTCTGTATCTCTGACATCTCAATCAACGTTACTGTAGTCAGATCCTCCACAGACTTGAATGACTTTCCAATATAAGGATTTGGATTCTTGAAGATATCAGGAAAAAAGGGAAAACGAAATGATAATGCTCACTCCAGGAAAGACGTCATTCAACAAACAGGCCTAGACTGCAGGTCCAGAAACATTGTCTGTCAATGCTATAGCCACTGAACAGGTCAGCATGTTCTCCCCTGGTGGAACATGGCCGTTGTCCTCTTCTTCCTCTTCTTCCTCTCTGTCGATCTCTCCCATTTTTTGGTCACCATCTGGGTCAACAGACAACAGTGCATCAGAGACATCTGGAGCTGCCCAAGGTTGAGCGGTGATATTCGTATACTGGGTAGGCTATCGAAGACATGGAGCTCAGATAAAGACTGGGATTCCAAAGTCGATATCTTACCTGGCTCAAAGACTGGTTCTGGAGATTCTCCAGAACCATCACAGCCTTCTCCTGTTCTGGGGTTTCTGTCTCCCAGATGCGCAGGACCAACTCCATATAGGTTTGATAGACATCCTGAAAAGTAAGCTTCGGAAATTTGGGGTCATGTAAATGGCTGTAGGACAAGATCCATGGGACAATAAGATCCTGACAATAGTATTAGACACTGGATGCAAAAGAAGAAAAAGCAAGCTTGCCTGGTGATGTTCTAAACCATGGTATTCTTGAATCATCCAAGCAGCCCGAGCACTGTGTGACTCTTGATCTGGGATTTTGGCATATGAATGAAAAACCATGAAAGTGGGTTCCCTGAGTCCCTCTGGAAGAGGAAGCAGAGATGGTCGGGCAACAAGCTCAAAGGCTATGAATGAAGTCTGAAGTCAAGGAGCGGCAGGCAGGCAGGCCATGAGGCTAGTCACGTGCATGGTGAGCTCATCATGCACATGATGCTTGGCAATACGTCACTTTGTTGATTGTAAGTCTCGTGCTCCTGTTCGTTGATATTTCGATGCTTTTGTATATGCGTATTTGGTCCCCAGGGTACTTATATAAAGGCTTAGACTTTCCATTCTGTTTCCCTGTCCCATGCTAACGGTTCTGAAGGACTGGTTGTGCTTGCGCCTGTGGCTCGCCATGCGTCGGACATCCCATCCCTTGTTCTGCCTCTTCTTGCTATCGGTATCTTTACATCCAGCGTTCTTCAAATGCTGACGGATTGGCCACCCGTCATGTGAGAAGTTGCTCCCTCAATATTACTATCACTCGGGTCCTTTTCCTTTCTAATACAGTTTGAGATGCTAGATCCTCCAGCCTGGAGATCGATACCTAATTCTCAAGGAAGGTCAGTCGTTATTCTTTGCTATCTCCTCGAATGGGTAAGCGGCTGTGCTCAGCTTGCGTGTCATGTTTGCTCTCGGCCTTCTCCGATCCCTCAGGTTGTCGCAAGTTCGAACCTGCTGCGAGCTCATCTATTTCTTCAGATTTAGTCGGAGTTCGACATCCTATCCTATCCAGCGACTCTTGTGTGGCTGGAGTTTCAGGCTGTTTCTTTGAGAAGGCGTTGATTAGTTTAGATCCTTGAGCGATATTCGAGGTGAAGGATCTCCACGTGATATGACAAAAAGACTCGTCTCCTTAAATAGCATTACCCCTGTGCTTCAACTTCTTGCAACAGCTCAGTATATCGCATTTTCTTACCGCTTCAATGTAGATATGTGAGTAAATCTATTTTTCAAATTATTTTGAAGAATAGTCCCGCATGTCACCCAGATGAGATTGAGAGCGCCACATTTCTTGAGGGCACTTTATTGTATCCTGGGACATTTTAATAACTACTGATCAGCCGTGGTGACTTGATGATAATACAGTGAAGGCCAGACCTAGTAAAGACTGAAGTATCAAGGACTACCAAGTCAGTGATCACCCCTTTTTATGGCCACATGTCTTTAAATCGATTATGCAGAGTAAAATGTCTTAAATGAGTAGCTCTGAACCAATATCTCCAGACTTCTACCAGAGAAAGAGCTGAACTGCAGGTGGAAATGCTCAGAGCCACGAACATGGCTCATATCATTGTGATCATATTTTCTATAATCTTGAATACCACTGCATTTATTTGTGCGCTGCTCATTGAATATTATTTAATGGCTGGATTACTTGCCTAATAATGTCTTCAGAGCCTCCGGCAAGCTCTCGGACAGCTACTTTATGGCCTTACAATCTCCGTGAATGACCCTGTGCTCCCGGGCCTCAAGTCGTCACTTATTTGCCATTGGCAAGCCAACAGAAGTGATCCAGATTCAAAACAGATTCAATGTTACCGCTGCCAAAAAGAGAAGGCTGAGGGAGTGTAGACCTCACCTATGACGATTCTGAGGTGTGTCAGATGCTGTGAACTGTTACCGCCCTAAGAATGATCCGTCTATCATCTGCAGTGGCCATATCAAGCCGATGAGAAGGACGAAACAATATCTGAATGTGTAAGTTGCTGTATTCCACGGTCAATATTCCAATGTTAGACACACGGAATGGATTGACTTCCCTACAGAAGGGCCGGATCATTTGCGACGTACATACTGCAAGTATTACACATTTGATGGCAAGGACCAGCCTCTCTACGGGAGGAAGTTGGGATGCATCAGCGATGATGTGACACATCAATCTGTCATTCCCTGACGTCAGGGCTCAATGTCAGCATTTTTCAAGCACATCTATTGCAGATATGAGACCGCATGTGGTGAGTTCATATCAATATTATTTCAACCAACAATTTTGGCGATGCTCTGTTCAGTGCTGACGCCACGGCGGCGAGAGCAAAAAATGATGACATGCAGTCGGTGAGTCAGTCTAGAATCCCATGCCTCACCGATGACATACAGTATTGATGCGACGTATTATCCTTAATGCATCCCAGCCATCGGCATCAGCCCTGATGCCGGACCCTCTATCGAGGTTCTCTCATAGAGGGTCGGTAACTGGACTAGGAAAGGACAAAAACCTGTCGGATCAGCAACTCGGTAGATTTTCTGCAGGGATATATCACGTTTCTGTCAGGCGGGCGGCGAGGAAGAGTCACGGCAATTCCCCTTGTTGGAGTCCGGACAAACCTCTTATTGGTCCGGACAAAATTTCGATTTTTGGAAAATCTTGATAAGTCTAGCCTGGTCCTATCTCCAGCAGCACTCAGTGCGCGCGGTTTCACCGAGAAATCAGAATGACTCGATTCATATGACCTCCTAAATGATATTGACATCAGGTGCTGATCCTCGTGCTGATCAATGATCAGGCGGCTCGTACGGGTACTGTAGGATACTGCAGATGTATGGAGTCGTGCATCGGTCAATCGTGGGATTGTATTCGATTGTCTCATTCTCGGATAATCATCGACGACTACCAACGCTGATATAAATTTTGCGAACTCAGCCTTCTCATTCCTCGGTAAAACCGCGCTTGGAAATGCCGTCTAAAATATCCGATTCCTGGCGACTATATAAAGCAGCGACAGGGCGTTGTGTTAAGAGTACCAACTTTTCAAAATGATCAAGTCTCTAGTGATTATTGCAGTAACTGTCTCGGCTGTTTTGGCTGGCCAACCTTTATATGGTCAGTGTGGTGGGATAGGCTGGACGGGAGGGACTACCTGTGACCAAGGCGTCTGCACAGTCTCGAACGGTAAGGGAAAACTCTTCGGTGGGGGTCATAAACTCACATGACCGACAGCATACTACTCGCAGTGCCTCCCGGGCACTGCAACGACTACAGTGGCTACTACAACGACAGTCCCAGCCACGACGACCACGACTAGCACCTCCAGCGGCGCCACAAATCTCCCTAGCAGCTTCAAGTGGAGTTCCAGTGGCGCGCTCATCGGTCCCAAGTCCGACGGCATGGGTGTCGATGCATTGAAGGATCCTTCGATCGTGTTCTACAATGGCGCATACCACGTCTTTGCGAGCACCGCATTTGCCTCTGGCTACAATCTGGTTTACTTCAGCTTCACTGATTTCAACGCGGCCAATGCGTCCACATTCCACTATCTCTCCCAGACTCCCATCGGTTCGGGCTACCGTGCTGCGCCTCAGGTCTTCTTCATGGCGCCACAGAACAAATGGTATCTTGTCTTCCAGGACGGCAATTCTGCCTACTCCACGAACACAGACATCACCAACCCTGCTGGCTGGACTGCGCCACAGCACTTCTACAGTTCCGAGCCTAGCATTATTCAGCAAAACATTGGTGCAGGTTACTGGGTTGACATGTGGGTTATCTGTGATTCGGCACAATGTCATCTATTCTCGGAAGACGACAATGGTCATGTTTACCGCTCCGACACATCCTTAGCCAATTTCCCCAATGGAATGTCCCAGCCCGTCATAGCTCTCTCCGACTCGAACAAGAACAACTTGTTTGAGGCATCCAATGTGTACAAGGTCGGTAACGAGTACCTCCTGATTGTCGAATGTATCGGCACAGATGGACGCAGATACTTCCGCTCCTGGACCTCGACAACTCTCACGGGCTCGTGGACGCCATTTACCGCAACGCAATCCAACCCGTTTGCGGGGGCCGTCAATGTGGCGTTCACCGGGACCGCCTGGTCGAAAGATATTAGTCATGGCGAGATGATCCGCACCAACGTTGATCAGACCATGACGATCAGCCCTTGCAATATGCGCTATTTCTACCAGGGCATCTCGCCAACAGCCAGTGGGTCCTACAATGAGCTTCCCTGGAAGCTTGCTCTTCTTACTGCAACAAACTCGCCATGCTAGGAAGAGAGGAAAGGCGCAGGATGAAGGGAAGGACAAGATCCGGATTGTAGTATTAGTGATAGTGTCGACAGGATCCAGCGTGTACATAATACTGTCGAAATCAGAGTTCCGACTTGACAGAGATCTAACAGACACTTTTTAGGTGTTCGCAAATTCCCTATTCGGAACTTTGTATCCGATAGAAGTATAGGCCAGTACATAGTTCAAATTGATGCACCGCGACGTGTTCTGGTACCGCGATAGGAAACTAGTGAAAGTCGATCATTTGAAGAACTTTTCCATCGAATTGCAGGCACTGGGAGGCCACTGCCTGTGTGGAATCGTCAATAGACTTCCTTAAGAGCTCAGAAGTCACTTGGGCCTACTTGATCATTGTCTCGCTGGCGACGATTCCCGACAGTCGAAAGCAAACCAGTGTGATAGAGGCTGTCCTTCCGGCGGAAATTACGAGTCCTCACTAGATGGTACTTCGGCCGAGTCGCACAATATTCCACATGCTTACAATGATGATCAACATTATATTGATTCTAAACAACAGGGTTGCTACTGTCTACATAACCGAATGTATCAAATGCGGAATGTAATAAAACAGACCAGCGAAGACTGGAGAGGGCAGCAAGCGGTAAGCACGAGGTATCCAATTCATGGGGGGCATAAAAGTGTCTTAAATGTCCTAAAAAAACTGGCAAAGTAGTTGCCGGAGGCAGGGATAAATACAAATACAAGGAAATGCTGTCTACGGACATTGCGTGCTGGTGTGAAAATCGTCAGGCGAGTAACCTCGGAATTCAATAGGTAGCGGGTTGCTACATTATAGTCGGTTCTCCCGTGAATAGTGACCTGATCAGCTGAGGTTCTTCGTGAAATCATGATCAAAAGTCAGATTTCCACCACGGCAAGGCGGTGAACCTTGCGACATGTCTATAAAGATATATCTCAGGTAAGTCCGACTGATGTTCATCTCAAAATTAGCCTTGACGACAATCCCCAACAAAAGGATATCTGGTGAAGCAATCGGAAAAAGACTCCCAAGAAACGCAAGGCACAGTTGATTTTTATTTTACATTGATAAACTGTCTACTATTTCTGGCTCTCTGTTGGGAGTTCCGATGATATCGAGTCCGAGGGTAGTTGACAGGGGATCCCGCCTTGATTGACTGATTCAGATGTTCATTGAAAAGACCTATTATTACAGCGGCCTGCCTAGAATATACTGCCTTCTCTCATCTGACCATCGTTTTTCCTTGACTCTCAACCTCCATGCTCAGAATTCTCGGTGTCCTTGCGATACTCATGTAGGTTAAATCCTGATATGTATGCACTTCGCCTCCTGAGCTGGTCACAGCTGCTGGTTCGGATACCCGTCAAAGGCTTTGACACTATCTGTCGAGGCCTCCGGTGGTGGGCTACTCGGAAGAGAAGTTTTTTGCGTCTGGACAGCAAACAGTACCGATCCAGAAACCTTTACTCTGTGGTGGGACCTGGTGCCATTGCCAATTCCAGCCAGTGTCACTCGGAACAATGAAAGCGGTGGACGGACAAGTCTCGGTATTCTCAGTTTCATCGAGTGAGTTATCTAAAGTGGTTATCGAGTCACAAAACGATCTGTTTGGAAGACCTTTCACAGTATTTGCGAGAGCCGGACCCAGCGACACTGGGTGTGAATAGCTTTTTCTTGTGTCAGGGTAACAGCTGATATTTGGGCAAAGTGCGATTATCGCTCAGACAGTGTTGAAGGCGGTAGATGCAGGCTCTAGCACCGCTATGTCGGTACTCCTCCGTATGTTATTATGGCTTAGGATTGACCTGTCGTGGGGATAACAGTACCTCCAACTCCCCGCCAATCACTACCTCGGGACCAACACCCAGCCGGCGGTATGATCGTCCTTGTCTCATAGAATGCAGGTCTGACACTTCACCGACATCCACTTTCAGTTCAGAATCGAGCAAGACTCGAAGCTCGCCGTATGTAATCTCATTCAGCTCGCAGTATTTTTGACTGATCTAAGCTGTTATCAGGACTTTCAGGTGAGCACTTTTTATATGTCTCAGACACAGAATGACGCCCGAACTCATTCAGTGAATCCGGCATCGTGATGGGGACTTCATCAGTGACATCGAGCGTCAATGGAACCAACAGGACTTCTGGGTACTTTCAATTTCGATTCAATCCATTGACGAGGGAATTGATGATGCGGACACGGAAATAGATTTGACATTGCGGCTCTTATCGGTGCTATTCTTGCAGGACTGATCTGCTTGGTATTGGGAGCTCTCGGGATCTGGATTCTTCTCAGAAGGCGTCGTCGAGAACTCAATCTTATAGCGACCCCTTTTGAGTCCACGTCGTCGGAGCATCTCTCGCCAATCAGGGCAGCTCAGCGTGAGTCAATTCAATCCATAATGGTCCCATAGCTCATCTTGTTAGTCTTTTCCTCGAAGCCGAGGTCCAGGAATCAAAGATCGCCTGATATCGAACAATTCGCGACCGAAAAGCCTGAAATGGAACCTGTGGTCTTGGCAAGCGTGCCGAGATCACAGGCTCGAGTATCAGAGATCGATAGGCGGCGTGAAGAATCAGAGGTTGCACCAAACAGCTTGCCTGGTTCACCAGAGGCCATGAGGGCGCTCATCACAGAGAATACCCGATTACAATCGGAAATTCAAGTTCTGCGGGACCGGGACCGTTCTGATTGGGCCCTTCGAGCGACCGACGTTCCTCCTTCCTACCCTCACAGCGAGGAGTCTAGCTGATGACTGGTCATCTGTGAATCTGAAGCAGATCTCATAAATTCTTGAATACTTAGTAGACGGACAGACTGTAGTTGAATGGACACAAGTATTAGTTGATGGACAAGCATTATTCTTCAATTGAAGAATTCCTTCTCAAGTCTCGTCTGTGGCAGCATCGGCCCAACATGAATCACAAGTCAAGATCTGCAACTTGAAGGAGTATATATGTAGCTATCTGTCGGGGCTTTGTAATGAACCGAAGAATTGTGTAATTGACGCGACGCGTTCAGATCACGGGGTGGGAAAGAACGACAATCTGCCATTTGTTTCACACTGTCTTCACTGAGTTCAATGCTTTCGGATGGAATAGTGCCCGCCGGCATCCTCGGTCCCTAGAATACTACGCACTGGGTCTTTGGCGTGATAAAATAGCTATTATACTAATATGCGGCAATTTCATTCAATGATTTGCTACAAGACATTATACAGTTATTCACGAAGCTCAATCAATCAAGTTCGTCAATCTCCGAGTCCCAGAATCCACGAGGGAAAATCTCGTCTCGCTCTTCGAGATCAAAGTGAGCATCTCGCGCTTCGAGATATTGAGCCTCGAGGTCACGGGCGTAAACCTGGTGGGCACGAGCTTCCAACAGCTGTGTAACTCGTCAGAACCAGGATTCTCATATAAACAAGGGACTGACCAGGTCATCGAGGTCACTACGTTTATGTTTCTTGCTGAAAAAGCTTCGTATTGTGCCTCGCTCCTTGTTCACTTGCTTGTCCTTGGTCTGGAGGTTCTGTAATTGTTGTGTTTCCTTTCCAAGAGCGGCAGTATCACCGGTCTGGGCATTTTCTGTTAACTGGCAGGCCTTATGGAAGAATGAGAAACCCACCTTGGCTGATTGGGCGATCTGAGCCTCAACGTTCTTCTCCTTGTTCTTGAGTGACTTGTCCTTGCCACGGAGCCCCGCCATCACACCGGCAAACATACCAGCTCTCTGTCTGGCAACCAGCTCTCTCCTGAGCAAAGCCTTTTCGGCGGCATTGCGGTTTGCTCTGTCTTTGTTCAATTTGGTAGTGTCAGCGACGACAGCAGCCCCGGCAGCTTTGTCCTTGTTGACTTCGTCCGCAGTGATCTTCTACAATGGCAGGGAGGTATTAGTACGTGTTTGGATCAACGATGATCAGTTGATACGTACTCCGTCTTTAGCATCAGCAACAAGTTGAGCGTCCAACTTGGCCTTTTGGGCTTTGTCACCCTGACGTTTGGTACGATCGGTCTCCACTTGGGCTTCTGTCTTCACAACATTATTTATCTTCGCAGCTTTTGCCTTTCTCGCTTTGGCTTTGCGGCTTTGCCTCGCCTAGGACATGTCAGACAGCTTTGCAGGCAATTTTGATTTAACATACCACAAGTTCTCCATCACGTCTGAAATTGTGCTGCCTCGTCTATGACATGTCAGACAGCGTTGCAGGCAATTTTGATCTAACATACCACAAGTTCTCCATCACGAGCATAGAGCTCACTCTCATATGGAGCGGCGGCGACGACGGCAATGGAAGCCAGAAGAGAAACTGTAACAAAGGTGGTTGAAGAGCGCATGGTGATTAAAAGATGAGTTCGGTGAAGAGAATAATAGAAGTCTGTGAAATTTGTGTCTTGTGTGGTGAGTAAGTGACCGGCACTGCTGAGGAACTATCGTTCTTTCAGAGGGCTTTTATATGTCGAGCAAGAAGGCGCCGCAGCGCCCATATTCAATTGGTCCACCTTAAGTGAAGGTGTCAAGGCGACACGGCTTGCTCAAAGCGGTATGAGCAATTCGTAATAATGGTCTCTCAGAGCTATGTAACTGATCCATATGAATGCGACTGACACTCATATGCCGCCCAGAGAGAGGGTGAAAATCCGAAAAGGCAACCCGAGATGTAATTTAGGACATTTGCTTACTCTGCTCCATGAACTCTCGCATTTTGGAGCATTCCGTTAATCCATTTCCAGGATTCCGTCGTTTCAGTTCGAGGACTCCCTCGTTCCACTTCAAGGATTCCGTGGTTTCACATCGAAAATTCCAGCAGGCCATCTCCATTTTCGCTCCCCCATCTCCATCTCGGTACCCGCGATTATAGCAGTACCTCACGAAAGCAACATTCTGTCCAGGACTGATACATCAAGTCGACGGGATCAAGTGTCGAGATACTTATTTGTTGAGCAGCTACTTATCAGAACTTCACATATAATGAACCCAATGATAAACTGGATCACAATACTTCATTTGTTGCTCGAATATAGTATGCCGAAAATGATACATCTGGATCAAGAGCCTCAAAAAATCACGCCGTGAGACTTCACCAAGCATGACACATGCTCCGGCCTCTCGGGGTGCTCAAGACACTCGCAGCTTTGACACGAAGCTGCGAGTGCTATTTGTCTCCAACGCCTTGAGACATGTGAAATCATAGCGTTGTCCAAGATCATTGTCCACCCCGGCCTGGATCAAGTATTATCTCCAAAGAAACCTCGGTGGGCACTGGGAAACCAGAGAATGCCACTGAAAATGAGAGCTATGTCGCAGGTGATAGAGTGAAGAGAGCGCTGCCTGGCGGTAAGAGAGTTCAGCACTTCATCAATCTATCCTCTCCATGACCTCAACAAGCTGCGCGACTTTTGATGAGAAATAATCAAGAATGGCGCCATCACTGGGCCCATCTTCGGAATCTTTGCGATGCACCAAGGCAAACTGAATCTCCGGTAGAATCATGGTGATGGGCGATCTCGCAAGCTCTGAGTCGTCCATGAAGCGCGAGTCTCCCCATAAGTTCTCGATGGCCACATGAGGAATGAAATCACAATTTCTGAGCTTGAATGGCGTCCTTTTACAGGACTTCACGATGTCGGACTCAAGGTAAGTATTACATGTCTGGCCGCCACTGAGAAATCAACGAGGTACCGGCTCCATGGATTAGTGGTTATCTTCCCTAGGTCATGGCTCCCTGGTGATGAGTCAAGCAGGTGAATTGTGTTGGCGAGGTCCCAAGTTCGACTCCCAATGATGACAATTTCAACAATTATGAGCCAACGGAGGGAGAGGGACCGAAGTCACCGCCGAGCGGGGGTGCTAGTGGGTATCACGGTTAGGCGTCGAGTCCCACACTGGCCGCGGGGTCCGATTCCTCCGGCGTGCGTAAATGCATACACCTCCTGCGAGCGGTTACATTCCGTCAGTGGCCAAATCGGGGCCCAGGTGATCCGGAATACCCGACTATGTCGGCAACACTTTCTCTGGTCGAAGTGGAAATCCACCGGCCTTAAGGATCAGTTATAACAACAGCCTGTCAAAAAAAAAAATCGACGAGCTGGAGGAACAACAGAGTCACGAGCTCCGGCAATCGAGTTCCCACATCCCATAATCTTATCTTGAACCAAAGCAGGCCAAACACCATCAATGTTTTTGCTTGCCCTGAACCACCGATGACCGTCTCGTCTCGATGCTCTTTATCGACCTGACCTCAAAAATTTTCGTGATGCGTTTATTTTTTCATATGGAAACCTCCATTGTCCCACTGGTTTACGCCATTCGAGAAATGTTCGTCCCGTCAGGCCCATTCTGTGCTTGTTCTGTCCTGGCGTACATCTGCGTACATTAATCTCCAGTAGACGTGGATTATCATCGTATCAGGTATGTCCCGCTTCCGTCGACGTCTGGTACCTATTGACGTGTCTCTTTCTTTATAGACCTGATGAGCTCTTCTCTCCGATTCGTCTCGAAATTCTTCCTGGTACAAGGGTTTACTATATCTATTATGACCAGCGCCGCCTCCTTCGTGTTCGGATCCCAGTCCAGATATCGAGACAGGACTCAACCGTTCGGAATGGCAGAACCAAATGGCTCAACAGGAACAGAGACACCCGAGCTCGACGAGATTTCCAGGGCATTACGGACGTCCACTGAATGTTATTTTCTCCGAGGTACGCAACTTGATCTCGTTCTGCGTCCATACCATTGACGCCATGATCCATAGATTGTTCGTGGAGGGCAATGCTCAACGTCCTAACTACCTAAAGAGGTGTTCAACGTGTTACATAATTGAACTCAGCAGCGGCATCAGACGGCAAGAATTTGATCCGATCAAATACTGCGGGACATCGTTACGTTCTGCCGACATGTGCCAGATTTGGGTAGTCACTGCAGAATTTACCCAGATTTGCTCACTGCTTGCGAAATTTATGCCAGATTTGGTCATGGTCTGCGGAACATCCCCTAATTTCTGGAATAATCTGCAGAATTGAACCAAATTTGGCGGAAATCCGGAGGACTTGGTCGTGTCGCTTTTGGTGATGCCAAAGGCGACTTTCAACATGATTGTAACTTGTAATCATTCATTATGTAACGCTCTCTAATTATAAAGGTCTTCAGGCTCGCGGAGTTGGTCACCAGACTAGGAAATTCTGCACGCCCTTACGCTCCCGCCTCTACGGCTTTCGCACACCACTGTGATAAGGTTTGGGCTTATTGAAACGACCTGGTGGTTTCTGCTTGCCCGGACCCCTATGAATCCTGTGCTTGGGCGGCTTCCCGGCTCCCGACTGTCCACTTCCCGCTCCTCGTACAGCCTGCGGGTAAGGTATAAATGAGATGTAATGCGAGGGTCACGCGATCACGCAAATACCTGATTGATCTGGCTGATCTCGTTGTTCACGAGAAAGTCCGCAGCCCTGGGAGCGCGCTTCTCAAAGGTTTCGAGACCCCGACCCTTGAGAGCATTCTCTTGGCTAGCGAGCTCATTGAAAACTTGATGAAGGTTCTAGAAGTGTGTTAGCTTGGATTTTGACGGCAACGGATGATCCAAACGAGACACAAACAGCAGGAGCCGCAGAGATCATTGCCAAAGTGACCAAGACCGATAGAGCCGTGAATGTCACAGATGAACGCATGTTGAATGAAAAGACTTGGCAATGTTAAAGTAGGAAGTTGTTGATATGAAGTCAGGTGTGACCAGCACGAACTGAGGAAAATATTCCAAAGTGTTCAGGCCTTTATAGAGTTGGAATTGGCATACAGTATCTCCA
Source organism: Mycena floridula (assembly GCA_029320655.1). Classification (NCBI taxonomy): domain Eukaryota; kingdom Fungi; phylum Basidiomycota; class Agaricomycetes; order Agaricales; family Mycenaceae; genus Mycena; species Mycena floridula. The sequence goes on from JARIHS010000011.1 coordinate 1,747,775, forward strand.
GGTAACACCGTGATGATCAGATACACATGTTTGCAGTGTTGAATATTCACCTTGTGATATGTATGAGTGCCATGCATCTTCAAGGTATTCATTGTGCTGTCTCTTTATAGAGCTGAAAGCGACCAACGCAGGTAGTCGGCTTGTATTTCTCACCCCAAAGCACTGGGGACATATGATTGTATAAATGGCTCGGCTGCCGCTATACTTACATTTAAGGAGCTGCACCGCGATTCCCGCTGTCTACAATGATTTTCTTCATTAGGATATGTCACTCCCGATGACCTAGAAGTGATCAACTGTCATTTATTAGCGGTGCATTGATTTGGAATCACGGATGTATCCAGTTGAATCGAGAATCATTAAATTTACAAGAAGGCGGGATCCAGACTGATTCAAAGTCTCCAGGTTACACAAGATATTGGACATCAAGAATCGAACAATGGGTAGAGCTAGTATAGTTCAAGGTCGCCGTTCAGATGTCAAATTGTACTTACATTCAGTGATACAGCTTTTCTATGTTTTCTGAACGGCACCTTTCTCTGATAAACCTGGGTCACCAGTGAGGTCAGAGGCTGTCCTTCCACAGCATTCACGAGTCCCCAAGTTCTTTGTTGTACCCTGAGCAAAATCTGTAGTACTAGGAGATAGTGTGCAATTAGACAATTGAGGTCAGTCTTGGTTCGAATGTTTGGATGGGTTTGGGTTGGGTTCAGACCTTGACACAGATCATCAACAGAATAAATGCAATGTGATGGGCTCAACAGTGACTTCCGTGCATGTGAAACTAGCCACGTGGGTATCCCCATTTTTGGGATGCCCCCTGAATTTTGACCTCTCCCAACAAACAAGCCGACATGTCGGACTCGTAATCTGCTAGTGCACCAGAATGTGCACCATGACCTGAATATCCCTTGAAATCATGCATATCACTTGGAAAATCCTGATTTTCAGTCTTCGTGGAGTCTGAGCAAATCAACGATGTTTATCCATCTATCTAGTTGCTTTCTCGCTTCCAGATCTCACTGCCGATATCCTGAAAATTGGTCTCGCAACTCGCTAAATTGACACCAGAGATGGTTACAATTCACTGACCTGATATCACAGGTATCTATGAGACACATTGCTGTTTATGTGTGGTAGACACTGCTCCAATACAAGTCTCGGATGCAGTCATAATCGGATTATAATAGGTCTAGTAACTAACATGATATGGATCACAGTCTGAAGGTTTGTTACTGAAGTGGAAGCAGAAGACACGCACGGCGTAGAGGACTACTTCCAATATGGATTGCGAGGCATAACTGAATCACACGGTGAGTATTTGCTTCTGAAGTTATGTGCTGAGGCTACAATACTAATACTAGCGTCTCATGTGTCGAGCATTCTGCAAGTAAGGATTCCATCCTGCAGTTCAGCCTGAAATGGACGAAGACAGAGCTGTAACTCCCTTTCCATTCGTGGCACTGGTCATATCATAGTAGCAATCAATCAATCATAGGTATTGAACTCGGGTGGCTCGAGCGACAATAACATGGCGGGAAAAAGACCGAAAAAGCCATTGATAATCACGAAGTTGCACACAACTGCCTCTTCCCATTCAAATCCAGGTCGCGACAAGGAAACCATTCAGTTCCAAAAACGTTCACCAAGCTGGGCCTTCAGCTGTATAAAAGCCTAAACACTCTGCAATGTTTTCCTCAGTTCGTGCTGGTCACCGCTCACCGCATATCAACAATTTTCTACGCCAACTCTCACTCCTCTCAATCACATTCAAATTCATTATGCGTTCATCTACTACATTCATTACTCTGTCGTTCTTGGTCTCTTTGGCCATGATCACCGCGGCTCCTGCTGTTCGTCCAGTCATTATTATTGTCAAAATTCAATCTGACGTCTCTCTAGAAAAGTCCCTTGAACACCATCAACAACCTTGCCAATGACGAGAGACAGCTCCAGGGCCTCAGAGCTTCCGACAGAAAACTCGACGCTTCCACAAATGCCCTGAACAATCAAATCCAGGGGGAGCTCAACACAGTAAGCTATCCTTGAACCTCATATCACGTTTCACTTACACATCGCCAGATTGGTCAACAAGAGGGCAGGCTGGCTGGTCTCAGGAGCCAAGACGCTGCTGTTGAACGGAAGGAGAACGGCGTCGGAGGCAGAATCAACTCGGATCTTAGACAGCTAAGTGCCGGAGCCCCAAAAACACCAAAGATTAAACCTTTTCTCGGTGGAGGCCATGGCGGGATCAGGAAGACGCCGCCTGGTAGCAAGCCCAAAGCTCCGAGTCGTCATGGAGCTCATAGCCAACCGCCGAAAGGTCACGCCAAACCTCACGCCAAGCCCCATGGTGCTACTGGAAAGCCGAGAGCTACTACCCTCAACAAGATTCCGGTCAAGGGGGCGAAGGTCCACAAACCTTCGGCCCAGAAGTTGAAAGCGCGCGATGAGTTTGAAACTGTATGTCCCATCATTGATTCATTGATTCTCTCTATTGAACAGCGTTCCATCTAGGACATTGAAGCTCGTGATCTGTTCGAGATTGAGGAGCGCAATCTTGTCGATGTCGAAGAGCGAGATGCATGGGCTGAGCTCAATGACATGGAGTGAAGCATATGATGCCTTGATGCGTAGTATGTATTTGAAATTCATAGATTGAATCTCAAGTTGTTATGACGCCGTAGCTAGAGCCCAATATCAGATATCTGATAGGTGGTGATCTCAAGCTCGACAACTTCACAAAGCCTCGCACCCCCAGACTCGGTGATAGCCTAGGACTCGATCTCTAGGTGCTGACTTTCAAGGAGCCTAATCCAGACACGGATTCGAGGGATCTTGGCCAGCAGAACTTGCGTCTCACCCACTCTACACACTCGAAATTTAACTTCATTTCACAGTGGCAATACTATATCCACAGAACATGAACCAGGTCTGAGTCTTGGAATTTCTTAGGATCCTTGAGGCTACAAGCCAAAACACTAACCGGGGTGCAAAATGAATCCTGAGAGCATCGGCATCCTGTCTCTAGGTTCTGCCGCCGATTACTTGACTCGCTTGCCAGAACAGAATATGTGCGGCTGTTGGCTGACAAAATGGCCATAGCTAACGCCGCCATAACAGTTCAACCAGTACTGATCGTGACTCATGAACACACTGGTAGCCATGGTGGCTGATATCGTTTTGAATGGCTCCCTCCGTCTCCACGTAATGATCTTCCGGATTTGTACCTGTCACTCCCGAGGATTTACAAAGTGACCAAGCCGTTATCCGGAAGCACTGCATTGATCTCGCATCATGGATGTATCCAACCCGATTGAGAATCATTACGAAAACGCGGGATCCACGGCCTGATTTTAGGGTGCACGGCCGCATGTACTACACAGGATTGTGGCTGTGATGAATGGATAGAGAATCGTAAGAGGGTAGGTGAGTCTGGTGTTTGGAACAGTCCTGGAAGAATGATCGACCTATGCTATCTGATACTACACGGTCTCAACGTCCTGAAGACGCCTTAAAATTGTCGATATCACCCGAACAATTCTAATTCTCGGTCTTTTGGGACTGTGACTAGTGACCTACCTGGTGCTTTAATTGAGGTCGCGGACGTATTAACGGTTCACTCCCAACTAGTCTAGTAACTTCCATGACGTAGGATCTGGGTTTGATCAGACTGTCCACTCCTGCCATAAATACAGGGCCAGGTTGTCCAGGGATATTGTGCGTACGGGTTGAAATGACACAGGTGGATCGTATAGCGACTATTCGGCACCACGGAAATCTTGTTTCAGAAGCGCCAACCCTGCATTGCGAGCATTCGGTCACTGTCTCTATTGCAGCTGTCGGCTTGTAATCGCCCTTTTACTCTAATCGTGATATGTATCAATCCCCGTTGACTCGAGATTAATAGAGTCATCGGAGCCCGACGGACACAGGATGATATCAAGGCTATGGACAACTGCCGCTGTCCACATGCAATAGTTAACCTTCCGGTTTCATCGTGCTTACTTAAGCTGAGCTTCGAGTTCTATAAAAGCCTCAACACCTATCAATGTTTTCCTCAGTTCGTGCTGGTCACCGCTCACAACACATAAAGAAATTCCTACGTCAATAACTCACTACTTTCAATCACATTCAAGTTCATTATGCGTTCATCTACGACATTCGCTACTCTTTCCCTCTTGGTCTCTTTGGCCATGATCACCGCGGCTCCTGCTGTTCGTCCAATTTCTAGTATGATCGAGCTAATCCATCTAACCATTCTCTAGCAAAGTCCCCAGAGCACCATCAAGGACCTTACCAAAGAAGAGAACCAGCTCCAGGGTCTCAAAGGTTCCGACAAGAAACTCGATGGTCAGACAAGTGGCCTGAACAAGGAGATCAACAAGGAGCTCGCCACAGTAAGCCATCCGTGACCCTCATATCACATTTCACTTACATATCGCCAGATTGGTAAACAAGAAGGCAAACTTGCTGGTCTCAAGAGCAAAGACGCCACTGTTGAAAAGAAGGAGAAGGCTGCCGGAAAGAAGATCAACTCAGATGTTAAGCAGCTGAGTGTCAAGTCGCCGAAAGGCAAGGGTGCTAAGAAACATCATGCCAAGGGTGGCAAAGGTGGAAAGAAAGGTGGAAAGTCTCACAAAGGTGGCAAGAAGCCATCAGCGAACAAGAAGCCAAAGACACACAAACCTGCCTCCAAGAAGCTGAAAGCTCGCGACGAATTTGAAATCGTATGTCCGATCATTATTTCTGTGCCTATCTCCATCTAACTGGCTCTAGGACGTCGAGGCTCGCGATGTTTTCGAGCTTGAGGAGCGTGATTTTGTCGACGTGGAAGAGCGCTCTGCATGGGCTGAGTTGGATGACATGGAGTAGAGTAGGAATTTGTTTATATCATGTTGAATTCATGGATTGAATCTCAAATCGGTTTTATGAGGCCGCGATTTGGAGACGGAATATTAGCCATCAGAGCAGTAAGTCCCATACTTGAGTAGATATTTAAATAGATGAGATTCTGGAATACACTGAATTTCCAACATACAGAAGTCCAGCCACTGGTGCAGACTAAGCCAGCGGCGGATAATGCTTTGCACCACAGGTTTTCTGTCCTTGTAGCAGGGCAACCAAAGCTGTTGGGTCTAGTTAGGAGAGACTAGCCTCGAGTGATGCAAAGACGATGTGGAATGTCGCCACTATAGCGCTGACATTGTCCTAGACGATCCCGATGTCCAATCGAGAGGTACTGGATCAAAATGGTGGAACCGGATGTCGACGAAGCGTAGAAATGTTTTCGTGTCTTTTTGAGATATAGTTTAGCGAGGCTCGACGATCTTGGCAGCTCGCCACAGTACCGCAGCAAAAGAGTGGTCAGCTAGAACGACTGGAGCATGGAATTTCTATTCAAGTTTTGCTCCAGGGAGCAGAATTTTGCTACCAAAAGTCCACTGGAAGCCGCTTGCCGGCGGCCGTTACGGCTTCTCCCACACGGCGCTTATTCCTGGATGATGACAAAGACCGGCGTTACAGTTACCCGACCGGCCGATCTGCCGTGAGACCAAAATTGGACCAAATACGATCAAAATTTTTCCCCCCTCAGCATCACCACCCTCCTCTTTGTCGACCAAATTCCTCTGTGCTGGTTGTTTTCTTAGCCTCATTCCTCCTGTCTGGTTCATCTCCCAGCCTAATCTCAAACTGCAATCAAATCAACCAAGAGCTTACGGTTCGTGCTGGCCAGCACTCAAACACTCAGACAAATTCTTATCCAAATACTCGATACATTCTCACATCATGCGCTCTTCGACGACAGTTACTGCCTTCTCGCTCTTGGCCTCCGTGGCCATCGTTGCTGCAGCTCCTTTGTCCGTCTTGTTTAATCGTCTTCCAAGCTCATCTAACAAGTCTATAGCTTCAGACATGAAACCCGAAGGACACGATGATAAAGGATCTGACTCACAAAGAGCACCAGCTCCAAGGACTCAAGCAGGCAGATAAGAGAGTCCACAGCAAAGAGAAAACGCTAGAAGCCAAGATCCAGAAAAACTCCAGAGCTGTGAGCTGTTTGATACACTTCTAACTAATACAACCTGATTTCATCATGACCAGCTGTTGGAAGGTAGATCGGCGCAGGAGTCTAGAGGACAACGATAAGAGAAGGTCTACCCAGTCATCAGCAAAGGTAATCAAGAAAAGAAGAAGAAGTAAATACCTCAGTCAGAGTAAAAGGACTGAGGATGAAACATGTAGTACGAGGTTTATACAGTATATGAGTTTGAAATATAAGAGGAGTTTGAAAGAGTTTAAAATAAGATAAGATAAAGAAATAGACATATAGACGTCAACGTTCAACACCGGCAGGGCAAAGCCGGTGCAGTAAAGGTCTCCAAAGAAAAGGGTGCCATGAAGAGGCTTAAACAGGCCGACGTTCGAATCCAGAGGAAAGAGAAGAAAGTTGGCGAGAAAATCAAGAGTGATGTCAAGAAACTGCGCACTCGTGATGAGCTTAAAATGGTATGTCTGCACATCGAGGGTGGCTTTTTTTCAATTCAACCAGTTCCAGGATATCGAGTCCCGGGATATTCAGGAGCGTGACGCGTGGGATGAGCCAGATGATCTCGAGTAAAGGATAACACTCCATATTTATTGTATCAAAATTCATGGATTAAGTCCACGACTTGCCTGAGTCTCTGGCCATATATGCTGGGTATGTATCGCACTAATTAAAGGTGAGTTCTTTGCTATTCTGGCACTAAGAGAATTTGTACATCTACCATGAAGTACTGATATTTTATAGGTATATTTCATATTGCATCAAGTCGTACTCATTTATATGCGGTGAGACTGGACGTTTAACTGGAAACGATGCCATCGAATAGTTCGTTAACGAGAAGGGACAACTTGAAATATGAGAAATAATTTGGACCTTTGTTTGACCGATGACAGATACTGAAACTGCATAAGTTGGCCAGGATCTTTCTGATCTTATCCTCCCTTTGAATTTTTCAGGTGCTGTAATATTTGGGTGTGAGAATGAAGGCATCTAGCTCTGCGCTTGATTACCTGGATCCGCTCCATTCCAACTTACATCGATCCGGACCATTCCGTTCAAAACCATCATCACACATATTCCTGTCCAAATTCTGCTGATCCACTGGTGTCATTGCAGTAGGTTTCAATGACCTAGATCGCTCTACTTGCCCAGAGAGTTCTGCTCCTCTCAAGAGCAAAGCGATGGGTTGCTGTCGCTGCCTTGGGCGCGTTTCGATCGACAGGTCAACAGACAGTACTTCTCCATTCGATGTCATTAGAATTAAAGACTGATCATGTCGCAGATGCAACCAAATGAGAATCAAGGTAAGCCAAGCCAAAGAAATAAGATCCGACAAGAGACCTGCTACGCAGGCGGCAATGTGCGATGCAATACATTCACCATCCAGTGTTTCTCCTGGCGAAGATGTTGTATAGTTACGATTATTTGTTCATCATACAGTACCTGTGATCCTCAGACAGACCCACATACTTACTGTCGGATTCATCAGGAAAAAAGTCGCCTCACTACAGAAACACACAAGAAAGGACAGAATACTCGGTCCTCAGGGGAAATGTCATGGTACTTACCTGACAGTTGATGGATGGCCTTCCCATGTTTTTCACAGGGGCAGCATAACCGCAGAACATGATTCAAGCCTCCCACAGTTATTTGCATCGTTCATGCTAGAACCTAAACCGAGGGCCCTGGTACAACTTGTAGAAGTCCTAGCGAGGCCATACTGTATCATGCTGCCAATCGGCCTGTTTTCGCTGTACATGCTGATACCTACGGGATCTTTGGTGATGAAACCACCATGACAGTTCAGACCGTGGGTAGCTATGTTCACTGCTCGTCTTTTGAATGGCTCCTATGTCTCCACAAAATGATCTTCCGGATTCATGCATGTCACTCCCGAAGATTTACGAAGTGATCAAGCCATCATGCAGCCCGAGTACTACATTGATGAGGCATCACGGCTATATCCAGCCCAATCGAGAATCGTCACGAGAATATTAATATGCGGGATTCATAGGCTGATTTTAGGGTTGACGGCCGATGTACGACACAGGAATGTGGCCGTCACGGTTGCTGTGTACATGCGGAATTGTAACAGTACACATAGGTCTTGAGGTTTTGGAAACCCTAGGAAGACATCCCTGTGTGATTCGGTCCTACAGTGTCTCAACAGCCTGAAAATGTCATGAGATGGTCCATATCACCTGAAGAAATTTTGGCCTCCACGGGATCTAGCTGAGTACGAGTCTGGGTGCCACATTTCACTTCCGATATTATAAAATTGGACTTTCAACCGGCTGGATAGATCGCGGCGGGAGAGCATGGAATCTAATGATCTGAGATCATAGATAGTAGTGAAAAATGTAGTTCATTACAGCTATTTCCGGTACCTAAGGCGCGGCATCATTTTTGATCAGGAATTTGATGCCGCCAAAGAATAAATCATAGCAGATGCAAATCTCCCTGGATTAGCCTCGGAATAGGCTCTAATTTTTTGTCTTTGAGAGTTCTAAATCATAGGCTACTTTTCTTCAATATACCATGTGAATTTCAGGAAGGTACAGGGAGAAGGGGTGATTTAATGAAGTACAGATCCTAGAACATGCAGGAGATGTTGGGAACTCTTTGGAAAGGACTAAAACTTTGGGTATATGTATCATATACCTATATAAAATATCCCAGCAGACATACATATTATATTCTAGGTAGTAAACCCAGTAGGAGGTACCTTCAGGCTAGAGCTAATTGCTCAGCTTCTAGTGGTCTCTGGACACTCAGGGTACTTGGTAACAGATGGTATAAGGTACTACTATGTGTAAGAAGATTCTCCAAGGGAAATGAGGCTGCATAGAGCATTGTACTAGCATTACCGGAGACTTGGACAGATTTGGACTGTTATGTCACACTGTGTGACATCTGTGCCCTGTCTCTTGGAATGGCAGTACAGGGCTCTAAGCATTCCAATTTACCTTGATACATATTTGTAAACATTGTAATACACTATGATATGTCTTATAAAGTACCCCAAGCATCTAGAGACCACTAGAGGCTGAATAATTAGCTATAGCCTGAAGGTACCTCCTACTGGGTTTACTACCTAGAATATAATATGTATATCTGCTGAGATATTTTATATAGGTATATGATACATATACCCAAAGTTTTAGTCCTTTCCAAAGAGTTCCCAACATCTCCTGCATGTTCTAGGGTCTGTACTTCATTAAATCACCCCTTCTCCCTGTACCTTGCTGAAATTCACACAGTATATTGAAGAAAAGTAGCCTATGATTTAGAACTCTCAAAGACAAAAAATTGGAGCCTATTACGAGGCTAATCCAGGGAGATTTGCATCTGCTATGATTTATTCTTTGGCAGCATCAAATTCCTGATCAAAAATGATGCCGCGCCTTAGGTACCGGAAATAGCTGTAACACTAATGATCTAGTTGTGCTCTAATTCAATTCAAGGGCGGCTGTGTTCATAATTCAATCCCAATCGAGGTAGTGATTGCCATGACGTGAGATCTCAGTTTGATGTTCATTGCCGTAATTACAGGAATGCATGGTCTTCGTCCATGAACATGATGATTACGGATGAAACGGCTCAACGGAATCGTACGGCAAGTATCGCACTGCAGAGAATTGTCTCAGAAGCGCCAATCCTGCATTGCGAGCATCCGGTGACTGTCTCTATTGCAGCTGTCGGGTTGTAATCGTCCTTTTACTCTAATCGTGATATGTATCAATCCCCGTTGAGTCTAGATCAATAAGGTCATCGGAGCCCGAGCGACACACGATGATATCAGGGCTGTGGACAACTGCCGGTCTCCACATGCAAGAGTTATCCATCCGGTTTCATTGCGCTTACGCAAGCTGAGCTTCGAGTTCTATAAAAGCCTCGACACCTATCAATGTTTTCCTCAGTTCGTGCTGGTCACCGCTCACATCACATCAACAAATTCCTACACCAATAACTCACTACTTTCAATCACATTCAAGTTCATTATGCGTTCATCTACGGCATTCGCTACTCTTTCCCTCTTGGTCTCCTTGGCCATGATCACAGCGGCTCCTGCTGTTCGTCCAGTTTCTGTTATGATCGAAATGATCCATCTAACGAATCTCTAGCAAAGTCCCCAGAGCACAATCAAGGACCTTACCAAGGAAGAAAACCAACTCCAGAGTCTCAAAGGTTCCGACAAGAAACTAGACGGTTCCACAAGTGCTCTGAACAAGGACATTAACAAGGAGCTCGCCACAGTGAGCCATCCTTGAAACACATATCACATTTCACTTACACATCACCAGATTGGTAAACAAGAAGGCAAACTTGCTGGTCTCAAGAGCAAAGACGCCGCTGTTGAAAAGAAGGAGAAGGCTGCCGGACACAAGATCAACTCAGATGTTAAGCAGCTGAGTGTCAAGTCGCCGAAAGGCAAGGGTGTTAAGAAACCTCATGCCAAGGGTGGCAAAGGTGGAAAGAAAGGTGGGAAGAAAGGTGGAAAGAAAGGTGGAAAGAAAGGTGGAAAGAAAGGTGGAAAGAAAGGTGGAAAGTCTCACAAAGGTGGCAAGAAGCCATCAGCGAACAAGAAGCCAAAGACACCCAAACCCGCCTCCAAGAAGCTGAAAGCTCGCGACGAATTTGATATCGTACGTCCGATCATTATTTCTGTGCTCATCTCCATCTAACTGGCTCTAGGACGTTGAGGCTCGCGATGTTTTCGAGCTTGAGGAGCGTGATTTTGTCGAAGTGGAAGAGCGCTCTGCATGGGCTGAGTTAGATGACATGGAGTAGAGTAGGAATTTGTTTATATCATGTTGAATCTCAAATCGGTTTTAGGAGGCCGCGATTTGGAGACGGATATCAGCCATCAGAGCGGTAAGCCCCATACTTGAGTAGATATTTGAATGAATGAGATTCTGGAATACGCTATCTCTGACAGTGAAATTGGTGTCTTCTGACTTTTAGTTTATTCTAGTCTCTGCCTATCTGATTCATTTGCACAACAGGGACAGGCTGAAGAGGAACAGCACCTCTGGTATGTCTTGTCTTTCTGTTTATTCATGTCTAATACAGCACAGTGTAGCTACAATAGAATATTGTATATGATCGTAGCTGATTTATATGTCGGAGTTCGGTGAACCCCAGTACTATAGTACTGTGACCTTCACGATGCCGGCGGAGGTTGACAAGTGAGTGAGTTCCGGTGGCTTTCAATAGAAGTGAATCTGCTGGGACCTCCATTGAACTCCAGCGGAGGCCAATAGTATAAAAGTAACATCCGGTGAATCCCAGTGGAGGTGACCTGAAGAAGCCTGAGGAGCTCCGCTGAACTTTTACTGAACTCCCACTGGATCCCAGTGGGCGTTTGCCTAAGCCCAGGCCTTCCGATGGAGCTCGCTGAGTCGAGCTGTCAAGGCGGCGGCGCCCACCGGAAGTCTAAGTAGTGGAAGCCGCCGAAAGCGGCTTTGCCCACACGGCGCTTATTACTGGCCCCTCGTCCATGATTGCGATGGTTACGGGTGAAACGACTCAACGGCATCGTATGTTGAGTATTACACCGTAGAAAATTGTTTCAGAGGGTCCAATGCTGTATTGCGAGCATTCGGTCTGTTTCTACTGCACCTCTCGGGTTGCAATTGCCTTCTTAATCCAAACATGATATGTGTCAACCTCCATTGACTCGAGATTGATAGAGTCATCGGAGCCCGACGGACACAGGATGATATCAAGGCTATGGACAACTGCCGTTCTCGACACGCAAGAGTTAACCTTCCAGTTTCATTGCGCTTACTCAAGCTGAGCTTCGAGTTCTATAAAAGCCTCGACACCTATCAATGTTTTCCTCAGTTCGTGCTGGTCACCACTCACATCACATAAACAAATTCTTACACCAATAACTCACTACTTTCAATCACATTCAAGTTCATTATGCATTCATCTACGACATTCGTTACTCTCTCCCTCTTGGTCTCTTTGGCCATGATCACAGCGGCTCCTGTTGTTCGTCCAGTTTCTGTTATAACTTATGATCGAGACAATCCATATAACAAATCTCTAGCAAAGTCCCCAGAGCACAATCAAGGACCTTACCAAGGAAGAGAACCAACTCCAGAGTCTCAAAGGTTCCGACAGGAAACTAGACGGTTCCACAAGTGCCCTGAACAAGGACATCAACAAGGAGCTCGCCACAGTGAGCCATCCTTGAAACACATATCACATTTCACTTACACATCGCCAGGTTGATAAACAAGAAGGCAAACTTACTGGTCTCAAGAGCAAAGACACCGCTGTTGAAAAAAAGGAGAAGGCTGCCGGAAAGAAGATCAACTCAGATGTTAAGCAGCTGGGTGTCAAGTCGCCGAAAGGCAAGGGTGCTAAGAAACCTGCCAAGGGTGGCAAAGGTGGAAAGAAAGGCGGGAAGAAAGGCGGAAAGAAAGGCGGCAAGAAGACCAAGGGTGGAAAGAAAGGCGGAAAGAAAGCTGGAAAGTCTCCCAAAGGTGGCAGGAAGCCATCGGCGAACAAGAAGCCGAAGACGCCCAAACCAGCGTCCAAGAAGCTGAAAGCTCGTGACGAGTTTGAAATCGTACGTCCGATCATTGTTTCTGTGTTTACCTCCATCTGACCGATTCTAGGACGTTGAGGCTCGCGATGTTTTCGAGCTTGAAGAGCGTGATTTTGTCGACGTCGAAGAGCGTTCTGCTTGGGCTGAGCTGGATGACATGGAGTAGAGAAGGAATTTTGTTTATATCATGTTGAAATTCATGGATTGAATCTCGGTTTACGACAATCGAAAACAATAAGTACGTACTGTATCTGATTGCCGGAAATATCATGAAGAAGTTTGAAACTGAGCTGGAGCTTCAGTCCGTTCTGCACCACTCCATAACCCTCTCCAGCCCGCTATACATCGAGAGAAAGTCTGAAATCATCTTCATTTGATAGAACAACTCCGATCGATCAGCCGGCGGAATGCTCCGTCCCGGCCATCTTTGACCAAACCAGAACAAACACCATCAAATTTGAGCTTTTCTTGCAGCCCACCCTCCACCAAACCTCGACAATTCTCTCGACGACCATTTTTTTCTGGACCGGTCACTTTCTCAGCTCCTTCTCTTTGGCACGGAGAGACCCACTCGATGGCTAAGCCCATCCAGAAAAATATCTCTGATTATCGGCGCCAGCCCATTCTGTGCTGGAATACCTATGCGTCGAGATCGATGGTTGACACGAATTCTGTTTTCTGAATTACAGGTATGTCGGCTTCGTGTTGCTATTTTCGCCATTGACGCGTCAGTCTCTTGTAGTTCTGCTGAATTCCTCTTTTGCATCGCCTGTGTCTATCCTGTTCGACCGCGTATTTCTGGTAAGCTGCGCCATCTCCTTCGTTTTTGAATGCCAGCTGATATTCATGCAAGGTTGAACCCGTGAGAGTCTTCACAGGTCGGAAAAACCAAATGGTTACCAGGAACAGAGGAACCTGATACGCTGAAACTTTAAGGGATAGAATGGCCTTTTCTCGCTCCGGGGTGAACAAATTCTTTTTCAGTCCATGTCGTTGACGCTAACGATGCTTGCAGTGCTTCCATGATGCCAATCGTCGTTGGAATTCTCATTCAGAACAACCCGAAGATTTGCAGCTCGGACTCTGGGACCAGGCAAGGTAGCTGCATTGCTCATCCATTCCATCTCTTTACTGATGCTCCCGTGTTGCTCTAGCTTCATTCGCCTTCATCGCCTTGGATGCCTAGCTCTCGAAAACTGCTCTCTCGGGGTATTGACGCCCATACCCTGTTTATCTACTTCCTGCGGCATCAACAGGCGCTGCTCTCGCCTGTCGCCCTTGGTCTGCTTTCGAAAACCTGCTCTCACCGGTCCATGACATCCGTTCGCCGGTTCATCCCATGGCCCACCGTCCTGGAACTGCCCACGTCTTCTTGTCTTGTTCAAATCGAAAAGGGCTGTCGAATCAGAGGTGGATCATCGTTGTGAATGAGATGAAGATTGTCGTTTGAGAAAGAGATGAAAAATGCTTTTTCGACGACACCTTTTGCGAAACGGACCAGAGCTCCTTGTAAGCGCTCGCTATCTATCGCTTTACCCCCTTGCTAATCTCGTTTTAGCTTTCGAATGTGTCTGATCGAGGGGTAGCGGGATTGCTGTCACCAGGCCATTCTGGGCGATGCCCATTCACGCCATTTCGCCACCTGGCGCATTGACCGAAGGCTTTATCATCCAGACCTTGCAGCAGCTTGCAGCACATTCGATCCAGTGGAAGACAAGCGGAAGAGGGAAGCGAGAATCGACAGAGTCAGCAATTGAGGAGATTGGGAGCGGAAGAGATGGGACTGGGCAAAGAGGAAGAGTCTGTCGATAGGCAATTGAATAGCCACCGAGGAGACAGCATCATGACATCGACAAACTTCAGTCCTCGAGCCATCTCCTGCCTTTTACGAATCGACACCCCTTTGCATTCCGACCCACCATATTCTCACCACGATAATATTTTTCTTTTCTGGTCTCAGGCGACGACGACAGCGAAATCACCTTTGCTTCTTCATGACCCTCGATATCGTATCGTAATGCGAGAGCGCCCATGCTGGAATTCGATGGACATGGGCGCTTTCGCAGCATGTCGTCTCAAATGTCGTAGACAGCTCGGCTCCCTCGCTTTGTACAGGTTCTTCCATTGGTGGGACCTCGTACGATAATCGAGAACAGCCAAGGGAAGACTGAGAAGAGGAAGAATGAGCGAGAACAGAAAAAGAGGAGAGGCAAGACCGAACCTGGGGCGCGGCGGAATAAGGATGAGCGAGAAGGGCGTTGACGAGAGAGAACAGGGAAAGATGAACGGGCCGGAAAGAGCGGAGACAAGATGGCCGCAGTAGGCAGCGGGACAGGACATCATTTCTCCAAAACCTCCGTTGCCCCTTGACAATTTCTCCATCTCCTTCCAACACGATTGGTTCCCTTCGCAGATCATCACATTTGCTGTCTACCAACGAACAAATTCTGATATCGGTTATGAAGATCAGCATGTAACGTCCCACAGAGCAATATTGCGCGATCGAGATTCTTTCCTCCTTTGTGTCTCTTGCGCCAAAATTTCTTCGCAGTAGTTCGGCTTTCGGCCCTATAAGCTGCGACAACGGGTGTCACCCTCGGGGACAATTTCTGCTCATATTCCCTCTATGTGGACTGTTGTTCCTTACGCGCCCTCAGGGACATTTAAATTATGGATCTCCAGTAGTCAATAGACAGAAATTTGTAGAATTTTTATCTATCAATTCCGACCTCGCAGTGGTTAAGCGTCCGTGACGTGTGACGACGCCACATCTTTTCTCGAACCACTATCATAATGCAACTGCGATTCTTGCAACAAAAGTGGAGCTAAAAATTCAGCGACCGCTCAGGACTTTGATTTATCCAATGCAGCTCCAGACACTCGTCAATCCCTGTTATCTCGCTCCAATTTCACCAACCAGGCGGAAGGACCAGTTCATGCTGGAGGTCAATCCCGTGCCCAATGGACCTTTGGAGCGTCGAATTAGGTGAATGAGTTTGTCCAAACCCTCAGTTGTTGCTCAATAGCTCGGTGTGTCGACAAAGCTCCTGGCTGTTCGACCAACGGACAAAAGCGTAGCACAATGTACAGTAAGACCAGCCTATCCATCTCTCAACGACGTTGATTCATCCACAGAACATGATCGACGTGTTGCCCGACTTTTTCAAGATTGAAGAAAACCTGAGCCGACTTGAAGCCTTAGCCGCGACAACACTAAGGTCCGAGCCCAGCGATCGAGTGGTATGCTGTGAAATTTTGTCGGGCCTAATGAACAATCACCGATATGTTATCCGCAAGGAACATTTGTTTTGAGCCTGCACGCTCCTCATATTCCTCGCGTTTTGCTCCAGGAGACTATTATGTGGCTGTGCAGATAATTTGGTAATTGCACAGCCACATTAGATTACATATACAAACTCCGCTGAATAACAGGAGTTTTGATGGCGGGCTGTTGATTCTTTATCCGCGGTGATTCCTAAGACAATGAGGTCGTCCGTCTCTAGGATGTTGAAATCGCTGGACATGAAACTGACCGTTTCGATCTTACACTAGGCCCGATGCAATCTTTTAGTTGCGAGGTACATCGGAAGCTCTGTATAGCGAAGCCGGCATCAGCGTCCAAGTAAGCACCACGCAAGGGAAGATGATATCACGCTCAACTTTTTCCTTCCACCAGCTTCGACATGGCATTCATTCAACAGTCAACTCCCGTTTCTTTCTACATTGCTTCGCAGCATAATCTTTAGTCCCCCCTCCCCCCCACTCCCTTTTTGTACAATATCAGCAGATTAATTTAGCATTATAATCAGCAATTTGGCAAGGACGATAGATAGGTTAGCAAGGGATCGAACTCGCTGCAGGATTTCCCACCCGCCCGGCGGCAAATCTCCTCAGTGTACCTTTCGAGCTAAAGCTCAAACCCCCGCCCAACCTTCAGATCCATCGTTAACGTTCATCTTTCTCCTGTCGACTGTCGCACTTGGACGCCTTTTCGTCATCTTTGCCCCTGAAACTTCGGTCCCCGCCCAAGCGCGGTGTCTCAGCAAAGGGTGCAGTTGACAGATCGTTTGAGAATGTTATGTAGCAATGGACGTCCGCTTCCGTCTCTGTGATGACCGAATTCGCGGATGTCTGTGATAATTCCAGGGCGGATCTATCTGGAGTTTCAAGTTGTGTATGTGAACTTAGTTGATGAGTGAGTGTATTTCAGGACATGGCTACAGTACATAGTGACATCTTAATCGAGGCCGATGATGTTTTTGGTCTGGGTATCGGCCAGGAATTCTGAGAGATGATATACAAGATGAGCTTTCAGTAGATCAACGCCCGGAGAAGCAAGGGAACCAAAGGAGTTTCCGCAGGATTATGATTCCTGAGCTTTATTCATCCATTCGTCACTCGCCAGAATAAACATGTCTGGTATAGTAAGAAAGACGGGAATTGCAGGTACTACAACTTCACGGCTCCAGATTAACAATATATTTGGCCAGACGACCGCATCGAAGATCGGGGGCCACCGGGACCGCTCGATGCCCTGGAAATGCTTTACCGCCCGGAGATGTTGAGATTCCCACACTCAACATCCGCGACCAACGTTTGACTTTCAAATGTAATTATTATTCAACATATACTTGTGCATGTCTACAAATCTTGGTGACGCTGATTTCAGAACATTGTTTAGGACTACATTTTGATTGTATCGTGTTCATGGCTGGTGCAGGGGTGTTAGGTTAACCTTGATATATTTCACTAAACCGCATGTGTCGCTGGAGACAAGAATTTATATCCAAAATGCTTACCTCGTGCACGAAATATTGCTTCGAGCCTAAGGCCTTGAAAAATATGGAGTCTCAAGCTCTGAAGCCTGAGAAGTCTGGATTCACATTATTTTGCAATTGTGGCGTGGTAAAACGGGAAATTAAACTCACCCGGAGATGTAGAGGGTAGTGATGTGTGTGGGGGGGGACGGGAGGCGGAGATGTTGCTCAGAGAGGTATTTGGCATAGAGATGTTGGTGTTTCAGGCAGTTCCCTATGTTCATATTTTTATCTCCATCTGCGGTATATTTGTACTTTTACTGCCATAAAATTATCTTCAGCACAACTCAATGACAAGCTTTTATGAACCAAGAGAGGCCTCACGCAGTGCTAGCTTCACACAGTGAGCCTTTGCGGCGAGCGCAGCACCACGTAGTGGGCCTCGCGGCGAGCGTAAGGGGGGGGAGCCTTGATGACCGCGCGCAATGTCCAACAGTATTAGTACACGGATTCAGATGACTCTGGAATGCCCTGGGACTTTTACGAGCCGTTCATGAGATCATTGAACCGGGATTGCGACAACAGGCTCGTAAATATTCAATACAATACTTATCCGACATCATATAATATAGTGATAATCCAAAAAGTCCAAGAGATTCAAAAGGTTCATGGTTCAAAAAGCTCTTCATATATCAAATACTAAGTAAAATTGGGCATCAAGTACCTAACAACGGTTAGTGACCGGGAGAGCGCCACAAATTTCCTCTTCACATGCCGTACTGCTTTTGTGTGTCTAGCAGGCATATAATACATCTGGGTTGCTGATATACAGCTGATAAATTTCAGACTGGAGCAGACTGAGAAAGGCGCTAGTTTCCATATAAGGTAATTCCCACGGAGGGAACGCCTGAAAAAAATTAACGTACTGTCATGCAACTTTTTTTGATCCGGTGGCCCCTCGGTGGCGGGTTACCATGACATGTCTTTTCAACTCTGCATTCGTCTCGTCTGCCTTTCAATTGGCGGTTGTTCACGGCTGAGTTCAAGGAAAGAAGATCATGAAAGCAGATACAATATCAGCTTTGGGAGAAATATTGCAGCAATTATCAGCAAGAGATGGATATACTTACTTACATAAGTTCCGATTGGTCCATCCATCCATCCCGGATATATCCCAGATCAGCTAAATGAAAGACGGTGTTGAAACGTGGAGTCAACAGGTCAAGTTAAACCAGCTCAATCACCCAGGATCCACGTAGATTGTGTCATTTTCTATACAAGCTTCAAATGCCAGATAAAAGCTGGTTACCTGAGGGAATAGTCACGTGTCCTATGACCGGTGGCTTCAAGCTCTCAGTCTGAGTTTTCTCCCGTAGAGTTCAAGACTGGCGCAAAGATGTTTTGGGTTTTTCTGTCACCATTGCTGCGGATACTTGGGATTTCGAACTACATCCGCCACTGACCGCCGGTCCCATGGGCGAATCTGGGAGGAGACAATCTTCCGCTGGTACCCTGGTGTGTTGTACAGTTCCGAAGTATGGGGCTACTGTATTAGCGCCCGCGTCTGGATGGGCATCATCTTTCATTGAAATGATATTCCGACAATTGTGACCCGCCCACACACCAATGAGCGATGAACAGGGAGATTCGCCAATCTAAGGGCTTCTCCCGTTCTAGGCAGATATGCGAGATCGAGAGCGCAAGATCAAGTTGCCGGCAATGTTCAGGTCATCGGGAAGATCTAGACTGTTGCACGATCTGCTCGTCGACTCGGATACCGCGGTATGCGAGTTACTCGACTCCTCGACACCGTGTCATTTTATTGGAACAGGATGTTTTAGCTGGCAATGACTACTGTTGCTGTGTGATACAAGCCCATTCAACGGTACCAAAGTCCACGGAATTCTGTTTACTCGAGACGCAGTCCAAAGTAATCAATCCGAGCAGTTTCAGGCGACTCTATAGCTTTTGAATAGGGTGGATGGGCCCTCTCGAGATCCCAACATGCGAGCAACTCCTGTCTCTATTCCCCTGGAATCTGCACAAAAGATAGCTGTTATTTACAGCTAGGGGTCATCAGAACTCCGTCAACCATGGGCATTAAACGGAAGTGCAGAAGCCACGATCTCGTCTCAGATCTAGCCTTTCATCCATCAGTCATACAGACATCACAAAAATCGTCGCCCTGTCCACTTCGTTTCTGTTACTTTGACATCAGACGTCGACTTCGCAACAGGTACGGATTCGGTAAATTCCCACGTCATGATCTGAAACTTATATATATGAGCAGCGGCTAGGGATTTCGCTGCTGTCCTTTCACGCCCCTTTCAGTCCTCGCAAAGATAGATGTACCACCAACAGCATTATATATATCCGACAGGGTCCTCTAATTCCAACCATATATCCCTCAAATCATCCGCATGTCGCTCTACCTCTGAAACGCAGGCAGGCGTCTATGGCTATGGTATGTTACGATTATTCTCTTTCAGCGCGACAAATTGACTGAATCTTGTAGACAATAACGAATTTTACCACAGTCACGCTTCCTCGATGTCTCCTGGGTCTTCTATGACCTATGTGCCGCCGATCCATCATCGCTCCACCAGTCAGGTCCCGTACATGTCTTCAGATCTCTATGCTGATCAAATACCTCTCTATTCCTCTCATGCATACGGGGGATATGGAAACGGGCAATATATCAAGTCGGGGGTGTCTGCGCCTCTTCCATCCAGGCTTCCACAAACCCCGAAGGTAGAACCGGTCGATAATCCTTGGTTGTTTTCACCACAAGGACGACATTCGGATAATCGATCCAGCGCCTTCGCATATACCCCCAGCGCTTCTTCCAGTTCGCCATCTCCAGTACTACCTAGTGTCAGCACTGGACAGTCTAGTACTGATTCCCGCACTTGGAAAACCTGTGCTCATTGTGGCGCAACATCGACACCTTTGTGGCGTCGAGAACCGGTTACGCTTCGACCTCTCTGTAATGCCTGCGGACTCTACCTCCAGCAGCGAGGCAGGCTTCGACCACAAGAGCTCATCGATGCCGACAATGACGAGGATAGCGGCGACGAGGGAGCCGGGGGGGATGGTACCAGGCCAGAATGCAGTCATTGTCATACCCACCATACATCGGTCTGGAGAAGGACAAAGACTGGAGAACAAATATGCAATGCCTGTGGCGTGTATTCACGATTGAAGGGTGTAGAAAGACCTTTGTCGTTGAAAAAAAACAAGATAAAGCCACGGTCAAAACATGTTGTACAGCAATTAGAATAGAATACTGCGATTGTATAGTTTTCCATAGATTATGATAATACATACTAGTATCTCCGATTTACGAATCCTTCGGAATATCCAAATGTGAGAACTAGCCCGAATCTCAACGGAAACTACTTATTAACAAATCAGTCCTATCACGGATGAAGCTACTTGGACAGCAATGCTTTGGGTATGTCTAATTGGATCTTTGAGACCTGATACGTGAAAGCACACCTCCCAAGCTCCACTAAATGCGAAGACAGCGCTGGAAACAGAACACGGGAAGTGGAAGATGAAATGCTCAGGGCCAACGGCGTCTATATTCAATTTTCTCTCCAATGGGCCTTTGATCAGATTCATGAATCTGTCTGCCTATCAATCAGATTCACGAATCTATCTATCGCGGAAGTTGTTGATGAAATCGAACCTCCGAGTTTTTCGGAGCTTTGGGACAAAAATGGCAGCGAGAGTACACAATCAGCGACGCGACCGGAGTCAACTCACTGTGCTGGTGTCATATTAATCTTTCCAGAATAGAATGATACATCCGAGACTCAAAGCAAAGGTTACGAGTAACCAACAAAGACAAGGGGAGAGACTTTTCAACTACATCCTTTGATCCTTCATGAACCCCATCATGATGGTTGTCAATCACAATAAATGAATTATGACTTGTAGGGACATGCCAGTGTGGCGCAAGGGAAATACCAAACAGACTCATGGTAACCAGAAATTATGAAAAACACCAACTTGATAGATGCTAGCGCTCAAATTCTTGACTTTATGCCGAGGATCAGGATTTCCTGCGGTGCAGTTTTGTGCGTTACGTGTCCCATGTGGGCTCGTTTGTTGGGTGTGAGCGAAATTCAGACCAGCGCCAAGACCGCCCTTAAGGGGGATACTCCCGTGACAGCGGCACAGCCTCTGCTTTGCTGGCAACCAGCTCGCAGCGTCGCTCTGCTCCCATTTGAATCGACGACCTCGACGCTCGTCTTGCAAGCACAGGTAGCATTCCTTTTCTGTGTTCCTGTAATTATTGCCTCATGACCTTCCATAGCACTTGATGTCACCCCCGGCCCCACCCGCAGTCCCTCCTGATTCCAACAGTCGACAATATGGCCATATGTCCTAGACAGATGGCCAGCTTTTTGATTGAGAAAGGGTTGATGATGCAGATCTATGAGCTCAAGGTGCGGTTTCTTGTCTGTATCTATTGTGCGCTTGGCTGATTTTTCTTGCATAGCTGGCATGAAGAAGGGCGACCAATAATGCACCAGAGCTTTCGCAGCGCCAGCGTAATATCTCGATGGACGGGCGCATTGAGCTTGTGATCGCCCTGAGGGATTGCACTCAGAAAGAGATTCCTGGTTGGGTCGTTTAGTACGAGTTTCTTTTGTTTGTTTTGGAGCCATTTGCTCATTGAATTTTCCTTGTTGCTTCATTATTTCGGATTCATAGCCGCGCTGCTTTTGCTTTCATATTTCCCTGACCGCCAACCATTTCTGCCTTGGTGGCAGCCTTCGTATCCTGATTCTTCTGCTGCCATTCTAACCAGTTCCTGCCTCAAGTCGTGATTTGTAGGTCAAGTTCTCCTCATGTATCAGTCTTCCCTTGTCCTGAACAAATTCCTCAGTACCGTTTCTTTTCTGCGTGACAGCTTTCGAAGCAAGACAGGATATTGGCCGCTCACAGCAATATGTAGCGTCCTTTTTGTCATGATTCTGAATTGAATTCTGTTGTCTTTTCAAGTCATCTCAATGCAGAAGCAAGAAAAGTTGTGTTGAAACTCGGGCAGATTACAAGTTCCACTTGTGGGCTCGTCTGTTGGGTGGGAGCACTTTCAGACCAGCACCAAGACCGCCCTTAATAGGGTTAGTCACCTGATGGCTTTTCCCACTGACACGGTAGCGATTAGTCTCTCCTACTACTAGACAGACTCGTTACGATCAACAAGTTGATGTATAGAGTCTGTTACTTACCACGGGGTGCTGGGCGCCCGACAACCTTATTACCAAGCATTAGGCGCGTGACAGTTTTAGATGTCCTCTATTCCTTCCAAATCTGTCTGCGCGTCAAATATGGCAATAGAGCAAGATGCATAAGGAAGCATATACTAGTGTATGTTGGTTAAATTAGTGTTTTGAGGCCAAAACGGTGGAAGTCGACAAGTAAATGCCGTCATCTCATAATATCACAAGCCTGCAAGATTTCTCACCTGAACTTCTTTGAATGTCGACTCCTGGCCATGAACACATCATATGTGCCATTTTAAAGCTGTTTGGCCATGCTAACAGCCAAACGCTAGAAACTCCTCGGTCAGTTCATGCTCCTGGCGCATGGAAACTTCAAGCTTACATAATGCTTGGTAATAAGGTTGTCGGGCGCCCAGCACCCCGCGGTAAACACAAGACTAGGTAGCGATCGGTATGAGCGATATTGTGCTTTCCGCATCCAGCATGCACTTTGGAGAGTTATTGAGAAGTTATCTAAGGTTCCTGAGTACACAGATACCCAAAAATACTGATTCTTTGTATGGTGGCCCTATCTTGGCTGGTAGTTGACTGGTAATGGGTACTAATGGTAGTGTCAGACTCTCAGCATTCCAACAATAAATGGTCTGAGAGCTTAAATTGACCTCTAGGAAGGGCCTTCACCAAGATTATAGAGTGTCTCAGGATGAAACTTTGAATCAAAGTGATCCTCATGACAAGGGTCAATGTTGAGAAGGTCCCGGATAGCAGCATTGCACAAAGTAAAACTATAAAGAAAGTACATATGACATTAGATGAGATATTACTGGTGAGGATGAATTTAAACTTCTGGATTGGAAATTACTCAATCACTTGATCCAAGGCCTATCTGGAAAGCTAAAATGACCAGACTTTGAGAAGAAGAATGGAACTCGATTGGGGACTCGTGCTTGCCGCCGAAGGACGGCCTCTATCTCACTGGTGTCAGGATTCTGGCTCGGTGCCACTAGCACGTTGGACACCTTGTATCCCTCGGAAACGCAGATCCGGACAATATCTTATAAGAGAATCAGCAATGCAATCGAGGTTACTGAGGAACCCACCATCCATATTGGCTTGGTGCGCTACAGTTGACTCTGTAATAACCCATACCCCTCCGTGGACGGTCCAGGTTATGGGGTATCACAGAGTATGGGTCATGACAAAATGGTTGTAGGGTCACGAGGATGTTAGTATATTGTATTTTGTCAGACTGTGCACCACTTTGAGCAATTTCTAGCATATTTCTGGTCCTGAAACAGATCTTCAGAGTAAATCTGGCCCTTGGGCTCAATTTTGCTCTGAATCATTACAAATTCAGGCGGAATCTGGTCCATATTAAGTACATGTCCAATGCAGTAGATAGATCAAAAAGACTCAAAATGCTTGATGACTGACAGGAAAACACCTTTTGATCCCAGCTTCCGACGAAAACTTCACAAAGTCACCCAAAATCATGCCCACATTCGCTCTACTATAACCCATACTCCCGCCAAAATTTTGGGCCATCGGTATGGGTTATGGGGTATGAAGAAGGTCTAGGTTACAACAGAGTATGGGTTAAGACAGGTATGGGTTATTTCAGAGTCGACTGTAGATACCGTGACGTATCAGCATCGTCCTGTACAATAGCAACATCCATGTAAGCCAACTGGCATCCAGCGCAATCGGCTATCAAATTCAAAGGCCCCATGGCGCGAGTTGCGCGACCCTCGCGCTTGCATGTGTTTGGTTCAGATTCGTTCGTGAGTCATGGCGACAACGACGTCCCGGTCGCTGAGGACTGATGCTGTTGTGAATGCTGTTGTGAGCCGCATCGGTGTAACACCGCAATCGAGACCAGAAGATGCATCGCGACAAGTAAGTAGGTCCTCAATTGGTCTCCTTCAAGAAAGCAAGTGATCAGATAAATGTAATAGTGAACGAGAATGGTTGACACTGAATTTCAGAGATTTGAGATGAGCTGGTTCGGGTTTTGGCGTACTTCTTCAATGGTGTCTCACATGAGTGATCGTCCACGTGCGATATCCCACGGCATGATCGGGTTTTTGTACGTGTTTGTGCGAAGCTCGGCCCATTCAATTTGCATGTCGCTCGATTCTAACGTCCGACTAGCAGTCAAAGCTTCTAGATCCGCGATTCTTCATATAAATTATAATGCTGTTAAGACCCCGCAATTAGCAAACAATGCTGTATTTATTGGATAATGTAAGTACTTATTCTTCTTCCTAGATCAACGGCGACTTGGCGCGTATCTTCCTCACAAGCTAGAATTACTTGGATAGGATAGGATAGGATAAATTATACTGACTACTGACTATTACATCAGCGGGCCCAAGTACCAATCAGTTTACCGTCCTCTTTTTTAAATTTAAACATCTGATGTGACATGGATGGAAATTACCGTCTAGTAGACCCGACGGAAGATATTGCCGCTCAAAGCTCTCCCGCTGTTTTGACGAACAGCCTCACCATTATCGTTATTTACTTATTTCGAAATCACACCACATTAAAACGCCAGCACACTCATGATCATAGCCGCTTTGGAAGCCCAGACTCTGATCAAACGAGTTCCGACCCCCGGAGCCGGAATCACACAGACAGCGAATCTGCGAAGAAAGGAGGTCAATCAAGGGTACTTGACGATGTCTTCTGTGGAATGCAGAAGATAAGAAGCAGGACTAGCGCCACTGAGAATTACAAGGACTATAAATAATCAAATCAGATAGCGAAGGGACCAGATAGCGAAGGGACAAACGAGTCGTGGAACAGCAGAAATATGAACCGATCAGGTCTCACAGAAGCGGACATCAGAAGCACAAAGCTGCAGCGTGTATTATGCCCTGCATGTACCAGATAGATCCCAAAAATACAAAATATTAATGCCAAAGTCCTTAATAATACATCTGAAAAACCAGGAAAGCAAAATTCGACGAGGAGAAAACAAGGGGAATCAGTTAGACCAGCCGGGTAACCATTTTTTCCAACCCTGTTCGCAAGACTGTGGTTCTCCCTCGTCGCACGGACATCCAAGTCCTTCGACGGCAGCAAACGACACATATCCCTCAATGAGCTTGCACTGCCTCGAGGCTGTTCGCACGTCAAATGTTGGTGATGGCGGGACAGCCGGGGATTGCGGCGGGACTGTCAAAGACGGAGCCGCGGCGGCGGGAAGATGATTTAGGTATCCTTGGGACTCCAGGGATGATGTTCTTGTTCGAGGTGGATTTTGTGAAGCGCTCCACTCGAGCTGGGCCCTTGAAACCTCGTCGTTACTCCAGCCCTGTCGATAGAGTGGTGGCGAGACAGGCCGTAATGATGAAGGTGATGATGACGAAGGTAATGACGAAGCGGCATTGGGAAGGGATATTCGTTTCCGATTGGGACCAGAAGTTTTCACTGGGACTGGTATGCGAGACGATGCCGTGCGACTGCGAGACAAGTCCGCTGATTTTGGAACAGGGACCTAGAGCAATCAACAAAGGGAAATGTGAGACAGAAAATGGAGCTCACCTGTTCGTCCACCTCGTCATCTTGCCATAACCAGCCAAAAGCCCCAGCAGGAGCGCTCGCCGGCATGCTCGTCCTTTTTCTCCTGGTCTCTTTCATTGTAGAGGCTCTTTTCATGCCTTCATCATGGTGCTCCTGACAAGCAGACAGAACGCGGTCTAGGCGAGAGCGAAGAATCTGCTCGTGGGCTGAGGAATCCTGCAAGGGTCTTCGACGGGCCGACATTTCTGAGCGATTTGGCGAAGAGGGTGGGAGAATAGAGGAAGGAGGTGCAGCAGCACCGGCCTTAAATAAAAAGGATCCAATGACAAGCTCAGCGGCTGTGTCGGTGGAAGACATTGATGTCGAGGTGGATTTCCGATGACGTTTGGCAGTCGGCGTCCTGTTCCCTTCCTGTCTGACCTGAACTGCTTCTCTTCCAAGCTTTCCTTCCCGACTGGCTTCCCGAGGAAAAGACGAGCATTCCTTGTTCATGATGAATGTGGGGGGAAAGTGAGAACAGGCGTCTAGCGTGTCCACCAACCTTTTTGAACCTCTATTTGCCGGCATCAATTTGCCGAATTAGGTACCGATCACCACCCCAAAGTTCATTTTGGGTTGCGGCAAAGACCGGTGACGCAGTTCCTGACAAGGTCCTGACGTCACGCCGCCTAAGCTAGCGGGCCGAGGCATGGCTTCGGGATTTGAATATTCGTTTCCTGACAAGAACAGAGTGGGCGCTCGAGCGGTCAAGCTCGACATGTCCCAACGAATTTGGCCAAGCAATTGTCACTCAGCGTCTAGGTCTGGAATTCAGGGATCGGGTCATGTTGGTCGATGGTGGGATCTTCTTGCCGTTCAACAGGGCCTGGGTCGAAAGTGAGACTTTTTTGCTGTCTATCATCATGGTGGAGACTGCGATATTTGTGCTGGAATACATGACCTGGTGGAGACTGCGATCTTTTTGCTAGGAAACGAGGACGACGTCCAACCCCTAGACCCCCTAGACCCGAGAAAATCCAGACGATCTAGATTTTCCTTCTCGATGTTCCGAATGATTGGGCGTGAATGTTCCGTATTATGCATTTGGCCTGGATTCTTCCGTCAGGAAAAATGTGCTTGCTTCTACATCTACCGACCTCGATTTTCCCTCGTGTATCCTGGGAGCATGGAAAGGTCGCGACGAAAGCATTTTGAAGGATAGCATGTAACAGATCTCGTGCGAATCTCGTGGACTGTAGCCCGCTTTACACCTGGACTGAAAGGTCTACGATCAGTTATGTGCGATGATGTGAAGTAGCAATGAAAACACCGAGATGGAATCAATCGAGGGCGGAAGGCTGGAACACGGGGATTCCTCAATGCTTGAGTTTGACAGCTCAATGCGATGGCAGTAGAGTTCGATATTGATCATGGTTTGCATAACCGATACGATAAAGGCTGAGCATGTGAGACGCCGCCTGGCTCTTCGATGAGATCTCAGCCAAGGATTCTGCTGTCGAACGTTAGCCAGAATATTGGCGCCACTGGTTAGCATTTACGGACTGGTTATTGCTGCCAAGGATTAAGCAGATTGGAAGATTAGAATTCCTCCGAGGATCTGCGGTGACGATCAGAAAAGGCGACGAAAGATGAAGCATCAATGAAGCTGGACGTACCCTTCAAGCCGCAGTTCCATCGGAGGAGTAAGACTGTATGCTCCATTCACAGGGAGCGCAAACCGTGACCTTATGACGACTGCAGCGCCGATTCAGAATGAGTCGATAATCATGAATCGCCGCCAACGACATTGGAGGGGGCTGATTCAGCTGTCAGACAGATATGCCAGTCGCATGGTGGTCATGAGCCAGTTTTACGCTTAACCTCGAATGCTTCAGACCCGACTATTCCAAATCCCAACCGAAGGCAACCTCGTAAGATTGTTTTTGGCACTACAGCGCTGAAGATTTTTGAGCTGGACGAATGGGCGTATCGATGGTAGGTTTGTTGGAATTCTAGACGGAACCAAAAAAATAATTGTTTGCTGAGTCACGTGAAGTCAAAATGTGGCGACAGCTGACCGCCGGATGTGGTTGGAATCGAGCCGGCGGACTGCGTGGTTCGGTGAACTTGTCATGGTTAGAAAGCTTGATTTCTGCGATATCGAATTTTTTGACCATTGATATGATTGTGTCGCTGACATCGTAAAACCGAGGAAGACGGCGGAATATGATAGGGAATATGGCCTCGATGGTTCCAGAGACACCCAGCTTGAACAGGAGGGAATAGGTTTCGTGAAATCGCTGTTGCGCCGAAATGAGCGGGTTCACTGTTGGTAGCACCTTAGCAAAACCATGTCAATTTCAGTGAAAAGGACTGACCTTTTGGGAGGTTGCATGATGAGAAGATGAGCAAGATTGATCACCAGAGTCGTTCCAACATCGATCGAACGTCGTCGGTAGCGGCTTGGCTGGCGGTCTGACGTCGACCTGTTCAGGTAGCAAGATAAATAGCCCCTTGACATGACAAGACGTTATCCAAAATTGGATCAAAGGACATTGAACATTGTCGCTGGTCGTTAGTCCGAGATGTGACATAACAGATATCTGCTGGTCAACCTGCTGTCCACAATACGAGTAGATCTCATTCACTTTCTGGAGGGCGTTTGTCAACTTGGTAAAACCAGAAATCTGCAAGGAAGATCTTACCAATGAACCGCTGTACTGCAGCAATCGGGGAAAATCGGGGACAGCTTGGCGCGCGGAATGAAACCTGGGGAAAAGCTGGTGAAAATCTGTCCAACGATGGAAGAACATATATCTGGGGTTTTGCCAAGTAATTTATGGATCCGGGACCAGAATGAATATTTTAACCAGCTGTACCAAACAAATCAGGTGGCCGGAAGACGGTCCAAGGGAAAAGTGGCCGTCATGGGGCAGGCCCTGACAGTCGAGCTCGACGGTAAGCAGAGTGGGCAGAGATATATGATTCCATTGACCGCGATAGCTAATTAAAGCGACGGGATGCTGATGTCGTCACTGGTACTGTAGCGGGATCTGCCCAACATCGAGAGGGTTGAGCCAGCTGGTACGTTGACTAAGCCATGCTTTCCATGTCTCAGGTTGGTTTCATCAAGAAATAGAATTATCTGAAAGAGAACAATGAGCATGTCAATCTGAGCTTGATCTGAGCTATCATCTTGCTGACTTTTTCTCGCCCCAGAACCGTGTCACCATGTCTGCTACGGGGAGATGTATCTCTCTGGATGAGACCTGGTCATATGATCATTAGTATTGGCCCCGGAATTCGCTCGTCCTTTTGGTAGGCCTGCGGTGGCCGCTGGCAGAGAATGTCGTATATCACGTGAGTTGTCTCACGACGTGATCGCGGACTTTGTGCGTGTTTGCGTGTGACTCTGGGTGCAATGCCTCTAATGCAGCGTGAAAAAAATAACGAAATTGGGTGCTAAGATATTCAGAAATTTTCAGGTTAGCCATGCAGATAGATAGACGATTGGTTTTCGCTAGGCTGTGTGGCGCGCAGCGCGCCTGAAAAATTCCGCCGTGGTCAATGCACGTGCCAATTTCAAAC
The DNA here is from genome assembly GCA_029320655.1 of Mycena floridula. Classification (NCBI taxonomy): domain Eukaryota; kingdom Fungi; phylum Basidiomycota; class Agaricomycetes; order Agaricales; family Mycenaceae; genus Mycena; species Mycena floridula. Next base: position 1,777,475 of record JARIHS010000011.1, read on the forward strand.
TCAGTATCGCATTCTCACGCATGCGATAGCGCTTTCGAGGGCGTCCAGAGGCAAGAATAAATTCAGAAAAATCCTTAAAACATACATGGAGTATCAAAGCAACTTTTTTGACCCCAAAAAAGCCGTGTCTGATTTTCATGGGCGTATATCTATGAGATCCGTGACTCCGTGAGCCAAAAGATCGAGTGTACACTCTGTTCTGGGGCTCAATAGGTTTCAAAAGTCTCCCGAGTTACTTCTGGTGACTTCTAGTGACCCTCCCAAAACATTTGACGCCAGTGCAGGCTATCTGCATTCAATCTTCTCTGCCTTTTCCTTTTATGTATTTTATCTTTATTCGATTATTTAATTATTTAATTTTACTTCACCCCTTTCAGTACCGAGCCCTAATTATGATGGATTACAGCTGTTTGCACAGCACCACTCTACAGTGTCAGCGCCGTGAGTGCCAAAAGAGGAAATATCCCCGGTAGTTTGTTTGTGGGGCATAAACAAGTGTAACTAGATTTTTGTCAGTCCCGACGTGCGAAACCCCTCGATAGTTTTGCAAACAGCTGTAGCACATTTCTCAGTAATTAATAATTGCTGTATCTCACCTCTCTGCAATGGGTCGGTCACTCGGGTATGCTGACAGAGATTTTATAAATCGTAATGTCTAAGACTGCTTGGGAAACTCTCATTTCCACTCCTTCTTTTGAGCTAACACTTGTCTCCGGCTGTTCGCATTCGAAATATAGGTGATAGTAATCTCAATGAGATGGACTTCTCTTGTTGTTGATATTGAATAAGGTTTGGAAGGTAGCACTGCTGGAAGCGCAGGCACAAAAAAGGTTCTCAACTTCCCAGTGAATATTTGACTGATGCAACCAATAGTCGTTCCTGCTGCATATATTGTGTCCCCAGTGGTCCGGATTTCGGATATCCTAGCTGATCGACGTTCTCGCTCCCAGGTTCACTCACCGAGACGAGAACCAAACGACAAACAGAGAAAAAAGTCGCAACTACTTTCAAGCATATGATATCGCAGCTTGAGATGATCATGCATGTCTGGATGGATGCAATAAATTTATCTCGTCAAGTTTGTATATTTTACTGAAGGGATATGGCTGTCGAAATATACATTTGCATCTCAGAATGATCGACATACGCTCGGGGCTGAATGTGGACGCCACACCGATGATCATTCCAGTCCAGTCCGGTGATTATGAGCTCCTCGGGAATCATCTCGCGGCATCCTCGATGATCATATGCCGCGGCCTCTATTTTCGCTCACCCGCCACTGCTTTCTTTCGACGTACTGAAGCCCTTTACTACAATTTCTGGCATGACTGTTCAGGAATATTCTCATTTATTGATCCAAGGCAACTTCCATTTCCACTCAGACCAGACAGACGCCATATTGCTGATCCTCTTCTCCGTTGTCTGCGTTATCTTTACCATTATCTTGGTACTTTGAAGGAAGGCTGTCAAGGCTGTAGATGTCTATCAAGTCCGTGATCATGAGAAATGAACCGGTCATGCAAGCTGACTGGTTGTCGCCCTGGGTAAATGATTCAATGTCTGAGAAGATGTCATACAACCCTTCAACCATCTATCTGTCTGTATGAACAGCTTGGATCACGCGACCAGTGTGGTTCTCGAGTACATCTCTCTCGGTATATAAATGTAACTCTCCATCAGCTCGAATCTCGCTACCGCCTAGCGCCCCCGTAATAGAATGCCAGACACCGACTTCACAATCGACAAGGCAGAGCTCGTTGGGCTGTGCCTTGAATCCATATTGTATGGCATATATCTGGTCTCTTTCTTCCCATGCATCAAGGCGCTCATCTGGGATAACTCTTTCAAGCGCCGAAAGAAGGTCAACTGGATCATGTTCGTTGTAGCATGGCTTATGTTCGCTTTTGCAACAATGGACGTCGGGTTTGGACTCTTCCGGTGCTTCCAGGGCTTCATTCTGTACCAGGGACCTGGCGGGCCATTAACGGTATTCCAGGACATCGCGAATTATGCTAGTGTCATGAAGGTGATTTTTATAAACTTCTACTCTTGCGTAGATTTGACCTGGATCTACAGTCTGCCGACGTGTTTTTCCAAGTACTGATTGGAGATCTCATCCTGGTAAGCCAGCCATATCTAGCAGAGCCTGCCACTGATACCGACTATAGATCTACCGGTGCTGGATCGTCTATGCGAAATCATACTTCGTGATTATACTCCCCCTGCTGCTCTGGATGGCCAATACATCCTGTGGCATGGTTCTCGTATGGATTCAGTCAACCATTCGTACACAAACGACTCTTCTCGCTGGGAAGTTTGGTCCGTTCTTGACTGGCTTCGCCTCTATCACCATAGTTCAAAATATCATCACCACCAGTGCGTTTCATATTCATTCACTGGTCTCGAATAAACTGATTCGATCAATAGGCTTGATTGTCTGGCGTATCTGGAGAGTTGATCGCGAGAATGCCAAGTTCAGAGCTCCGTCGTCGCACTCGTCCCCGACAAAACTGCAAAAAGTCATGCGTATCGTCATCGAGTCGGGTCTCATGTACACGACCTTTGCCATGTGAGTCGTCGCATTCTGCAAATGCTCAAAGAATCTGATCAGTCAAGAATATCGTTCGTAACCTACGTGACAAACAGCAACTCTTTCGATGTCACCACAGATATGGAAATCCCCATCATCGGCATCGCATTCAACCTCATTATTATTCGGTTTGTTTTTCTTCTCAAGTAACGTGGAAGCGCTGACCAATATAAAGGGCAAACTCGCAGGCGGGCCAGGAAACGGAATACACAATGCCGCAAACGGGACAGACATCTATTCCAATGTCTAGCTTGAGGATCGCTACCGTTGCGAGCAGTACCACGGCCAATAATCGTGATCCAAAGTCAAAGTCTGCAGTTCAAGTCACAATGATGCATCACACAGACACCGACACGGATTTCGACGCTGGCGTGAAGAACGACCAGTACTCACACGATGAGCGCAATGTGTAGGAGTCGAGTATCTTATGTAGCTGGGCTTTTTTTCTATCGGTCACGGTCACAGAGAGATCGCAGTTGAACTCGATCATATATAGCTATATATATCACTGTTGTAGGATTTTGGAGATTACATTTATTTCCTGGAAAAAACCTTCGGCAGCGGTCATGCATCTGCAGCATCAAATATGTTCGAAACACCGGGAAGACTGACAACAATAACACTGCTTTATCCAAATCCTAACTCACCACCGCATACTCTTTCCGAATGTCGAGCTGCCCGTGAATAGAATTGAATCTGTGGCGCTGCTGAACAAATTGGTCGATATTTACAATGTTGAAACAGCGTACAATCATTCGCTTGTCCCGGTATAATCAGCTATATTCCTTTCAGTGGGTAAGATGACCGGGAATGGCAGTGAATGCCCACCGCTGACCATTGGCCGTATTTGCTCTTTTGGGTGATGCCGACGCGTTGCCGACACCGCTTGATGCGCGGAAATAAACGCAACTCCGCGGCCGTCCGGCAATCAATCCATCACATCGCGATGTCGCTGCCCAGATGCTTTTGCAATAGTAAGTCAGGATATATGAACATTCAATTTGACATTTTGCGAGGGTCAAGTTCCTCTGTTTTTTCTCATGAGTCTGCCAAGGCCTTTCATGGTCGGTATTCTGTATTTCCGCGACGCCACCTGAGTAATCCTTGATCTCCGATCATTTAATTCTCGCTCTATGATGTTCGTGGTACAACAATGACTCATACTGGCGCCAATGAACTTCTCTCTTGTCTTCTTTGTGCTCACCCCCGAACGGCGTTTTTCAATCACCGTTGGCGTTCAGAATATTTATTCAGAGCAAACGACGATTTCTTCGGGCACAGAACTTTTCCGTGAAGGACATGTAGCAGAAGCGCCAGCGGCTCCGGAATCTTGAAGTTAGGTCTGCCGACACTCGGCAACACCGGCGGTTCTCACTGCGCTTTATGACACATGGCTTGGAATCGCGGCCGATTTAGCTCAGTGTCACCTCCTGACCACCTGGATCTTTTTCAAAACAGCGTCAAGTCTGGGCCTCTTCTGTATCGGAATCAAAATGACGCCGATGGTATCATAGAGCTGGCGCCACAACACTGCGATGTGATGCCGGTAACTTCCTTGTGATAGTTCGGAATCTCCTGTTAGTTCATTCCACCCAGGAATTTCCTCTCTGGTCGTCCGTTTCCGTTTCCCGAAATTCTGATATCGATTACAAGCCTCCGTGAATTATTTTGGAGTCTCTGAGACCGATGATTCTCAGGAGGACTATGCTATTCTGGGGAGAAACATGTGCAAATCAGATGCTGGTGCTCGTCTCGTGAGAACCACATATCCCAATCGGTATATTTCGATCCGCTTCTATTCATCTGTCGTTCAGATGGTCGTACGTCGTTTGTTTATATACTCAATTCTGATCTTCATCCTGGTCGACTCAAGTCTTTGCGCAGAACACGTTTTCCTTGCAGAGGATTCTCGCCCTTGCCGCTGCAGTGCGCAATACTCCTCGCGATGGACGCAGGACACCACGTAAGCTGGCCTGTATCCCGAGAAGATTACTGCTGATGATATGCCTGCTCGTTCATGAAAGGCCATCAACTCTTCACCTAGAATTTATTCTCGGTATAAACCGTATCCTCGCCCGTATCCAGACCTAGAGCGCCGACCGCCCATGTCGCATCCCGCATTTGATTCTTCGCAAATTTCACAACAAAATGTCTCTATACGCCACCAGGAGGATCCACGAACGAACGATCCGTACCAGCACTATTGGTGCCGTCCTCCTGGCGACCAGTCCTTTCAGGAATATCAGCGTCGCCAGTCAGTCAGCGATCCCTCGTCATTGCCAGTTCAGTACACAGACGAATCTTCTACCAGGGTTCATGACCGACTCCGGCGGCGCTGTTTCAATTGTCGTGCCACCTACACCACGGCATGGCGTCGCAGCAATCTGAATCCAGGAAAACTGGTATGTTAGAAGTCATTATTCCTTCATTGAATAAGGTTCTGACAAGTTTATAGTTGTGCAATAAATGCGGACTGTTCGAGAGGACACATTCTCGGCCTCGACCAGAGCATTTCCCTAATAAACGGGAATATGTGGCACCAGGTTTGAAATACCCTGCTGAGGCAACGCTGGAAGCGTATGCTGTGATGAATCAATCTGGCTCTCCTCATTCTGATAGAAACTTCACGGATTTTGGGCCTATGGTCTCTCACAAATATCCTTCTATGCCACGTCTTGTGGCTCCTACAAGCTGGCCTCGTTTACCAAGTATCCAGGCTTTCGAACCAGACTCTCATTGTCCTCGAGTCATTTTTACCCCACCGAGGGTTGAAAAGGACACAAAGGAAGGCCCCCAAAAAATATATACTTGATTCCAGTATATCCTACGTCAAAATCTATTTCTTTCTTTTCCGGGCGGTCTGCACCACATGCCCATCGAATCATTCTCGCTTCATGGATACGGCTCATTCAGCTATTCAATCAGCTCAGAACAATGACCAGCAGCGCAAGCTAGAGTCTTTCAAGATCATCACATTCCCATCGTAGCTCTAGCGTAAATCCATCAATAAATGACAACAACGAACCCTTGATACACTGGTGCCCTCTCCAATCATCTTCTTATCTCGAAGCATCTTAGTCCATTGATCTGTCCTCTATTCTTGAGAGAAAATTCTCTATACTAATATCACGTCATGATATTCTCCCGCTGATATCATGATACGCCACACATCTGCCAGTTACATAACTGGTGGACTGGATTCTATCTCATCCGTATAGGAAATATCCTGTTATGTCACGTAATGTATATAGCTTGCAACTTATAGGACAGTCAAGGAGACCTAGCAGATCACGACCAAAGTCAGAGCTGCCAACTTGCCATCCGGTCAGAAGATGGCCTGTGCAAGGGACTGGCTCGGCCCGCCGCATCACGTACCATCAGTGCGTCATATCAATTAACCTGGTCGGTAAAGGGCCGGCAAGCGGCAAGAACAAATTGAGAATACCCACTACTTACTTTTCTCAGCAGAATCATTGGATTTGATTTGGCTCACAGTTAATCCAAGTACTGTAGTATTCTTAGCTCTCCCTGTCAACTTGGGGTACTAGCGCAGTGATTCCTTGGTCACATTCAACGTAGAAGTGCGACTCCTCTCAGACATTCAGTTCTGCCTCATTCTTGAAAGCATGACATAAGATGCTACAATACTCCCAAGGTTGCAGCACCTTGAGGAATGAATTCCATCAAAGCAGCACTGAGCGGTTGGCTGGTGGTAAATAGATGACGCAAGCCCTTGATGTGACTTTCTTAATAATTCGAGCGCATCAAGTCATGTCATTGGCTAACTGGTCAACCCTGTGTATAATCAAGATAATCAAGATGTGGTTAAGCTAAGACTTGAGGGACTTACCAGGAGGGATGAGTAATAAAATGATGAATTTTGACGGTGAGTTCAGCGGTGTACGTGGGATTGATTACATGATATAGTATCGCTTCATTTGCGCTACCTTGAGGAAATAGAGTCAGATAATGGCTGATATAGCTTCTATTCAGTGGTTTGAATGGACACCAATGAGATTTGAGGCCTGTTTGACTCTTTGGCTCCCCTCACTTATCGAGTTTTTGATTGCCTCCTGTGGAGTACATGCTTTATCCACTCAAACTGGTTTGATTGGAAGCTGATGACAATATAAAATGGAAATGCAAGCTTGATGCTACTAAATATTGTAAATGTACAATTTTTCCGAGCCCGCGGCACTAAGTTGTGCGCCACATATGTGATGTTCGGCGGTCACACCAAGTCTGATGCTTTTTAACACTGCTATAGTTGCCAAATAGTTGTAGCTTGTGGAAATATCCTCCCTGCCCCTGAGGATATTTCAAGAGACTATAATGGAACCATGTATCCTGAATGTTCACCCCATTCTGCTGTTACAGTATATTTTCATGTCCGGCATATTCAGCAGGTGAGCCTCAATTTTATGGTGGTTTCCAAGATTGAAGAATTATTCCAACCAGATCTACATGCTTAAGGAGCTTTCCTTCCATGAAATTTGCATTTTTCAGGCCTGCAGTGCTGGGCTTTGCGCCACATTTGCATCTTTTTTCTAACCATAGCAGTCTCATTGCTCTTTGGGATGCACATCAATAGTATTGACTCCCAATCATCTCTGCTATCCTCTAAAGTGGCTTAGAAGCCAAAAATTCCATCCCAACATGCGAGAGGAGGTCATGTATATGTAGCAGAGTATGGCTAAAATGGCCAAGGAACATTGCTTTATGCCCTGTCAGGTTGTTGCACCACCTCTCTAGGTCGCAGAATTGAAGCTCAATGTCCAAACAAGGTGTTAACGGCGAGCACTGAGCGAGGACATTAGAAAAAAGAGCCGTGGAAATACTTTCCGAAAAGGGAAGGTGCACATGACCGGTAACTGGTTAACCATACACACGCATGACCAGTTAGCCATGTCATTTCGGCCAGTCGGTGTCGGTGTCCCCACACTACCTTTTTTGGGAATCGCCAAATATAGTAATCAAGTCATGTGATCTGTGCGCCAAGTGGGGGAAATGGGATGAGCTGGGTACGTGAGATAGGCCAGCGTTGCCTCAACAAACAAAGTGGTGATGGCCCAGCTGGTTAATACGCCTCTTATTCTCTGTTGATGTTTGTGTCTAGTTTAACCGCAGGAGTTCGACCCCCACTGGGGTAATGTTTCCTTCTCTCACCCTTGGTGAAAAGGCGGGAACGAGTCTTTAGCGTGCCCGCCCGAGACAAGCGTGGCTCGGGGGACTCCCCGAGGATACCGAGGGAGGGGCGCGCAAGCGAGTAGTGGGTACTCTTCCCGCGACTTCAGAAGGCCATGACTAGTTTAATTAAATCAATAAACTGAAGAAATTCTTTGAAAATAAACATTTGCCATTATTAGATAAGTAAGACTCTGAGCGCGGCGCGCCCTTCCTGACACTCACGTGCAACAATTACTATATGGGGCAGTTACGAAAACGGTAGTGTGGGGACAAAAACAGGCAACTGGCGTCGGGGTGGATAGGTCATCAACATTCATAGAACGATCGAGATTGTCTGTAGACCAAATGTTCCACTATCGGTTCGCTAGGCTTGGTCACATCACTCATTGCAGAACGTACAGGAAGATGGTCTCTAAGATAATAGCGTATTGTTTCAGTGTCTACTGCGCAATTGACCATGCCGGCATCCTTATCCAGCTTAAGCTATATGTGAATGTATCTATGTAGCCTAGAGAACAATCATACATGCTCCGCGTTGATTGACATTGACACTTACGAGATGCTGAGTGGATATGTATATCGCCGACTGTTGAGCTTGGTCTTCTTTCCCACCGTCCCTCTCGGTTTTCAGCTCGTCCCTTTGATGTTCACGACCACGCTCTTGTGAGCTTCAATTAGTCCAACATGCATCTGACTGACCTTTTGCAGTCTGTTATTTGCAGTCTTTCTTCCCTGTGTTTTCTCCACCTTGCTGGCAGTGGCGGTCCCTGATCCAGTCAATTTGAACGAGCCATGTACTATAACCTGGACAACTGATGGGTTGCCGTCGTCGGGGTCGACAGATAGCACATTCTTTACTCTTATCCTGGAGAGTCTCAACGGGACAGAAGTGCTGAACCCGTTCCAACAGGATGCGCCAAGTACAGACAAGGAGGGAGACTTTACAATCCCCGTTGGAATCCTGCAATTGGGGTATGTGGCGCAGGCTTCATCATTCCTTTGCTCAACCCTTGCAGGACGTTTCATTTCAAAGCCGTGGAGGATCAGCTGTGAGAATCCAATGAAACCGGGGATAGGAACATGACCGAATGCCGTATACTAGCACTCCAGCAATATTCAGCAACGACTTCACCGTCACGGCGGACAATACTGTCACTGGCCGGTAAACATTTCACAATGAAATGTTTGAGCAAAAGCTGAATTGGATAACTTTAGTGTCTCCACCAGCAGAACGAGGAGTTCCACATCAGACATTGCTGCCAGGTAAATTGTGAATGGTATTTCACGGGGAAACTACCGGTCAATCTGAATTTTCACTTTAGCCAGACCCAGCAGACTAGTACAACAAGGTGCATATGCTTTGTTGCAGTGTTCGATTGATTTCTCCTATCTAATTTCAGTCGTAGCGCTGCATCCTTGACGTCTTCCACAATCCTGCGATCAAAGTGAGGTCATTCCGTTCATCGTCCATTATCTGACCCCCGTGCAAAGTCCGAGTTCATCGGTTGAATCCCAGATATCAAGGTAAGCTCATACAAGTTCTACTGCCCTGCGTGTCTCAGAGCAAAACATAGTGCAATCACGCAATCGTCATCAACGTGAGCTTCATTGTCTCTTCAATTGACCTTCCTATCTTGATGAGTCCAGGTCCACGAATAATGTTCCAAGTTCCACTGCAGACAAGTACGTCTACCAAACTCGAATCAGAATGAAGTATAATTGATCCCTGGCCAGTGGCGCGTCTATCCCCCAGACAACGTCCGCATCATCACGTCATGTTCCAATTGGAGCTATCATTGGCGGCATTTTGGGTGCCCTAGTTCTGCTCGGTGTGTTAGTTTGCCTGGCGCTCGTTCGCAGGAGACGCCAAAAGCGCTTTAGCGACCTCAGAATCGCCGTTCCATTTGACATTCAAAATCCAGTCTACGCTACGACTCGAACTCCCGTTGCTGATATTCAAAGACCTATCCAGCCTGACATCGAATCAGATGGAAAAACCGCCACATCTCAGGTTACACCACCTGAGTCGACTAAAAGATCCAATACAGAGTCGACTGCGACATTAAATCCAGAGACAGTGGAATTGAGGGCGGAGGTGAATATGCTGCGTGCAGCACTGAATGTAGCGATGACAGGGAGGCAGGATGGGCAGAGAGCGTCATGGACTTCAACGGAACTTCCGCCATATCCTACTTCATAAAGAGCTGGACATTGATCTTCGTTTTCGGTGAAACCTCGGGTCAAATCCTTGAGTTATCGGAAACACGTCTGTCGACCTACAGGCGTATGACGCGAACTTGCTGGAACAACCTGTACGGCTCGGAAACTCGTTGAAACTCCCTCACACTCCGAACCTGCGTACCATGAACGTCAGGACAAGGCTCGCCGGGACCTCGCTTCTCGCAGTAAATACAAGAAACAAGGATTGCGCCATGAGGTGGCAGAGCGCTTATGTAGTAGGACCGTGAATATTGATCGGTGGAAATAGACGCCGGGTTGATTGGTGGAGGCTGCTGTTCCTTTCTTCTCGCCACTATGACCTTCGGATTCGTCGATCTCCAGAAGCGTCAGCGAAAGCCACTCCTGCCGGTTCTGTGACTGTCGCTCAAGCTGAACTCGGGGGTGCTTGTGCTTTCTTTTTCGCCAGTCTTACGTGACACGACAATTGATACAGTATATCGTCGTGTGATTTAGTACCACCATATGACACTGTTCAGATGATGTCAATGCGCCCATGTTCTCAAATAATCAAATCACGACGATCCACCGGCACTATCAGCGGCACAGAGATGAAGATGATGAAGATGATTTCAGTGTGTCCTGGTCCTCAAAGTTAATGCAGTGCAAACAATGTCAACCAGGGGGTGTTTCAGTATCATGATCTAAAAGCTGCGGATGTCGCAGTTCAGTACGAGCTACGTTCCCCAGCATGCGCCATGAGCTCCAACCCTATTGTCATACTGTAGATTCAGGACTTCGATAGAGATGAAGAAAAACAATGAATTGTGTTTGGACCCGAGAGCTTGTGGGGGTAAAATGAATGAAGAAAAGTACATGAAGGCCTGGTATATAAGAGAAATAACCGAAGGTTGCCGGCACCATGGATTCTCACTTCGACGATGGAAAGTGTGCTGACAAGGCAGGTATTCCATATCACCTGTCAAGTGGCCGATTTCGACAGTATCATCTGACTCGGCAGGCAAGGACGGGGAGTAAGCCGCCGTGCACTAAGTCGCACCCATCCCGGATGACGGACTAGGCCCGTAACGCACTATCAGCCATTTGAGTCGATAAGAGATAAGTTAGCCGACTACCCCATACCGGCGGAGAGAGCGGCCTCTCTTATCCCGGCTGGCTTGTAATTGTTGGAATTGTTACCAGCAGGACTGAGTCGGGCGAGAAACAAAAACAACAGGACCAAACATTCATGGCAGGGGAGTGCTGACGTGGCGAATTTTTGTCTCCAAAACAGTTCACCTGCTTGACTCTAGGGAAGATAACCACTAATATCAATATTAATGTCACGATTCACCATTGGATTATAGGTAGAGCAAATTACTGTGAGTAGATTCCACTTGCAGTACCGGATATATTCGTGGGGCCGACCTACTACTAGTACAGCATGGTCTAGCACCTAAAAGTGTAAGCTCCCAGTACAGATATAAATGGTCCCGTATTTGATAAAATTTCAAGGTTGCTCTGATTTACCATGGTGTCGACGACGGAAATATGACTGTGAACGATTTCGCTGACGGTAATGGTGTGGACAGTGCTGTCACTTACCGATTACCACATTCATTCATGATCACGCTGACCTCTAACATTTAAATGACTCAATCAGTATCCCGTCTGGTTTCATGTGCCGTACTGGCGCGATCTTTGGCTGTCTTTTGAAAGGATGTCTTTTGAAAGGAATGCTCGCTCAATTTGCTCAAAGGTTGATACATCAACTCCTTCTCTGTCCCCGTACGCTGCCACTTATTCATTACCACTGCATTTTCCGATCACGGTTATTTTAATCTCGGGCTGCACGCCGACATGCCCGGAACTTTGATCATTGCCTCTTGGTTCCGACGACGACGATGCTTTGCTCGAATCGTTTCCCTCTCCCTGTAAGGCTCCATTTCTTCCTCCATTAAACATTCCTAAACATTCCTAATTCGATATACAGGGTTCTCCCTCGACGTGCACCCTGGACACTGTAATTGTCCCCCTGCCGTCATTTCTATTCCTCGTCGTTGCAGCCTTCGTCCTTCTTCGCCAGAAACAGACTAATGGGACTTACGTGCATAAACGCTGGATTATCATCATTTATTATTTCCTCATAGTCGCTGCCTTTGGTATGGCTCTCCTTGAAATCGCGCGCCTCCTAGCAGATAATCTTGGCATGGGACTCCTTGTCATCACCCCTATCACCCTGCTCGTCGTGATTTGTTGCAGACAGTTTCGAGACATAACTTTGGTGAGCAAGCACAGCGTCCATCCCTGATCCGATTTCATATTGATGTTGCTCAGCCTCTAGCTGTCTATTGGCTATTCTTGGCAATCGTGGAACTGGTCAAAACGATCAGAATGCACACTCTAGAGATGAAGCTTCCCAACACAACCAAAACTTCGAAATATCCGAGCTCTGATCAATTCTTGGACAATTTGGTCATGGTGCGTCCATAGAGCCACAAGTTTGACGGCCAACTGACGTGTATTTTCAGCTTATACTTTATGCTCTGTTGTTCACCTTTGAGTGCGGAACTTTGGTCAAGCAGCGTCGCGTAGTCAAGGCATCTGGTGGTGGCACAGCTTGAAATGCGTCGTGTCTATATTGCGCTGTCTTACAAGTTGTTGTACTAGTTCAAAAACTGTAGCAGATCTAATCTGATGGCGATGAATGCGTCATGGCATGCGATGTCACACTCGCATGAGAACCACGCGTCTGTCATGTGACGATCATGTGATGTGACGATGGCAAATTGTATCGACAGCCGAGATGCCGAGTAAATCGCCCTTTTATTCTAATTTCTGACGTCCATCAGCAGACAGGTTCATTGATATCCTTTGGTTCGTCGCCAATGAGCACCATTCTTCTGGTGAGCCAGTTAATGAATAATGTTGTCACCATTCGTTCTGAGCAGTCTGCAGCTCCGTCAGGCAGAAGCCGGGTCCCAGATAGCTATCCTCCGCCTCAGTGATCTATCCGCAAATCAGAGAGGTATATTCATGCGATTATTACCAATACTTCTCTAACATCTTCAGGTCCCCATACCGCCTCCCGGCTTGGATCTATGGACCGAAGAGGAGGCTCGCCAGGTAGTTCCAACATTGGGCACCCTTAGGGCCTGCTTCTCGGCTCTCTCAGACCGATTAAAGAGTGAATATTGCAAGGTGATACCTCATTCAATAGCCGAATGACCGTCTCTCCATGATTGGCTCCAGCTTGTTCGTCAACAAGCTGTTGAACAATTGGAGAGCCAAGCATGGTCTCTTCGATGAGACAGCTTACGTCTGCTATGGTATAATGGTTTTTGACGCCAATCCGCCCATGGAGTCACTCCCTGGGCTTTTGGACATCACCGAGACTCTCGCTTCTTCAGCAGTCTCATTTCTCCAAGTCCGCTCCGAATTCCTCGAATGCATGAAGCAATATCCTCATATCGTCAAGCTGGTTCTCAGCGAAATTCATCGGACGACAGAGTGGAAAGCACCAGATCTGTTGTTTTTGGACACTGCGCTGTATGATCTTCTCGCTTCGACAATTTTGCGCCCATCATCTGACGACATCGTCGAAACTCGCAGCTTCCACATGCGCTTCCTCGAGGCTGGATCGATACCCGCAGTTCTCGCCGCAATGACGCGAATGTTGCGATGTGATGTTTCTGATAAAGAGGAACTCGCACACCTGCTTTCCACTGCCGGGACATACCTCCAATATTGCTTGAGAGCTTTGGAGCTTGGTGTGTGATACAAGCTTTGGAAGCCGATTGGCTCGACGTCATGTGTAGATTGCTTCCTCTAGCGCTGTAGATTTGAAGCGGTCCAAAATCCCGGATTACCCGAACCTCACGTTGAGCAGGGATCTCATGGACATCTATGAATCCCTGATCTATATTATTTGCGACTACATCGACCACCCCCAGATACTTTGAGCAGCTCGACACTGGTATAGAGAAGCAGAGCAATGGGATATCTTCAAGCATATCCAGCCAAGCATGACATCTTATACTGTCTGGAAGTGGCTTCATTCTACCGTCGAGAGCGCACTGCAGGCCGAAGAGGGTACAATTGACCGACTCTTCGCCAAAGCGATGCTGTAAGTATTCACAATTTGCGATGCTGATGCGAGACGCTGAATCTTTGAGCCAAATCTAGTCATTTTGCGGTTACTACCCCGTGATTGTGATAGTGTACGGCGTTGGAATTAGAGAAAAGGCCAAGATTCAGGCAGGAAAACGATGGATTCGTTCCGCTGGTTCATACGCCTCGACTATGAATGCCCTAGTCGCTTATGGTGAATACGGGCGTATTATGTTCCTCGGAATCATTCCAGATATCGACGATGACGATTCCATGTTTATCCATTGGGGTCGCAGTGGCAAAATTGGCGCCTTTGAGTATACGGGTACATCGTGGTACGGAAGGATAGCCGCCGCTCTAGATCTAGCAGAGTAAAAGAGAATTCCGAGTGTTCTTCTCCAGATCATTCCCATCTGACATGTATGGTATCCAAAGCTTTGAACGACCGAGAGACTTGGAGTCCGTCCATGATGCGATTTTCATCTGACTTGCTCTTTGATTTTGATCCTCCAGCGTCCAGCCAGACCACTGGAATCACCAAACTTGACATGCGTCGTAAAAGCAAGGCGATATTCAATCTATAAATCATGATACGATACCTGCTAGAAGCTTGAGAAAATCACCATGTTACTCGGCTCATCCCATGCATGGCGCTCTTTGATATCAATATCAACCAGATCGCGAACTTCGAGCCGGTTAGTTCAATAGAGAGAATACAAACCAATAACGAGACATACCTCATCGCGAGCTCGCAGTTTCTTGACCTCCCGCTTGATGTTGTTGGAAAGCTTTTTCTCGTTGTTCTTCGCGCGGCAAAGTAAGTATTTTGGGTCTTGGGTCCCATTTTGCTTACCTATCTTTGCAGCATTGGGTTTGACTGTAATCTTTCAGTGAATTCTGGTACAAGGAGAGACGTGGTTACCGAATTGAGGTCTTATTGATGCTTGTCTGGAGTTTCTTCTCAGAATTAAGACTTTGGAGACGGTTCTGCTGGGAACTGAGATGAGATCTTTGACGTTCCCCCGGGAGCCCGAGCGACAGGCTGCTAACGGCGTCAGAAGGAATATAATGGTGTAGCGGAAGTAGTACGTACCTTGGCTTCCTCGAAATCGCGAGCGTCAAATCCTGGACCTGATTATACAAAGAGGAAAGTGCAATGAATAACAAAGACATACGATTTCAAACTCGCCGCGAGCGCGCTGTTTTTCTTTAACGTCACCCTTCATGTTGTTGGAAACCTTCTTCTCATTGCTCTTGACGCGACTGTCGTGGCTCTCAAGCCCCTTCATCTTGAGCTCCCCTTTCCCAATATTGCAGCGTTGTGTTTAGGCTGTGATATGTCAGTGAAATCCGTACAACGAGAGACTCATACCATTACCGATTTGAGGTCCTTGTTGATGTTGGTCTGGAGTTTCTTCTCAAAACCTGCAAGCGCTTGTCAGCACCTTTGAGACTGTAGAGACGGTTCTCTTCGGGAAGCAAAATCCTTGACAGAGCCCTGTTGGCTCTTTCTCTGGAGACGTATTAGCTGGATTCCAGGGGGACTATGATCGACACGAACAGCAGGAGCTGCAGCGATGGTGACTACAGAGACCAAGAGAGAATAATGACCCACGTGCCTTTGCCTGATGTACCTTCCATTTGATCATATGATTGAGTGTTGAGGGAAGATCGTGAAGCCAGACCGGCCTGATCAAAAAGGCTTCAGTCGATTGCGAGATGTTAACAAATCGCATGAGATAGAGAGGTTCGCAAAACCCTTGACAAAGCCAACGTAACCGAGTTGCGACAACCGTCAGCTTGGCCGGAACTGTGGCGAGCTCGTGGCTGTGCCATCGCCAAATATCCACAAAGGGCCTGCACAGCCACATCGCCGTTTGCTTCTGGTCGAGCTTACTCCACGGAATGCAGGAAGGATGGCAGCACAAGGACAGTTTTTTCTGCTAGACATCATGTCAATGATCGTTTATGGGTCTCGACAAAAATTTACAGCTTACCATTCAATACCTGGACTCGGTTGTATGAAAACGAGCCAAAAACCGCTGTTATCTTTTGTTTCGGAGACGAAAAGGTCCAGAGAGAGGCTGGGAGCGCTTTTATCGTGTTATGCAGATGAATTGTCGTTGTCGGGAGATATCTAAGCAGTCGGTGCCGAGATGATTGTGTCGGAAAAGCTGAAATTGGACCGGGTAAGCAGCTGATGTCTTTTGTTGCATTGGCCTACCTAGTTGGCGCTATCTTTGTCCCATTATACAGAGGGATAAATTCATAAGGGGGGACCGAAGAGAGAGCGCAAATTATGCTGGTCGAACCGCCAAGATGAGTCATGCCATCGGAAGCCCACCTAAGATTCGCGGTGAACCGAAATCCATCAAGCCAATGTCTTGGACAGTTACTGACCTGTTTTAAGCATCCAGTTCAGCGTCCTTTCCAATGCAACAGCCAGGACAGCCCGGGAAATTGGTCGAATGGTGAAAGGTGCCAGAAAGCCGCCTTTTGGGCGGTTCATCGATGATTTGGCCGCATTCAGCCTGGCGCACTACGACCACTTGGCTGAAAAACATTAAAAAAGCTCCTCGAGCGAAGGAGAAATGTCTTACCACCCATCGTGTTACATTTTTGTCTGCTGGTCCAAGAACCAGGATCTTTGTCGACAATGCGATCCATTGAGCGACATCTGAGAATTTAGACAGCCATAATTGCCATTCTGTATGGTTTACGATGATAATAAGACGCTGCAGACGTCCCATTCGGCGCCGGATGAACCTTCAGCGAAGAATGGTCCTTGCGGCTGGTTCGTGAAATTGGAGGGAGATAACAGAGATTGACAGGTACTTGGTGTTGCCTTGCATTAAATAAAATGGCCGTAAGCGGTTGCTAATTTTTAGCGTCACTTTTGTGGCAAGAAATACGCTTGCATTATGCTGGTGGTTCGAGAAAAGGTGTGACATCGTCACATGTCACGGGCGCTTAACCACCCAGTACGATCTGCGAGATCGAAATTGACATAAAAAAGTCTACAAATTTCTGTCTATTGACTACTGGGATCCATAATTTAAATGACGTGCGGTCTAGTATGAGTGAATGACCATTGCGACCGACTGTGACTGATTGCCATAGCTCATGAGCAGGGCTTGTAGCCAAGCTCTCTGTGAAGAGACTTGAGCAAAAGGAGAGCCGCAAAAGCGCAAGGCTGATCGTGTCGCTGCCTTGTCTGCGAGCTTCGATATCCCTCAATGCCTCGTCCCATGTCCCTCTAGCCTGGCCTCCTTCTTTCTCTACCAAAGCTCTGCTCGAGGAGCCGGCTATCCCGATAGAGTCGTTGTCGCTATTGCTCTCTGGGTGCTGCATGAGGGCCTGTTGGTTTTGTGAACGGTCGAGACGAAAGGGACATTGCAATGCCGAACATCGTTGGTTGAGACAAAGTGTCGCTCGAGATGCGCAATGGTAACAGCTCGTGCAACCTGAATGGATTCGAGATAGTCGAGTCGAGATTTAGTTGCAGCCGTCTCTCGGAGCCTCGGCCATTTCGACCTGTTGGATTCTGGAAAGGAAAGCAATAGCGTAGGAAAGGAGATGCCGATTTGGAAATGGAAAAGATGGAGAAATCGAGGTGGGGCCATGAGTGGCAGGAGAGGTTCATCGTAGATGAAGAGCGAGATAAAGGGAAAGGATATATGGTTTTGAAAGGATGATGTCTTGTTCCGAATTCTGACTGTGGCCTGTCTTGTCGTCACCTTTCTTCTTCTCGGCGCACCGCTCTTCGCTTCCGTTGGTCTTTCCTGTTCCCCTCGTCCTCGCTCATGGTTGGCCTTCCCATCCTTCCTCCGGCTGATTTCCATTGTTTTATAAGCTCCTATTAATGGAATGAGCGGGACAGCGTAATGAAGTAGAGCTGTCTGCGACGTCCGCGACGACATAGGCTGTGAAAGCGCCCATGTCCATCGAATTTCACCATGAGCGCTCTCGAGGGTCGTAAAGAAGTAAAGGTGGTTTCGTTGTGGTCGTCGTCTCAGCCCAGAAAGGAAGGCTATTGTCGCGATAAGGATATGGTGGTTCGTAATGAAGTCGATTGGCAAAAGCCTGGAGATGGCGGTTGAAAAGCAATAGGATGTCGATTCTCTCGTCTCTCTTCTCGCCGTCGCTATGCTTCGCTCCTCGTCTTGTCTCGTCAATTGTCGATTCCCCCTTCTCTTCCAGCGCCATCTGCGACGAGGTCCGACCGTACAGCAGAGCCGATGTAGATAGCTCTTAGAGACGGAAAGAGCGCTTCCCAAGATGGCCTTGTGATAGCAATGTCATTTAGCCAGGACCAGATCAACATTGGACAGCTGAAAGGAGCTCAAGAAGGGAATCAATGGAGGGCCAGTGCTTACAAGGAGCTTGAATGTATTTCTCG
This sequence comes from Mycena floridula, assembly GCA_029320655.1. Taxonomy (NCBI): domain Eukaryota; kingdom Fungi; phylum Basidiomycota; class Agaricomycetes; order Agaricales; family Mycenaceae; genus Mycena; species Mycena floridula. The sequence goes on from JARIHS010000011.1 coordinate 1,795,939, forward strand.
AATACGCCGTCCTCAATTTTCGTCTCCTTCTCAACCGACGCTCCATATCTCATTCTCCACGAGAATTCCTTTCTTGAAACCAAAGATTGATAGCTCCAGGCCGATGGGCTATAGTCTGGCGAAAGAGTGTTTCTGCAAATGGGGTGGTGGAAGCAGGTCTCTGCAAATGGTGTAGCGAAAACAGTTTTCCGAGTAGGGACCAAAAGCGACTGGCGGGAGCAATGTTCGCGGATGCTGCAGAGGAATTAGAATAAGCAGGATATGAATGTCAATGCCATACCCGAGAAGCGCAGTTTTCGACAGCTAGGCATCCAAGACGCCGAATGTGAAGATCAGCTAGAGCGACAAGGAAACGTTAGCAAGAAGAAGCGATTGCTGGACACGGCACCTACCTTGTTGAGCCCCAGAGCCTGAGCAGAATTGCCTTGCCTTTCGAACGGCAAAGGCCAACGTGGATGACTAGCATCATGGGAGCACTGTGAGCTTCAATAAAATCAACTTGGAAGAAGGATTTGCGTACCCAGCCGGAGAAGGCCATTCTGTCCGTCATGGTTTCATCGTATTAGGTTGCTCGCTCTCTGCTCTTGGTCAGCCATTTGGGTTGTCCGTGAAGCTCGCTGACGCGTCCGACCTTATGCTGGATATCAGTTAGGATTCAAAAATGAAAGAAATGGCAGCAGCTTACCAGAGATATGTGGTCGAACCGAATAGATGAGCGATGAGAGGCGATGCAAAACAGAGAGTTCAGCAGGGCTACAAGGGGTTGGTGCGTCAATGGCAATGAGAGAAACAGGAAGCAGACATACCCGTAATTCAACAAACAGAGTTCGTGTCAATCATCGAGCTGGACGCATAGGTATTCCAGCACAGAATGGGCTGGCGCCAATGATAAGAAATATTTTTTGGAATGGGCTTAGCCAGTGGAATGGATCAAGCCATTTTCCAAAGAGAAGGGGCTGAGGAAGCGACTAGCTCAGAGGAAATCGTTTAGAGAATCGTCGAGGTGGTGGCTCCTCGGATAAAAACTTTGATGGTGTTTGTTCTGCTTTGGTCAAAGTAGGCGGGCCTCGGCTGATCGATCGGAGTTGTTCTATTATTAGTAGGACCAAGATTACTGTATTTCAGGCTTTCCCGCGATGCATAGCGCGCTGGAGAGAGTTATGAAGTGGTGAAAATCAGACGATACATATTCTTGTCAATTCTAGCGTCGTAAAACCAATTTGAGATTCAATCTATGAATTTCAACAAGATATAAACATAATTCCTACTTTACTCCAGATCATCCAACTCAGCCCATGCAGAGCGCGCCTCGACGTCCTAGATCAAGTTGAGCTAGGAAAAACACAGAATCAATAATGAGACATACGATTTCAAGGTCGCGTTTGTGAGCTTTTCGGCCCTTGCCACCTTTCTTTCCACCTTTCTTTCCACCTTTCTTTCCACGTTTGGACCTCTTGCCGCCTTTCTTACCGTGACGTTTCTTGCCACCTCTCGAGCGCTCTTCCACATCGACAAAATCACGCTCCTCAAGCTCGGAAAGATCGCGAGCCTCAACGTCCTAGATCAAGTTGAGCTGGAGAAACACCGTGACTGAATAATGAGACCCACATCAACAAAATCACGCTCCTCAAGCTCGAAGACATCGCGAGCTTCAACGTCCTAGACGAACTTAGATGGTGATAATCAGGAAATGAATAGTGGGACATACGATTTCAAACTCGTCGCGAGCTTTCAGCTTCTTCAAGTTGACGGCGGTGGATTTGTGAGCCTTTGGCTTCTTGTTTGCTGAAGGCTTCTTGCCACCTTTCTTTCCACCCTTGGTCTTCTTGCCGCCTTTCTTGCCGCCTTTCTTTCCGCCTTTGCCACCCTTGCCTTTCGGCGACTTGACACCCAGCTGCTTAACATCTGAGTTAATCTTGTTTCCGGCAGCCTTCTCCTTCTTTTCAACAGCGGCGTCTTTGCTCTTGAGACCAGCAAGTCTGCCTTCTTGTTTACCAATCTGGCGATATGTAAGTAAAATGTGATATGAGGGTCAAGGATGGCTTACTGTGGCGAGCTCCTTGTTGATCTCCTTGTTCAGGCCACTCGTCTGACCATCGAGTTTCTTGTCGGAACCTTTGAGACCCTGGAGCTGGTTCTCTTCTTTGGTAAGGTCCTTGATGGTGCTCTGGGGACTTTGCTAGAGAATCGTTAGATGGATATTTCGATCATAACAGAAACTGGACGAACAGCAGGAGCCGCGGTGATCATGGCCAAAGAGGCCAAGAGGGAAAGAGTAGCGAATGTCGTAGATGAACGCATAATGAACTTGAATGTGATTGAAAGTAGTGAGTTGTCGGTGTAGGAATTTGTTTATGTGTTGTGAGCGGTGACCAGCACGAACTGAGGAAAACATTGGTAGGTGTCAAGGCTTTTATAGAACTAGGAGACCAGCTTGAGTAAGCAAGATGAAATAGGATGGTGTCCTTATCCGTGTGGAGAACGGCAGTTGTTCACAGCCTTGATATGATTGTGTGTCTCTCAGGCTCCGATGACTTTATTGATCTGGAGTCAACGGGGATTGATACATATCACGACTAGAGTAGAAAGGCAATTGCTACCCGAGAGCTGCAGTAGACACAGAGGCACAATGCTTCCTATGGATTCTTGGGGTTTCCGCAACAACATTTCCGTGGTGCCGAATAGTCGCTATACAATCCACCTGTGTCGTTTCGAACCGTACGCACAATATCCCTGGATAACCTGGCCCTGTATTTGGGACAGGAATGCACAGTCTGATCAAACCCAGATTCCACGTCATGGAAGTTACTAGACTAGATTGGGAGTGAACCGTCAATACGTCCGCGACCTTAATTGAAGCACCAGGTAGGTCACTAGTCTTCAAGTTCGCAAACAGCATTTCCCGCTAATATCCATGAAATTAGATCACTGAAATGCATTCATATCACCGATATCGATGTTCGATGTCGCGGGTTGCGAGGCCACTGGCGAGACTAAAACGGTGCAGCCACAGTCCCAAAAGACCGAGAATTAGAATTGTTCGGGTGATATCGACAATTTTAAGGCGTCTTCAGGACGTTGAGACCGTGTAGTATCAGATAGCATAGGTCGGTCATTCCTCCAGGACTGTTCCAAACACCAGACTCACCTACCCTCTTACAATTCTCTATCCATTCATCACAGCCACAATCCTGTGTAGTGTATGCGGCCGTGCACCCTAAAATCAGGCCGTGGATCCCGCGTTTTCGTAATGATTCTCAATCGGGTTGGATACATCCGTGATGCGAGATCAATGCAGTGCTGCCGGATAACGGCTTGGTCACTTTGTAAATCCTCGGGAGTGACAGGTACAAATCCGGAAGATCATTGCATGGAGACGGGGGGAGCCATTCAAAACGATATCAGCTATCATAGCTACCAGTGTGTTCATGAGTCACGATCAGTACTGGTTGAACTGTCAGGGCGGCGTTAGCTGTGGCCATTTTGTCAGCCAACAGCCGCACATATTCTGTTCTGGCAAGCGAGTCAACTAATCGGCGGCAGAACCTAGAGACAGGATGCCGATGCTCTCAGGATTCATTTTGCACCCCAGTCAGTGTTTTGGCTTGTAGCCTCAAGGATCCTAAGAAATTCCAAGACTCAGACCTGGTTCATGTTCTGTGGATATAATATTGCCGCCTTGAAATGAAGCTAAATCTCGAGTGTGTAGAGTGGGTGAGACGCAAGTTCTGCTGGCCAAGATCCCTCGAACCTGTGTCTCGATTAGGCTCCTTGAAAGTCAGCACCTAGAGATCGAGTCCTAGGCTATCACCGAGTCTGGGGGTGCGAGGCTTTGTGAAGTTGTCGAGCTTGAGATCACCACCCATCAGATATCTGATATTGGGCTCTAGCTGTGGCGTCATAACAACTTGAGATTCAATCTATGAATTTCAATACATACATACATACTACGCATCAAGACAGTCCATCCTTCACTCCATGTCATTGAGCTCAGCCCATGCATCTCGCTCTTCGACATCGACAAGATTGCGCTCCTCAATCTCGAACAGATCACGAGCTTCGATGTCCTAGATGGAACGCTGTTCAATAGAGAGAATCAATGAATCAATGATGGGACATACAGTTTCAAACTCATCGCGCGCTTTCAACTTCTGGGCCGAAGGTTTGTGGACCTTCGCCCCCTTGACCGGAATCTTGTTGAGGGTAGTAGCTTTCGGCTTTCCAGTAGCACCATGAGGCTTAGCGTGAGGCTTAGCGTGACCTTTCGGCGGTTGGCTATGAGCTCCATGATGACTCGGAGCTTTAGGCTTGCTACCAGGCGGCGTCTTCCTGATCCCGCCATGGCCTCCACCGAGAAAAGGTTTAATCTTTGGTGCCTTTGGGGTTCCGGCACTTAGCTGTCTAAGATCCGAGTTGATTCTGCCTCCGACGCCGTTCTCCTTCCGTTCAACAGCAGCGTCTTGGCTCCTGAGACCAGCCAGCCTGCCCTCTTGTTGACCAATCTGGCGATGTGTAAGTGAAACGTGATATGAGGTTCAAGGATAGCTTACTGTGTTGAGCTCCCCCTGGATTTGATTGTTCAGGGCATTCGTGGAAGCGTCGAGCTTTCTGTCGGAAGCTCTGAGGCCCTGGAGCTGTCTCTCGTCATTGGCAAGGTTGTTGATGGTGCTCAAGGGACTTTTCTAGAGAGAAGTCAGATTGAATTTTGACAATAATAATGACTGGACGAACAGCAGGAGCCGCGGTAATCACGACCAAAGAGACCAAGAACGACAAAGTAGTGAATGTGGTAGATGAACGCATAATGAATTTGAATGTGATTGAGAGGAGTGAGAGTTGGCGTAAATAGAAATTCGTTGATATGCAGTGAGCGGTGACCAGCACGAACTGAGGAAAACATTGCAGAGTGTTCAGGCTTTTATACAGCTGAAGGCCTAGCTTGGTGAACGTTTTTGGAACTGAATGGTTTCCTTGTCGCGACCTGGATTTGAATGGGAAGAGGCAGTTGTGTGCAACTTCGTGATTATCAATGGCTTTTTCGGTCTTTTTCCCGCCATGTCATTGTCGCTCGAGCCACCCGAGTTCAATACCTATGATTGATTGATTGCTACTATGATATGACCAGTGCCACGAATGGAAAGGGAGTTACAGCTCTGTCTTCGTCCATTTCAGGCTGAACTGCAGGATGGAATCCTTACTTGCAGAATGCTCGACACATGAGACGCTAGTATTAGTATTGTAGCCTCAGCACATAACTTCAGAAGCAAATATTCACCATGTGATTCAGTTACGCCGCGCAATCCATATTAAAAGTAGTCCTCTACGCCGTGCGTGTCCTCTGCTTCTACTTGAGTCAGTGACAAACCTTCAGACTATGAACCACATCATTTTAGTTACTAGCCCTATTACAATCCGATTATGATTGCACCCGAGACTTGAATTTGAGCAGATTTGTTTCCAACATCATGGGCCACAAACAACAGCATGTCCCGTAGATACCTATCATATCAGATCGGTGAATTGTACCCATCTCTGGCGTCAAGGTAGCGGGCTGCGAAACCAATTTTCAGCATATCGGCAGTGAGATCTAGGAGCGAGGGAATAACTGAATAAGTAGATGGAGAAACATCGTTGACCCGCTTAGACTCCACGAAGACCGAGAATCACGATTTTCCAAGTGATATGCATAATTCCAAGGGATATTTCGCAGGGCATGGGGCACATTCCAGCTCACCAGCAGATTACGAGCCCGACTTGTCGGCTTGTTTTTTGGGAGTGATCAAAATTCAGATGGTATCACAACAATGGGATACTACCCACGTCTAATTTCATACGCACGGAAGTCATCGCTAAGCTCATCGCATTGCATTTGTTCTGTTGATGATCTAAGTCAAGGTCGAACCCAACCCAAACCCATCCAAACCTTGGAACCAAGACTCTGACCTCAATCGTCTGATTGCACACCGTCCTACTAATACTGCAGATCTGATCCCAAATTGCAGTGGCACCAGTGGATCAGCAGAATTTGGAAGAAAAACGTGATCTGGATGCGGTCTCTGTTTCAAGGTCTGAACAACAACAGTCCTGATCAGTTCCAAATTGCAATAGAGCAGATTCATGCAATCAGACCACAGCTAGATGCCCGCCCGCCTAGTTACCAGAGCACCTGACACGTCGCAATGCCAGACACACGATATGATACCCAGTGGAGCATCTAAGTAGATCATTTTGGGTGTGGCTTTTTCGTATATTACGCGTATTTGAGATTCAATCCAATTCATCTGAAGGGACTGTAGCGGCTGACGATCGGCAAACATGATTCATGATTTGAGCTCGGCGGTGAATTCCTTGCTTGTGGGAAACGCCGCAGCGGAATATCCCCGTTAGGCACTTTGATGTGTGCCAATTTTCCCCCGCTCAACAAAGGTAAACAATCCAGGGGAGGTCTCAAGATATACATCTCTCAAATTTCCTTCCTTGGCTCATGGAACTCCGATGCCAATGAGTGAAACAAATTGGAGTCTGGAATTACTAGAACCAGGAAGAATGGAAAGGTCTTGCCAGGCCATTTTGACTCTTGAGCAGTAAGTACCTGTGAAACGACAGATCGACTGGTGAATCTACATCAAAGGAATGCTTTAGGCTTCCTTTTGTCAGGATACTGATTAGGATCCCTGCTGCACAGTAGAACACTTCCAGTCTCACCACAGGTACATATCGTTTACATGAACTTATATTATTAAAGCAGCGTGAAGTCGAGAAAAATTGAAATATACATATATGTTTAATACCATTATTACATGATGGATGTACGAATTCTATCAGTGCCGGAAAATGACAGGATCAGAATTGATAAACGCAATCTGTTCTTGACGATAGTTGTCCGGAATGAGAGTGGTGTTCAGACCATTCAATTCCATCACAACCTGAAAGTTAGTCATCTAGCATGATGAATTGTCCAGTACAGGACTCGTACCTGGTTCTTGTGCGTGTATTGCTCCCAAATAGGGCCTAGGGAGAGTGTAAGCGGACGTTTTGTTGGGCCCAGAGACTCACGAAGTACCCCCTTCCCGTCGTTGGGATTCAGGCTTGTCGCAAACGATACCCAGTAGTCAATCATGACACTACTTAGTTGTTGCGCGGATGCTGAAGTATTCACGTTGCCATAGACAAAAGGGACCTCTGAACCATGTACCACTAGAGAGAGATTTGAGCCGTCGAACTGCATCAATTTCGTGATGCTTGCCTCCAAGCCTTGGGTCCGCGCCCGGTGTCGGTTCTGTGAATAGGTAACCAAAGGTCTTTACACCAGCTTCCGCTGCTGTCTGGATCCACAATCGTCTTTGAGATTGGTAGTGGATGTCTCCCTCTTAAACTTGTCAGAAGCCGGCAACATCCTAGTCGAGAAAGATGCATACGAATGGCAGCAAAGCGTTTGTACCCGTTTGAGAGCCCAAAGGTTTGGTTTCCCGTGTTGAACGGTGATCCAAGAGCAGGATCGTCAGGATACAGCTCAAGGACTTTGGTAATGGAAGCTGTGAGGGTCGCGGGATTCACGCCTGCAATCGGTGGAGAGAAATTTGATAACAATGACGCAGATATGACCTCGGTCGTGTAGTTCAAGATTGGACTTATAAATGCTGTCCCTGTATGTATCAATGCAATAGTATCAAGGTGTGAGAGCGAGCACTAGTCACATCAAAAAAACTAACCTTCGTCGAGATTGGTTCCAGCAATAAATGGTAACCGTGCAAAGTGGCCGGAGCGAAAAAGAACAGAGGGAATATCTGGGTATAGACCCAGAGGTCCGTCAAGTGTAGGCTGCCAAGGGAAGGCCACAGAGCCTTCCGATTCAGCAATAAGCAAAGCTTGCATGATTGTTGTTGAATTAGCCTCTTGGAGACATCCAAAAGTCTCTCCAGACGTAGCGAGAGCGCTACATTCTGGGACAGCACCACTAAAGGTCTCCCAATCCACGTTACGTGCTTCAGCGTCGAAAGTCGTTGGTGTTGCTGCAGATCCTGATTCAAAGATCTGTGAGGGATTGGAATTAGGGATCGGAATCATCGCAGTATGCGAATGATGATACTTACTGCAGCCCGGGCTAGGTATGGTAATGGAGAATTGAGGAACAGAACCGCGATCATCATAGCTCCCGCGCTCTCCCCAAAAACTGTGACCTAGGGCTATCAGCAAGAAACCATTGTTGAGTTTGAGACTTCCACCTTTGTTCTGTCACCTCCGAATTGCCCAATATGAAGCTGAACCCATTCCAGAGCCGACAACTGGTCTCGCAGAGCAAGGTTCAACGCGCCACGGGAATCAGCTTCTCGACCCTGAGGAAATCCCAGGGGACCTACAAGGTAACCAGACTTTTGAACATTTGAAAATGATGATACGATAATCCTACCAAGTCGATAATTGAAGTTGACATAGATCACAGGTGTGCCCTGCAGAGATATCGGTGAGTGTTAAAATATCAGCATAGCGATATGACTTTCTCGAGCGACGCTTTGCGCGACAATGGCACTTCCGTTGAACATCATGGAAGCACCGCCGGTAAATCCGCCGCCATATGTCCTATATATATCGGTCCAATCATCTACAGCCGAACAATAAGCGAAAATGCACACCAGAATAACACCGGTAAAGACGCATTCGCATGTATTCCAGATGGTCGAAAGACATTGATTGACAAACAGTCTTCCGACATTTGGTTTGCACGCAAAACCTGGAAGGAATGATTATTTCATCGACCCGATGCAGGAAATCCGTACCCCCGGGACTTGAAGGCATGCAGGGCCAAAGTTGCTGGCGTCAAAGGTTGTACCATTCTTGGCAATTGAGACCTTCAACGCTGGGGGTGTCAGTCGAAGGCGGCCGATGGGAGGTTCAGCATAGGGGATGCCTAGGTTTGACTTTCAGCAAACGAAATCAGCGTCTGAAGTCATTCCCACCACCAAAGAAATCCTGCTGCAACAGCGTCATCTCTCGTCCGACCAATGTTGTATTGCCAATTTTGACCTCCGGATTCGTCGAGACGGTCAATGAGATACTCAGAAATGTGACGAGCATAACGGAAAACATGATGGCGATGAGAATGCTGGGCAATCGAGCGCATGTGGTTTTAAAACGCTCAGCCGGTACCGAGCACATGTCAGAGCCAACGGGTTCTCGGCAGCAATTCTAAGCAGCAGATCAACAGACTTTGCCCGGGCTCAATCTGAATCAGTCCTAAATGCTATAACCAGCCTCACAGTCCACTTAGGTTTCACACGGATTTTGAACCTGCCAGGGTCTCATGCAGCTTGGAATCCGACTGGATGTCACAGATGCTGAGCCATTCAGAATTTGATGAACCAAACAGGTACAAGCGCGGCGGTCACGTGGGACACAGCCACCGATCTGTACAGCTACTGTAACTTCAGAAGCTGAAAACATGGCTTCGTCTTTCAAACTCAACCGCACGTTTCAGGGAAGCTTTCAAGCTGGTGTTTCTGGCTCCATGATTTGAGATCAGCTGTTGCCTATTGAAATTCATGCACAGGATACAGTATTGACGCCATCTTGTAATCATCGTCGAAGTTTGCTAGGGCAAACCTGGAGATATTTCTTATTTCTGCGAAATATAGGAATTTGAAGATTCAATCCATGAATTTCAGCACAATAAACATAGAGCATTATCTTTTACTCGAGATCATCCAGCCCATCCCCTACGTCACGCTCCTGAATATCCCGGGACTCGATATCCTGGAACTGGTCAATTGACAAAAACCCACACTCCATGTGCAGACATACAGTTTCAAGCCCATCTCGAGCGCGCAGTTTCTTGACATCACCCTTGATTTTCTTCCCGACTTTCTTCTCTTTTTTCTGGATCCCACCGTCGGCCTGTTTGAGCTTCTTCATGGCACCCTTTTCTTTAGCAACCTTCGCTGCGCCGGCCTTGCCCTGCCGGTCATGATGAATCAGGTTATACTAGCTAGGAGTGTATCGAACAACCCACAGCTCTGGAATTTTTTTGGATCTTGGCTTCCAGCTTTTTCTCCTTGCCCTGGACCCTCTTATCTGCCTTCTTGAGTCCTTGGAGATGATTCTCCTCATGAGTCAGATCCTTGATCGTGTCCTTTGGGCCTCGTGTTTGGAGCTATAGACGTATTAGACAGGCTTCAAGGATGATTGAAAAAGACAAACAGAAGGAGCTGCAGCAACGATGGCTACGGAGACCAAGAGCGAGAGGGCTGTAAATGTCGTCGAAGAGCGCATGATGAGAATGTATCGAGTATTTGGATAAGACTTTGTTTATGTGTTTGAGTGGTGACCAGCACGAACTGAGGAAAATAGTCCAGGGCACTCAGGCTTTTATAGCACGCAGCCCTGTATCTGAGTAAACGATGCCGATGTTGCCGAAGTGACATGGAAGGCTCAGTGGGATCGGATTGTGGCTACGATATTGCCTATGATCATTTATGATCAATGTCCGACTCGGATCTGTCATAATTTGAATTGAACGCAAGATGAAACAAGCAAGGTGTCTGTTTTTCGTGACCTTACGGAGCCCTGCGTTCAAGAATCCCATTGAATCAGAAATTTTCGAATGGACTTCGTCATGGCCGTTGTAGAATCAGTGTAGATAGCACGTCCGAGGTCCGAACCAACACTCCTCACCATCGGTGTCTCGATCAGGCTCCATACATCGTCGATCCGTTGCGGTCAGATCATCGAATGCGGTGCTGCTCTGATATTTATAAACGATAATATGATATTAATAGACGAAGAAAGACCACTTCACTCCGTGGACCAGCGTGGACTGCAATAGAGAAGTGATACGATCCCCGCTCAAGACCGTAAAGCACTGGTTTAATATGTTTCAAGGGCTTTCCGGGCTGAGATACGCATATTTACTACTATCGGGTTTCGTGGCTATCTGTAAAACGAGGTGAGACATAACGATTCAATACGTTCTATTTGGCTTATACATTCTGCCCCCGCATAGCCTGGTGAAGGGCAACGGGCCTTGTGAAACAGTCCGAGATGGTCTGCGACTGTCGACATCAAGTCGACATACTTATTCCTCAGTGAACATTGACTCAAACATGATAGTACCTGTTGTACTCGACATATATTTGTTCAGCAGAAGAAAGATTCATTGAGTAGATCGAGGCGACGTTCTGCGAGGCCGTACGGAAATCGAGATGCTATCTGCAGCGCAAGCTACAGCACCCTCGAGAGCGTGGCTGTGCAATCACCAAATAGCAACAAAGGTTCTGCACAGCCACCGAACCCTCCTCTTCTCGTGGAGCAAAGCCTGCCAATGTCAGCCACAGAGCAGCTCGTGGAGGGATGAATCTGGTAAATATCATGTCAATGATTGTTCATGGGCACCAATAAAAATTTAGAGCTTACGATGGGACCCCTGGGCTCGGTTCTGTGAAAACGAGCCAAAACCCGCTATTATCCGGGTTTTTTGAGACGAAAAGGCTCGGGGGAGGACCGGGGGCACTTTCATCGTGTTCTGTAATTGGACTGACATCGTCAAGAGATGGCTGAACCGTCGGTACTCTGATAATTGTGGTGGAAAAGTCGGAATTGCGGCGGGCAAGCATCTAGTCCTGTCCTGTTGATTTGGGGTTCTAAGATGTGAGCCATGTCATTTCAGGATACAGTGAATGGATGCTGCAAGAAGGAACCAGAGGATTAAGGCTAATTGCGATCGTCCAAGCGCCGAGATGAGCTATGCCAACCGAAACCAACCTGAGATCTGAGATTCGTCGTCCACCGAAATCCATGAAACAAATGCATTAGAAGATTACTCTCCCATTTTCACAATCTATTTGTCAACGCGATAGAATGGACAGCCATCAAAATTGGTCGAATGGCGAAAGGTGCCAGAAAGTGGGTTTACGGCCCGGGGATTCATGGTTGATTTTGTCGCATTCAGCCAGGCGAAACACGTTTGCCTGGCTGTAGACCATCAAAAAAAAGATGCCAAAGTCAACGAGAAAGCTCTTACCGTCCATTGTGTCACATTTTGGCTCGCTGGTCGAATAGCCATGATCCTTGTCGACAATCCACTTCATTGAGCGAGGGCCGAGGATTTGGACGACGATAATTACCATTCTGCATTGTGTTAGATAATAATACGACGATCCAGAAGTCGCATTCGTGGCCCAGTCTAGGTGTAGCGAAAACTGCACCTTGCGACTGGTTCGCAGATTTAGCGCGAGATAACCGACATTAAGTAGTCTCAGCCGCTGCCTTGCATTGATAAAACGGCGCCTGAGCGTTCGCTAAATTTTTACCGTGAGGTATCTGGTTAGAATGACCTTTCCATTATCATAGAGGTTCGGGAAGAGTGTGACGGAGTCACATTGTCACGGGCGCTTAAAGCTTGTAAGGAAGGAATATGGTGCTCATTCATGCTAAAGGCCTATAAATTCGTCTATAGTGACTACTGAGACGTATAAGGTAAAGGCCTTGCAGCCGGGGGAGCAAGGGTGAGCCCTAGGCGTCGTGTTTGTCTTAGAGATGACGGTACTGTCAAGCTCCCACAAACTTCAAAGAGGAATCGGCTGGAGAAGAAACGGAAAAAGTCGAGGAATACCCAACTGCTCTTTCCAATGAATGCCGTACATCCTGTGGTCGTCTCTCTCCTTCCAGGATCCCGTTTTCTTGCTACCCAAATGCAGTCGGCCGGTTGCCTATGACATGCATGGCACAATGGAAAGAAGGTCTGGAGATGAGGCGAGTCAACAAGATGAGATGTGACGCAAAGCTGATAGATAATACCTTGTGTATGGGCTCTCGATGCAGAATTCCGAAAGCTCGTTGAGTCAGTCAGTCTAGAAAGAGACCGCGTCGACGAGGTGGAATACCATGGAAAGCAAGGATACTTCGGTGTGGAACCATCCGTTGGCTGTTGAACAATGGGGGCTATAACGTGGTCAGCGGGTAGTTATGTGGGGACTTGGCGGAACCTACATCAGAAGTTTGGTTGAATTCGACCTTTGCCGCTCGTGGTTGAGGGCTACGTCGCTGTTGACGGAACTTGTTCTTGTACCATGTCGCTCTCGCGCGGGATGCTGGAAATCGTCGTGTGAGCTCTTGGCTAGTTCGAATCTCAGTGGTCGCTTGGTGGTCGCTCCAGCTCGGGATTATTGCTGTTTGGATATCGAAGACGTCGGGATACACGAACAGCAAAAAGCAGATGATGAAGGTCGACGACAGCATTGGATGGACATGGAAAAAAGGTTCATGGTCTTTGGTTTCGCTGCTCTTCTCTTTCAACCGGAACCATCGCCACCCAAAACCGATTCCAGCGAAGATTCTATTGTTCTGAGAATTGACACAGCAGGTTTGGACAATTGGAGGCCAAATTCATTGGGTGATGTTGCCAATACAGCGCTTTCTGATGACCGAAGAAAGCGCCCACGTCCCCACGACCGCTGAATTCGTCTCATCTCGACTCTTCCCGGCCTCTCTCGCAAAGCTGACCGCCGTCATCCTCTCTCCGAGACCAAGTCCAATGAAGAGGCCCTCGTGCTAGGATTTGCCAGAGCGACAGGGCCAGCAAGGACTGGTGATGATGCTTTTGGGATCAGAGGACAGGAGGAAACGGTCATTGTGGTCATTTGGGGTTCGTTGAAGACGAGATTGTCGTGTCAGATGAAGGAAGAGATTTCGCTGGGGAAATGGGAAAAGATGTCTTGGCTGTTCCGCCTTGTCACTGCGACGATTCCTGTCCTCTCGACCGCCTCTGTCTCCATTTCTCATGGTCGCGAATCCTAGATCCTCGTCAGGTCTCTTCGATTGGCTTATCGCTTCTTTTCCACTGGATTGTCCATTTACGAGACCGGCCAGCGAAAGCGCTTGTACCCTGAGCGTAAAGTAGATTGACGGAGCGTCTCCCGAAATGGGTGGGGAAAACGAATGTCTGTCGTCAAGATGAGGATGGTATGGGAAGATGGATGCATGTCATGTCATACCTCGAAGATCCAGCTCAACAGCTACCGTTTTGGCCTTGCCTTCCACATCTATTGTTCGCCTGATTGTGGCTCGTTCCATTATGACGGGATCCAGTAAGATATGGAGCATTGATACCAGAAAATCGGGCTGGAAGGGCATTTTGCGTACCATCACAAAGGTCTTGCTTTTCTCCTGATGGAAATCATTTTTTTGCGCCGTCAACACCATATCCCCTTTTCTCGCATGAGACGCATATCGATTCTGCACTGGGACAGCCTTGAGCAAATAGTTTAGCCCTAAATGGAATGAGGAAAAGATATGGCCTACGGTAAAGAGGAGATTTAATAGGCGGACATGACGCAGGGACAGAATTCGGTAAGGCTGAAATGGTAAACGCGTCAATGAAGACCGGAACACGGAATTCAAGATATACCTCGAATACAGGACGAGCATACGAGGAACAATTGCCGTCAAGCCAAAGACTCCGGATTCGTCAAGCGATGACCAGGCGGCGAAACAATTTTTGGATGATTGGCCGAGCTTATCTGGAGCTACAGCGGCTTTGAAAGCATGAGAGAACGAGGTTAAAGGAGCCAGCTCAGATAAAAGAGAAGCGTCGAGGTGCTGGTTTGAGGAAGGCAAAAAAAAATGATGGTGTTTGGTCCACTTTGGTCGGCCCGATGCCCGGGAGAAAAAGAAACGCGCGCCGCGCTCAGAGTCTTACTTATCTAACAATGGCAAATATTTATTTTCAAAGAATTTCTTCAGTTTATTGATATAATTAAATCAGTCATTCTGAAGCTCGGGCCTTCTGAAGTCTCGGGAAGAGTACCCGCCACTCGCTCGCGCGCCCCTCCTCGGTACCCTCGGGGGGTCCCCCGAGCCGCGTTCGTCTCAGGCCGGCACGCTAAAGACTCGTTCTCGCCTTTTCATGGATCCCCAAAGACCAGAGAGAAAAACATTACCCCGGTGGGAGTCAAACTCCCGCCGGTAAAACTGAACACAAACATCAACAGCAAATAAGAGACATGTTAACCAGCTGAGCCATCACCGCTTTATTTTTCAATGCAACCCTAGGCCTACCTTACGTACCCAGCTCATTCTGCCCATGGCGCACAGATCACATGACCCGATTACTATATTTGGCGATTCCCAAAAAGGTAGTGTGGGGACAAAAATCAAAAGCTGACTTCAAGGTGTATCACACCTTATTCGACCTGCAATATGTTTAATAAGGCTCCTCATTCTATGCCATGCATATCCCATAATAAAATACGGTAGAAACTCCTTTATCATGATGTTGTTACAACTGTGAAATCTCGACGCTGCTCATGCAAAATCGAAAGGACCGATTTCACCGCAGCTTCCCCAATGAATATACGTGAATGGCCGCTCGGGGACATCTGGGACACTTCCCAGGAATAAGATGCGCCCGTATTCACCATGAGTGACCAAGGCCTTCGCAGCCGCGTCGTACTGCCCACAGTCACGGAGAAATCGTTTTCCTCCTTGAATCTGAGGCTCGGGACAAGAGTCATCTACTGTCACGACGACAGGATAGTTAGCGTAAAATGATTGGATTTCGTTCAGAGAGTCAGTGTCTCGCATCAGCATGGCGAATTTTGTATACAGCATCTCCTTGACAAAGAGCTGGTCGATATGTGGTGCTTTGTGAAGCGAGTACGGCCCTTGAGTCGTTAGCCGGACATCTTTACCAGTTTACCGGGACGTACCGGTTGGGGTTGCGCATACGAGTTTGTGTTCAATGCTCCAGTGTTCTTTCTGACATGTCTTGGAGCAATAGTGGGCGGAAAGACAGCCTGCGCATCGTTTGAGGTCTTCCATCATCAACTTGGTTGACGAACACTGGTCAAACTCAAGGTCAGTCTTGACTTTATATGAAGAATGTAGAGCCTGACCTTTAGATTAGAACAAAGTCGATGTAAACTATGCTTGTGGCGCTTACGGGCCTGTAGATTGAAATCAACAGAGGCATAAAGCGACCTCCAACCAACAAAATATGGCATGCTTCGCTGTACATGCCTGAATACATCCCATTGGTCCGAGTTTCTGTACCAGTGCCGAGCTGCTCGAAGTATCTGGGGGTGGTCGACATAAGCGCAAATATGGGATATCAGAATGTCATAGATTTCAATGAGGTGTCCGATCGCTTTGACCAGATTGTCGCTACGGGATCCTCTGGGGTCCACCCGAATCTGCAGCGCAAGAGGCACCGACTTGCACATAACTTCGAGCCACCCCGTTTCCAATGCTTGTAAGACACACCAAGCTCCGAAGTGCTCGAAGCAATACTGAAGGTATGACCCAGTAATAGAAAGAATGTTTCCGAGTTGCTCTCTGTCGGATAGATCGCATCGTAGCAAGCGTGACATAGCGGCGACAACTGCGGGTATCGCTCCACCTTCGAGGAACCGGATATGGCAGGTTCGATTCTGGATCTCGTAGAATGGCTTGGAGAGCACAGTCGAAGCGAGAAAAAACAGCGCAATCTGCAAAGAGTATGTATCTGGTGCTTTGCGCTCTGTCGTTCGATGCAGCTCGCTGAACACTATGTGGACCACCTGAGGGTATCGTTCCACGAATTTGAAGAACTCTGCACGGACATCTGCACTCCCAATTCCTAATGAGAGTCGGGTCACAGCCGAACCGAAACGGCTGAAGAAACGACGGTCACGAATGTTGTACATCCACAATGTAAGGGTGATTCGGCAAAGTCCAGGGAGCGATCCCACGGGTGGGTTGGGATCATAAACCATAAGACTGCAGCACAAATGACTTGTCTGATCGAAGAGATCATGATTGGCTCCCCAGTTATCCAGCAGCTTGGTGACGAAAAACTGAAGCCAATCACGGAGGGATGACCAGTTGGCAATTACCAGAGGCATCACTCTAGCATATTCGTTCTCCAATCCCTGTGGCAGAGCCTCTAAGCAGGCCCTGAGCGTCTCCAAGGTTGGAACTGCCTTCTGGGCTTGCTCTTCGGTCCATAGATCTACTCCAGATCGCGGGATCGGGACTTCAAAATGCCGTAGCAGTATTGGCAATAGCCGCATGAATAGGCCGGGCTGATTGGCAGATAAATCCCTCAGGTGAAGAATGGCTATCGCTGAGCCAGTCTCTGCCTGACGAAGCTGCAGGCTGTTCAGCACGACTTCTGACAGTCAGTCAATGAATGACTCACCAGAAGAGTGGTGCTCATTGCCGATGGCGACAGAAATATAAACGTTCTCCGTCTAGGATGATGAACGCTGGAACAAAGGGAGTCTACCCGGGATCTCGACCGTGGGTAACATCGGAATGTTCACATCACATGTCGATCACATACCAGACGCGCTGGTCGTATTTTGTTCATAGCCGAGTCCCACAACGACACGTTCAGATTGGGATTTGCCTCCTCGCTAACATCTTCCCTCTGGATGCATTGATCAATTCATACTGCTCCAATGTTGGTAGAATATTGCCAGCGTTTCTTGTTCTCGCGACATGCCATCGGTTATTCTATAATAGTACTGAAGATAGGTGGTTGCGGGTGAGTTTTCTGGGAGTATTTCCTCGATGATATGTAATAGCATCCGCTTCCGATGATATCTATAGTCTTGCATTGCCTCTTAACTTCACTCTTCACCCGAAGAATCTAAATCACGCTTGCATCCATGGATACCTAAACCTGAAAATGATCTTGTCCGATCCTTGGATACCAGTTATCAACCAAGGGGACAAACACTCGTGTTGGTCTCTTTCGGGAAGTGAATGCCGAAAATGATTGATGCCTTCCGCCATCCTCCCGCTGATCTGATTATAACGGTCATTGGTGGCGCTGATCAAGTGAGCTGAAATCTATCAACATGTCAATCATTTCTTGTTGGAAGTTATGGTACTACAATATTAGGAGTGATATAATTTGATAGCTTGCGACGGTAGTGTAGGTCTTTGCCGCTTGATCTTCGGGGCAGTGTCGTCGTGTTTATATAGCTTTTGTGCGCAGTAGATTATTCTGATCCCATTTCAATCCTTCCAAAATGTGGTACGGACCGTCCTGGTCGACGGTGAAGCTGGTCCTTATCATGCATGTCCCCCTTCAACCATCTAATCATTATCTAAACTCATCCTAGATCCATTTCAATTTCCTTTTGCAACGGGCTCGGCGTGTCCGTGCCGACAGATACGTTAGTCGCCGGAGAATGGGTAACTGTGACTTGGAGACGCAGCAATCCCAGTGATACTTCGCAATTCAAGCTGGTCCTCTGTGTTAGTGGGTCTGACGATGACAATGGACCCGAAACGACGATCAATGCCCTGGGCGAGCTTGTTGGAAAGGCAATTTTGCAGTGTCGAGACCCCGGGTGCGTGAATCCGTACTCAGACCACTTTGAACTGTGGCTAAGGAATATTAGGTCCTTCCTTGTTAAGATCAAGTGAGCAGGAAAGGTTGGTGTGACTCCCGGACTGAAGAACACCCATCAGGGCTATAGCAGAGGATGGAGCATTATACACGATCGCAAATAGTGCCACGTTCTCGGTACTAACCACGGGGCCAGGAATACCTTCTGGACCAGGATTAACAACAGAGTGAGCCTATTTCCCTAAACGTCATGAATGGCTAACTGTAGGTTGCCAGCGGGTATGCCGTAGCATCCAGCTCGACTATCTCAAGGTAAACCAATCCATATTGTCACGACGACCTGATTTCGAGGGTGAATGGTTCAGCACGTCGAGTCTTTCAAGTTCTGGTTCATCTGAGACATCAATGTACCGTCGTCCCCGCCTTCTTCGCTATGTAAACTGAGATATTCTGGCAGCATCACGTTACTCTCTATTTCCAGCACAACTTCATCGTGAGTGTCGATCATCACTAGAGACATCGCGGTTAATCAATTATCAGTACGGTATCTGATCTGCCGGTCCAAACAAAGATGTCCGTTTTAGGTGAATCAAAAATATCTGGAGAGCCCATGGCAGGTACAAAGAGATATCGCTCATCCATCATCGCACTGAGTGTTCTCCTGGCATTGCTGATATCGGCCATCGCGATCACAGTCATCATTCTTGGTCTGCGACGTAAAAGATCTGGATATAGGTTCATCTTTGGATCCTTGTTTCACACACCTTTGATCCTGGCCAGGCTCTTCAGTCGGATCAAAATCACTCCATCCGATGCTGGAGATCTCGCCATTATTCGCAGTCAATCAAGTGTCCTTCGTGACACCGATTCAAATCATCCTCACAATGCCGAACCAGACGCAGGTCAGACTCTGATTCCAGGACGTCAAAGCGCGCACTTGAAGGACAGGGTGACGGATTTGGAGATGGCTCTGAGAGATGCGAGGGAGCACTTCGAGGATACGACAACCGATATTCAGAGAATGCATGTGGAAATTCGACGATTGACAGTTCAGCTGGCTTCAGAACGAAGAGATGTACTACCGCCACGCTACTCGGCAGGTGATTGAACAATTAGCTCCTGTATATACATCATTTGGACTTGGAATGTGAAAGAACAGTTGAAGGAATTCCGATATCCAGCTTCGAGTTGGTGAAATCAGCCCAATCTGGTATTTGATGAAATGCCGCGTCAACTAGAGCATACGCAGAGCTCTACAATTGAGCATGGAACTACAGGAGACGCTACGAATTATAGACTACAAATGGGGCACCCAGCACGCGTCACACACACACGTGATGGGAACATTCCAGCGTGACTCAGGGCCGAGATCCCAGCAGTGATCAGTCCTTAGTGTCTCGCAGTTTTCTAGTGTCCATGAATCTATCCTCCAAAAGCATCGATGATCTGGTGAGTATAAACCCATTTTTCATCGGAAAATATAACTTTCTACTCAAAATCATACTCTATACTAGCAAGAATAGACTATTTTTCCTACTTTCTACTGTGAACTTCCCAGGTTTAACTCGAAATTGGGGTGCTTAGTCGTATATCAACAACTTGCCGAGCTGCTACTTTCTACTTTCAAAGTTGACCTCCAGAAGGTCCGGAGCAATTTCAAAGCGCATGAAAATGACACAGCCACTTACCGCTCAATAAATATACCACTTATTTGAGTTAATTGAGACATGCAGCTTCTCACTAATATCCGGTGTCATTAAATAGGTCTGACGGGATCCGAACTGATTTCGGAAAACAATTTCTCTCAAGTTGAACTGTCCTGAAAATAACTTGTGTTCTGGAATAATATCAGACTTTTTGCAGTCCATTGTGAGCGATGTCAATGAGCTGCACCACAGTAATTGATACCAAATGAGAGATCTGAAAGCTTCCCAAACTGGCAGCATAGAAATGGTAGACCTGTCGGTCAATTATTCACTTTACTGGAGGGAATCTGCATCACGATGATCTCTCTCCACGGTGGAGCATCGGCCCTGAACGTTTGAACCTTTCCGGTCAGGTCCACAACCTGTCAGGTTGCCCGGACGCAACCTTTCGCCCCCAGAGTAGGAACTTTGAAGTAGAAAGTTGCTGACTGTCTGAAGTAGGTTGTTGGAATTTCCGATGAAAAATACCATCATAGGTGAGCTATTCAGTGCCCTGCGGGGAGGATCAGTGGTGAGCCAACCCCAGTGTAGCTCTGACAAAAAGACGCCGGCTCGATGGCAGCAGCTTACTGCACTTGGTCTTCGGTACTTCATTACCGCGGACGCTTATGGAACGGTGACACCTACCGCCGAGTTCAGTCTCCCCAAAGACCATGCTATCTACATATCATGTTTGATCTTACTACTACACTTGGAAAAATCAATCTTGTCACAGCAAACACAGCCAGAGCCCTCTTTCGTGGAAACTAGTTCCCCTGCCCCATTTAACATACCGCCCTCGGCTGTCCTTCGAGTTTCAACAATGTCTTAGGCTGAAATTCGCGCGCCAATCGGGATTCCATTTATGGCTTCCCCGTCCGGGTTCCCACCATTATATTTATATACGGTGCTGTCTGCACTTGCTTGTCTCCTTACATATGAATGCAGAAGCCCCTGGAATAGAATACTGTACTCGTATCTAGTGTTGTAGTATTAATTATCTTGGGACACGATGCTTCTGGACGTGGACCATACTGCTAAATCACTTCCCTCCTTCCCAGAACCCGAAGGTAACTCGGGTATTTAGGCGTCAGTTGGCAGCCATTTCGGTCTCAAGTGCGGCAGAATTGGCCAATCTTGCCGGGCGCTGATGGCGGCACCTCGGATGTATAGAAACACAAAATGCGTTCATTTGCTCTTGTCCTCATCCTCCACCTTCTCCCAATATATACCGCCTATTAATTTCCCCCAGTCCTTTCCCCTTCTTTCAAAATGCCAGCGCTTATAGACTCAGAGCCTTCGATATCGACTACCTCAACCAAGGGAGCCTACAAGCAATACACATTAATTCCTCTGCCAAATGACCAGACACTGGCTTCTCGCTATGTAAGCCGTCTCTGAATCGCCACCAGGTTCTCTCTCACTGTTGTCATTCTGGTCACAGACTCCGCTGGCTCTCCGATTACCAGTGGTTCTGATAGTACCAGGGCTCATGATGGCAGCTGGGATTGCTCTCGAGATCGGACTTTATATTTCGGAGAAGAATGGAGGTGAGGATGGACGTTCACTTGAGCTCTTCGGTCTAACAAGTACTTTTAGGTTATCCCGTTCCACAGAGGAATGTTTTCGCAATAGCATCGCAACAGTTCCTTTTGGTAAGTCGCGGTCAGTCTGGCCATTGAAATGACGTTATTCATCGCCTCAGTCATTCATCCCGACAATGTTCGTTGGCTTTGCTTTCAATGCATCGTAGCTCACGTCTTCATAGTCTGGTGATACCTCTGGGTTATGTCTGGAGGCAACTTGATTGGTATATTAGGGTGTACCAGGTATCTAAGTCTGCCGTTGGTTTCCGGTATATTGAACGGAGCCTGTCCTCAGCCATATGTTGTCTTGTCGCACGGGAATGCTAAAGCAGAGGAGAGTCTGCTGCTAGATTATGTGAGATCCCAATTATGTCGATGAACTTGACTGAAGGTTCATAGCTTTCTCTTGGGTATCTCTCACTATTCTTTCCTGTCGGCACGATCTCATGTGGTCTCTAGCTCCTTTCTGTCGATATTATACGCCATGAGATACAAGCATCGGATTGTGCTCTGGTCTGCAGTGACAGCGCTCATTACCTATATTTGGCAACCACTGGGTATGTTATTCTCATGAGCCAGCTTATTTGCTTGCTGACAGAATCCAGCTGGGTCGATGTTTCAAATCCAACAGCGGCCGCAAACAGACGGTAGGTCCTTATTCGCACCTGTATGATATGACGCTGATTGTCTCAGCTACAACTGTTACCAGTATCAAGGCCATAGGACTAGCGCCAGACTTTGACCAGCTTAATGGTTTCGTCGCTGCCGCTGGGGTGCGTAAATTTACCGATAGATCCGATTCAATGCTCACGCCACACCACAGTTCGCAGATGCCGCTGTATTCAATGGGCTTGGCGATCCCCCATTCGTCATTAATAATTGGGCCAGTGCTGAATTCGTGGTATGCAGTCGTTTCTGAACTTCTCTTAATCGATAGCTCGAACCAAATTAGTTTCCAACGTGGTCTGGATTCAACGGTAGTATGGTTGTGAATACCACGGGTATGTGACAGGTTTATTGTGAGACTCCATCTGATGTAATGGGCAGGAATCAAGACCACGGCGAATTGTGACAACCCGGTTTCACAGCCCACCATTACCGGCAGTGACCAGACCTTCACTATCAAAGCCACTTCAGTCGATGGCTGCGAAGTCCCAGTGACTTTCAACCCTACTGTAAGTCTCGGTCCATGGATCTGAATAAACTTGGCTTATCTTGAAAAAGCTCGCGGCACGACAATACGGTGTGATCAACACAGGAGCATGTGGCCCCACTGCCGGCTTCAATATCACCCAACAAGCAGTCATGTTTTGGTGAGGTGTGCGATTGTTGTTGAATTGACGCTGAGTCGATACCTCTAGGTTTTTCCACACCACAGATGCTGGTACTCCGGAAGCCAGAGCAGTTTTCTGCAGTCCCACGATTGAAGCACATACTGTGATGGATGAGGCGAATATTGATAATGGTGCTCTCACATCTGCAACGCTCATCGGAGTATATTCCGAGCCGAACAACGTCACTGGTCCACCACTCAATGGTCAAGCGTTCAACGCGTTCGTTGTCTATCATTATGCTTTTATCGATGGCACTGATCTGTTTGTAGGGTTATCTTCGAGAATAATACCAATCCCTTTATCCAGGCTCGTGCAACCGCCACGAATAGTGGAGTCTCGGGTGCTATCTTCCGGTTTGCGTCCCAGAAACCTGGAGGCCCGCAATCCGTGTTCAATAATCCGAATGGTTTCTTGGATATTACGACGAAAATCTACGTTGGTCATCTGTTTCCTGGCGAGTGACTGTATGACTGACTAAGGATTATAGACTCAGCATCTGTCACTCTCTGCAAAATCTGTGTATTTCGTGAGCGCAAATTCGACTCTCAAAGCCTTTCAGACTTCTTTCGTTCCAAGACTTACCATCAAGTACGTCTCTCGATATGGTTCGATGGAGCATACTGATGCGCGCGACAGCCCGCTCCCAGCCCATCCAATGGCATTCAGCTTGTTCGGCGTCGGCATTCTCGGACTTGTCCTTCATCTCGTGAACCGTCGACAGCGTCGCAGAATCCTCTTGATAAACCCGCCAGGTACCATCGCCTCTGCCGTTGCTCTGGCGGCTCATTCGGAGTTCGGCCAACTACTTTTACCTTACGATAACGAAGATACAATACTCGAGAAGCTTAAGAACCTCAGGTTCCGCCTGGATAGACGCACTGGAGCCATTGTCGCTACTGAAAATGACGAGGATTTTGAAAGCGGCGGTAAGAAGAGTTTAGACGATCCGACTCGAGCTCTTTTGGGTGGGCACTCGAGGAAGAGCTCTTCTAGTATGACATACATTGGGCATGAAGAGGAAATACCGACGGGGACAGAGGCGACTGGATCTTTGGCTAAACCTGGGGGCTTGTCGACAAACCTTGGGTCTGGGGATCCGCCATACGACATACAGAAAGTGGTGCCGTCGGATAATGCGACTCAAGCTGTTTCAGGAGGCCTCTCAAGGACTTCCTCCTTGAAGTATTTCCCTTCACAGGAAATACCGAGAGTTTTGCAGCCAGCCGGTGCGACCAAATCTGTTTCAAGAGGACACTCCAGGAGCTCCTCGGTGAATTCACAGCACATACCTAGTATATTACAGCCAAACCGGTTTAACCCGTCAAAGGCTTAGGTTCTCACTTTCGTCGTCTTTCGAGAGCCCGAAGGCTTGTGATAATGGACAATTACATCATATTTAATATATATTGAAGAAGGTTATCCGCATTGTTTAGCCCGAGTCATAGCCTTTGGCTTTGCTTTCCTGTATTCTCCGTATTCATCGAGAAAGGTCTCTCCAGCAAGTTGTGCTTTTCTCGGATCCACAATCGTCTTGCTGCTCTCCCCAATGACCTGGTACTCGCCATAATCTTCTCTATATCTGTCACTCCAGATATCGACGGTCTTCACCTCGTCGACCCGATTTGCTTGATACTGACCATATTCCTCCTCGTCATCCTCAATCTCTCCAATCTCCTGAATGACAATCTTTCTGCCAGAAACTGGACCAAACCCATAACCAAAGTACTTTTGAGCCTGTGCGAGACGCTCTTGTTTCTGTCTCTGCATATCTCCGGGAGAAAGTACTTCATTCTTCAGTGCTGGCTTTTTCTTTCTCGGGACATCCATCCTCGCTAGTATCTGTTCCATCACGAATGTCTCGACATCATTGAACTCTTCCCAATCCAGATGAAGAAGCACGGCAGAATCTGTGCATTATGGAACACAATATATTCCTCGTTGTCATTGGCGACATGTGAGTCGCAACCGTGGTAAGGTTCACTCTGATTCCTCCAATTATCGTCACGCGAAACTTCCATGGTCCGTCCCATGATTGTGGCGCATACAATGAATTTGAGACCGGGAATTCCGTTGGGCGTTGTCGCAAGCGATTGAGTCCCGGAATACATGAGCGCAAAATGTGGATCCGGGGACGAATAAATCCCACGCCCATATGTGCTTCCACACACCACAGGAAGAGTCTCAAAGGACACTGGTGGATATCCCCAGGTTTGAGAAAACCATGCTGGACAATGGAAGGGATTCGATGGGGGCCTGTACCATAAAATGTGACTGATGGTCGCGTCAGATATTCGATGATGTCCTCCTTCCGTTTAACGTCACCAGGAACACCTTTCTGCAACTCTGAAATGCTCTTTTTCATCAGTATCCTCCGCATTTCATGCTGGCGATCGAGATATCGCTGGCATAGATCACGTCATATAATCGATTCGACGTGAACAATGCGATATCCAGGGAGGATATCGTCGCAGATTGCTGTGGCGTCAATCCAAGTATATGCTGGGCGGTGTTGGGAACCGTCGAAAGGTCGGCACCATACTCACTGTTCTTCACCTCATACCATGTTTCTGTTGTCTCAACATTCCCTCCAATGCCTCGTCTGACGTATCCTGGCTCGTGGTATTTGGGAAGATGCGCTACGGCTGCTTCCACCATATTCAGGATCAGCATAGCAAAGCCAAAGATACCGCCCCAGGTATCTCTACTGGCGATATATTCATTGATGATCTCGTTCAGTTGGTCTTGGAGGGAATATGTGAGGCGTCGAGAGAGTCGTCGTGTTTGAAGCTCGTATCGAGGATGAAAAAGTGACTCGATGCCTGTGACTCGTACTGTGAGCTGGTCGAATCGAAAGAGATATACATGGCAGATCGAGCCATGCCAATCTGTAACATCTTTGGGAAACTGAGAGCGAATCAGCCTGTCGAGCGCTGGAATGCGATAGAGTGTGCATTTGGTGCAGTTTCGTTAGATAGTTCAGGGTCAAATTTGATTGAAGTCATCTTTGGGTGGTTGAATGATATGGCCCATATCACTGTGAACTGACAGAATACTTTCGGCTTACCAGCATTCCGGAGCCCTTCGACAAGGTTGATCCTCTTCAGTGGTGGTTTGCTCGCCGTGAGCAATTCCCAAACCTTTACCGTTTGGTTCGCAATGTCTTGTGCATCCCAGGTAAGCTGAATTTCACTTGAAATATTGCTTTTCATTCTAATCATCCTTCAGGTTCAGCTGTTGCAGTCAAAAGGATATTCTCTGGTGGACGCGACACCATTGGCCTTCGCCATGCCAGTCTCAAAGCCGGCACGATCCAAACCTTGATGTTTGTCAAAGCGAGGCTGCGTATGGCTCGAAAGGCTATTATGGAACTTGTTGGTGAAGAGGACTGAGTAGCACATAGTATGATGTCCTTTATTAGTGTTGAATCATACCGTATTTACGCCATATACGGCCGGTAACTTGCTAAATAATCCTCCCGATCACTTGCCTTAGCAAGTAACTCATGTGATCTGAGACGTGGGATTTGTGACCTTGTTACGTATACTTGTAACCCTAAACAATATAACGGAAATAAAAGTAATAAACCCTAGGATGACAAAACGAGAAATAAATACAAGTCCGACGCGACTACAATGTATGATAGGCAAGGATTCCCAATCACCCCAAGGAGACCCACTGCTGCTCAATGACTCCGAAGATGGCTGAGGAACAGGCACAGAGCGACGCTGGCGTTGGACGGGCATGATTTTGCTGTCATCATCAAGCTCAATGTCGGCAGGACTAATAGGCTTCTTCTCTGATAAACAAGGTCATTTTTCCTGGCGCTGTCATGATGTTTCAGCGGTCTTGGTTCGAGAAATAAGTGAAGCCTGGTGGGCATCTTGGCGAGCTTGCTTTTTATCAGAAGCAGATTGATGTTGTCGGTCGTGCTCACTGTCACTGAATTGCTCGAGGATAAGGTCTATTTGTGTGAGAGAAAGAGACGGTTGAGAGGTGGAAGGCTTGGAGAAGGATGGTCGGCCTTGTTGGGCATTTTGAGAGCGACCCAGGACCAGGGTTCGGTCTGAATCTAGTCCTGCCGGTGGGTCAAAAGAATAAATGACTGATGCTTACTTTGACATCTACCAACCCATGGAGACATATTTAGGCGTGAATTCCAGTGTTGGTGAGATTTGAGGCACAGATTTAACACAACCAACAAAGGTGCTGCGCTAGGAGACGAGAGACGCAGACAGTGTCACCTGATGGAGCAAATAGAATCACACAGTAATGAAGGTCACTGTAAATAATAAAATATATTTCAGAGTCCGCAGATCACATGATCTCCACCTAAGGGAAGTGATCGGAAGGATAACTCAACAATGTGGCCAGTACGGGTGAAACCCATACTGTAATGTCTTAGTCCGGAGAGCATTATGCTATGGTTACTATTTATCCATGTGAATTACTGGCGTAGCTCATACGGCCGTACCCATAATACTATCTGTGTCACATGGTTGCAAAGTGTACTAGACTTGAAAAATGTGATTT
The DNA here is from genome assembly GCA_029320655.1 of Mycena floridula. Taxonomy (NCBI): domain Eukaryota; kingdom Fungi; phylum Basidiomycota; class Agaricomycetes; order Agaricales; family Mycenaceae; genus Mycena; species Mycena floridula. The sequence goes on from JARIHS010000011.1 coordinate 1,823,402, forward strand.
TATAACCTTCTAGCGGTTTGAATACCTTCAGACTTTTTGTAACATCATACCAAAGTGTCTCTGGATGAGGAATCTCAATTCAAAATGACACAGAACAGAGAACTAACTCCTCTGACATCCAATCTGCCCATCAAGGTCCATCAACAGAAAGTTGATCTGCCACTGAGAGTGTCGTGAGGGATCCTTACGGACAGGATGGAAATGACACGAGTGAGTGGCGATGAATCGAGCACCCAACACACACCACAATATCTCTTTAATACCCTCTTTATGCGAGTTGGTTAACTAGTTCAAACGAGACTTGGAAGCTCGGGAAGTTTCTGCGCAGAGTTTCTGTGACAAGTTCGTATTCCGTGGTACGTAGACCTCCACGTGAGATGCAGGGTAGTATATTTTTTGGGAGGGGTTTGTATTGGTGTTTTAAGCCAATGGTTTGTATTGCCTATTAGAAACAGGACTTTCAAGACAAGACTAGAGACTAGATACTAGAGGGTTTTGCCTGTTACTGAAACAAGGACTTCAAGACTAGAGACTAGAGACTAGAGCAAGACAAGACAAGACAATTGCAGACAATCTTATGATTTCAACACAGAGCGTACAAGATGGATCCTGCGCTAAAGCGTAGCAGGCCACTGATTCTCTACTTTTACTTAGTACAAACAGGCTACTTAAATACTGTCCAAAGATGATGATAAATAACTAACTCGTAAACTGGCGTACCCTCTATCTCGGCTATCAGGCCATCCCTCATGAAGGTGGAGTCTACTTGGTGTGCGCAAAAACCATTAAAATGATGCCCAAAGTCGGCAGCCCAAAGACTTTGCGGTAAAGCTTGTTTCTACATCATCCCTAATCAATTGATAAGACTATGGCTTGTCGTGTATGAAGCCAGCCTTTAAACGATATCTTTCCATAAAGTATAGCCTAAGCTAGTCGCATCAAGTACTTTTGATAATAACCAATTCCTCAGCCTCCCATGTTGACTGTTGATCACTTGTTACACGACTGAGTCACAATCGAAACACTGCCTCGATTGACCTGGTTTCTTAACTAAAAGATTCCTTATTCTGAGGAAGTACTGTGCAGACCCACTACATTCCATAACCAGAAGCCAGCACTCTTTTACCTCATTGTTGATAACCGTAAACTGATTGAGTTAACCTTTCAGTCCTTAATCAGTTGTCGCTTATCTGTCAATCATTTGATCCACTTGGCCCGATGCCTTGGAGCCGTGATGCGCCAGTGATCATTGCTCATCCTGCTGACTACCTCAGAAATAGTAAGCTTCCTCAAAGTCATTCCTCAGTATCACAGAGACAGTCCAGTCATTATGAATCAAACATTATACAGTCCCCTTTGCTCCCCAGAACCCTTGTTAAACCAATGTTGTTATGAGGCATGTGTTTGCCTCAGTCTCCTGATGCATTTGTATGTCTCCATGGCTAGTACACTTGCTGTGACGAGTCAAGTTCTAGTGTTTCCACAGTACGTAAGTACAAGTTCTTACTAGCAGCCTGGAGCTCAACTCTAGTGCAGTGAACAATAAGATCCCAATAGTAACCAGAAAGATGTCAAATTAGTGTTAGAACTTAAACTTAAATCCTACTTTCTCAGTGTCGTATAAGACAACGAACATGGTAAGAAGTGCACTGAGAGGGTTTTCGGACAAGTATGTGGGTAGAGAAACGAGATTGAAAGACTAAAGAATACAACAATATTCTAACTACTTAAATACTCGTAAACATGAGACTATTGTTCGTTTTCCATAATGCAAAACATCCTACAACCATGCTTTAAGCAACCTGTTCCCATGCCTTCTTTACTAAGTGCCTTCAGGTTTCCATGCCTGTTTCCTGTTTCACTACAATGCGCTAGTTGTCTGTTCGCCATGTGTTATCGTGTCCTAATGCCGTGAGGCTTTAATCTCCACACCTCATGTTGTCCTATGACCTTTGTGCTGGATCAAGCATGTCATGCTTCTATTCCTTATCTTATCATCACATGTCCTTCCGATAATTGATCCTTTCGAGTCAGTCTAAGTCCTCATTATCTTGACATACATCATTCATTGCTGCTTTATGAACTAAGTCCAACAATGTTGGCTGTTTTGCTGATGTTTGAATGATGACAGAAACCTCAGGTTCTGACATTACCCCCCCTCAAGGTCAACGTCCTCGTTGACTAGAGTTGTGTTTTCTGCTGTTTCTCTGATATTTATGTCGTTGTCTTGTAAACTGTCATTCATAATCATAATGTTTTCTCCTGTTGTCCAGTTGAAGAGTTTTCTTTCTGGATAAGACTGGGATTCTTCTTTGGTCTTGTATCGTTTAACCAAATAATCCCAATGTCCTAAAGGGAGAACTGGGACCGGTACCGAAACAGAAGTTGTGTTGATATTGTTTATTGTTCTTCTGTTTTTATTTGGCAAGGATTTCAGCAGCGTTTGGTAAGATGTTACGCTCCGGTTCCCATGTGTTCTCGGACATCGGATAGTCCTTCCATTTGATCAGGTATTGATAACCCTGACCACGTTTCCGAGATTTGACAATCTCTTCAACTTCGTACTCCTCTTCCCCATCAATGATAACAGGTTCTGGTCGTAATTCTCTCCTATGTGGTGGAGGCTCCTTGTATGGAGTCAGGAGCGACTCGCGGTATACAGGATAGCGCTTGTCCATCCCTGGGATCTTTAGTTTGTAGGAAGCTTTCCCTCGCTTCTCTAGGATTTCGTACAGTCCCAACCGTTTGTCACTAAGTTTTTTTAGAGGGTCTATCAATGTTAACATCTTTAGCCTCAACGTAAACTTTGTCTCCGATATTAAACTCCAGTGCCAGCCAGTGTGTCATATCATAATATTTTTTCATATTTTTCTGCGCTTTTTCAACCGCCACTGTTGCCTCATCTCAGACCTTTTTCATCCTAGATGCAAATTCCTCTGCTGACTCATTGCGTGAGCCTGCAGCCCCTTCGATCCCTTTCCATGGGTGATAACCATGATCAGTGAAGAAAGGCAACATCCTCGTGGATGCATTGACCTTGTCGTTGTAACTGAATTCTGCCAATGCAAGCCATTCGGCCCAGTCCGATTGGTGCCAATTGATATAAATCCGGAGGTATTTCTCAATTTCCTGATTCATCCATTCAGTCTGACTGTCTGTCTGAGGACGGAATGCCGTACTCGGGTTCATTTCAATTCCGAGTAGCTGATTGAGTTCTCGCATGAACTTAGAGACATATCAGGGATCACGGTCCAAAATTATCTTTCAGGGAACTCCATGGTACCCGACCACCCTGTCTCGTGTTAACCTTGCGATTCCCTCGCTGGTAACCTCCATATTGGTAGGTTCGACATGAATAAATTTGGTAAAGGTGTCTACCCACACCTGTATGGCATCGAAGCCATTGCTCTCTGGGAGGGGTCCTATTAGGTCCATTGATATCGTCTCCCATGGTCCTGCAGCTATTTTGTGTGGGTTAAGCTGTCCCGTCTTTGACCTCTTCGCTTTTGCCTGTTGGCAAGGTTCACAGGTTTCGCAAAACTTCTTGACTTGGTTACCCATGCGGGGCCACCAAAAATTTCTCTCAATAAATTCTTGTGTGCGTAACTCTCCTGGATGTCCTGATAGCAGTTTGTCATGGTGGAGCATGATGATCTGCTCCTTCAGTTTGTCACTCCTGGGAACATAGATGAGTTCCTTGTAGAAGATCAGATCTCCCTCTTGCTTCCACCCTGGTAAAGACTTTTCTAATGTGAGTTTGACACTGGTGTCTATCTTTCACGTGGTTTTGATCTTATCGATCAATTCCTTGTCAAAGGCCTCAACTTCAAATTCTGTGGCTCAGAAATATTCCGGTTTTAGTAACACTATGTTTTCGTTGTCATTGCTTCCTTGGTCGTGATCTGCACACCTTGACAATAAGTCGGCCTTTTTATTTAGGGCCCCGGGTCTGTGTGTAAGCTTGAAGTCGTACTGAGACAACTCCCTGATCCAACGTGCCTGTCGGCGATTGAGTTTCTGAGGCTGCTTGAAGTATTCAAGATTCTTGTGGTCTGTAAGAATCTCAAATGTCTCGTCTGCCCCCATAAGGATGGCGCGCCATTCCTCAAGCGCGAGCATGATTGTGAGCATCTCTTTGTTGTAGATCTTGTAATTCCTTTCAGTTGCTGATAGACCATGTGACATGAAGGCCACAGGTCGCCATTGACCTTCCTGTTCTTGACTAAGAACAGCGCCTATTGCTCCCTCTGATGCATCTGCCTCAACGCGAAACTTTCCATGATCTTCTGGAAGTGCAAGTACAGCATCTTCCTTGATCCGATCTTTAATTTTCTGGAAAGCCACACTTTGGTCATGACCCCAAGAGAAGCCGGCTTTTCCTGTCAATTGCGTCAGTGGCTTTGCCACCTCGCTGTACCCACGCACAAACTGACGGTAGAAGTTTGTGAAGCCCAGGAAGGCCTGGACTTGTTTCACAGTGATAGGGTCCCTATAAAAACGACCCTATAAATCAGATTAAAGAACTAATCTGACGTCTTTCTGGCCACTATTGGTATCTTATTGTTCATTGCACTAGAGTTGAGCTCCACACTGCTAGTAAGACTTGTACCTATGTACTGCAGAAACACTGGAACTTGACTTGTCACAGCAAGGGTACTAGCTGTGGTAACATACAGATGCATCAGGAGAGAGGCAAACACATGCCTCGGTATAACACTGGTTTCACAAGGGTTTCGTGGATCCAAAGAACTATATGTCCAGTTCATAATGACTGAATGGGCTCTGCGATATCGAGGAACGACTTACGAGGAAGCTTACAGATTCCAAGGTAGTCAGCGGGATGAGCCATGATCACTAGCACAGCACGGCTCCAAGACATCGGAACAGGTAGATCAAATGATCGAAGGATAAACGATGACTGATTAAGGACCAAAAGGTTAACTCGATCAGTTTATGGTTTCCAGTGATGAGGTAAAAGAGTGCTGGCTTCTGGTTATGGATCGCAGTGGGTCCACGTGGCACTTCCTCGGAAAGAAGGAATCTTTTAGTTAAGAAACCAGGTCAATTGAGGCGGTGTTTCGATCGTGACTCAGTTGTGTAACAGGCGATCGACAATCAGCATGGGGGGCCGAGGAATTGGTTATTATCGAAAGTACTTGACGCGACTAGCTTAGGCTATACCTCGCGGAAAGGCATCATTTAAAGGCTGGCTTCATATATGACAAGCCGTAGTCTTATTGATCTTTAGGGATGACGCAGAAACAAGCTTTACCATGAAGTCTTTGGTCTGCCGCCTTGGGGCATCAGTTTAATGGTTTTCGTGGACACCGAGTAGACTCCACCTTCACGAGGGATGGCCTGATAGCCGAGATAGAGGGTGCGCCAGTTTATGAGTTAGTTATTTATCATCATCTTTGGACAGTATTTATGTATCCTGTTTGTACTAAGTAAAAGTAGAGAATCAGTGGCCCGCTACGCTTTAGCGCAGGATCCATCTTGTACGCTCTCTGTGTTGAAATCATAAGATTGTCTGCACCTGTCTTGTTCTAGTCTCTAGTCTCTAGTCTTGTCTTGAAAGTCCTGTTTCTAATAGGCAATACAAACCATTGGCTTAAAACACCAATACAAAACCCCTTCTGAAAACATACTACCCCACATCTTGCACGGGAGTCTACGTACCGCGGAATATGAACTTGCCACGGAAACTCTGTGCGGAAACGTTCCAAGCTTCCAAGTCTCGTTTGAACTAGTTAGCCAACTCGCACAAGGAGGGTATTAAAGAGATATTGTGGTGTGTGTTGGGTGCTCGATTCGTCACCACTCACTCGTGTCATTTCCATCCCATCCGTTAGGATCCCTCACAACGGTCCTTGGTTCGGGCCATTCCATCATGCCCTTAATCTTCACTGGATCCATCTTCATGGAATTGTGTGAGATGAGCACCCCCAAGTATTCTATCTCAGTGCTTTCGAAATCACACTTTTTGGGTTTGAGATATAACTTGTGTTGCTGGAGCACCCCCAATACACGTTTTACTATTTTCCGATGTTCCTCCATTGTTTCCGTAAAGATTAAAATGTCATCTAAATACACAATGACATGTCCCTCATTGATGAGTTCGTGTAATATATCATTCATCATGTTTTGGAATGTGGCGGGTGAATTCATAAGCCCAAAAAACATGACAAGAGGTTTGAACAATCCCTGGTTGGTTCTGAATGCTGCTTTCCATTCGTCACCTTCTTCGATCCAGACATTGTTGTAGCCCCATCTAATGTCAAGTTTTGTGAAAATCTTCGCTCCTCGAAGTGTGTTGACTAACTCCAAGATAAGCAGCAAAGGATAACGATTCTTGATCATCATGTCATTCAACTTCCGATAATCTTGTACCAGTCGAAGAGATCTGTCTTTCTTTTTGATAAAGAAGAATGCAGAGGCCATCGGTGATTTTGATGGTCTTATCCTTCCACTTTGTAAATTCTCCTCCAGGAATTTGTTTAGTTTTTCCTGTTTAATCTGAGATAACGGGTAGATTTTGCAATCTACAGCTTTGGAACCAGGTTTAAGTTCTATGGCATGGTCCCACAGTCTCTTTTCAGGTAAAGAGTCGAATGACTCCTTCGCAAAGACTTTGACAAACTCCTGATACTGTTCAGGGATCTTATCTTCTGTCATGCGTTCTTTGCTCTTCGATGCCTCTTTGGCCATCTCCTGAGCCTGTGTCGATTTTGCACACAGGTTAACGTGTTCTGCAAAATCTACAAGGAGAATAGTTTCTCCTTCTTCAAGTGGTGCGTCTTCTCCCACTCCGGTCTGGAATTCCATACCTTTCATCCCACATTCATTGGGACAACAACTGAACATAATTTTTTGGGCACCCCAGTTAATCTCCAGATTGTGTTTGTTTAACCAATCGTAGCCAATGAACACACGTGTTTTTCCTAATCTGGTGACCAGAAGTTTGATCTTCTCCTGGTGGGCTCCCATGCTCATGAGGCACTCGACATAATGAGTGATTTTCCCATTTGCGTTTTCAGTGTTATCCACATTGAACGCTGTGATAGGCGCTGGAAGCGGTTTCATTTCAAAACCCTCAGCACAGGTGTACTCTCTGTCAATGCTTGTGGTGGAACAACCACTATCTAAGAGCGCTTTGACAGCTTGGGTTTTTCCAGTTTCAAGCCAGGTAAGCTTAATCGGGACGAGCATTTCATGATGGTGTAAATGCTTCTCTCGCTCCTTAATTAGATTTTGGAGTTCTTTCGAGAGTAAGTCTGGCTTGGGCTTCCCTTGCTTTTCGGCACTTCAGCGCCTCTGGGCAGCGTCCAAAATGGGACTCTTCTTAGGCGCTTCCTCTGACTTAACAGATTGAGCCTCCACAGCAGCGCTGCCCTTTTTGGTCTTTTTTGACAGGGTTTTCTCTCCCTGAGCCTTTTTAAATACTTTCTTGAATGCACCCCACTCTTCATTTCGAGCATTGGTGCGGCGATTCTTCTCCTTAGTAATAAACTTTTTCTTTAAAATAACAACTCGATCTTTTGCTTTTGCAGCTTCTGCAGATAGGAAATCATGTATATTTTTATGAAGAGAACTATCTTGTACATAAAAAGTGTCTTCGGTCTGTGGTCTTTCGCTGACAGATCTGAGTGCTTCGAAGCGTCCATAATTATTCGTAACCGTGGCCAGCGTCTGTTTGGCTAGAACAGGCAGCCCCTTTAAAAACCCTTCTCATGGAGGTATGCCGCGAGGTCTTTCAGGATCTGAGATCCTGCTTCTTCCTTGTCAAGTTGCCCTGTCAAGGCTTTTAAATTAACTGTCCCTTTTCAGGACTTCTGTGGCTCCGGACAATTCTGAGCCATGTGACCCTCCCCATTGCAATTGTAACAGCGGAAGGGAGGTTTCTTCATCGACGACTTGTCGATGTCCATTGCCGCCGGAGCAGGCTTTGAAAGATTTGGGGATGTTCCAGTCCCCTGTGAGGTGTTTTGGCTTCCTCGAGCCGCCCCATTTGCGTTCCAGGCCAGGAACCATCCAGAATACCAGTTTTCACCCCAGATCTTCTTTTTTTCAAGGTTCCGATGAACCTTATCGAGTACTTTGACATACTCATGGTAATTTGTTGGGACTTCTTCTGTCCCTGAGTAAAGAGGATCTGTCACCTCTTTGTTGACATTCTCCTCGAGGTAATCTATTAAGATTGCCCCGTCGTCTGTCGGGTTTAACCCTGCTTCATCAGCCAACAATTCGAAGTTGGTGATGTATTCTACCAGGGGTGTCTTTCCCTGGTGGAATTTCCTTAACCACAACAATGCAGTTTGCTGTTTCAAAAAGTTTGTAAAAGAGTTTTTTAGTTGATTCATAAAATCAACCATGGAGAGATCATCTTCTCCATTCTTCTTGAATTCCCCATCATCATCGACATGGGTCCTTTCCCAGTTGCAGGCCCAGACCGCAGAGGGACATCTTCTTCCATCCTCGCTTCGCAGCAAGGATAGTGTAAACCATATTTTTTTCAAGTCAGTATTAAACTCGCTTTTGTAAGCTCCAAAATATCTTCGGAGTTGTGAGGTGAAGTCCTCAAACTTCTCTTTGTCCCCTGTGAAGTAGGCGGGAACAGCAGCAAACTGAACTTTCGACATATTGTCCAGTGGGAGGGAAATGTGACTTGGTGGTGGTGTGATAGGTGAAGGTAGGAAGTTCGAACCACTTGGAGTAGTGGCTGGCGAAGGTGTTGATGGTCGAGATCAATATGACCTGAATGTGATGATGTGACTACCAGAATATAACCTTCTGGCAGAGGGAGCTGGGTTTTAGAAGCAGCTACTTCGTTGGTGTGTCTCTCGGGACACGGTGGTGAAAATGAGGTAGGAAGGGAATTACAGAACTTCTTTTGCAAGTGAAAACAGTCCGGGTCTTCTATGACACCCCCGATACTGCTGCCGGTGCCTCTCCGAAGATTAGCTACCTGGCCTTGATGCTACCGTGACCCCGAGTCAGACTCAACGTTACTCGAGAGGTACTAGGCACATTCACTATAGTGGAAGCTCTGCTGGTGCTAACAGCTACAATCCACTGTGAAGGATGGGAGGTGAAAGTTTTGAGTCTGTGCAGATAGACTCAGAGGGTTATGGTGAGGTACGTCTCTCAAAGGGATTGTCAGTACGTGTGACATTCCCAAGCGACGGTAGAGTTGTCCAAATGGAAGAGGTAGAGAAGAAAGGAGGAAGAAGAAAAGATAAAAGAAAAGCTTAGCTGCTTTCCGAAAGTGTTTTTCCAAAAATCAGTGGCTTCAATAGCCACACCTCTTTCCAGATTATTTAAGGAGTCCTGGAACCCGACTCAAAGGCGGAATGAACACTCCCATAGGCAATGTCGGCGATGAAGGTAAGAGTAATGAGGTACGAAGGTATGAAGGGGAGTCTTTCAATATGTGATAACTTAAACTTGAATCCTACTTTCTCAGTGTCATATAAGATGACGAACACGGTAAGAAGTGCACTGAGAGGGTTTTCAGACAAGTATGTGGGTAGAGAAATGAGATTGAAAGACTAAAGAATACAACAATATTCTAACTACTTAAATACTCGTAAACATGAGACTACTGTTCGTTTTTCATAATGCAAAACATCCTACAACCATGCTTTAAGCAACCTGTTCCCATGCCTTCTTTACTAAGTGCCTTCAGGTTTCCATGCCTGTTTCCTGTTTCACTACAATGCGCTAGTTGTCTGTTCGCCATGTGTTATCGTGTCCTAATGCCTTGAGGCTTTAATTTCCACACCTCATGTTGTCCTATGACCTTTGTGCTGGATCAAGCATGTCATGCTTCTATTCCTTATCTTATCATCACATGTCCTTCCGATAATTGATCCTTTCAAGTCAGTCTAAGTCCTCGTTATCTTGACATACGTCATTTGTTGCTGCTTTATGAACTAAGTCCAACAATGTTGGCTGTTTTGCTGATGTTTGAATGATGACAGAAACCTCAGGTTCTGACAATTAGTCCTTTAATCCGAATTATAGGGTTATTTTTGTAGGGACCCTATCATCGTTTTCAACGTTATACTTCTGCGACAGAGATGAAAATATCGGCATCGCTAGAAATTGATCATTTTTCAACTCTGTGATTGGGGCTGGTAAGACTATGGGCCACATATATCTCATATCCCCTCAAACTAAATTGGTAAAACTGTGCTAAAAGCACTCTGTTCGATATCCTGGAGAACACCGGGACTCAAAACCAGTCCAAAAGAATTTCTGAAACTGATTTCACAAGATTTTTCAACTCCATGTCACAGATAGTACGGCCGGTTGCGAGCCCTAGATATGGGGCATCGAGGAGACATTATAAGCAAAGCTCAATGGGCAGTGTAATGACAAATGACTTGATCATCCTCTGAGCCAGCGCTGGTCAGAGACAAGAATAGATAGAGGCCCTGAATTACTGCAATCACTGTGTTTCCACTTGGTCTATTTGGAGTCAGAGGAGGTGTGAATATGTCATGAACAGGTGTGAACAGCCACCTGTTCTCATGTATTCCAACATCAAACATGTGACATGTTTGAGGGTCGCATAGTTGAGTACACATCTCAAACAGCTCTTGAACAGGTGGGTGAACAGATGTATGATAAAAGTATACATGAGCTCCCAAGGCTTCAATTTTAACCCTGGAGAGTCTGTTCAAAGCCTAAAGCAGGTTTCAGACCTCGAGTTACCTGACCGCTGAAAATCTGGGTGATTTTAAGCTGAAATCACATGTGACAGTGATGTGACCTGGTCTAATTTGTTTGCAGGCCATGAACAGGTCTGGCTGAAATGCAGTGAATCTGTGTCAAGCTGTGCAAGAAAATTTGTTGGACCCACAAAGGTCTTGAGTTGATTGATTGAGAGCCCTTCATGTTGGAATGCTGTCATAAAATGGATATTCATACCAGCTCAAAGACTGACTATCTCTCCACTAAATCGCCTGCTTGAAAGAACATTAGGAGGAACCAAGAAGTAGAGGCCGTGATTGATGTCGATGCTCAGTGATGTATGTGGCCAGAATTAATGTTGTGCATTGTTGGCAGTCCAACATGAAGTGCCGAGAATCAATGTATTTGGAGGTATATTGTCAGTACCAATCCCTGAAGGTGCGGCTTCTTGTACTTTCAGATTCCAGAAACAGTGGCTTGATGGTTGTTGGTGGCAGTTTAGACCAACTTCCACTTCCAGTCAAGGCCTAGACGCTCAGCTTCTCGGCATTCATGTGCTCAACGAGCTCTTCTTGATCACATCTGCATTCAATGCAGCAGCCATTTCTTTCTTCCTCGAGTCATAGCTTAGACTTTGCTTCCCCAAATTTGCAACATAAAGGTCAGGGATTTCAGCGGATCCTCTGGCTCTTCACCTATAGCATGTGACAATGCAGGTTCCATTGATCATACTTGAATTGATAAGATGATTGCGATGTTCAGGGACATTTCTAATAGACATCTGCTGCTGGTCAATGCGGTGCCTGCAAATTGACAAATGACAGGAAATGGTGCAATACCACTATGGTATTTTCTTGTCATTCCACACTCAATTCTACCATTGATTTTGCTATGGGCCCAGCAGCGAGCGACAAGAGGGGTGCATGGGGGTGAATTTTGGAACAAAGGCTGTGGGAAATGATTGGGGAATGCGTCAATAGTTCTTGTGATACACTCCAAATGGAGTGCATCGATTGATGCCCTGGTGAGAGCGATGGTCCAACAGTTGGTTATCTTGTGCTGGTGCTATTGTCCTAGCAAAAAAAAACAGTCAAGATAAGAACCTTCAATTGTTGAGTCTCAGTTTTTCCTCACCTTGACACCTGTGTTGTCTTTCCCCAAGTGAGCTGCTCCTATCATCCTGTTCAGTTCATCGCTGCCAACTGACTCTTGTCTTTCCTCAGTCCTCATTACTCGAGCTGTCCTGTTTTCATTTGCCTGACCCCTCGCCCCTCGCCCCTCACCCTCTTTACCTCTTTTTCAATTCAACTCACATACATCATGGTATACTTACTTGTGGTATTTAGCCCTCCTGCTCATCTCAATACCTTGCCTGTGAGGAAACTGTCTTGATTGACGTTGACCTTGGAGTTTTCCACTATTCACTGTGTTTCACAGGGACATAGACCAACTCGGGTCTAGCTCTGTTTAGGCGCTTGGACCAACCCGGTATAGGTCATCCATTGAATACACAGACCTAGACCAACTGCCTAAACAAACTTAGACAGACATAGACAAACTTAGACAAACCTAGACAAAGAGTTGGTGTAGGTCACAGGTTGGTCTAGGCACCTGCGAAACACAGTGATTTCTGGCATTAACTATAGAGGAGGTGACGCCAACTCCCTTGTCCTGTTTGATCCTATAGCCTTCACTGCGTTTCACAGGGACATAGACTAACCCAGGTCTAGCTCTGTTTGGCTCTGTCTAGTTCTGTTTAGGCACCTAGACCAACCCAGTCCGGGTTGGTTGAGCTAGGTAAAGCTCGAGAAGTGCATCATATTGGGCGTGGCCTTGAGATAATTGGTGCAACAAGATTTGGAACCATCATTCACTCGCTACGTTCACTGAAGAGATGCATTCCTGTGCTCACTCAAATGATCATTTGGGGCAGAGTCAACAGTTCCTTCGTGTGTTGATACCATTTCCAGGCTCTCTATTGGCTCTCTTCTCTAATCGGTGCTTTCCAGGACTTCCCTGATTGTTTTCAACCACAAGAAGCACCAAGCCAAGCCACCTTCAGCTTCCAGCTCACTCTGAATCAATTGATTGCTATAGGACTGCCTGCTGCCAAAGCCCTTGCCTGCTTGGAAGCCAATGAGACCACTCTTGCCGATGTGTATCTCTTTTGGCATGTTTTCATTGCTCAAATGGTCAACATTCTTCAAGAAAAATGCTATCAGTTCCCTCCAGGAGTCATCAAATGGATTTATGCAATCATTGAGCACTGCTATGCTCAAATCTTTGACTGGGGTAACTTATCAACTTATGCATATATGTCAGCAGCATTCTTGAACCCAGGTATGTCTGTTGCATCGTTCAATGATGTTTCCCAAGTTGACTTTATCTCCAGGTCTCATGCGCTGTGATCTCTTTCTTCCTGAGAGAGATAGAGGATCACACGATTGAATGCAACTCACGAGTATCGACAGATGAACTCGTGGGAAAACTCGTAAGTTTAAACATTCACGAGTGCAAATTTAGACTGAGTCCTGACTCATACGAGTGGGAGTTTAGCTTTTGGGAAAACCCCAGGTCACGAATTACTTGTATGAATACTTGTACGAATATTTGAAGAAATACTTGCCCGAGTAGTCACAGAAATGTCACACAGGTTATATGAATATCGACGAAGTCTACATTGCAATTACAAGTACAAGAAATGCGAAACTAATCAGAACCTTCACCCTGAGTCCACACAGGCGTCATTGGGTCAGCACGACGGGCTTTACCACCATTGTTGGGGCGCTTGCGCTTGTCACTGAAAGATTTAACACAAGCCGATTCGTCAATGAGCCCAGGAACTTTTGACCAGGAGGAGATCAAAGTCCCGGAATGAACCGACTCATCTGAGAGTGCATACCGGTGCTTGGAGACCATAAGTCCACTGCGACTGAAGCCATGTTCAGTGTCGCATGAAGTCACTGCAAGAGATACTGATTAACAAGTTCAATACAAGACAAAGTCGGACTTACCAGGACAAGACAACAAATCCATTGCCATGCGAGCTAATGGAGATTCATCACCATAATTGTTATACCACCATTGGATCGGGTCTGCGACATTGTCTGTGGTGATAGGGCCAACATTGAGATAATTAGTGAGCGCGTCGCCAACAACAACTGGTGCAGCATTCAGCGAGGCGAATATATCATCCTAGGATAGAGTTAATCTTTAGCCTAAAAAATCAGGACAGCAACTTACTTCATCATCGATATCCATGGGTGTAGCCTCTGTCATCGCAACTGGAGCAGCAGGCTTATAATGGGTCTCCCAATGTTCACGGACAACCTCGAGTGCAGCGTCGACCCACTCTGAAGGCCATTCGATGTGGTCAGTGAAGTAAGAAGTCTTCCAGCGGGGATGCATGACTGGAAAAGAAGCTTAGCGCAAGAAAGCAAAGAATCAGAACGACGTACTCATGGAAGCGCGATAGATGATGGAGGCGTCAGTCTTGCCATAGTATTTGTCCAGCAGCATAAAGGCGCCAGATGCAGCATGACGGACAATGAGGTCAATGCTCGAATTGGTAACCTTGGCCTTTAACTGGTCTTCCATGATATCAAAGAGTGGCAGAACCTCATAAATGAGGGGCCGGTTGGTATGTTCGAATCGATTGGTTGCTGCAAGAAATATCTGTTGCAAGGTTTGATCATTGAGCGACAGAGTAACGACAACTTACTTTCAGAACAGACTGCAAATCTCTCAAGAGCGTCCAATCTCTCGGCGTCAAAGCAAGCTTCCTCAAGCTCTGCTTCGGGTCGCTGTGTGAAATGAGTCTGTCAATAGCGCTTGACATCGCCAGCATCGATTGAATAGTGACGGTGGTAGAATTCCAGTGCGTTGAGACGTTGCGCTTGACAGTACGGTATTTGATGCCGAGTTTCTCGCAGTGGAGTGCCAAATCGGTTCGGAGCGAAGGCGAGTTGAAGATGCGACTGCTGAGCTTGAGTAACTGAGATAGACATCAATGAACGAATAGAACAACAAACAAAACAAACAAACCTTGCGATAGACAGCATGAGCGATGCGCTTTTCAGCAGCAGACAAACAAGGCAAAAAGATATCACACTCCCGAAGCAATTCCTCGGCAGCAGCCTCAACAGAAGAGAGGATTGCTTCGTCTTCCGCATTGCGAATCTCATCCTCCTCATCCTCTTTCTCTTCCTCTTCTTCTTTGCCAGGCTCGCAAGTAGCATCATCCTCCTGATCATCCTCAGCTGGGTCAATGACATCCTCTTCATCTCCAACATCCGGTTCGTCGTCTTCGTTTACGACACGAGCATTGGCACCTTTTCTCTTCTTAACCTTGAGTGGTTTGAAGACGTACATGATCACCTGGACACTGTTAATAAAAAGGATAAAAAGTAATGAAGACACGAACATTGACGATGAGGTTTAGCATATGGGCAGTACAGCGAACACGGGTATGAGTACCCCCTGGAGCCTTGACCATGTCGTCGTTGAGCTGATCGATCATGGTGTCGTTGTTTGAAGCATTGTCACAGATAAGTCCAAGGACCTAAATCTTGTCAGTGGCGCCACGTCAAGCAAATCATCATGACATACCCTCTTCTCGATCCCGAAGTCTTTCATGCATTCAAAAAGTTCGCTCGTGAGATATGTACCCCAGTGTGGCTTCGTGAGCCTATAAGAAAATTAGATGACTGCTGAGAAAAATAAGACAGCAAAACGTACTTCAAAAAGTCAAGGATAAAGCACTCCATCTTTCCTTTACTGGTATAATGCACGACAACACCGAGGAAAGAGATGATGTTGGCTGAGGTCCAACCATCAAACGAAAGGTGGACACAGCTGGGAATATCCTGAGGACAATGAGGAAAATGATACGACAAAGATGAAATAACTCACTGCAAGGTATTGCTTGACTCGAGGGCGAGAAAGCTTCATGACCTTGTGGACGTCGTGAGATAGAGTGTCGGCCGAGATGGTGTCCACAGTGCCATTCAGGATCTTGAACATCCTGAGCAGGGGAGCATCTTCGATAATCTTGAATGGTCAGAAGCAGCTCGACACCCAAAGGACACTCTCGAAACGAAACACGCCTTTGTCGTAGGCGCCAGCTGCTTGATAACCAACAATGGAATTTTGGTTCGAGGGCTTTAGGGTCGGGTCGCAAGCGTGGGTGTGGACAAGGAGGTTGCTGGTGGTGGTGTCGTAGCGAGCTCGGACAACTGATTGACTGGGTTTTCTGTAAAGATATTGAGAAAAGAAAAAAATGCAGGTGACAAAATGCTTACAATTTACAGAAGAATTTGTATTTGACTGGTGCGACACCGGTAGCTGGGATTATCTCGGTTTTGTCGAGGTCAAAATGTTGGTAGACGATGCTGGGTTGCTTTTTGGTGAGGTCTTTTTCGTCAGGCTCGTAACCCTTTTGATGATGGTCTATAGGAAAATGAGAAGAGCGATGAAGAAAGATAAGTAAGCTTACTGAATATGAGAGCGTCCATCGTCAGCTCTGGATGCTCAGCAATGAGTTTAGCCATCAATTCGGCATCTTTCTCCAAGGGTGTTTGATGTCGAGCTTTCTTCGGTGGTGGAGCCTTGGTAGCAGGGGAGCTGGCACGAGAGCTTGTTGCGACAGGCAAACGATTGCGGCGGCGAGAACCAGACATGGTTGGTTTCGAGCTGGGGAATTAAACAATGTCAACAAAGAAAATATTGTTTGCGCCTTTTATACGCACTTTTTTAAAGTCCGGCGCCCATTGTCCAGGAAAAACCAATGATCAACAAGGCGCATGCATCGGTCCAAGCGCTGTGGGAAGCCCTTTTGGTGACGGGTGAGCTGGGCAGACGAATCAGCCAATATTATCAGCTCAAGAACAATAATACCTTTACAAAGAAGATATCGACATGTTGGCTGTAAAGAATCATGCTGGAGAGGACAATGTGAGCCTTGGATAAAAAGAGAAAATGATAGAGACGTCTTGGCCGTATGTCCCTTCCAGCCAGTCATAACTGGAATATTGCATCCACAAAAAAACCAACGGCAACGAAAACAGAGAAACCAACGGTCTCTTTCAATACGACAAGCTCACCAACGGTGAACCTGCGATTCTCCAATTCAGCCTGGTGTTGCGAATTTCCTGTTAGAAATGTGTCATTTGTGGATTAGAAAATAGTGAAAAGGTTTGTACATTACCTGGGCAGCTGTTGAGCTGCTCGAGGCAGTCGCTGGGACGATGGTGGTGGGAGGAGCAAAGATGGAAATTTGGGGGACGCGTCAGCAGGTCACGCAACTTCCTTCTTGGTAATCCGAGTCCTGTTCCGAGGCTTTGTCGTGAACCACCACAACAACGACATCCATTGCGGACTCTGAGCGTCAAGCCATCGCTTGACGTTGGATATATAAAAGCCGAGGTACATTTTCCTGATGGTTTTCCTGCTGGCCACCTACTAATGTAAATTTTATCAGACCCACCTGCTTTGACGACAACGACAACGACCTTGGACAGCCCCAGCGACCAATCCGACTTCTGGAGATTCCAAGAGGCTTCACTGTTGGTGAGCTTGTCGTATTGAAAGAGACTGTTGGTCTCTTTCTCAGACGTTGACCGTTGGTCATCTGTTTTGCTGGTTGTGTTTTGCTGGTCTTCTTTCAGAGTCGAGAGAGACGCAAGATCTGGGACGGGGCATAATGCATTTTTCCGCTCAGGAGATTCTTCGCGACCCCAAGAAGATTTTGCATGGTGCTGCACCTTGTACGTTGTTCTTGTCTATAAGCATTTTAATTGTAGCTGACCCTTTATAGATTTGCCTATAGACGCCTTTTCTGGGGCTTTTGGAGCAGTCATAAACGACGGAGAGCATGTCGTGACGACTCCCAATGCCAGAGAAATTTATGAACCACAGTTGGGCAAACGAGAGATCCGTATGCGAGCCGATGGTCGTTTTGCTGAAGATGACTACATCGTTTGGCCTCAACCATTCTTCAAGGATTTTGCCTACCTTTCAGCCATTCCACGACGTCCTTGGAACCCAAACGATCCCTTACACCTTATGTGGCATACGCCATCTCTCCACGATTTCCTTCGCGACTTCTCACAGACCGGAATTGGGCTGGGTCATTTCCGACCAAGTTATCTAGGCGGCTACAGACCATTTCTCGACGAGCTTCATAAACGCTACGAGAGCTATATCTCCTCTCATCGGGAATCACCAAACAAGGTTGCCATGTCCTTGTTTTTCTCGTTGAACCAGTCTATCGAACGACTCGAATCCCTTCCTATGACCTTCCAAAAGTGTCTAATTCAGCTCATGCAATTTCAGCGCACATACCTGGAGCTTGTTGCTGTCCTGGATTGGGTTGAACAATATCAACCAATGCTGCAAGGAATCTTACCGATTCCGAGCAATCTCAAAGTTGCTGAAACCATCGGCACTTTTGTCTTTGACGATCAAATTGCGCAAGGTTTCTTTCGTGTTGGTTTACCTTTTTGGCGTGTCCACTCGGTATCCAAGCTTGCTCATCTTCAAATCGATGCGCTGCACGATGTCCTCTATCCATCTTCTGTGCCTGCCACCTTTGTCAACCAGGAGGATGCCAAACCTCCTTTCCCGGTCATTTTCGCTGGTAGTGCCACAGATCCAGCAAAGAATCAAGCTGTTCAACGATATCTCAGCACTGCTCTCCAGGATAAAGATCCATTCTCAGAGTGGAGAAATTACAGACGTTTACCAGGTCCACCTGAGCAAACCGCATCTCTCCCTTTGACATCTTCAACGTCTCTGGTCGCTACTTCGTCTCGTCGTCGAGGCCAGAACCAACAGGCCAAGCCCAGTCATTGCCCATGTAAGCTCATTAATATTTTCTATATATTTCCATTATTAATGTTAATTCAGATCCCAAGTCTTCTGGCACCTCGAGACAGAAACAAGTCATTTCTCAGCCACAGTGTGATCCATTTGCTGAACCAGTCGATCCTTGCATGCCACCGACCTCGAAAATCTGGATCTCAGCAGTCGAGCAAATCGACAAAACTCGGTCAGCGCCAGAACAGTCCGGTATTGGTCACATCTTTCCCCATCCTGCGATACTGTTGGGCGTCCAGAGTCCCGAGAAGCGTCAGAATTTTATACGAAACTGGCTTCTCTTTCGACAACCTTTCATTGCTCGTGTGGTGTCAAATCAATATATGACTTTGAACAGCGAGATGTGGCGACAGATCCTTGGGCTTAGACATGGTCCATCCGCTGAGCTCGAGCAAGGAAAGCAGCGTGATGCTCGGGATCTGGTGAAGGCTTGCTTTGGTGAGGCCGGAATCGACTTTGATTTCTTGGCGACCGAGCACAGTTTCACTTGGCGAGGGCAGGCCAATTTTTTGGTGGATTTGGCTAGCAATGAGATCGTGAAGGAGATTCTCTGGGAGTTGTTTGAAATGGGTTTTTGCCAGGAGCTTCTTGTGCTGGATCGTCGAGCGCGCGTTAATCCCTCGACTTCGGCCATGAATATCAGTGCCATTCGCCAATGCTTTCCTGTGTCTGGATCCACCCCTCTGCTCTCCGTCTCTTTCGAAAATGGCCGTCAAGGTCTAGCAGCAGATGCACGTCGAGACCGTGCTATATATATGATTGCGCTTCTACGAGTGATGCTGGAATGGACTGGCGGCGAACGGGCTCTATTGGAATACGCTGATACCGTCGAAGGAGACAAAATGACGAGCGAAGCAGAAGAGGCCATCGTGGTCTTCTACGTTCAGTCATTTTTTGACCATTTTGGCAGGCCGCCGACCATCCCTCATCGTCTTGATGCACTTCGACTGGTCCCTTGATCAAATCAACCATCGTATTACAAACACTGGCCTGCTCGCTTTCTTATTGTTCCCTGTTTTAGGTAGGGCGGACCTCTGGCCGCCATAATGCATTTTTTTTCTTTTGCCGATCAAAATGGCGAGAACAATGGACCGTTTCGTTGATTTTTTCTGTTGATTGGTTGCTTCTGTTGTCTTTTTGTTGATTTTTTCTTCAGTGGGTGTGACGAGAACAATGGACTTTGCTCGTTGATCGATTTTGTTGATTTAAATCGTGACCAGGACCTAGGACGACTATAAAAGCAGCCTTTTCAACACCATCTGTCCAGATTTCCCTCGAATCACCCTTTCTACGATCTGTTCAACTCATCAACTCAACTTTTACCATGGTGCGCTTGATTATTGCTATTTCTTCATTTCTCATTACTCTATAGAGCTTTAAACGTGGTCTTATCACTCGATGGGCAACAGCCGTTGTCCATTGGCGACTTCGCTGCTTCAGCGAGTTGCCTTTCAATGGTGTAGATGACATTGCCGCTGAACATATCCCACCCAATGACGCTTCAATTGCTTGGACTTTCTCGGACCATGCAGTTGACGTCCAACGATTCCGAGCCCGCTTCAACCCCCAATGGCTGCGAGCTCGTCTTGACCAGGTATTTTTTATTTTATTTCTTTTCTTGCCTTTTGATTTACCAGTCTATCAGGGCGATGGGTTGCCGTCTCTAGCTGATCTGTCAGATTCCGATGAAGGGCCTTGCGACTCTGACAGCGACGACAGCAGCGACGACGGCATGCCACCTCTCATTGATCTGTCTGACTCGGACTCTGGGTATGAGTCCAACTAATATTTTTTTGATTACATTCACAAATACTTATGAATACTTGTACGATTATTTGCGGTTATTCACAAGTCTCTGATACTCACGAATGTACTCGCGACTCACGGGTTTCATACTTACGAGTGTAAATATTGTAGTGTACGAATATTGTACGAGTACGAATGTGACTTTTTAGACCATGAAACTCACGAGTGACGAGTGCAAGTGACTCGCGAGTGCCAATCGTGCGATGCTCTATCACATGATGGGAAAATCAGTTCAAGACCCAAAAATCAACCGAAAATGGGGACAGACAAGGAAGAGGCAGGGAAAGCAAAAGCCTTAAAAAGCGAAAATAAAAAGTAAGAATTTACTTGCACAGGAGCATAATAAGCACAGGACTTACACAGAAACAGGCAGAAGCAAAAAATCTTTGCCGCAGAGACTTTTTCTTCTGAGAAAGCAGTAGACAGCCTATACAGAAAGAATCCATTGAATACTGAATTGACTTCAAAAAAGAAGACGGTTGACCTTGGAAAAGGCAGCAGTGATTGACGCTGAGCCGCCAGCTAAGCAGGGGGAGGAATGCGGACAGGCGCACAAAATTCAGACAGCGTGAGATTCTATTGTACAGGGAACCAAGACAACGGACCATCAGTGGAGTTTCAACTTTCGCGCTCCGCGGAGGCGCGCAAAATTCAGACAGCGTGGGATTCTATTGTACAGAGAACCAAGACAACGGTCCATCAGTGGAGTTTCAACTAATTTCGCGCTCCGCGGGTGATCACGCGACCTTTTTTCTTCCTCCCGTTCCTTATTGATTGATCGTTACCGAAATAGCTGTAACGCCTAATCATGGTTACGCTTATCAACCTGGGAGCCCTCAATTCTCACGGGAATTCAGGCTCCGCAAAATGCCGTGCTGGTACCGATGGCCGAAATCCAGTAAAGTAGAAAGGAAAACCCAAGAAGCCTGTGTATAGACTCATAGAGACCTCTTCCACTTGGCACAACATGCCCCGAGATGCATATGAGAGTGCTATTAGTGCACCGTCTCTGGAGTGTCCAATTGTCGCATCAAAAGTCAGAAACATATGCTATTTCCGCCGAATATCGGCTCTCCCTCGGAGCTTGAAATTCCGCGAGAATTGGGGGCTCGCGGTGTGACAACTGTAAGGAGGATCAGGCTAATTGACCTACAGCGGCAGCCTCGTCTAATCACATGGATGTACGTATATAAGCCGAAGTCTAACCCTAGTCTCGTCCCATCCGTTCGGGCGATACATGCCGCATGCCACGCGAGCGAAGAAAAAAGATGACGGAAATAGCTATCACCCGGGGAACAAGACCAGGCATTTGCATCAGTAGCAGGATAAATACTTGATTTGGGTTCCCAGTTTCACGCTAGTAACCACTAATAGATTATATTGTGCTGTGCGTAGCCAATTACACTCACTTGATTCCAGCTCCCCGAAAGACCCGCAGTCCTCAGACTTGCAACCCTTTACGATAGTCAGATGTTTCACGGGCGCAGTGGCTGATTCTCAGCTCATTATAAAGCGCGAGACTTGGAGCAAGGTACACCCCAACCATGATGAACAAAAGTCTGTTGACAATTCTCCTCAGTGTTGGGATCGCTTGTGCGATTCAACCGACCACGTTTTCGCTCAGTTCGAGGAAGAGGGACGACAGCGGCCTTCTGTCCCGCAAGAAAAATGTACAGCCCTTCCGGAGACGTGATCTAGCCCCTGCGAGCATTCCGCTGCTCGACGATTTCCGCGGTACAGATCTTGAGTACGTGGTCTGCATTATATCTATCCTTCCTTCCATGCTGATGCCAAGCAGGTGGTTTGGATCCATCCAAGGCGAGTTACCTCGGAGGTCATCGCGATGGTCTACGGCTGACATGCTTTCCTTCCCTGCTTCCTTCCGCTGACAGTTGGTACGCCGCCTCAAAATTTCACGGTTGTATTCGATACCGGATCACCGGACTTGGAAATCCCAGGTAAAGTGTCATCGGGGACAGTCCACGATCGCGAGCTGAATTTGTCATCAGGGAAGAACTGCACGGACGCCTGCGCCAACCAGAACCTCTTTGACTTCGACCAGAGTTCAACATTCCTTGTTACGGATGATGGCAACGGCACGTTCATCGAGTTCGCTACTGGGGGAGATGCTACGCCTTTTGTAAGTCGTTTCATACCATCTGTCACGACTATTCTTAGATGAGTCAATAGGGTATCGAGGAATGGTCAATGACTCTGGTCCAGGTGGCAGATACTATCTCTGTCGCAGGTTTGTCAGTCCCAAACGTGACTTTCTTTTTGATATCAAAGTATGTCCCATGTATTTTTGTGGGCGCTTATTCTGACGCGTTTCATAGTCAATCACAGTATGCAGAATTATCCATCAAATGTTCGTTTCATTGACATTCATACAGGCCATTTTCTGCCGATCCGTACGACGGTATTCTTGGACTCTTTTCTAGCCCTGGCTCCTTCTTCCAAGGTTTGATTGACCAAGGATTGCCAGGTCAGTCCAATTTGGTTACTCTTATGTTCGCATTTAACATGGAAACAGCGCTCGTCAGCTTTTATATCACACCAAATGCAACTGGTGACGCCGAGTTGACACTGGGCGGCATTGACTCATCAAAATTCAACTCGACCATGATTTTTGCTCCTCTTGTGAACGATGGATCTGGCGCATGGATCTTGAACTCTACCGCAATATCTGTCAATGGTAAAACGAATGATATCCTAGCGGTGACTACGGAAATGATCTTCGACACTGGCACAACCAACGTGTTTTTACCGCAAAACCTGACTGAGGTAAGCTGCACTGTGTCCCATTGCTCTGCATAACATCCCGATTGTTCCATTTCAGGCCATTTACGCTCTCATCTCCCCCGAAATCGTTCCAAATGCAGACGAGCCAGGAGCATACGGTATTCCTTGCGACCAAGTCGACACTCTGCCCGCTGTCATAGACTTTACCTTCAACTCTGTTTCCGGAGACCTCTTCAACCTAACCATCCCGAGTAGCGAGTTGAATTTGGGACCGTTCAAAGGAAACACATCCTTGTGTCAGACCGTTTTCAACTCCTGGGGTAACTTGACCATTCAGCCAGTGATTGGAGGGTCATTGTTCAAGCATTATTATACGACCTGGGATTCGGCGAACTTAACCCTGGGTTTCGCGGCCATCTAATCTGACGCAGAAGCGATAAGTACGTTTGGCCCGAAATATGTCGCCATTTCCTTCCTTTCTTGCCCATAACGTCATACAATTTTCAAGCCATAATTCTGATATTTAGATGAAGTCATGTAACTATCCCTCATTGAATCCATCGGCGACCTTCAGTAGCGTGGACTGTGTGAAGTGAGCTATACGGAAATGGATGGCTCGGCCCCCGAGTCGCATCAATGGGCGGTCTCGCCATGTCGCCGCCGGCCGGTCGCAGCACATGATCTTGGGAAGAACCACCATCAAGTTGATGATCAAGTGCGGAACAATCGTGAGATTCTTCGTGATGGGCGCTCCTTTCTTCCTGGGCGCTCTCAGTTTTTCAAGCGGAATCACGGAAGGGTGGAAGGAAATGAATTCGTGATTCAACAGCTGTTCATTCATGGATAGCCGTTTATTTGGCAGGCGGTGGCGCTGCGGCGCAACGACTTGGCAGAATGAATAATGAAACATATTACGTAGGCAAACGGCGGACAGTCGATTGTCAAACCCTGTCAAACCTGGGTTCTTGGGTTCTTGGCACGCTTGGATAACTGGATGGCATCATCCAAGATCCGAGACATCACCATAGCCCGAGATATCGGATGGTACCGTCTACCAAGGAGTCCCAGAGTTCTCTACCGGGTCCCAAAGTTTTCAACGAGTCCCTGAATCCAAGTCCTCCATTCTGCATTCCTTCAAGTGTCGTTTGCGGTAATGGCGCGCAAGATTAGACTTGACGTTGAAGGCTTTGCCACAGTTGGGATATCGACATTCGAATGCTGGAAGATGCGTCAGTGGATTGCTAGGCAAAGAGAAGATCCGTACAGTTCTCTCCGGTGTGGGCATTTAGATGGACCTTGAGTGTACTGGGATCTTTCATCAATAGGTTCAGACGATGATCATCCCATGCAAAGGAGTACATACCTCTGAAGGGCTTCCAGCATATATGACATGGATGAGCGCCCTTTCGTTTCTGCGTAGCCTCTGGTCTCGAGGAGCTTAAGTCCCATCGCGACTGAAGATCTCGAGAATGCTTTGAATAATGACGCGTCATATTCGATTTTACGTTGAAGCTTCTTCCACAACTTGGATATGGACATTTGAATGCTTTGGGAAACATCAGAAGAAACGACAAGTCACAAGCAAACTACGTACGTGTCTCGCCAGTATGAATCGCCATGTGGGCTTTCAAATTACTTGGATGTCTAAAGGTTGTAGAGCAGACCTTGCAGACTCGAGCAGTATTGTCCTGACTGACCTGCATCGAAGCTCAGCCAAAGGGGAAAGAGAGGATCTTTGACGACGCACAGTTGCTTGATCAAATGTTCTGGTCTGTCGATAGTCCAAACTGCCATGCGAGACCTCTAGGACTGCATCCGGCTGATCATCAAAGTATCCTGAGATTATCTACGACGGTCGCCAAAATGTCAGGAAGGGTGCATACCAGGAAACATTATATGAATGGGTGGGAGTGTCTGGCCAGTCATTTCAATGGACGGTACAAGAACGGGAAAGGAGTAGGGGCGAAATCTTTGATAAAAAGGGGAATGTGCGTCTGCAGAGGTCGACTTATATAACAGATATCAGTGCCAAGGCCAAGGCGCTTGAGTGTTCGATCTCAGTCCTGGATTCTTGGCCTTGGATCAGACGGACGACAAGCTGCTAGAAGCTGCTGCGTATCTCTCTGCTAGAACGGGAAATTGCCAGATGGCGGGTTTCTCTGCATCCCCGAGTCACAGATAGAATTTGACTCTTCTCTGAGCAAAATTGGACATATTCAAGCTCTCCCCCGATTGCGGAACCGGGGATCACGGATCACCGCCCTGGGATCTCGGGAATTACCGCGCGCGGTCCTGAATGCCAGGTCCGACTTCTTTCACTGCCAGCGTCCCTGCTTGACGACACCCGCTCGCAAGGGAATGCATCCAATGGCATGAGAGATGGTCTTCGAACTTGTACTTCAACACCAATAACAGAGCTGACAAAAGAATTGCCTCCATTGGGTCGGATTCTTGGCGCCGCGCCACGCTGTGCGGTCTTGGCAGGTCGGCCCATAAGTTTCGGTAGTTGTAGTAGCTGTTCACCGCTGTTCGGGATTTTACATGATCAATCACTTTATTTCCCTTTCCTTCGACATGATACGCGGGACAGATAAATCAACACTAAACATTTCCTCTATCTCCACAGGTACAAAAATTTTCGCTTGAGGAAAAATCTGCTCCGGTCAGAGAACAATCCGCAGCAGCAGTATTTTCCCTGAGACTTTGATCCCTAGTTACTGAGGAGGATTAAAGGAGCGTAGGATGCACCGAAAGTCATGAGCGCCATTCATTCGTGTCATATTCATTCGACGTGAATTGAGCGCACATTATGTAGAAGTGAATTGACGCTTGGCGCTGTGCTATTGAATGACCAAGGTACCCGAAACAATGGACAGGATCGTGCTGGATTGTGGTGGCGGAATTGGATCCAAGCCTTCTTGGCGATGGTGCAATCCCACCAAGCGACGCTCAGCGGCCAGATGATAGATCGTGGTTTCGCCAAGAAAAGTCCATCAAATGCGAGTGACAGCTGGTCGCTTTCTCCATCCTGTACATGGTTTCATGAATTTCTTCTGGCCGCTGGTACCGGCGCAGCGAGGTCAGAAGAATGATTGTTGTCTGATGGACAGCCCTGGGCTGGCACTATAAAGACTTGAACCGAACTCAGTGTTTCCTCAGTCGTGCTGGTCGCTTCTCCCCCACAATCTCTTGATCTATTGTAACGTTTATTCCTCTTCACTCACCCACCACCTCCAATATCACATTCTATTCAAACATAATGCGTTCTTCTACCACTTTTATGACCATGACCGTCTTGGCTGCCGTCGCCGTCAGTGCGGCCCCGTATCCTGCCGTATGTCTCGTTTTATTGGCAACTGTAAAGAGGACTCATTCCCACCTCAGATCTACGCTCGTGCTCCCGGTGATGGTACCGTCAAGGATCTCACTGCCCAGGAGAACCGTCTCCAGCGCTTGAAGGGCGCGGACAAACGTATCCAGGGCAAAGAAGCTGACCTTCAAAAGCAAATCAACACTGACTTGAAGAACGTACGTTGTTGTTATCGCTTGATTTAGCGAGATCCCCGTTGACGTGATCTACAGGGTGCCAGCGCTGCTAAGATCGGAGCTGAGGAAATCCGTCTCAATAATCTCAAGAACAAGGATGCCCGAATCCAGAAAACGGAGCAGCGAGTCCAGAACAACATCAAGACCGACGTCAAGAAACTCGGTACTCGTGACGTATGCTATTTGACAGTTTTTCTTTATGCATTCTGATTAAACTGCCACAGCTTGACTTTGAGCTTGAGGCTCGCGCTCCCGGCGATGGCACTGTCAAGGATCTCACTGCCCAGGAGAACCGTCTCCAGCGCTTGAAGGGCGCTGACAAACGTATCCAGGGCAAGGAAGCCGATCTTCAAAAGCAAATCAACACCGACTTGAAGAACGTACGTCGTATTCATCCTTTGCTTTAAGATTCTCATGCTAAGATTCTCTCTAGGGTGCCAGCGCTGCCAAGATCGGGGCTGAGGAGATTCGTCTGAATAACCTCAAGAACAAGGATGCCCGAATCCAGAAAACGGAGCAGCGAGTCCAGAACAACATCAAGACTGATGTCAAGAAACTCGGTACTCGCGACGTATGTTTTTCTGGAACTCTCTCTACGTCCTCGCTGATTGGAATGGTAAAGCTTGACTTTGAACTGGAGGCCCGTGCTCCCGGTGATGGCACCGTCAAGGATCTCACTGCCCAGGAGAACCGCCTTCAGCGATTGAAGGGCGCCGACAAACGGATCCAGGGCAAGGAAGCCGGTCTTCAAAAGCAAATCAACGCCGACTTGAAGAACGTGCGTTGTTGTTATCGCTTGATTTAGCGAGATCCACGTTGACGTGATCTACAGGGTGCCAGCGCTGCCAAGATCGGAGCTGAGGAAATCCGTCTCAATAACCTCAAGAACAAGGATGCCCGAATCCAGAAAACAGAGCAGCGAGTCCAGAACAACATCAAGACTGACGTTAAGAAGCTCGGAACTCGTGACGTATGTCGTTTCGCAATTTCCCTTTATACATTCTGATTTTCATTGAAATATTACAGCTCGATTTCGAACTCGAGGCTCGTGCCCCAGGTGATGGCACCGTCAAAGATCTCACTGCTCAGGAGAACCGTCTTCAACGCTTGAAGGGCGCTGACAAACGGATCCAGGGCAAGGAGGCCGGCCTTCAAAAGCAAATCAACACTGACTTGAAGAACGTGAGTCGTATTCGTCGCTTATTATTTTTCGTATGCTTACTGGGTGTCCCAGGGTGCCAGCGCGGCCAAGATTGGAGCTGAGGAAATCCGTCTTAACAACCTGAAGAATAAGGATGCCCGAATCCAGAAAACGGAGCAGCGAGTCCAGAACAACATCAAGACTGATGTCAAGAAACTGGGCACTCGTGATCTGCACTTGGTACGGTCCTTCATCTCGTACCATTTGATTCATCACTGATGAGATTCTCTAGGTTCTCGAAGCAAGAGATCTTTTGGAACTTATTGAAGAGCGTGATCTGTGGGACCACCTCGAGCAATTGGATTAAACATACTAGTACATACCTACTTACATAGATCAACATTGTACCCTCGATTCATTGATTGAATTCATCTTTCACAAACTCAGATCGTCGCATATGAAGCTCGGAGTTGTCCGAATCTAAAGACAGTTCTTATTTTATCGTGATGATTAGATTGGTGAAAACGTCGGCGATCAAAACTTAAAGCAACAGCGCCGAATTGAGATCTCGTGACTGGAATCTTCTTCCCAGCCTCCACCATCTCAACTCTCGATTCGCTAAATATTCCTGCCAAATACTACGAAGTCTTTGCATTGGTGTTCCTCAGCTGCGACTCTTCGAACCTGAAATGCTCAGAAGAGTGAGTGTTTGTGTTGCTCGTGTCCACGAGTTCACGCAAAGTTCACGTTATGGTTGCGTTATATTTGCTGCGGTCTGATGCCATCCCGGACCGCTTGTCCAAGGCTATGGCGGTGCTAGAAAACCCACCGTTGCACCATATTGGATTCGCAAGTCAAAGACTACTGAACCATCACCCTTGTCGCACACCTTTGTTGTATGCAAGCCTTTTCGTCAACTCGGGGGCATCCGGCTGCTTTGTGTGATTCACGTGTGGTATTCCAGGACAACTACTTAATGCGATTCCTCATCTTTTAGAATCTAGCCGTCCTTACTGCAGCGTGTCAGTCCTGAGAAGGTGCTGGTTTCACCGGTGACGGGCAGCTGCGTCAGCTTCACTCCGGGAAGCTCTAGATTTGTTCAGATTTCATGGTCAGTATTGTACGGTTTCTTGACCAGTCCTGGACTCACCCTCGCTAGAGTACTTATTCATTGTTGATCGGACGATTGATGCTTTGATAAGAGCATCACTCTGTTGCATCAGCTGGTGTATTCGCGGAGGCGGCTTGATTTCCCGCCATTAGTCGGCATCGGTACCTGGGTTTGTTTCACATCAGAAGCTTTCCTTTCCTTATTTTTCTCCCCCATCATGCTCCCTGCGCTTTGCGCAATTGTCGTTCTTTTACTTTCCTGCTGCATATATGCTGCAGACGTGACCGTGGATGATGCCTCTTCTCAAATTGTTTACTCACCGGCTAGCAGATGGAATGCTGGCCCTTGTAATGGATG
Source organism: Mycena floridula (assembly GCA_029320655.1). Taxonomy (NCBI): domain Eukaryota; kingdom Fungi; phylum Basidiomycota; class Agaricomycetes; order Agaricales; family Mycenaceae; genus Mycena; species Mycena floridula. Next base: position 1,852,675 of record JARIHS010000011.1, read on the forward strand.
CTCTGCGAATGTTGACACGACGCAGGCGTCCGGTGGAACCTGGCATGACTGTAGTTCTGGAAATGATGGCGCAGTTGTGACAGCGACATTCCGGTTTACTGGTGAGTGCCTTGGAATTCCGTTTACTACTTGAATTTATCTGAGGCATCATTATAGGCACTGGCGTCTCGGTCTATGGAATTCTGGCTAATGGAGCCCACAATCCTCCAACGTGGGTCATTTAAATCATTCTTATCTGCCAAGGCCTGAAAGCCGCCATTCAGGACGCTTTCATTCTTCATCGACTCTGTCCAAGTCGGCAATGGATTCAACTGGGTCAGCCCGCCGAATGTTCCTGGCATGGATTACAATCAGCAATTTTTCACGACCAGCGGCTTGACACCTGAAGCTCATACTCTTGTTATTCACAATGGACCAACGTCGGAATCGTTCGTACTGCTCGACTATATAACCTATACGTAAGTTGCAGTATTTTCATCGTGATGGGGAGCGAGCTCATGAATTGCAGTCCTGTTTCCACGACATCGACTGGGAGCACAGGCAGCGGGACTGGGACTGGGACCGGAACTGGAACTGGAGCCGGAACCGGAACTGGGACTGGAACTGGGACTGGGACTGGGACTGGGACTGGGACTGGGACTGGGACTGGAACTGGAACTGGAACTGGAACTGGAACTGGAACTGGGACTGGGACAGGCACAGGCATAGGATCAGGATCAGGATCAGGGTCCGGTACCGGGACGACGGGAACTGGTACTGGAACAGATGGAACAGGTTCTGGCACGAGTGGAACCGGCACTGGGACGGGATCCGAAACGGGAAGCGGAATTGGGGGTGGCACAGGTAACACCACGGGGACCGGGTTAGGAGGAACAGCTGGGTAAAATCTCATTTTTCTCCCTTGTCTTCGTACGTTTAACACCTAGCGTTCAGCTCAGCAACGAAGGCAGGTCAGAGTGGCTCCACAAAAGCGACCGGGACAGGTAGCAATGTTGGCGGACCTCTGATCATGTACGTTCTATTCTGTTGCCGTGAAACGCCCGATTGACTTCGCCTCAGAACCACGACAGAAGTTGGAGCAGCGTCTGTTGTTGGTGCAACGACGACCTCCATAATCCAGTCCAAGTATGTTCGCTTCACTTTCAGGGTGCTCTGCCCAGCCTCAATGTTACTATAGTGGATCTCCAAATCCCTCTGGTTCCAGTTCAACATCCAAAATCGGGATAATCGTCGCCGCGATTCTCGGTGGAATCATCATCGTTGGTTGCGTCGTTTTCTATCGCTTGCGAAAGCGTCGGCAAGACCTTCAGGGAGCCCAGGCACATGTGTCGCTTCCTTTATACAGCGACACTCCTATGTAAGCTTCCTCTCCTTCTCAAATTGAGACGAAAACCTCACATTTACACAGAGGTCAGATAATACCTCAACCACCAGCGTCAGAAGCTCTGACCTCTGAGCCTGGGTCTGCGTCGGGAGTGGGCTATGCGGGCCGGACGTACGACCGCAAAGGTCCTGAGTCTGTGATATCGGACGCGTCATCACCAGCATCAGCGAATGCTGCAGCCTCTTCTGTTTTCTTGCACCCCGAGACGCAATCACCTGTAGTATCGCCATCAACGTTTGTCAGAGGTTCCCCATCCATCTTGGATTCACATTCTGAAGGTTTGATGGCTGAGAATCAGATGCTTCGTGAGGCCTTGATTCATCGAGCACACATTGACTCATGGTCTGAGCCACCGCCGTATCCTGCGACCTCAAATCATTTACTCCTTTATTCTGAGGCTCATCCTCCAAATCCTGGGACTTGAGTGCCGATATCTGCCTCACCGGTATGAGTGCTGATGGACTCTGTGTTTTATAGATCAAGCGTACTTTAATTATGGACTTTGAAAAATACACGTTTGTATAAGCGCGCGCGCGCGCGCTACGATGGAACCTCGTAAACACAGGAAATACCACAACAGTGCGTCCTGTACAGGTGAACGATCACCGCCAATCTGGTAAGGTTTCTTTTGTGCGCTGAAACCAGTCGTCAACATTCTGGTAGCGTTGATACGAAGATGGGTCGCCTCCAAGCTTTATGCTTTGACGACAGGTAACCGGGGACGGATACAGCCCCTATTTTCCTCAAACGTCGCCATCCGGCCCGCTCGGCAATCACGACCAAAGAGGATCAAATACCATCATTTTTTTTGCCTTCCTCAGAACCGCTGTCTTCACTGGGTCTTTTCCTCCCTGAAGCGTCGAGAACAGCCAGATCCTTCTCGCCTCTGCCCGATGCTCCTTTTAATGACACTTTTTGTTTTTTTTTTTGGTGTTACAAAGTAACACCCAGACAACGCATTGATGCGCCTCCAGGTGTACATTATGTATCAGTATTGAGGAGCAATAGACCTCAGATAAGATGCGGAAAGACCACCCCGGAAGGTAATGCGTTACGCACGCCATCTATAGTAAGACGGCAGTGTGGGACTCGAAAGGCTAGCCATTGTCAAAATCAGACAGGCTGTTGTCATCTGCAAGAACTTCATTGTCTTCTTCTGCAGTGTGTGCAGTCTGCCTTCCTATACCCACTAAAACCTCCGGTCCGCGAATCCAATCCACGGGTAAGAAGCCTTCGTTTTTCAGTGTTCCCCTCCAAGTGTTCAGTACCACAGCCTTTTCAAGGGCCTTGTTCTTGTACTGGAACTTATTGGTGAGTAGTCTATCTTCCGCCAGTCTAGCATTTATAGCTCCTGACCAAAGACTCTCTATATGAGAGACTACAGGGATTGCATCATCATTTACCACAATGTTGCATCGAATGGTCCAAATAAGGTGAGCAGCTTCTGATACTGCTAATCTGAAGAGTCTCGATCTTCCCTCATCAATCTTTCGTCCAGATGCATAGATTCTCACTGAACCACAACCCATTATGGTCCCATATGTGATTCCGGGCCATGGAGTGGGATCCTTGCTATGCAAAAGATCTTGTGTGTTCTTCCAAATGGTTTTTTGTACAGGTGTGCCATCACATTTAGTCAAAATGTGTTCCATTGACTCCTCAGTGTTTGGGCAGTGTTTACACATTTGGCGCTCCTGGCAGCTTGGGATATGTTTCCAATAACCACCTGTTCTCTGCCCTCCATGTACCATTAGGTACATAAAGTTCTGTATTCTTCTAGAAAAGGTTTCCCTTCGGATTGCAAGCCAGATGTCTTTGGATGTTGGGGTGAATCCATTTGGAAGGGTCAAGTCCTGTTTGATTATGATCAAGTTCTTCTTCGTTGTTTTTCTATCCAAGTCCTTGGACCTTGTTTTGAGCTCTGTGATAGCTTTGTTTGCTATGGCCTGTGTTAGGGCTGTTACTTTAACCCCTGGTCGTCTAGTCTCCTCTGGAGTGGACCAGTCAATTTTATCTGTTGTTCGCTTCTGTAAACCTTCACTTGCCAGGTTGTAGGCATTATCTAGATCCTGTGTTTTGGCTGAGTTGTCTTCGACAATGATCTGAGTTTGAGCTGTTCTCCCTCGGAGCCTCGCAGCTATAGCTTGGAGTATAATTCTGTTCTCCATACCTACAAAACCTTTGTCTTCCCAGGTCTCTAGTTTAGATGACAGGCTTTTGGCAGTGGTCTTTGAGTCTGTGTGGATGGAAAGTTTCACATTGGTTGGGGTGATTTGTATTGCTGTCAATATTCCAACTAGGAGGGCATTATGTCTCGTTTGAGGCAGTTGCATAGGAACTCTGATGGCTAGACTTTTGGTTGGGAATCCTTTGATGACCACCCCGCTGCCTGTCCGTGCATTGTCATGTCGTTGGTCAAGACCAATACCAGCTACCCAAATCTCTGTGTCAGAGTGAGTTTCTAGTCTCTGTGGTGCAGGGACTGGTGGCACTTGAAGTGTATTATGATCAGTGTATGAAGTAAAGACCCGGAAGCCCTCTTTCAGTTCTTTTATTGCCATTGGGAGTGCAAGTGTGTAGATATTCTCACTCTCTTGGTCCTCATTGCAAGGGTCCAGTCCATGTGGGCACTCAGTCCTTGGCGCGTTTGGTTGTTCTCTTGGATCCCACTTTCTCAGCAGGGAGCTGAGTTTCTTCTCAGCTAGAACCACACATTGATGTGGGTTAGAGCATCTGTGGACCTCTCGGTCGACTTCACAGTTGTCGCAAAGACACTCAGAATGAGGTACATGGTTTGCATCTGCTAGACGTGATGCTATGTGTGCTGCATCTTTGCTGTATATGACTTTATGGTTTCTCCGCAGGCATTTGGCAGCATCAGAATGATTTTCATGTCGCTTATGTACATCCTCTGCGATGTGGTGCCAGATTGGCATCTGGTCTTTCATTTCCTGAGTGGGTTGGATATCCTTGAACAGGAATCCATATTTCTCTGTTATTCCCACCATGAACCTCAGTAGTTCTGGGAGTGTTGACACATTTGTGTTCCAGCTCTGGAAGAAGGTGTTTATTAGGGCATCACGGTCGGTCTTTGGCTTTTTGATGGCATGGTTTGCAATCAAGGTATCTGCAAGGAGGGCCCATCTTGGACGATCAGGTCCAACATTTAGGTAAGGCTTTATTAGCATTGCACCAATGGCCTCATTTCTGCTCTCCAAGTCCCAAGCTTTCATTCCTCCTTCAGCTTTAGTTGCTGATAGCAGTCGCTTGTTAAGTTTAGATGAACTTCCACCCCAGAATAGATCCTGGTTTAGCTTCTGAATTTCTGATTGGACATGCTTAGGCATTCCACCACCAATCTGGGTTTTGTATTGTGTTTTGCTAGCAATAACAAGCTGTGAGAGAGCCTTTGCACCCTCTAGTGTTGGGTGCATTTGTTTGCATTTCTCTACATCTTTATGCATGGCCTCTAGTGTAGGGGTCCATACCTCACTGTTTTCAGCATGATTGCCAATTCTGGCTCCCAGGTAGCGTATAGTTTCTCCGTCTTGGACAATTTTCCTTCCCTCAGCAATCAGGATATCTTTTTCGTTCATTTTTCTGGTACTTCTAAAGGTCTCTCGAAAAGCCGGAGATCCTTCAGGTACAAACTCTGTCTTCTCAATATTGAACTTTGCGCTAGAAGCGGCACACCAGTTATTCAGGATGTCTTCAAGGTCCTTGTAACGGTCTCTGTGGCTCAGAAATACCATGGTGTCATCTGCATACATGGCGACAACAATGCGATCACCAGTATACTTGATTTTGAGACCTTCTATTTTGGATTTTCTTATCATATTACCAAGCGGCTCAATAGCCAGATTGAATAGGAGACATGACAGTGGGTCTCCCTGTCTGACTCCTCGAAGAATGTTGAAATATTCACTCAGTTCTCCATTGACCATGACTGTGGTCCGGGCACTGGCATACAGTGATCTTACTGTATTTATAAATTGATATGGTAGTCCGAATTTTGCTAAGACATTCCACAGATATCTGTGGGACACTCTATCATATGCTTTTTCTTGGTCCAATGCAACCATAGTGCCATTTTGAAGTTCTTCCTCAGAGTATTCTGTGGCAAGTTTGGCAAGATGGACTTGATCCATGATGCTGCGGCCCTTCATGAAGCCGGCCTGATCAGTGTGGATCAAGTCACCTGCGACTTCTGACAGAGAATCTGTCAGTGCAGTTGTAAATAGTTTGTAATCTGTGTTGAGGACAGTGATAGGTCTGTAATTTGCAACATCATCTGCATCTTTCTTTTTATCAATTGGGCACATCCAGCCATCGGCAAACCCTGAGTCTGCAAGCACACCATTTTTCTCAATGTCATTGAAGATGAATGTCAGGGTCCACAGAACATTAAATTTACTTAGCCCCTTGATATATCTGTCATGAAGTTTCTTCCAGAACTCCATCGGTATGCCATCTATACCGGCAGCTTTGTTATTCTTTGCTCTTTTCAGGGCTACCTCTATCTGGGCATCCTGGACTCGATCTCGTAGCTTATGGGTTACAGTTGGGCTTGCTGCGCTATCAATTTCTCCAAGAACCTTGTTTATGGCATTTGTTTTCTTATCACTGTCTGTTTCTGTATCATCACATTGTGTACTTCGATGATATTCCCCAAACACTTGTGAAATCTCACTGGATTTGACTGCATATTTTGGGGGGTTTGATCCAGGTATCCGGATTCGCTGTATTATATGGCGTGGCTTTGGTTCTTTGACCATATTGACAGTTGTTTTTGAGAGTGAGTCAAGATATATTCGTCTCTTCAGCCTGCTTTTTGCCTTCCGGTTCCTACGTTGGCGGGAGGTAATGATATCAATTTCTAGTTGTATCTCTGCACCACGTTTTGCATTGGTAAGTTCTTCAGTATGTGAGTTTGTGTGTTCTTGTTCAAGTGTTTTTCTTTCCTTTTCAAGCTTCTCCTTCTTGCATCGGTCAGTGCCTATTTTAAGTTTGCACCGGTCTTTTTCTGATTCTAACCATAGGTCTTTGGTGGTTTGCCATGCCTTTTGTGGTACTAGTGTTGTGTTAACTGGATTAATATACCAGGAGTGTAGTTCTTGCTGTAGCATGCAGCCCCTTGCTTCGACTGTCTCCATGAATTTTTTGTCTTCAATGGACTGCAGCTGCATAGAGTAGCGACCTTTCCCTTGAAAAGGTGTACCTTGGGCTAAAACATCAACACTTACAAGTCGGTGGTCTCCAATGCCACCAGCCCAGTCATGAATGTGCCATTGGCGGCATCTTGTTTCTGTCTCTGTCGAGGTATAGATCCTGTCTATTCGTGATTGGCGGGCCTCTCCCTTCTTGTTGAGCCTGCTGTAGGTATATTCCTTAGTTTGGAGGTGAGTATTCCTCCAGCCATCATTCATGTCAAATGCATTCCTGAATTCAATATGGGCTTCTCTTGAACTTTTCTTATCTAGCTTGTGTGGTAGGCGGTCAAGCATGTCTACTGTGATATTCATGTCACCCATGATTTTGGTTGGGGTGGGCAGTTTGAATTTCCGCCATATTGCCATTATTTCTTGATAGAATTCCCCGTTCTGTGGCTTCTCTGTTGGTGCATATATTGCAAGGATAACCTCAAATTCAGCTCCATGCCAGGGATGTATTATGCACAAGGCTCGTCCTGGTATGATTGCATAGGATATTATTCCTTTTGTATTGGTCTGAAGTTTATTGAAAACAACTGCCACTCCTCCCGAGTTTGGATTTTCCCCAGTGGTTGTAAAGATCTCTAGGTCTTTCCCATATATACTCTGTTCTATTTCTCCAACCTGTTTGTTGGTCATCTTAGTTTCTAAGACAGCTAGGGCTCCAATTTTGTTCATTATTACTAGGTCTCTGACCTCACGCCACTTATGTTCAGGGTCTTGAATTGATTGGCCTCCTTTGCCATTGATATTTACTGAAGCATAAGTTATTATGCCTGCAGTTCGATACATGATTTTCTGTGCTTTATTTTTCTCTTCTTTCCTTAGTTTTCTAAGTGCTGCAGCCAGTTTTGCACCCTCGGGAAGTTCTTTCACACGGAGCTCAAGGTCATCAATAGTAATGTTCAGGTTTCTGTGGTCCCTGCTAACATTATTTGCATCATTTGTAGAGATGTTGATATCTTGTGTTTGACGTTTTGCCACCTTCCTGGCATGGCTTCGTTCAGACTTCCGCTGTTTTCTTTTTGTTTTGGCAGGAGGGAGGGGTACTGGATTCTGCTCCTTCTTGTCATCTTTATCTGGGACCATGGTAGGGCTTCTGTTATTCAAGAACTTTAGTGTCTCTTGCTTGTTCTTTTTTAGGGCCTGGTTTTGTTTCTTTTTTCTCTTTGCTGTCTCTTTCTGTTCTAGAATTTCAACAGCTTTCTCAGTCAGACGTCTATCTCTTCTAGGTCTAGACATTTGGGAGGGCAATCCTGCTGGGCCGGATGCCTCTTTCATTTCTCCTCGCTCATCCTCACTCAATCCTGCGGAAACCATAGAAGACTCACTAGTGTCCTTCTGGGTGCAATCATTGGGGGGGTCGCGTGTACGCATACAACTCTCCCCTCCTGCTCCCAGGAGGACAGAGCCGTTTTCACGGCGTTCAAGTGGGTCTCCAGTATGGAGACTTTCTTGTGTATTATTCTGCAAGTCTTGAAAGTCTAGAAGTGACTTGCAGCCAGCAAGTGGCGCTTGTTTTCTACTGTCTGCCTGCTGGCGCATGACAGAGGGTTCCTCCCGCACCCCAATGTCACCGTGTCCCCCTGTTTCTGGGAGAGAACGGCCACTGGAGAAATTCTGGGTTAATTCAAGTGTACTATCCATGAGTTGAAATCTTTATCGTGGTTATTCAGTGCACGTGAAGGTATTTAAGTCTCCATCCAGACTGTGTCAGGGTATCTGCACCCAAATAAATGACATGTTGTTCATGACTGTCATATCATAGGGCTATAACATTATTCATTTGTTGCTGGTGTGTCTAGGTGTCTACAACAGTCTAGCCAGTTGCAAGACAAGCCCTGGTATATCTGGACTCCCTATATCAAGAATGATCCACTCGTGTTCCAGATATGGACTATATCAAAGCTTGTTGTCAAAAATTGTTGAAATAGAAAAGTCAGGTCCACCGTTCAGTGACCGTCAAGCAGAAATGTCACTCAAGTCCAAGTACCAATCTAAAACTCAGATGAATCATGATGGTGAGGCAGGATGAGAGCATTGTAGTGCTTCCCGTTGTCAGTACTTATGTAGGCAGCATATATCACAGAGTTCATAGTCTCTGCTTTGCCATATACTGTGCCGATCTGTATGGAGGCAGTGCAATGTGGTGTGTTACGGCCGCAAATGACCCCGAACTAGGCGACAGTCACACATCGGGGTGACTGATGTGACGCATGTTACCATATTTGGATGGGTACATAGCCATTTTTTTTTGGCGTTTTGGCGCTCTCTAGGCTGGATTCTGCATTACATTGCTTGAATTGGGCAACATTTTTTTTTTGGCCGTGTTACATATTACTGTTACCTCTATACAGATTGGCACAGTACACTGCTGATTCTCTGAGCATTTGACCACATATTTGAGACTATTACTTATAGACTTGCATTTTCATGACCAAGGGAAAGCTTCCTCACCTGGGAGAGCTTGACATCCATGGCAGTGTTTAATCCTTTCTTTCATCACTCCAACTCACTCCTTTAAAATACTTGGGTTACAAAGCAGTCAAGCCTTCCCGATTCTTGATAGCTATTTGCTCACTGCCATGACCTATTGTGGATTATCCATTACCAAGACAGACTACCTGTAGAGTACTACAAATATTCATTTGTCCTCTTCAGCAGAGTTCAGGCCTCAGTTATTTGCGGTATATGGCACTGTTTTCTGTGAAAAGTCGGCAAGAAATCAGCCAAGTTGTTCTTCTGGTGATTACATGGAAGCAAACACTAATTTGACTTGGGGCTATGAGTACATGTACTTTGGCTGTCTCGCACCTTGCAACTGAGTTCCCCAAGCTATAGCTATCACAAGAGCACCTGCCAAGAATATTGGAGGTGCCAAGACAACGCCCAAGACCCCGATACAACTCTGGTCCGACCTGTGAGCCCTGGGCTATGTACATACTATACTCTAGATCTCATACTATTGTCTATACTTTAGATCATACCATGACTGTACACCTGGAGACTTAATATCAGCTTCCATTTGTCAGGGTATAAAAGTAGCCAAACTACTTCATGTTTGAAGCGGGGTCTTGAGAGTTCATTGATGTTCGGAGCGCCCAGAAATGATGGGATCAATATCGAGGGCAGAGTTGGAGCGCCCAGGAAGAATGGGACACGTCGCGGCAGGGGCATTGTGCATTGCAGACTTGGGGATTGTTGAGGTAGTGCATTGCACAGAGACTCGGTATGAAATTCTACAGAGTCAGCCTCTTGGAATCATATCTGCATCGAATTTTTCCCAATTTGACGGTGAAGACAGGGAACTAATTACAGCCTGCTGCACGGGACCGGGTATGCACGGACAGAAGGTTTAATGATACAGTAGGAGGTCGGGTCGCTAGTCGCTGGGAAAAAAATCAGGGTAGAGGAGCGGGCACTGTGGGAGAAATTTAAACAGTAGAGCTTTCATTGCAGCTGCATTTCCTGTAATCTGTTGCTAGATCTTGACTTAATCCTTCTTTCATACATGACATCTATATCCCTGGCTAAGAGTCTTTCAAGCAGGGCTGTCCGCTTGTCGTAGTATTGAATACAGGTTATAAGAGAGAATACGTCCCTGAGTGCTCCGTATCGGCAATGTCCCATCATGTTTCAGGATGCTGTGCTCAGAACAATAGAGCGCGATGGTTTCGGTGAACAATAGGGCGTGACGGTACCGCTGAGGGTCTGGCGAAAGGTTGCAGCTTGTGGTTGGAGAGGCACCTGCTGTGTGGGATTGATCTACAGTAGCTTTAGATGCCATCAAGTGACGAAGGTGCATAGAGCACGTCGCTCGTCTATCTCAAAGAGAAATGACACGACTGAGCGGTTCTGTCCCGAAGACAGAATGCTCGGAGGGCTAGCTGAAAGCTTTTGAAGCATCGGGGCTCACATGAGAGCGTCATGGAGGCTCGCAGAAGCAGGTTCTCCCTCGTAAGGGCGAGTTGGCTGCTCTGAACGACTACCACCACCCGATTCCCTGCCACTTTCCGTGGGAAGATTTCGACCACATCGTGGTACGAGATCAAGGGACCCCCCCTTAATGACACTTTTTGCTCCTCGTCTCACGCGGCTTTCCGCTTGGACCTTGTCTGCACAGCAGATCTCGCCTTTTTCTTTCGGTTACAACCTATTTGGTCGCTTTCCGTCAACGGTATCATGTCCCAGAGGAGCAATCTAGCTCGTTGGTCGTGATGATTTATCTTCTCTCCGAGAAGGTCGGCTTGGATCTAGTTTTCTATTGAAGGTTCTCTCAAATATTCTCCTTTTCTGGATTCTGTTAACGCATCTGGTAGAGCAGCCCTCATCAATCTTTTGGCATTGACCGTTCAACCGGATTCCCGATGCTATCGGCGAGACCATTGAGACGACTTTTGCCCTGGTTCCTCTTGGTGTGTCCCGAAATCTTCTTCTATTCTTTTCCATTGACGTCTTTTGGCATTCTAGACCTTCTGAATTTCCTCGCCTTCCACTCACTCCGTATGGCATACCACGTTTTGCCGTTCGCCATTGAATCGTCGTCCACTTAGAACCCGCCAAAAAGGAAGGTGCGATGAGAAGAGAACCGACCAGCTCTTGAACCCTCTCGTGTCCTTCGTTTCGACCAAGACGACAATTCTCTTGTCTAGTCACCATTGGCCATCCTTGTCAAGTCGACGTGTCCGTTCTGAATGCGACCTCTTTCGCTTCCTCGATGTCCCATTCTCTCTGTCCACCGCAGCCTTCGAGCTTATTTCTTGTCCAGTGCACTTGTCAATTGGGGCGTCTCTGCAAAACCAACCGGAAGGAAGAGTCGTCTCCATATTGGACCAAACCTTGACGATTCTCCAACGGTAGAATCGACATTCGGTTGTGGCTTGACTTTGGTGGACAGTTCGAGCAGAGAGGTCCACCATGTATCGACGGAGAGGAAGGCTGAAAAGAGAAAGGCTGCAGCCAGAACCCGGAGCAGACCATTATTCCTTTCGATAACCATATCCTCCTCGTTTCCAGGCGGCGTTTCATCACCATCGACTGTCTTTTCTATTCCAAATCGACATATTCGTTCATCCCGACAACAGGGTCTCTCATGTCCTCCTGCTTTTCGAAAGCATTTCTTTGCGACTTGCGACCCATCTACCCTGCCGACCAAAGATCCAGCGCAGCCTCTTCCAAGCATACCTACATCTTGTTTGGTGTTGAAGGAGGCTCATACTGCTTGACCTTCCGATTCGTCAAGTTCCGCCTCGCAACGAGCTATATCTTGCTTTCACCTGTAGAAGGGCGAACCGAAGGAAGCAAATCAGGATTTCGCTTTCACTTTGGAAACGTTGCCGGCTAGCTTCGGAAAATATGGTTTTGGAGACTCAGTCGAGGCCGGAACTTTTCCTCTTCAGTGGTCATTCAGCTTATCACGGACATCTAGAATATGCATCTCAGTAGTTAATAGACAAGAATCTGTATCGCTCGTTCACGAATTCGACCTTGCCATGGTGTACAGTTGCATTAAGCGCCCGTGACAGATCATGCTGTCACGCATCCTCCCGAACCGCCGTCATGTTGAAAAGGTGCTCTTTGCCACAACCGCCATGCTAAAAATTCAGCGACCGTTTAAGCAGTATTAAATCCATGCAAGAAAGCTACAGAGACCTCTCAAACCTGGTAATCCCGCTCCGAATTCACGAACCAGCTACCAGGACCAGTCTTGGCCACAGCTCGACCTGGCCATAAATGCGACGTCTGTATGGTCGTATTATGGTCTATGACGATGCACAATGGTATTTGTAGTCGCCCAAATCCTCCTTTGTCGCGCGATGGACCACCTTGTCCAGGACGATTCCGGCCCTCTCCCCGGGCGAGGAAACAAAACAGAATAGACGGTAGGACCCTTCCCTTGCATTGCGGCATCTTTTGTCAATGTCCTGCAGTCATATAAACGTCCTGCGTCTCGCTGAATGCGACGACAACGTCCATGGATCGGCCGAAAACGCGCTTTTTGACACCTCTCGCCATTCGACCAGGTCTCCTTGAGGTCTTCTGGCTGTCCATTGCATTCCGTCCAAAAAGATGACCAACAGGATGGTGAAAACGAGTCAGTAACTGCCCAAGCCATTGTCTTTATGGATTTTTGTTGACCACGAATCTCAGGCTGCCTTCATGCAGTGGCATAGGTCATGTCAGCGGTTTGACCACGAGAATGGGTTTCATTCCTTTGATTTCCATTCAAAAAACGATGTACCCGTATCCTTGAACGAGGATAGCGACAGCCAAGCATCCAAAATCTCGAAAAAGGCAACATATGCTCGCTCGCTGCAATTCTACCTTTTTCGACCAGGTCATCTGGGCACCGGCGGCCTAGGCATATTCTGACGACGTGAATCTATACACAGAACACGAAGAAAACCATCTCAAATCTGTTTTTCCTCTTTCGCCTCGAAACCGACGATAACAGTGGTTTTTGGCCTGCTTTTACAGAACCGGGGACTGGCATCCAATGGTAAGCTGGGAATTTGTATCGAGCACCATGAACCATCATTGATATATTGTCTAGCAGATTCCGCTGTCCTTGCGCTGCCATGGTGGCGATATTCGTATGCTTTGGCTTCAGGGGGAGCCGACCAATGTGGCTGTGCAGGATCATTTGAACATGTTTGGTCCGCGCACGCCAGCTCAGTATATTCCCACCACGTGATCTAGCGCGTCGCGGATTAAGCTCGAAATAATTATCAGTGTAATACACTACTTGTCGCTATCAACGATGATTCGAGTCTAAATCCAATATAGCATCAGTGAATTGAGTGTATCCCTGTACTAGTACTAGGCTCCAACTATCAAGTTGTTTCGATGCTTTCCAAGTCTAGTAAGTACATAGTACATAGTACATACCAGCTTGATAATAATGATGGACAGCTTTACCTGGGGAGTTGATCCGCCCCAGTATTTATTTTCATGATATATATGTGCAGTATTGAGGCTGTATAGGCAAACTTGGTGCCGATCCCCTTGCTAACAGACCTCCCTCTCTTACTGTGAGTTATCATCCGCCTTCATTCAGTAATGGTGACACAACCGAGCACATGGAGGAGGCCTGAATGAGAAGAGACTCACAATTCTGTGTCAATGTCCGATTCGGGGTTAATTACCTGGACAGATAGCTGTTCACTAGTCACGCAAGTAGTCTAGTGACATGTCCTGCTATCTGTCAGTCCGATGTCACAGGGCGTGGTATCAGTTTCGAAACAAAGCGTGAAAAACCATTATGGGGATAACTTGGAAGTACAGATAATGTTACAACACTGAATCAATAGCGATGGACATAAATTGGAGCTGCGATATGCTGGGGGAGAGATTGTGGTAGTGCAAGTGGATCAGAGTGGGCAGAGATGATGTGTTGATGAATAGTGAGAAAGGTTTGTTGATAGCAAGAGTGGAGCGTAAATGGATAGAAACAGTAGAGCGTAGACTGGAATAACGATCATGATAGTCGTGAAGATCTCATGAACTTGAAGGTCGTGAAGGTGATAATAGTACATTGAGCAAAGAGAAACCTGGCATGGAAGCTCAGTGGGGGATCGGCGATCCAGAACGACCGCGGCATACCATGGCAGAAGACTTGAAATCATCAATAAGCTCGTGGACTGCGAGGTGGAAGCCACTGGGCAGCCGATGTCGGTGAACTGGGAGCCGGCCAACTCGCAGGGAATGTCGCTGACCTGCTGAGCAAAGCCTGTCGCGGCTTAAAATCGTCACCGGAAGCTGAATATCAAGGATGAGCGAACGGAGACTGGGTATCCAAGGATAAAATGCACCTTTTCTATGGACAGATCTCCGCGGTGGCTGCGCGTGAGCTCCGGAGTGGGTAGTTTGCGACATGGCATCTACGCAGCGAGATATAACGGCCGGTTCTGAAGATGTTCATGATTAGAGAAGCAATAGGATTCGGGAACGACGAACCTGGGATAGAAAACAAAACCTTAGTGCTTTCATTGACTGTCCGCAACGTGTCCCTGAGCCGTCTCGTAGATCCTAGCGAGACAACCTCCAATTCCTCGTCGCAATCTACTGCGGCGTCAAAATCCGAAATGGTAGCCACATTGGTTTAGACTTACCAACAGAGCCATCTAAGGCTTGACACCAAGGAAACGTCTCCGATCGCTGAAAGGGAGCTTCCAATGACGGAAATTGGCTGAAGGTGGCCAAATTGACCTCAAGCGCCTCGAGGAATGGCATCGGCGAGAACAGCAAGCCTGGTGGCACACTGTAACGGCTGTTCATAGATTCGGATTCTTCGGGACGACAGCGGGTGATTGGTAGAGAAACTCTGGGCAGCGGATGGTAGAGAATTCTCGGTGGCGAAGGGGGCGGTAAGGTGAAAAGGAAGAAAAGAAGCACGCGTGGTCATGTGTCGTTTGAAGCAGCGCCGACAAAATCCATCTCCGAGATCGGCCTTGTATTTTGTCCCCATTCGGACGAGTGGTTTTCTGGACGCTTCCTGGCGCTTGTCAGTATAGACGCTGAGACAGGCGCTGAGACAAAGGCTGAGATAGAGCTCTTGTGGACCGTTTAGAGACATACTCAATCCTCTGTCAGGGCGCCGATGAGAGCTGAGCTTGGAACTCTTTGGTTCGGGTTGGATTGTTATGATTATTGTACACAATTTTAGTCTCCCTTAGGCAAACTACATGCGGGACAATCAAGATAGTATCATATCTGGAGTACGAATACTTGAGGGTCATTTCTCCACTCATCCTCAGAAACTGAGGAAGTATGGAAATCCAGAAGCTCGGAGGAACGCGAGCTCGGAAACCTCCAGCTGACTGCTCCCAGGGATAGGCGCCCGATCAAACACGTGTGCTTTGACGCTTGCTCTCACCATACGGTAGCAATTTCTTCATCCTTCGTGGAGGTATCTGACGCATTGAGTAGCTCAATGATGTTGATCTAGATGCTATGGCACGGGCGGCGCTCACCGACCAATCTCTGCTACTGCGGACCCTCGAGGTCATTTTCAGACAGTTTATCATCTGGATTGACGATTTCGAAGATGTTTCCATGGCCTCGGTAGAGCTGATGACTTCCATCATAAGAGCTATTCTAGCTCTAGACACCGTCCTTCCACCGTCCCCTAGCCTGTCTCAACAGAGACGCGCGACGGCCCTGGAGAAGCATGGACAACCTTGTTCATTGCCATTACCCGTATTATCTCGCTGATCGTCAGTCATCCTGACCATTCATTTGTGGATATCCTTTATCCCCTCGTGGTCTCAGTTTTGACACGGACCTTTGCATACACCCCTATCGCGCTTCTGAATCTCACCGATGATCAAATAGGAATTACTGCAGAGCGGGGGGGAAGGAGTATAACAACTCCCTGCTGTCAGGCAAGTCGCGTGAATGGACGCGTTGGACCGTGCGAGTTTCGCTAACGTGACTGGAACTCTCGTCTGAGATCTGAGATCGTCATCAAGTTTCATTTGCTGCCTTCCACGATGAGCATCAGCTCTGGCTGGACCATCACTTTGTTCCTCAAGTTTATGGCTGTTCAATCAGTATCGCAGAAGATTTCGTATGTCATAAAAGGTAATGAGTATCTGTAAGTATGATTAACAGATTCGTCCTATTCTCGTCTGGTCTCATCTTTGTTGGCGGGACATATCTTGCAATGCTCCCACCGTTTCTTCGACCTTTCCTTCCCTCTTCTCCCCATGATCTTATCTCTCATTTCTCATTTCTTTGGACTGTGAGCTGCTTCATCGATGCTGAGGTAGTAGAGACTGATCGAGGCTTCAGCCTTCATGGATCCCCGACCGGGGTGGAAGCGCTCCAACTCACACTGCTGCCCAATCCTGTTGTCCTGGACGCATCTGCTGAGTTCCAGTGGGACGCCATCGACACCGATCCAGATCAGTTTACGATGGAAGTGGCGCTAGACTCGACGTCACAGTTTCCCTTCGCCAATATCGCTCGAGACGGGAAATTGCAAGGTCTTGGAGAAACTCCAGTCCTGAGCATTCTAGGGTGCGTATCCTATTCAACCTCAGGAACTTCCTCATCTTCAGCCTACAGGCCGCACACAATGCAAGCCATCTCCAAGTATTAAAATTCACGAAACTGGCCTTTCACTGATCTACGGTATAGCAGTGGTCAGATCCTGGCTGTGATACACTTTCAGATATCTGAATCGAGTGCAGCAGCTGAGACGACTTCAAAATAGTTAGTCCATGCTCGCTGACTCATGAAATTTTAGCTAATCTGCACCAGGCCTTCAGCATCTTCATTGATTACATCCCATTCCACGTCCGTGATTCCTTTGATGTTAGCAAGCTGATTCTGCAGTGCTCAAAGAAACCATCAGGGATATCACACATGTACAAGGACCAGGGACGTCGAACACAGTGTACGTAGCATAAATTGTCCCGTCATTCCTACTCAACGTCTTTCAGTGAATTTGGCTCAGTATCATCAAATCCACTGCCTGATTCGGTCACAGGGTAAAGCCCTTTGCGTACCGTAGGATGAGGCAGGGCTAACAGCGAGCTATTATAGTAGTGAAAATTCCCGTCCGACTTCGAGGTTAAGATGATTCCTTTCGCACTCCCTGATATCACTGAGAGATTCATCTAGCCAAAGCACTGGTTTTCCGAAAATCACGTAGGCTTCAGTAGTATCAACTTAACGGTGGCTGATGTATTCTTTCCTTTTAGACATGAAGCTACAGCTGTAACAAATTATTTCACGTAAGTTGAATTGGCCGACCGATTTCATGATTCCTGAATTCTCCAGATCTTCAACTACATCGTCACAACCGTCTGTACTGAGCACTGCTTCGTCGATCGTGTCTCCTCACCGTAATACAACTCCGATCATGGCAGGCATTGTGTCCGCAGTCATCCTGATCGTTGCCTTGATCATCGGTGGATTATTCGTTTGGCAGCGACGCCAGAGACTGCGGAACATGATAGCTATTCCGTACGAGACCTCGATGGCCGATACCGCTGGATCTGGGACGCGAATTGTACCCCGAGGTAACCGTCTTCCGTCAAGATCAATCGCATCGACTCACTTCGAGCAGTTTTTGTGACCAGAAAGAAGACAGGGCTCAGAGAAAACTGGCGATCTGGCCCTCAGCTAGCTTCAGAGAAGCAAGCGTCTCCAGAGCCAGTGGTACCTGACGGAGAACCTACTGAAAGACAAAGGTTTTTACAGACCCGAGCCGAAGAGATCAACAGGCAGCTCACAGAGTCTGAAAACGCCCTCACTAATGTGGCTGATCTGCCGCCGGATCTCATGGGGGTACTAATGGCTGAGAATATTCGCCAAAATGCAGAGATCCAGCGGTTACGAGACCTGATCTCTTCCGATTGGGCGCTGGGGCTCACGGATAATCCGCCGCCTTCTTATCCTCACAGTGAGGCGGCATCTGAATAAACCTCGTATACAGAGTATATACCACTCATTCATCAAATCCACTCGTTAAATCATCCTATTATTCAATATTGTACACCAAGCAGACAACGTCGGAAACTGCAAAGGAAATGGTATTCCATTCAATGGCCACAATCTCGACAAGGTATGGACTGGATCAATTGATATGCAGACTGCCAGTCCGGGATCTGAAAAATAGACCTCCGGGAGGTACCCATTGACAGGAAGTAGATATCGACTTATGCTAGTCGTTGATCCGGAAATATACCTGTATGTATATATTGATACATTTAATACCATTATATCAGGTTCTCTGTTGGATTCCTTGCCATTGTCGCGTCAGGTGCGCGAGGAATATCGCCTCAAACTCGTGGGACCTGACATAACGTGACCCGAACTTGATGTCTCGTGAGATTTCTGTCACCGCGATTTGATCATCAATCTTGCTTGCTGCTGTTCCAGCAACTGCGCGTTCGACAGCGCTGCCATGGTAACTTCCAACTTGTTTTCTCCGTCGTTGCTATGAGGACCTTTGGGCCTGTTGTCTCTATGGTTGAATATAATTCGCACCCTTTCTCGAGCTCACCACATTTTGAATTGAGTTGTAGCCAGGCTTTGCAAAAGAGAGCACCACAATTTATATTGATACTTTCTCAAACTGGTCATGGTTTGAACTACAGTAGAGCTATGCTCTGGAAAACGCAGGGTCACAGTTTAAGTATATGGACCCTTTCCCCAGCTGACCATGGTTTGGATTACAGTGTGGCTGAGCGTGGGCTGAGCGCTATGAAAGGCACTTCCACTGTGCATATCGACCTGTTTCCGAGCCATCACAGTTTATATCAAACCTTTCTCGAGCTCACCACAGTTTGAAATGCAGTATGGTTGAGCTCTACAAAAGGCACGTCCACTGTTCATATTTACTATTGACCTGTTTTCGAGTTCACCACAGTCTGAATCACATTGTGGCTGAGCTCTGCGAAAGGTGGCGTCACGGTTTAGATTGATCAAACCTTTCTCGAGCTCATCACAGTTTGGATTGCAGTGTGGCTGATATCTATGGAAGGCAAGCCCACCGCTCATATTGGCGTGCTTTCAAGGCCACAGTGTCAGTTACAGCATAATTGGGCTCTGCAAAAAGTGAGATCACTGTTATTTTGTCCCTTTCTCGAGCTCACAACAGTTTGAACCACAGTATACATAGTTCACCTCTGTGAGGTCACTATTGATTCTAAACAGTGGTGAGACTCATCCTGGTTTGGATTCTATACTGCCCTCTATATCTAAAGGGTAGCTTCTTGGTTACTTTGAAGTGTGCTGACTGTCATCACAGTTTGGATTCTAGACCAGTGGCTCTCCATGAAAATTTAGGTTCGCTCTAGGGCCAACTATGGTTTAGATTTCATCTTGGCCTCTCTTTGCCATGGATACAATGAGTGTTAATTGTGATGTCTGCAGATGCGACCACGGTTCAGATTCCACTCTGCTAATTGATACCGGTGGCAGGCTGCCAATACTGCCAATATTGAAAGACTGCCTCCAGTACAGATCCATGAACTCATACAAAGGAGTGTTGACCGGTGATGAACAGCTCAGCTACCGGGTGGTCCACAAATGAGACGGCGGTGAAGGGCGGGCTGAGGATCTTTTGGATGACAGAGACCAGACGAATGGCAAGAATATTCTTATATATGTGCGCATTCCCTCCCAACATCCCGTACTCTTCTGGATTGGATAGCCTGACGGCCTGAGATTTTAGTCAGGATGTCACTTTCTTGTACAACGTAAATGCGAGCGTGTCACTTTCTCTAACTTACTGTAACATGACTGGAGCTCACCTGAGATGTGTCATCGCTATCTCCACCATCTGTTTTTAGTTGCTCTCGTCCACGATGACCATCAGCTGTAGCTGGACCATCACTTTGTTCCTCAAATTCATGGCTGTTGAATCAGTGTTCCAGAAGATTTTGAGTGTTATAAATCATTACGTTTCATGGCCACCTGATCCAACCCTGACAGGGTCTGATCGCGTCTGACTAAGTCTGATTACTTAGGTGTGACTAGGTACCTAATCCGATCAAACCCGCTCAGGGTTGGACTAGGTGGCGGTGAAACGCCGTGAATGTGATACGTCCAACATTCCATGATTGACAGATTCATGCATCCGATTCTCATCTGGTCCCATCTTTGTTCAAATCATGATGCACCTTGGTTAAT
Organism: Mycena floridula; assembly: GCA_029320655.1. Lineage (NCBI taxonomy): Eukaryota > Fungi > Basidiomycota > Agaricomycetes > Agaricales > Mycenaceae > Mycena > Mycena floridula. Next base: position 1,872,913 of record JARIHS010000011.1, read on the forward strand.
GCACCTGGGCTACACCTAACTTGCACCCAAGTCGCACCTGAAATTTGAGTTACCAGGTGAGTTAATAGATCCAAAATTTGACAGTTGCCATTTCGAGTGAACAATGGTGAAGGGTGTGTGATAGTGAGATGCCGATGACATGCCGTGAGATAACTCTCTTTCTATGTTGTCTCTGATCATATCACATGTGTGAAAACGGTTCCAGAAAGGGCACACATTTTGACACATGCCAGTTGGGTGCAAGCTAGGTGCAGCCTGGGTGCATCGACCTCAGGTGCATCATGATTTTTCCCCAGTGTGACAGTGCCTCCACTGTTTTTCCAACCTTTCCCTCCCTCTTCTCCCCATGATCTTACCTCTCATTTTTCTTGGGTTTGGACTGTGAGCTGCCTCATTGGCGTTCTGGAGTAGTAGAGACTGATCGAGGCTTTAGCATTCATGGATCATCCACAGGGGTGGAAGCCCTCGAGTTCACACTGCTGTCCAATCCTGTTGCCTTTGACACAGCTGCTAAATTTCATTGGGATGCAATTGTCACAGATCCAGATAGTTTTTCAGTGGAAGTTGGACAGGACGGAGTAACATTGGTCCCCTTTTCCGATGTTGTCGCTCGAGGAGGGGCATTGCAAGGTTCCATAGTAACTCCACCCCTGGAAACTCCAGGGTGAGTATTCTGTTCAAACTGAAGAACTTCCTCATTTCCACTCCTTCAGGCCGTACAAATTCCGAGCCAAGAACTCCAAGTATGTAAATTATCGAAAGACTCTGAGCCTTTCTCTCACCTGTCACTTCTATAGTGGCCAGACCTTCGCCGAGATAGACTTCCCCGTTTCCGAGTCGAGCACAGCAGTTGAGACGACTTCAAAGCAGTTGGTCTATGTTCGCTGACTCATGTAGTATCAGCTAACCTACACTAGGTCTTCAACATCTTCATTGATTACATCCCATTCCACGTCCGTGATTCCTTTGATTTGCCAAGCTGATTCTGCAGTGCTCAAAGAAATCATCAGGGATATCACACAAGGATCAGGGACATCGAACACAGCGTACGTAGCAGAAATCGCCCCGTCATTGTCTACGCTGTCTTTTCAACAACTTTTCAGTAAATTTGTCTTAACATCATCAGATCCGCTGCAGGATTCTGTCACAGGGTAAAGCCCCTTGCGAAGATCAGCCAGAGCTAACAGCAAGTTGTTCTAGTGCCGACAACTCCCATCGGACTTTGAGGTTGAGATGATTGTTTTGGACTTCCTGAGCCTTACATTACTGAGAGACTATCTAGCCCAAGCACTGGCTTTCTGGAAATCACGTAGGCTTCAGTAATATCAGCTTAACGGTGGCTGATGTATTCTTTCCTTTTAGACATGAAGCTACAGCTGTAACAAATTCTTTCACGTAAGTTGAATTGACCGACCGATTTCATGATTCTTGAATTCTCCAGATCTTCAACGATATCGTCACAACCGTCTGTACTGAGCACTGCTTCGTCGGTGGTATCCCCTCACCGTAATACAACTCCGATCATAGCAGGCAGTGTGTCCGCAGTCATCCTGATCATTGCTTTGATTATTGGTGGATTATTCATTTCGCGGAGACGCCAGAGACTGCGGAACATCGCAGAGTTTCCGTACGAGACCTCGATGTCCGATATCGCTGGACCTACGCGATTTGTACCCCGAGGTAACCGTCTTCTGTTGAGATCAATCACATTGACTCAAAAGAAGACAGGGCTTAGCGAAAACGGGCTATCTGGTCCTCAGCTGGCTTCAGAAAAGCAGGCGTCTCCAGAGCAAGTGGTACCTGGCGGAGAACCTACGGAAAGACAAAGGTTTTTACAGGCCCGAGCCGAAGAGATCAACAGGCAGCTGACAGAGTCAGAAAACGCCCTGACTAACGTCGCTGATGCGCCGCCAGATCTCATGACGACACTGATGGCTGAGAATATTCGGCAAAATGCAGAGATCCAGCGGTTACGAGACTTGATCTCTTCTGATTGGGCGCTGGGGCTCACGGATAATCCGCCGCCTTATTATCCTTATAGTGAGGCAGCAACTGAATAAACCTCGTATACAGAGTATATACCTATACCATTCACTCATCAAATCCACTCGTTAAATTGTCCTATTATTCAATATTGTACACTAAGCAGACAACGTCGGAAACCGCAAAACGACATAGGTATTCCATTCAATATTCATAGTCTCGCCAAGGTGCGGCTTGGGTCAATTGATACGCAGACTGCCAGTCTGTGATCCGAAAATAGACCTCCGGGAGGTACCCATCGACAGGAAGTACATATTGGCTTACTTATGCTAGTCGTTGACACTGGAATATACCTGTATACACATATTGATACATTCAATATCATTATCTCTGGTTCTCTGCTGGATTCCTTGCCATTGTCGCGTCAGATGCGCGAGGAATATCGCCTCAAACCCGTGGGACCTGTCATAACGTGACCCGAACTAGACGTCTCGTGGATTTCTGTCACGATTTGATCAATCTTGCTTGCACGTTCCACGGTGCTACCATGGTAACCTCCAACTTGGTTCTTCGTCGACATATCTTATTTCCCTAGCGATATCTTAGGTCGAGCTTCTCTTGACTTTCTCTCTTCAAAAACAAGCGCCATAATTTTGCCGCAAGCAGGGCTCTGGTTCCAATATACACGCCACCGCGTCCATCTCAAGTCCCATTGTTATGATTCACCATGATGGACTGTTGACGAAAGTCATATTCGCTCTAGATACCTGATGAACTCAGCATTTCAATCCATGATGCACCGATAGACTGCGGTCAGCCTTCTAGATGATTTCAAGTGGTCAAGGTTGCTATGAGGACCTTCGGCCGTGTTGTCTCTATGGCTGAATATTTATAGCCGTAAGATGAGATACCTCCCACCCTTTCTCCTCTCTCCATGGTCATACCTCTCACTGCGCTGGTCGCCTTGCTGTGAGATTCCTTGCCCTCATTCTGACGGCTTCAAACTGATCAATTCATTAGCATTCACCAACGATCCTCGCGAGTAGCAGCACTCGGTCTCACCGTCCTATCTGACCCTGTGGCTCTTGGAAAAGCTGCTGAATTTCAGTGGAATGCAGTGGCCAGCGATCCAGATCAATTCATATTGGACGTCCGCAAAGATGGCACAGGCCCTGGGCCGTTCACGACTATCACTCGAGCAGGAAACCTGCAAGGATCCGGAACAACTCCTGCCCTGACACTGACAGGGTGAGTTGTCTGTTGATTTCAAGTCATTATATTGCTGATACTGAACTCTAGACCGCACCATCTATCGGCATTACTCTCGAAGTAAGTAAACCAATATATGAAAAAGTCCACTGACCTGTAAAGTGATGACTCTGTGGCCACTATTGCATTCCAGGTGTCGCGTATAGGGAAGGATCTTTCCCTGGATCAGATTGTAACGTAAGTGGCCTTTGAGAGCGAAGGTTTTTGCCTGTCTGATTTCGCATCCAGTGGAACTTCATCATCCCCGGCTGAAGTCAGCCCAACCTCAGCCCCAAACCGAATCACCGGAGCCTCATCCCAAAGCCCAAGCACCGGAACTTCTTCTCAAACCCAAAGCGCCGGAGCTTCTTCTCAGACCAAAAGCACAGGAACTTCGTCTCAGACCAAAGTGTGAGTGCATAAAGCTGAATTGGACATCACCGACTCAGATTGTGGTCATAGTACTCAAAGTTTACCTGGTACAAGTTCAAACCCGTAAGCAGTGTTCAAAATCGGATTTTCCGTCCTGATTGAGTGGCAGGTCGTCTTCTTTTGTTGGAGTGAATTCTTCGACATCCAGTCCTTCTCCAGCATCCAGTCGGTCACACAATACTACAATCATCATCGGCGCCATTGTTGGGGTGCTTCTTCTGGTCGCACTATTCACCGGTGCCTTGCTGGTTTGGTGTCGACGTCGCAGACAACTTCGTGCTTTATCCAGTCAGTACAATGAGTCAGTCACTGTTGAGCCATGGGACGGAATTGCACCGCCAGGTGAGTATTTGCATGTGACGTCCTCAGTGTTCACATACAGAACGAGTACAGAACTCACTTTGAACGGTGGATATGACCCTGATATGGGCTCGGAAAAGCTAGTCCGTCTGGAGTGGACAGAACGGCGGACCAGCTTTCAGACACAGGCTGAAGGGTCTGAGAAGGAGGTCACCGTTCCAGAGAGTTCACCCAGGAATGGATCACCCGAGCTAGTAAGGGCGCTGATGACTGAAACCATCCGGCAGAATGCGGAGATCCAGCGCTTACGCGAATTGATCTCCTCGGATTGGGAGCTTGGACTGACACAGATTCCGCCACCTTCGTATCCTCATAGTGAGGCGGGAAGTGAATGAATCAAGCAGGTATATGGTATACATATAAGTAATTCATTCATAATTTTTAAGTTTCTGTTTTGTTTTCCAGTATGAATGAGGCAAACGTTGGACACAACCGCTTTTATAGCAGACATACTGTGCAATAATTCCCAGTGCGATACTATGGCAGACATAATGTGCAATAATTTCCAGTGCGATACCTTTAGAATTTTACTAAAAAATGTGTTAGGTCGCCTGGAAATAGAGCCAAAAACACACAAACTTGCAGATTATGTGTGAAAAAATGTCAACTTCATTTTGAGTGCCCGGAAAACACAACCTCTAATTTCCGCTAACATAAATACATCAACTGAGGTATTCTTCAAATACAGCAAGATGCATCAGAATCATAAACACAGTAACTGAACTTTCTGATGCAGAAACGCGGCAACTTGTGGTTGCATCAAAGTTCGCTAGGTTTTGGAGGCTTCTCTAAAGTGTCATACCTTTTCAAAGGCCTTGGAAGGTGCTACCTTTGTAAAATAGGAAAGTGCAAGGACAAAAACAGGATCATAGTTGCATTATCCATTTCCCCAGTGACTTTGGTGGTATAGTCTCTAGCTATGCAAACCGGGCGACAAGGTGCTCGTGTTTGTGGGCCGGTTGCCCCATCACCGGGTTTACCGCCATATCTGGACGCGGGAACGATCTGTGGCCGGATCTGTGTTACATGCACTACTGCCACTGTTTGTTTGTCCAGAGGTCCTTCCATTCAGATGCTGACCAAACCAGTAAAATTGAAGTGGGTCCGGCAGCTCTGACTTTTACTGGGTATTATTGGAGGCCATTGCATCCTTCCCTCCTTGTACTCAGTCATGCTGAATGGACCGTACTTTGTGTAATGCCTGGCGGTTTGTGATTCCGAGCCTATAAGTGGTTATAATACAGTATATTCTACAACTTGCTTGTGTTTTATTCATTCTTTGACTCAATACTAGCATAAAATCCAATATACATGCAAGACAAAGTGACATAAGTCGGAGATATGGTAATAGACTATTACCATATCTCCGATGAAAATATCAGAACATGAAATAGCTCAGAAAGATATTTTCTTACTTTTTATGTCAGCGTCATATTTCGTAACTTGCTGCATACTCTGGGTCATCTGGACTAGGCTAAATAATGGCTGTTACAGCTGATTAAAAAATGATAGGCCGCCTCAAAACTCACGCTGTTCAGCGGACTTTGAATGTTTCATCGGTTCCAGACCCGCTTATCAATGGCAGAACAACGGCCGACAACTTCAGGTAAACTTTCCCTGCTGCAACATGCTGCAACAACAAATAAATTTTCAACTCCGCCAAACAGTGCGAGTTTTGATGGCGGCCTATCGTTTCTTAATCAGCTGTAAGCGAGGTATATTGCCCGGCCACTCGGGCTGCTAGTTCCACTTGGGCTGCTGGTTGAAAAATCTCCAAGTCTCTTCTTGGTGAAAAATAGAGTTTTCACATTGCGTAGATCATGATCGGAAAGGTTCCGTTTTTCGATCAACCCGAATGTTTCATATTTCCGTTCCGCTAGAACTAGAAGTTATCACATTTATCATGCTGTTCAAGTTGACATATTTTGATGAATCAAAAGTTATCACTTTTCATGTCGATTCACCAGATATCAAAAATAATATCATCATCTGATCCTCCTGCTTTCTGTGCAACCCAACATAGCATTTTCTCAAGGTTACCCATCTATCCTTGCAGTTTTGTGAACACCATCCATAACTTCTGGTTTTCTCTCCGAACCTTTGGCATTTTTTGTGTTTTTTTCAAAGATATCACATTTTCAAGGATTTTGATTTATTGCACACTTTAACACCCATACATACCTTTAGAATTTTACTCAAAAATGCGTTAGGTTGCCTGGAACTAGAGCCAAAAACACACCAATGAGTCCTCATCTATGGAGTCGTGGGTTAATTTCACAAATTCAATAGTCTCACTCAGACTCAAATGAGTGTGCCAGCTTTTTCCCGGTATAGGCTGTTCAAGGGTATGAACCAGTTTTTCACAGCATTCACAGCATCCAGTGAAGTGCATCATGAGGCACTGTGATAGCTATTTTGGGATATTCACAGCCTTTGACAGCTTGGCGCCCTCAACACCGGAATGTCAAAGATTCCAAGTATAAAAGAAGCAAAGAGCTGCGAACGCGGGCAGGTTGCCTCTTTCCTCCATCATGCCGTCTTTCTCTCTTACCCGTCGTTTTGGAAAACAACACAAAGCAATAATTAATTTACCAGTGTCTTCTGGTCTGCTTGAGCAGCATATTGGCCATACAATGGCTGATACTTCGCGCTCTGGGATCGGACAGCAGTCTCAAGCGGGCAATGTTTTCTCAGGCAGCAGAGCAAACAATTCACATGGCCTGACGGCTGGTCCGGTAGCATTATCACAGCATATGGAGGGTGTTTCTATCAGTGAGCTGATAAAACTGAAGTCTGTAATAGTTCAGCTGACCTGAATGGAAATGCAGGGAACATCAAAGGAAACATGATGTCCAATAATCAGGTCAATATAACCAATTATTACCAGTCACAAGCCATGGACAGTGATGCAAGTCTTTGTTGCGTTTTCAAATCTGTGACTTGCTTAGGGATGTTCAAACAGTTTGCAGTGCTGAGAGTAGGGGACATCTACCTTGAAGAGGAATTTGAGAGGTACATGTTCGTGGACCATGCCGGGTGGACCCGATACAGGGGTCACATCATGACCTGCTCCAACCTGAGGATGTCAATCTGGGTCTGTCATGAGGAGAGAGCAGGGGAGGTAAATAGTTTCAGTCACTTTATATTGCCGGCTAACTACTCTAGGCACTTGAAAAGGCTTACAAAAAATATGCATCACTGCCTCGGTAGGTCTGACTGACCTATGGATGTGTTTGATGGCCTTAACCAGTTCAGACATCCAAACATCTTGCAGTTATATGGTGTTTGCTGCTCCCCATATCTCACAGCTCTAGTATTCCATGGCGCACCATATTTCATTGACAAGAGGGATTATTATAAGTCATTGCCATCATCACAGTGGATGTCACATTATATTGAACTGGTGTGTCCACTATCTGATATACATCCTCATCTCTAACAGTTGTAGCATCAACAACATGGGGTGTGTGGTCTTAATCTTTATTGCAATATCTCTAATCATAGCTGGAGCAGTCAGCACATAGCATGCTGGAGGCCCACAACTTGCATAGTGTGAGTCAAACTTGAAACAATGAGGATGTAACATGCTGAGAGATTGTTAGTGGCCATTGAGTATCTCGGATGTTGATGAGACAGGCAAGCTAGTTATTGATTACTTTTTTTCAAGTACAACAGACCATTCTGCCTTTGATCCTCAGATCTGCATGGCCTTTGAAAGCAATACTTTCATCAAAGAGGATCTACTTGACTACTACAAGTTTCTCTTTGACATGAATTTTATGTTCTTCTATCGTTATAACTCCACTGCCACTCTACCAAGTCCCCTTGACAAGGTTGTGCCATTTCAATTTTCTCATCCTGAGATCAATCTTCCAGTATATTCTTTACCAGGCTGGAATAAGGTTGTGAATGAGATAGACATAACAGTGCAGGAGACAGGGATAGTGCTGACACTTTTTCCAAACATGACTATCCGGTATGTATGTTGTTGAATCTTGAAGGACATATTGATGATTTGGCAAGATGTTGCATTCCAACCCCGCAGATTTCAACATTCTCAATCTCTGAATACATGAAGATTTTTGAACAAGATGATGAGGCATTATTTGCAACCTGGGCCTGCCAGGCAAACCACCTCATCCATGATCTTCCTATGAACATCATGGATCTACAAACTGGTAAGCTAGTTAGCTTTGGAATATTTAATTCTATGCTTAGCTCAGAATATCAGAATTATTTGAGAATTGGATTGGTTTTGGATGTCATGCACAGTCTATTCTGGATTGGAAGAAAGATACAGAATCTCCCACACTCAACAATCTACTGGGAACCAACTATCTTTATTTGTCTTGTCCCAGGAAGAGTGTGGGCAACATCTACTGGTCAGAAGATGAAGCGGGACAAAATATCATTGAGGATTCTTTAATCCAGGCAGCATTTGGGATCACTGTTGGCTTTTCTTGGTACTACTGGGCTTTTTCTATTCCGCCCCAGTTCTACGAAATCCTCCGCACAATCCACGAAGGCTGTGGATTTGATCCATACAGCACTCAAGTTGCGGAGTATCTCGGTGTTCCTGTGGCTGTGATTGATGGTGGGCACTCGGGGTTGAAACAATGTGGGTTACCTTTGTATTTTACATTAGATCATTTACTGAGAGATTTTAATGCAGGCATGGAGGACCCAGAAGAGTCTGAGTTGAGAGACTCCAATTATGTGCTGAGAGATTTCAATTCAGATGTAGAGGACCCAGAATACACCTCCGAGTCCGAGTAGGGAGACTCCAATTATATGTCAGCATCAGAAGATGTGTAGGCTAGTTCATACCATATTTATCTAGTTTAGTGTGTGAAAGTCCCCTCCTCTCTACACTTTACAGTGTATAAAGGCAGCTCAAGTAATTGGCTACTCTGGTGTAAAAAAATGAAAAGGTAAGAGCTCTGTGTGAAAAAGAACTGTGGCGCATACTGTCAGTTACTCTGGGACTGGTTCAATAAGTTTCTCACCAGCTGCTTGACATATGTTTCATATTGATCTGAAGTAAGCGACTTGTTTGGGTAGCCAAAATGGCTATCAAAATATATGAAAGACAACCAAAGAAGTACATAGATAAACAAGATCCGTCCGTGCAATAGGTATCAAAGGGGCCCGGACAACCCTCATGCTTCACCAAATCATGCTGAAATTACACTCTTCTGCTTTACCGAGTTCTGGAACAAGCTTGATGCCCCTGTGGACAATGAACTTACCCGGAGACCTTTGTGCGGGTGTGACAGTGTGGGAAGGGCGAAATCTCGGTGTCATTCTGAGCACTCTGTTGCACCATATGTTGTACAAGACATTGCAAGTAAAAGAATCTCATGCTTTGATTTTATTGGTATCGAGGGATTGGCATATTCAACTCCTTTGAATGCTTGCTTGAGTTTAGTTGTATTGCATCTAGGAGACTCAGAATTGTCGGGGGACAGAGCCTCGATACTGAGAGAATGCTTGAGCTTTCTATAGAGGTCTGATGATGAGAAACATCCGTTGATATTTACCAGAGCATTACACCTAATATTCTATTTAGGTTCACTGCAAGCAGCAGCAGCCAGGCAAGTCAACCGCACAACTGCTCGACAAAATATATCAATTCCCCAATTGGCAATTACCATCATCCTCGACAAAGTCAAAGTCACCCAACATCTCTCATGCACTAGCAATATCATCGTCATCATTGAGATATAATAACTCATCACCTTCCTCTGGAGCAACTGGTGGATCGTTGGCATCCAGATCATCTTGAACCCCATATTGAGCATCAACATTTCAAACGTCATCACTGGAATCTCCAGTCCAATAACCCTGTCGGATTGCGGTCTCGCGGCTCAACTCGTAGATGGCCACCGGTGTTCGATATCCTGCGGTACGGATTTGGTGATGGTTCCAAGCTTCCCTGGTTTGATCCAGAGATTCCTGAATGCATGGCTGAAAAACTAGATAGAGACAGAGAGCAGCGATGCATCCACAGATAACACAGATGGTGAGCACTGATTTTTTCCGTGTCGCCGCCTGGAGGCCAGAACCTGAGATAGGCTGCAGGTCTCTTGCAGTGGGAGCAGAGACGATTGTTGTAGGCACCGATGAAGTGGTAGATAATTTTATGGATTGACATGGGGGATTTTGGTATGGGGTTGATACTTTGATCGTGTTATATGAGGCAAGAACTTTGACGGCAAAAGAGAGATCAAGCCATCAATGTTTCAGGTTTTTTTTTCAGGGCCAAAAGCATGCTAAATAATGGCCGTTAAGCGAGATATATTGCCTGGCCACTTGGGCTGCTAGTTGAAAAATCTCTAAGTCTCTTCTTGGCAAAAAATAGAGTTTTCACATTGCGTAGATCATAATCAGAAAGGTTCCGTTTTTCGGATCAACCTGAACGTTTCGTATTTCTGTTCTGCCAGAAGTTATCACATTTATCACGCTGTTCAAGGTGACATATTTTGATGAATCAAAAGTTACCGCTTTTCATGTCAATTCACCAGATATCAAAAATAATACCATCATCTGATCCTCCTGCTTTCTGCGCAACTCAACATAGCATTTTCTCAAGGTTACCCATCTATCCTTGCAGTTTTGTGAACACCATCCATAACTTCCTGTTTTCTCTCCGAACCTTTTGCATTTTTTGTGTTTTTTTCAAAGGTATCACATTTTCAAGGACCCTGATTTATTGCACACTATAACACCCATACGCTTTCTGTAGCTAAGCAAGACAATGTGAAGTGGCTCCAGAAATACCGCTGAAAATTCGAAAGATAAAGCCCTTTTAGATCCATCACCTTCTTCAGTGTCTGTTCCAGTAGGAAGACAGTCCTCCTGACTTTGCACATTGCCTCTACCACCCTAGTTGGAAAGGCAGTGGAGTCCCATACCGTCCGTGAGAATATTGCTCGTTGAATGTACATGGATATCATGTTGATTAGCTGCGTCATTAGTCCGAGGTGTGCGGGGGTAGCGTGATGTGCGTAGAGATGGGAGGCGGAGATGTGGAGCTGGTGTTGAGTCTCGCTCTTTGTTAGTTGTGTCTTACCAGATAAATAACTCATCCCGAGCTTCCTGTTACTCCCCAGGACCTTTAGCTGATTCATTGCGGACCTGTACTCTTCACCGATGAAGAGACAGTGTTTGGAGCACTCATTGAGGCTTCATAGTTTGATTCTGAAGCTGTAGCGGAAGAGTGAACAAGTGAAGGTGCAAAATAAAAGTTTATTTTAAATAGATCTAGCACGATGTACTCAAAGTCTGAACCACTTTTGTCGGCGGTATTTCAAATTTCTTGAATTCGGAGAATCCCAAATACAGTAAGATGTCCTCAATGCCCAGACTTCGGATCCAAGTTATTGATGGCCCGAGCATTTTGCCCGGACAACTACTCAATCCGACCTTTCTGGGCCTTCACCCAAATTTGCCCGGACTAGTGATCCAGCCTCACCACGGAGAATCAGGGGTTTCGGGCGCCCAGCGCTCATGGGAGTCTGCCGATCTTGAAGCGCAGCTTCGGCCAATCGGATTATCGTTGAATCGTTGACATATGGTTGTAGCCAGAACCGTATTGTGGAATATTGGTGCGGTCTATCTCATAATGACTAGGCGCAGATAAATATCCCCGTTATATGTCGTCTGGAGTTGTTTAGCAATTACTTTTCAGAAATTTGAGACCCAAGTATAAATCCTGACGTGGGAAAGGGGTTCTGGAGGCCGTCCGCATTATGATTTCGGATTCTCAGTAGAGCCGCTCGTCTGAATTTGAGGACGCTGACCAGAATGTGGTGAATAGGTTCACCGTGAATCGCAAGCGTCAGACATCTGACAGTCTTTTTACTTCCTTCCTTGCTTCTGCGTGATGTTTCTCGGTGGATTCTGATGCAGTACTTGTGGGAGCGCGAAACAGAAACCTCATGACGCTCAAGGTATCTGTTAGAAGAGTTGTCACTCGAAGGGCAGTATCAGAGCTGCCACGGGAGAGGTAGATGCCCTTGAAAGATCCGAGCAGCACGGCAAAGAGAGGGGAAATATAGATGCCGGGAGCTGTCACACTAACTTTCTTTCTGCATTCTATCTCATTAAGTATTACAGGTCACAGTATGTTTTTCATTTCAAACCCAAAAGAAGTATATATATTCTCATACCTGCACATGTTAATCAGTATTGTATTGTATTTCTTGATGGCTGATGAGATGCCAGATAACATTCGACTTTCAGTAGGCCTAACCCTGACACGAATTTGGATCAACTGGATCAAGCGGAAAAATGCAAAAAGCGTCAAAGTTTTTTGTCATCTTACTGATGTCTCAGACATCACCATCAATTTACACTTGCTCCCGTGCACGATGAGCATCAGCCGTAGCTGGACTGCTGCTTTGTTCTTCAAGCTTATGATTGTTGGCTCGGAATGTCATAAACGTGATATTTGCAATACATATCTATTAATGTTCAACATTCTATGATTGACAAGTTCATGGGCCCTGTTCTCGTCTGGTCCGGTTCCATCTTGTTGATGGGAGATGTCTGGGAGTGCTTCCACCATTTCTGATCTTTACCTCCACCTTGTCCCCATGACTTTACCTCTCATTTTTCTCTTCTTTGGACTGTCAGCTGCTTCACCGGTGTTCCGAGGAAGTAGAGACTGATTGAGGCGTTAGCATTCATAGATCATCCACGAGAGTAGAAGCGTTCCAGCTCAGACTGCTGTCCAATCCTGTTGCCCTTGGCGCGGGTGCTGACTTCCAGTGGGACGCCGTCGACACCGATCCAGATCAGTTTACGATGGAAGTGGTGCTAGACACGATGGCACAGTTTCCCTTCTCCAATGTCACTCGAGCACGAAGGTTGCAAGGTGGAGGAACCAGTTCAGTCCTGCACATTGTAGGGTGCGTATTCTGTTCAACCCTCAGAAACTTCCTCATGAGTCACCCCTTCAGCCCGCACACAATGCAAGCCATTGAGTCCAAGTATGTAAATTTACGAAACCCAGCCTTTCACTGATCTGTATAGTACTGGTGAGATCATAGCCCAGATACACTTCCAGGTCTCCGAGCCGAGTACAGCAGTTGAGACTACTTCAAAACAGTTAGTCCATGCTCGCTGACTCATGTAATTTCAGCTAATCTGCACCAGGTCTTCAACATCTTCATTGATTACATCCCATTCCACGTCCGTGATTCTTTTGATGTTAGCAAGCTGATTCTGCAGTGCTCAAAGAAACCATCAGGGATATCACACATGTACAAGGACCAGGGACGTCGAACACAGTGTACGTAGCATAAAGTGTCCCGTCATTCCTACTCAACGTCTTTGAAGTGAATTTGGCTCAGTATCATCAGATCCGCTGCCTGATTCGGTCACAGAGTAAAGCCCTTTGCCTACCGTAGGATGAGGCAGAGCTAACAGCGAGCTATTATAGTACTGAAAATTCCCGTCCGACTTCGAGGTTAAGATGATTCCTTTCGCACTCCCCGATATCACTAAGAGACTCATCTAGCTCAAGCACTGGCCTTCCGACAACCACGTAGGCTTCAGTGATAACAACTCAACGGTAGCTGATATATCCTTTCCTTTCAGGCATGAAGCAATATCTATAACAAGTTCCTTCACGTAAGTTGAATCGACTGACCGATTTCATGATTTTTGAGCTCTCCAGATCTTCGATTACATCGTCAAATCCGTCTGTACTGAACACTGCTTCGTCGATCGTATCTCCTCACCACAATACAACTCCGATCATGGCAGGCACTGTGTCCGCAGTCATCCTGATCGTTGCCTTGATCATCGGTGGATTATTCATTCGGCGGCGACGCCAGAGATTGCGGAACATGACAGCTATTCCGTACGAGACCTCGATGGCCGATACCGCCCGAGGTAACCGTCTTCCCTCAAGATCAATCGCATCGACCCACTTGGAGCAGTTTTCGTGACCAGAAAGAAGACAGGGCTCAGAGAAAACAGGCGATCTGGCCCTCAGCTAGCTTCAGAAAAGCAAGCGTCTCCAGAGCCAGTGGTACTTGACGGAGAACCTACTGAAAGACAAAGGTTTTTACAGAACCGAGCCGAAGAGATCAACAAGCAGCTCACAGAGTCGGAAAACGTCCTCACTAATGTGGCTGATCCGCCGCCAGATCTCATGGGGGTACTAATGGCTGAGAATATCCGCCAAAATGCAGAGATCCAGCGGTTACGAGACTTGATCTCTTCTGATTGGGCGCTGGGACTCATGGATAATCCGCCGCCTTATTATCCTCACAGTGAAGCAGCATCTGAATAAACCTCGTATACAGAGTATATACCACTCACTCATCAAATCCACTCGTTAAATTGTCTTATTATTCAATATTGTACACCAAGCAGACAACGTCGGAAACCGCAAAACGACATGGTATTCCATTCAATGGCCACAGTCTCGACAAGATAAGGCCTGGGTCAATTGATATGCAGACTGCCAGTCTGTGACCTGAAAAATAGACCTCCGGGAGGTACCACAGCTGAACTGAACTAAAAACAGCGTGACATCACGGTGATTCTGGAGCTTTGAACTGGAGGCTGTGACTTCCCACGATCCCAAAAACAGGAAATTAACCCCAGAAAACCCTCCTGGGCCCCCAAAAATGCGATTTTTGTGTTCCTTTGTAGATAAATGTATAGTAATCTACATTTTAAACAGTTGTATCAGGCTTAATACCCACAAACATTCCCCAGGTCGGACTTCTGCGCCACAATGAACTGAGGTGCCACGGCCATGCCGAAGGTCTGTTGAATGACCTGCTACACTGTTTTTCTAGTCCAATGTAAAACAAATTGGGCAAATCCTCAGAAAATATAAATAAAAACAAAAGTATATAGCTAGAAGGAGGAGTCATAGCAACAACATTTGACACTCAAGCTCCCAGTGGACCCAGAAAGACCTAGGTCAGTTGAGGATTGCGACAAAGGTCCAGCCCTTGGCAGTTCACGGCGGTGATCTACCTTTAAGCAGATACCACATGGTGATAGGAGAAGCTCAATTTCAATGCGCATACATCACAACTTGGGATGCAATGTCTGGATATGGCTCAAAGTATGCCACAAACTCATTTTGTATGCCTTGATCATTGCGGATATAGGTACAGCATGCGGTTATTTCAACCACAGAAATATGGAATGTGTCCAAGCTCTCAAGGTCATTGGCTTGGCTTGAGCTTTCTGTTGGGCCATCTTTAGCAATTTAACCAGAGTTTTCATGTTTGACTTTCCTTGGAGGACTCCTTCGCTCACGGTAAGGTCGTTGAGGCTTAACAGTGATTCAGGCTCCGCCAGGGCAGGCCGAGACTGCCGGCGAAAATTCCGCAAGTCACATGTTTCCTCCCTGCGGAATTTCGGATTCAGAAACTTTGTCACTAGATATGAGAAATCTGAGGATGCGAATAGATTTGAAAATATCAAAGACACCCCATTCTCCTCTTGGCCAAAGGCATTGGGGGAACACAGCACATGGTATAAGATGACCAAAAAAGTGTTCAGCTCTTTTGATCAGAGCTTTAGTTAGGGGCCCTGTGTCAATCACCACGGCGCCTGCCTCTTGCAGTTTTTTGTGCATTATTGAAGAGCCCAACCAACAACGTCCCCGGGTTCTTAAAGTATGTGGCGCCAGGTGCCTCACTGATGTTTACATCTTTAACATTGCATCGGTGGTGAGTTCTGTCTGTAACACTGTACTCTCGCTGTTTTACTGTTTGAGCGATGGCACGCCTTGTTTGATAAGAATCGTTGCTCATTAGCAGCGGAGTCACATCATCGCCAGCTGCCTTCACGTACGACAATGCCTTCAGTGCAGGGTTACTGATTGGGAGACAGATACAAAAACACCCCATGCAACATACTCTGGGGTCGAACTGATTCAACCAGAAATTATCTGTTTCGCTCACGAATGGCATGAACAACAAAATCCGCCGATGTTTCGCTTGCTCTCTCATGATACCCCCATCGCCCTGGACCGGCCCAACAACCTCGGGCAAAGTTTCCGACGATCTTGCATTCTGGTCGCATGCCTAAGTGTGTACAGTCGCTTCTCTAATAACCCATACCCCTCGGTCTTCTTGGTACTATTAGTCACGTCGGGGTTGAAAATCGTGATAGTGATTGAAAATCTTTTTTCAAAAACCAAAAACCAGCCTTTTACCACCGGTATCATCCGGATTCTTCTTTGCTATGGATACTACATGTATGATAAAA
Organism: Mycena floridula; assembly: GCA_029320655.1. Classification (NCBI taxonomy): domain Eukaryota; kingdom Fungi; phylum Basidiomycota; class Agaricomycetes; order Agaricales; family Mycenaceae; genus Mycena; species Mycena floridula. Next base: position 1,889,182 of record JARIHS010000011.1, read on the forward strand.
GTTATAGGAAGGGAAGACAAGAGGAAGCCATGGAGAAATATCGACCGGTAGTCGGAAAAAGTGGGGTTTTTGAAAATCATTCTTTATCCCCATGCGGATTTCACGGAGTACCAAATTTAGAACTAAAGTACGACATTATCTCCATTTCTTGGTGCTCTTGCTGGTCTTTCCAGCTGGATTCGGCGGTGAAGGGAGTCTGGATGGATCTTCGAGCGCTGGGTCATTGTGAGCAGTCATGGAAAGGCAGAGCCGTCGTCAGAGAGCTGTCTTTTTTTTGCTGATTTGTGACACATTTTGCATGACAGACCCCGGCTCCCATAACCCATACCCTGCCAAAGTTTTCTCAAAAAGGTGTGGGTTATGGGACCAATTTCTCTGCAAACCAACTCGGTTTCAGCCAAAATATATGGACATAAGAGAGTATGGGGTAAGAGGTTATTAGAGAGGCGACAGTAGTTGCTAGTTACTGAGCAGATCATGCACTGAGATCAGCTTAATAGAAGCTGTATGCCGTGATACTCAGTCCCTCGGATGAAACTCCTGGTTTTGGTGAAGAAGCCAGTCTTGAGAGCGGCGATGCGTGCTCAGGTGCCGGTATGTCCATTCTCTTCGTTTTTAGACCATCATATTCTGATCATCTGGAAAGCTGTGGCCTTGACCAAGGTTTTTTTTCTGTTTGTCATGCATCTTGGAGCATCTTGGCCAATATTAGTCCGAACGTGACCCTACGTACCTACGTCGGGCAAAACTGCCGGAGCCCAAGGCCCTTATAATTGCTTACGTTTGATTACCATCGTCAGATGAAACAACCTCGATAGTGTTACTAGGCACTAGATTGACTTGATCAATGATGGTAAATCTAGTGGGATGAACGAGAGTCTGGGTATGTCTCTCACAGACTGCTGACAGGACCAAGACCGGTCAAGACCTGTTACTTGTTGGAGTTTTTGCAGGAAATTCGGATCAGACGGGCAATTCGAATGCATAGCAAAGAGTTCCCCGGATACGCTCTACTCGGAGGAACAACTTTATCCGCAGCGCTGTAACTTTGATCATTGATCATGTTAGGAACGGCGATCACAGATGATTAATCGCACCACCGTCATCCAGGACCCCTGACAATACGCTAAAAGGCCTGATCCGTTTTCCCATTTTTTCGTGATTTTTGTCCGGACCCAAATTGGGCGTTTAGAGAAGATTTGTCCGGACAAAAATCAGCCCTGCAGCGCGTGGGGACTGTAAATTTCCTTTTTTGGACGGTTAGTAAGGCCAAAATTTTTCTCGTGCTTCCGAAAGCCCAAATTTTGGCTTTTTTGCCAACATTTGTCGGATTTGGATCAAGGTGCCGCCGTTTGAGGCCTGGTTTTGTCCGGATTTGCACCAGGGCTAGTAGGCTAAAATCTGAAAATTTGTCCGGATTCCGGATCACCCAAAATCCACATTGTCAGGGGTCCTCGTCATCCCCGGGTCGGCTGCGGAGTCAAACTCCATGATCAGTCATTCCATTGCTGGGACAAAAATATCTTATGCACCCAGTGCCAATTACTCGGGACCACCAAAGTGTATAAAAGCCTGGGTCCTAGTCTTACCATCCTTCAATTGAGCTGGTCTCATTTCACCCATCCTACAAAACCAAATCCACCAAGCAGGCCTTGTCTTCTTTCTACGACTTAGCAAAACTCTATCAACCTATCAACCCTTACGTCGAAACACTTTCATCATGAAGTCTACTATTGTCTCTTCTACCGTTCTCATTTCTTGCGCTATTCTGGCAGCTGCAGCGCCTGCTCCGTCAGTCCATCCAGTCCATCCCAGGTCCTAAACTGACATTTCCTCTAGTTCAAAGCGCTCTCTCACCGTCGATGTCGATGCTCGCGACGAGTAAGTATTGATATATTTCTACCACTTGAATCCATCTGATCCTTTTCCCAGGATCCTCGAAGCTCGGGGCGGCGCTGCGGGGAAAATCGCCAAGAGCCCTGCTGCCAAACAAGCTGGTAAAGCAGTCGAGAAGTGGGCCTTGAACCCTTCCGGTCAGACCGACAAAGACACTCGCAAGAAGAACCGGGAAAGTGCAGTCAAACTTGCCGGTGACGCCCTCAAGAAGCATGGCGAGAAGAAAAAACGTGATCTCTCCATCGACATTGATGCTCGCGACGAGTGAGTCTTCATAACCGCTTCAAATCAAACTTGACTCATGTTCCTCTCAGGATTCTCGAAGCCCGGGGCGGTGCTGCGGGGAAAATTGCCAAGAGCCCTGCTGCCAAACAGGCTGGCAAAGCAGTGGAGAAGTGGGCCTTGAACCCTTCTGGTCAGACCGACAAAGACACTCGCAAGAAGAACCGTGAAAGTGCAGTTAAACTTGCCGGTGACGCCCTCAAGAAGCATGGCGAGAAGAAGAAACGTGCTCTCTCCATCGACATTGATGCTCGTGACGAGTGAGTCTTCATAACCGCTTCAAATCAACCTTGACTCATGTTCCTCTTAGAATTCTCGAAGCTCGGGGCGGTGCTGCGGGGAAAATTGCCAAGAGCCCTGCTGCCAAACAGGCTGGAAAAGCAGTCGAGAAGTGGGCCTTGAACCCTTCCGGTCAGACCGACAAAGACACTCGCAAGAAGAACCGCGAAAGTGCAGTCAAACTTGCCGGTGACGCCCTCAAAAAGCACGGCGAGAAGAAGAAACGTGCTCTCTTCATCGACATTGATGCTCGTGACGAGTGAGTCTTCATAACCGCTTCAAATCAAACTTGACTCATGTTCCTCTCAGGATTCTCGAAGCTCGAGGCGGCGCTGCGGGGAAAATTGCCAAGAGCCCTGCTGCCAAACAGGCTGGCAAAGCAGTCGAGAAGTGGGCCTTGAACCCTTCCGGTCAGACCGACAAAGACACTCGCAAGAAGAACCGCGAAAGTGCAGTCAAACTTGCCGGTGACGCCCTCAAGAAGCATGGCGAGAAGAAGAAACGTGCTCTCCTCATCGATATCGACGCTCGCGACGAGTCGTGAGTTTCACTCTCATTTTCAGAACGTTCATAAGCTCACTTTCACTCCAGGACTCTTGATGCCCTCGATTAATCTCGTTGTATACCCTGCTAGCTATCGAATAGCTACAAAGCATACAAGCGAGACTAATTTCAAGTGCTACAGTAAGATACGAAATTGGTAGTAGAATTTAGAATTTAGTTGATGAATAGAAGTAGAATTGGTTTTCCATTTATTTTCTGGTTCTGGCTGGACATTCATCGTAAGTTGCCTGGACGCCACAGTGCAAAACTCGAGACAAACCCCAGCGTCCCATCCAGGCGCTCGGGCTCGTGACTTGCTCCCTTTCATATCGGAGATCTAATTGAGATTTAATTAAATGTACAGACAGAACCATACCAGGTACATATACCGGCGCCTGGCACAAGCTGATTCTGCAATGCTCAAACTTGAAACTACCAGGGATATCATACAAGGATCAGGGACGTCGAACACGGTGTAAGTAGCAATCGTCCCGTCATTCTCCTCGTCGCCTATTCAACGTCTTTTCAGTGAATTTGTCTCAGCATCCTCAGATACGCTACTTGATTCGGTTACAGGGTAAAGCCCCCCGCGTACTGTCGGATGATGCAGAGCTAACAGCGAGCTATTATAGTACTGAAAATTCCCGTCCGACTTCGAGGTCAAGATGATTCCCTCCGGACTTCCTGGTATCACTGAGCGATTATCTATTCCAAGCACTGGTTTTCCGACAATCACGTAGGCTTCAGTGATATCAACTCAACGGTAGCTGATATATCCTTTCCTTTCAGGCATGAAGCAATATTTATAACAAGTTTCTTCACGTAGGTTGAATCGACCGACCGGTTTCATCCTTCTTGAATTCTCCATATCTTCGACTACGTCGTCAAATCCATCTGTACTGAACACTGCTTCATCGGTGATATCTCCTCGCCGTGATATAACTCCGATCATGGCAGGCAGTGTGGTCGCAGCCATCCTGATCGTTGTTTTGATCATCGGTGGATTATTTATTCGGCGGCGACGGCAAAGACTGCGGAACATCACAGCTATTCCGTACGAGACCTCGATGGCCGATACCGCCCGAGGTAACCGTCTTCCCTCAAGATCAATCGCATCGACTCACTTCTAGCAGTTTTTGCGACCAGAAAGAAGACAGGGCTGAGAGAAAACAGGCGATCTGGTCCTCACATGAGGACACTGATGGCTGAGAATATCCGTCAGAGATCCGGCGGTTACGAGGCATGATGTCTTCTGATTGGACGTTGGGGTTCACAGATAATCCGCCGCCTTCTTATCCGCACAGTGAGGCAGCATCTGAATAAATCTCGCATATAGAGTATATACAACTCACTCATTGGATCCACTCGTTAAATCGTGCTATTATTCAATATTGCGGACGCTGCAGACAACATACGTGTTTAGCTACAGTCTCGGGGAGCTTCGGTCAGGTTCACTTGATTCACAGACTGTAAGGATGTGATCTGAAAAATTTCTCTCTGCATTTCATTCCAGGTGTCGTGCATACTAGGGAGGGATCCTTCCTCAGATCAGATTGCAACGTAAGTGGCCTTTGAGGGCAAAGGTTTCGACCTGTCTGACCTTGCATCCAGTGGGCCTTGATCCCTAGCTGAAGCCAGCCCAAGCACTGGAACTTCTTCTCAAACCAAAGTATGAGTGCATCAAGTCGGATTGGATATTCCTCACCGAGTTTGTGGTTTGCAGTACCCAAAGTTCAACTGGCACAAGTAAGCGATGTTCGAACTCGGATTATCCAGCTTGATTGAATATTTGCAGCCCGTCTTCTCTTCCAGTTGGCACCTCGAGCCCCTTTATTGAAATGACCAATCGGGCAAAGAATACTAGTAGCAGCCATCATCGGCGCCATTGTTGGAGTGCTTTCGCACTTGCAGGTGAGTATGATAATACGACTGGAATCACATCTGACCCATAGAGAGCTCACATCACACGGTGGATATGACTCTGTATGGCCGTAATAGTGTATCAAAATTAACTCACTTTTTAGTCTTTTTCAGCATACTTGGACCTGATTTTGGGGTGAAAAATGCGAACTTGAGGTTAAAATTTCCAACTTCAGGGTCAGTTTTTTGTTGAACTTCAGAGAAAATCAGTCAAACTTGGACTCCAGGAGTCATACTTGGCATTGAAATTTCCAACTTCAGATCCAAAGTGTCCATGATCAGATTAGTTTCCATGTGATGTTTGGAGTTTCCATGTAATGTTCAGATTTTCCATGTAATGTTCAGAGTTTCCATGTAATGTTCAGAGTTTCCATGTCATGTTCAGAGTTTCCATGTCATGTTCAGATTGACAGTTTCTATGTTTGAGTCTCAAGAATCCAACTGGCTGTCTCATTGCTGTGAACTCATAATTGTGAGCAATCAACTGTCATGAACTGAGTTCAAACCTTGCCTTTGGGTTCCATCTTTGCTACAGACTCAGGCATTTTAGTCTGAATCAGATGACTACTGTCCCATACGATCACAAGATTGATGCAATGGGTAGGAAATATCACGTGAAATTGCTAATATCAGTCTAAATCATCACACACAACATGTATGACACATTTTCTGGCTTCAGGAGTTATTGCACAAAGGATATGAGTCATGTAAATAGTTCACAGCTATTGAAAGCAACCAATTAGAGTCAATAGACCATATCTTCTGACATACAGTCAGTGATCTGGTGTACTGGTGGGTCCAGAGCAGGTGGGCCCATATTATGGTGACTCACAAGATTATTTTCTTGCCCTTTGGGATGCTAGGAGATAACGGGAAGATTCCCCACATATACAGCTCAGCAGTCTGACATAAGTCATGAATGAAGCAGAGCTATAGATGGTCATGCACAGCATGTATGTACAAGATGTTGCATGAGTCTGAGCATCATTCTCAGGGACAGTAATTTTGACATATGAATCAATTTAGATAAAAGCTATGACACTAGGTGACCATCTGTTCAAAATCATAAGCCTATTGGAACAGCAAATGAATTAAAGCACCATTGACTCCCATAAGTAGAGGTCCTCTTCATTGCAAGGAAATGAAAGCACTCAGGTGTCTATAGTAGTCCATGCTGATCAAACACTTAGGCTGAGACTAGCCCTCAAGCCGGTTGTCACTGAGTGTGACTGTGACAGCAAGATTTCACTCGCTAGTCTCCGGCTCACTCATCTCACATCAATGAACATCACTACTGACATAGATCCAAGTCTTCAAGTTCAATAGTGTGATGCAGGATACTGTCAAGTTTCTTGCCCTGATATGAAGTTTATGGAATCAGTCCAAAAGTTTGCATCAGATTTTTTGAAGTTCGCTGATTTATGTCAAACATAGATGTCATTACTGAACATGGAGGATTTCTGAACATGGAAGATTTCTGAACATGGAAGATTTCTGAACATGGAGGATTTCTGAAGTTCACAGAATCAGTCCAAGATTAATCAAGGTTTTATATGAAGTTTGGTAAATTTTAATTATGACACACTATTACGGCCAAAACTCTGCAATGTCTCCAGAGAAGAAACTTTGTCTGCAGTGGGAGGCATCTGATATAGAACCGATAGCACCGCAGATAGAATTGTAGGAACAAGCAGACGTGATGGATAGGCGTACAGGCATTGATGACTGAAATCATCTGACAGAATGCGGAGATCCAGCGCTCACAGGAGTTGATCTCCTCGGATTGGGAGTTTGGGCTGACACAGATGGACGTGTTGACATCTACAACACCTCTGCGCGCCCACCTCCTACGCATCCACTCTCCATGCGCCTCTCCGATATCTACGCATATGTCACCTCCATCTACGCGGCGTCCTCCACCTCGGCATCGCTGGCATTACATCTCCGCACACACTCGCCGCGAGACCGACTGCCTCGGGTTTTCGAGATCGGACCGCACGGAGATACGCGGAGATACGCTAGAACTACGCATCGACAACATCTACGCCTCTCGCACCCTTATATTCATGGACCATTGCATCTAGTTATGTTTGACCTCATTGAGGCATTCCATTTTCTGATAAATATATAGATACAAGTTACTATTGTGTCTCGCTAGAAAGATACGAAGGTGGCGGAGAATCTGTAAGTCCAAGCGCCCAATCCGACGAGATCAAGTCGCGTAACCGTTGTATTTCGACATTCTGGCGAATATTTTCAGTCACAAGTGCGCGAACGAACTCTGGTGAGGGCTCGGGTGTGGCATTGAGGGCGTCTTGTGATTCCCAAAGCTGCCTGTTGATCTTGTCGGCTCGAGCTTGTAAGCTCCGTTGCCTCTCGGTGGCTTGCCCATCAGCTGTCACGAGCTCCGCGAGTCCTTGTTTTTCGGCGTGAGATGGCCCATTCAGCCTCAAATTAGCATTCTTTCTCGCAGAAAGTACTGAGAACAATGGGTCAAAGGGTTTTCCGGACGAGGGCCAGTGGCATACTCACCTCCCTGAGAACCCCCACCCCCGCCCTGAAGACGGTATGCGTTGGGTCGAAGCAGTCTACGGCGTCGGCAAATCAATAAACCACCAACTGTCAATGTAACCACAACAAGGGCACCGCAAACACCGCCAACGATGGCTGCAATATTATTCGGCCGATACGATGGAAAGGATGAGGTATTCCCAGTTGCGGGATCTATGGCGGCAGGGGAGGATCTGATCCTAGATCAATAACAGAAATAAATAGTACTGCAAAAGTTCTCACAGAATAGAACTCGACACCGGTAAACCTTGGTTGCTTCAGAAACTGGGTAAGTCACGAATGGGATCCACCTCAAATCTCTCGAGCTCACGGTTCTGTTGTGCGGAAAAACGATCCGCTATAAAGCATCAGACAAATGAATATGTTGCTAGAGCGCCATATACGTTGTTATATGCCCCGACGGCGTCTTGCTAGATGATAAAAACTTTGAAGATAACCGCTCCTCGAGCTGAAAATCTGTCTCGGCAAGGATGTCCTGACTGGTTGGGACGTCAAGGATCGTACGATGCCGTTATGTCGTCACATACCTTTCAACACTGACAGCCAGAAGACGATGCGGGCTGAAGGTCCACTATGAGCGACTGGATAATATCAGAGAGCCAGTGACTGACCCAGGAGTCACTAGCGCAAGTGTTGTGCCAGTGCCTTCCAATTGACTGCTCGTTCGGGTGATAGTACCAACAGTGCCAATGATCTTTCCTGCGGGTCCAACCTCTATGATGAAGGACAACGGGTCGGCTGCTGTCGCATGCCATTGGAACTGAGCGAGCGCGCCATATGCCACAGAGTCAGATATCGAGAGATTGAGTGCTGTGACTAGTAGGTTAATGCTAACGTATATATCAGCCTGAATGCATCAGAATCATGGTGATGAGTGACTCACAATCCAAGGAACAGCACAGCGAAATATCTAAGCATGGGGAGGGAGCAAGATGGCTGTCAAAGACGCTCAGCCCGGGTCATCATATGCTGCCAGTAAAGATGGGATCAGATCACTGGCACTGCGACAATTGTTCAACAGCTCCTCCCGCATTGCCCCCGGGAGCAAAACGACACTGCTTTCACGATCTTTGGAGCATGCAGATGAACGATCAAATTGATGCGCCACAATCAAACGCGGGAAACGATCGGTCATTTGTTTGATTAATTCCCACGGATCATAACGCTCACTAGTAGGCATTCGTCTCAGGAATGAATGTGTATTTGCTGACCAAAGTCTTTCATGATTTACAGTTCAATCTCATCAGAAACACTTTAATGAATGGCCAAACTTATTTCAAGACGGCCTTATAAGAGCAAATCACTAGATGTATACGCGGCCAATTTCACACAATAATGTTCACAAGCTTGAGTTCAGAAGTCTGAAGTACAGCTGCGAGCTCGGTATGAAGCGCAGCTACGAGCTCGTTGAACTCCACTCGGGCACATGTTCAATCATCGAGCCGATGGAGATCACCGAAGGCTATGCACTGTCGGAACCATTGCCCTCATCCAGCTGTCTTCCTAGCAGTAAATCCGAAGCATGGCACGGAAGCTTTTGCATTCAGACAAAAACTGGGCGGGTCCTGATTGCATGCAGGAATGGTGTTCGCTGGACACCACTTCATGATCTGCCATATTGGTGCCCTGTTGACTAGATAGTTCTTGGCTTTATGCATAACACACTGGAGGGTATTCTTGAATACCACCTTCGTGATTTATATGGCATTGGCTGGACATCCAGAGAGGTCAAATGGATTCAGGCACTAGATACTGAAAATCAGGATGGTGATGATGAGCTATTTCAGCCAGAGGAATACTCAGATATTGATTCTGAACTCGAAGACCTCCTGAATGAGTCAACAAGTCATCCCTTGAAGATTCCTCAGTTCCAAACTTGGCGAGCCTCTCAAACTCCAATCTCAGAACCACCATCAAGTATTGTATCAGATGATCAAGAAACTATCCATGATATTGCAGAGGATGACAATATGGATGTTGATCATGATTATAATGCTTTTGAGCCCCCACCTGTGGCAGCAGTTTTTGATTTTTCATTGCCACAGCTGGAAACAATCCGTGGATGCATCTACAATATTCCACTTCCAACATATATCAATCGACTCCCTGTGAATCTTGGTGAAGCAGCACATGGTTCACTCAAGGCAAATGAACCGCTCATCCTTTTCACAATCATCTTTCCTATCATCCTCCCTGAACTCTGGTTCACTAATGGCCAAGCTGTTGGTAGCACAGAAGCACTTCTATTGGAAAATCTCTATGATCTAGTGACATCCAGCAATATCATTGCATCCTTCACAACATCAAATGATGAGGCTGATGCTTACCTGTCACATTATGTTAATTACTGACAGAGTGTTGGAACAATTTTCCTCAACTATTGCTCAAAGCCAAATCATCATTATGCCATGCACAACCCTGATATTCTGAAATATTGGGGCCCACTGGCTGCTCTCAGTGAGTTTTCCGGTGAGCGTCTGCTGGGAATGTTCCAAAATATCAATACAAACAAGCATATATGTAAGTTGCTTTATGTTCCATAACATAGGCAAGGCTAATAATTGATTGTTAGATGATATGGATTTCATTCTGTTCCAGCAAATGTGCGTCGCAGTTGTTTGGATGCTCTTCTCAAGGATCAAACATCTGATAATTCACTGCACAGCCAATTGGCAGATATTCTTGATCCTCCATCTCCAGACATTGTAGTGCAGGGACAATCTCTCACTGCAGAGGAAGTTGCTCAACATCTTGCAAATAGCACTGGTCTCAGTGATCATGACTACAAAAGTCTACTTGCACATGTTCGTCTGACAGAGCCATTCTGTCAATCATATATACAGCCAAACCATCCAGAGGATGCCATTATTCTTCCACCAATGGTCCGGCTTCGCTCAGAAATTCATTTCAGAGGGAAAACTTATAGCTGCCAACAATCTCATCCTGGTAACAGTGCAGTTCAATTTTATGCCAAGATTGGTAAGAACATAAAGCTCACTGGGTTCATTGAGACCATCTGGCAGACCCCATTCAAAGGTGTTCTGTATACTTTTCTGCAGATTCATGAACACAAGCTATTCCATGCTCATGAAGAGAAAATGGCACCCTATAGCAAGCTGCCACATTTTCAGATTGAGATATTTGATGTGGCAGTGTCTAGTGTTCAACATATCATTGACATACAACAACTTATATCTCATGTTGTGGCATGGAAAAGGCCCAAGGGGACATCTGGAATTGATGCTGAAATGCGCATACATCACAACTTGGGATGCAATGTCTGGATATGGCTCAAAGTATGCCACAAACTCATTTTGTATGCCTTGATCATTGCGGATATAGGTACAGCATGCGGTTATTTCAACCACAGAAATATGGAATGTGTCCAAGCTCTCAAGGTCATTGGCTTGGCTTGAGCTTTCTGTTGGGCCATCTTTAGCAATTTAACCAGAGTTTTCATGTTTGACATTCCTTGGAGGACTCCTTCGCTCACAGTAAGGTCGTTGAGGCTTAACAGTGATTCAGGCTCCGCCAGGGCAGGCCGAGACTGCCGGCGAAAATTCCCCAAGTCACATGTTTCCTCCCTGCCGGGTTCTTAAAGTATGTGGCGCCAGGTGCCTCACTGATGTTTACATCTTTAACATTGCATTGGTGGTGAGTTCTGTCTGTAACACCGTACTTTCGCTGTTTTACTGTTTGAGCGATGGCACGCCTTGTTTGATAAGAATCGTTGCTCATTAGCAGCGGAGTCACATCATCGCCAGCTGCCTTCACGTACGACAATGCCTTCAGTGCAGGGTTACTGATTGGGAGACAGATACAAAACACCCCATGCAACATACTCTGGGGTCGAACTGATTCAACCAGAAATTATCTGTTTCGCTCACGAATGGCATGAACAACAAAATCCGCCGATGTTTCGCTTGCTCTCTCATGGTACCTCCATCGCCCTGGACTGGCCCAACAACCTCGGGCAAAGTTTCCGACGATCTTGCATTCTGGTTGCATGCCTAAGTGTGTATTCGCTTCTCTAATAACCCATACCCCTCGGTCTTCTTGGTATCCACCGAATTTAGAACTAAAGTACGACATTATCTCTATTCCGCTTGGATTTCTTGGTGCGCTTGCTGGTCTTTCCAGCTGGATTCGGGGGTGAAGGGAATCTGGATGGATCTTCGAGCGCTGGGCCATTGTGAGCAGTCATGGAAAGGCGGAGCCGTCGTGAGAGAGCTGTCCTTTTTGCTGTTTTGTGACACATTTTGCATGACAGATCCCGGCTCCCATAACCCATACCCTGCCAAAATTTTCTCAAAAAGCTATGGATTATGGGACCAATTTCTCTGCAAATCAACTCGGTTTCAGCCAAAATGTATGGATATAAGAGAGTATGAGGTAAGAGGTTATTAGAGAGGCGACAGCAGTTGCTAGTTACTGAGCAGATCATGCACTGAGATCAGCCTAATAGAAGCTATATGCCGTGATACTCATTTCCTCCGATGAAACTCCTGGTTTTGGTGAAGAAGCCAGTCTTGAGAGCGGCGATGCGTGCTCAGGTGCCGGTATGTCCATTCTCTTCGTTTTTAGACCATCATATTCTGATCATCTGGAAAGCTGTGGCCTTGACCAAAGTTTTTTTTCTGTTTGTCATGCATCTTGGAGCATCTTGGCCAATATTAGTCCGAACGTGACCCTACGTACCTACGTCGGGCAAAACTGCCGGAGCCCAAGGCCCTTATAATTGCTTACGTTTGATTACCATCGTCAGATGAAACAACCTCGATAGTGTTACTAGGCACTAGATTGACTTGATCAATGATGGTAAATCTAGTGGGATGAACGAGAGTCTGGGTATGTCTCTCACAGGACCAAGACTGGTCAAGACCTGTTACTTGTTGGAGTTTTTGCAGGAAATTCGGATCAGACGGGCAATTCGAATGCATAGCAAAGAGTTCCCCTCATACGCTCTACTCGGAGGAACAACTTTATCCGCAGCGCTGTAACTTTGATCATTGATCATGTTAGGAACGGCGATCACAGATGATTAATCGCACCACCGTCATCCCCGGGTCGGCTGCGGAGTCAAGCTCCATGATCAGTCATTCCATTGCTGGGACAAAAATATCTTATGCACCTAGTGCTAGTTACTCGGGACTACCAAAGTGTATAAAAGCCTAGGTCCCAGCCTTACTATCCTTCAATTGAGCTGGTCTCATTTCACCCATCCTACAAAACCAAATCCACCAAGCAGGCCTTGTCTTCTTTCTACGACTTAGCAAAACTCTATCAACCTATCAACCCTTACGTCGAAACACTTTCATCATGAAGTCCACTATTGTCTCTTCTACCGTTCTCATTTCTTGCGCTATTCTGGCAGCTGCAGCGCCTGCTCCGTCAGTCCATCCAGTCCATCCCAGGTCCTAAACTGACATATCCTCTAGTTCAAAGCGCTCTCTCACCGTCGATGTCGATGCTCGCGACGAGTAACTCTTGATATATTTCTACCACTTGAATCCACCTGATCCTTTTCCCAGGATCCTCGAAGCTCGGGGCGGCGCTGCGGGGAAAATTGCCAAGAGCCCTGCTGCCAAACAGGCTGGTAAAGCAGTCGAGAAGTGGGCCTTGAATCCTTCCAGTCAGACCGACAAAGACACTCGCAAGAAGAACCGCGAAAGTGCGGTCAAACTTGCCGGTGACGCCCTCAAAAAGCACGGCGAGAAGAAGAAACGTAGTCTCTCCATCGACATTGATGCTCGTGACGAGTGAGTCTTCATAACCGCTGCAAATCAAACTTGACTCATGTTCCTCTCAGGATTCTCGAAGCCCGGGGCGGTGCTGCGGGGAAAATTGCCAAGAGCCCTGCTGCCAAACAGGCTGGCAAAGCAGTCGAGAAGTGGGCCTTGAATCCTTCCGGTCAGACCGACAAAGACACTCGCAAGAAGAACCGTGAAAGTGCAGTCAAACTTGCCGGTGACGCTCTCAAGAAGCACGGCGAGAAGAAGAAACGTGATCTCTCCATCGACATTGATGCTCGTGACGAGTGAGTCTTCATAACTGCTTCCAATCAAACTTGACTCATGTTCCTCGCAGGATTCTCGAAGCTCGGGGCGGCGCTGCGGGGAAAATCGCCAAGAGCCCTGCTGCCAAACAGGCTGGCAAAGCAGTCGAGAAGTGGGCCTTGAATCCTTCCGGTCAGACCGACAAGGACACTCGCAAGAAGAACCGTGAAAGTGCAGTCAAACTTGCCGGTGACGCCCTCAAGAAGCATGGCGAGAAGAAGAAACGTAATCTCTCCATCGACATTGATGCTCGCGACGAGTGAGTCTTCATAATCACTTCAAATCAAACTTGACTCATGTTCCTCTCAGGATTCTCGAAGCCCGGGGCGGTGCTGCGGGGAAAATTGCCAAGAGCCCTGCTGCCAAACAGGCTGGCAAAGCAGTCGAGAAGTGGGCCTTGAACCCTTCTGGTCAGACCGACAAAGACACTCGCAAGAAGAACCGTGAAAGTGCAGTCAAACTTGCCGGTGACGCCCTCAAGAGGCACGGCGAGAAGAAGAAACGTGCTCTCCTCATCGATATCGACGCTCGCGACGAGTCGTGAGTTTCACTCTCATTTTCGGAACGTTCATAAGCTCACTTTTACTCCAGGACTCTTGATGCCCTCGATTAATCTCGTTGTATACCCTGCTAGCTACCGAATAGCTACAAAGCATACAACCGAGACTAATTTCAAGTGCTACAGTAAGATACAAAATTGGTAGTAGTTAGTTGATGAATAGAAATAGAATTTGGTTTTCCATTTATTTTCTGGTTCTGGCTGGACATTCATCGTAAGTTGACTGGACGCCACAGTGCAAAACTCGAGACTAAAACTCGAGACTCAAAATACCAGTTTTCAACCATAATGAAGTACTATTTTCCATTGAAAAATACCGTCATACCATGCTCGCTGGCTCATGAAATTTCAGCTAATCTGTACCAGGCCTTCAGCATCTTCATTGATGACATCCCATTCCACGTCCGTGACTCCTTTGATGTTGCCAAGCTGATTCTGCAATGCTCAAACTTGAAACTACCAGGGATATCATACAAGGATCAGGGACGTCGAACACGGTGTAAGTAGCATAAATTGTCCCGTCATTCCTACTCAACATCTTTTCAGTGAATTTGGTTCAGTATCATCAGATTCGCTACCTGATTCGGTCACAGAGTAAAGCCTTTTGCGTACCGTAGGATGAGGGCGAGCTAACAGCAAGCTATTATAGTACTGAAAATTCCTGTCCGACTTCGAGGTTAAGATGATTCCTTTCGCACTCCCTGATATCACTAAGAGATTCATCTAGCCCAAGCACTGTGTCGCGCCTCAGCATTGGCTGAGCGCGTAATAGGGAATATGGACCTACAAGGATACACCAGTGGGATAGAGGCCAACCATTCTGGTGGCAGATACGAGTCCCCCTCTCCTGTTCTCACTCACAACTGTACTTGGTCCTGTATTGTAAAGCAGGTGCCATTCCATGTGGTTACTACAAGACACTGTAACTACAGGCTCAAGTGTTATGTCCATGGAAAGTCAGATTTATTCAAGTTGGGTAAGGTGGAGTGGTTTAACAGAGCTGCTCAGTATACATGTTAACTCAGCTGCCTTTCAACTTCTATTTTGCTATTGAGTCAAAGGTTTGACTCCCAAGCTTGCCTCATTTTTCTGGGCCTGTGGCATCTACTGTTCTTCACTTCTACTTGGATATTGCACCCAAAAAGAGGATTCCCATTGCAATTAACCTCCATAACCTGACCTGAACAGACCATACATGGTGTCCAATCCTCAATGTGCTGAGAGACAGAGAAAAAGCTTCCAAAATTATTGGGCAATAGATGCACAAGAATAATAAATGCATCCAATTTTTGAGCTGTTCTGCAGAGCTATGAGCAGCCGAATATTTGTACTGGGCCTGCAATGACAAAAATTGACCATCAACTCCCCAAAAAATTTGACTGGATTCATGCAACAGAACAATTTTTTTTGGAGCCAATAGGTGTCTCCTGTAATGAAATTGGTGCTCAGAGAAGCCCTGCCCACTCTGGGGCTAAGCTCTCTATCTGTCTAGCCAGCTTCATGTATGTTCAACATCCCAAGAATATGAAAACTTTGGCAGAGCAGTGCCAGTGATAAAATCTGGAAAAGCCTATTGCACCAGATATAATGAGAATGGAGTCAAACCTGATCCCTCTTGGTTTTATACAATGTCCGAGACGAGACGGAAGCTTGTGGGAGTCAATCTCCAAAACAAAAATAGGCCAGTCACGCATGCGGCAAATTTGACAGCACGTGAACTTAGTATCACATGTCACCGGATATCGGCCGAGAATCATTAGCGCCGAAACCCGAAACCAGCGAGGCTACGCGCACGTATGTAATTATCCCCTTTGGAGACTTTGATGGCATTTCAACAAACTTGCTCACACCCAACAAAATGAGCCACTCACATGGACTTGTAAAGAGCATCCGACATGGGGGCTGGCAGAGCTGCGCCCGCCGCCTGCTGCGGACGAGGCTATGATGACCAAGTGATCAAACGTGCGTCAACGATGACGTGGATGATATCCCCTTCGGGCTCCCTGATGATCGCCTCCTGAAATTTGCTCATATCCAACAAACGAGCCCCATAAATGGGGACTCGTAACCATGCGACTCCAAGCTAAAGACAAGGATCATCAGATCTTGCATTGGGAGTGACTCTGGGAACTTTCAAGGTCTCCGCAGCTATGACAAATGACCAGGACCTGGCGGCAGTGCCAGTATATGAACGCTATAAAAAGAAGGCTTCTTGCTATATTGGTTGCTGGGAAAACAGGTCAAGTTGCATGGCCGAGGGCAAGCCGTTCAGGACTTGGTAACCAGAGGACGCGCATTCATCTATTTATACATCTAGGCACAGGGTTATGGGGTATACAAGGACCAGGGAACAGAAGAGAAAAGTATCTTGCGATCCCCCTTCTTGCGTCTGCACTGTTCCTGACAACGACGGGCTCTACGCTGAGCATCATCGTGAGCAGCGACCTCGATCATTGTGAATTGTCCCGTACCTATTACCAAATAAAGACTCAGTTTCACTTTGCACCGACATCCTTTGCTTCAGCTAGTCATCACTGTGGAGTCAGGTTAGAATAGTAGTCAGAGCCATTATCCAAATCCAACCCTTGTGAACATTTGATGAAAGTGGTGTCAATCCGCCGTAGTCAACGCCGCACAAAGCAGCACATCTGGAGCCCACCGCGAGGGTCTAGATTTGGACTTACAGCTCATCATTGACTTGCTGTCCACTGTTGTGAAGTCATCTTCACACCAACCTGTCGAGATCACCACTAGACAAGGAACTCCGTCGCAGCGCCTTTGATCCCATTCAAAGACTGAGTTTTGAGGATATCCCCGAATCTCTGTCTAGATTTATTCCCACCATCACCGATAACTTTGTTAGACCTTTCTCTGAGGAGGAAGAAGACCGAATTGCCAGCCCTTACCGTCTAAAACCTGCTAACTGGGGAACCCCAGGCTCTCAATCTAGTCCACCAACTAGAACCCCAAATCTGCCACCAAGACCACCAATTCCACCAGCTACTACTATGTCCGCTAAATCCACTCTCTCCATGCTGGAACCAGGCCATCACTCCGCCCCAAAATTTAATAAGAAAGATCCCTGAAGCTTGATCCGCTTCTTTGAGGACATTGATTGATTACATGGGTCATGTACCACAAAGCCTTCAGAAGAGGACTTAAAAGTCTTTGCCAAACAATATGTTGACATTGATACAAGTTATCTTTGGGCAGGTCTAGACAAAGCAAAAGTGGGGAAAAGCTGGGCTGTATTCAAAGCTGCAGTCACAAAGCTTTATCCAGGTGCTGCTCCTGCAAGAATGTATGAACTTGAAGACATGGATAGAGTGATTGGTGCCGCAGTGAGAAATGGCATAACAACTCGTCATGATTGGGGGGCATATGTTTGGGAATTTACAGCAATAACCAACCATTTATATGAAGCAGGCCGGATATCTAAGCTTGATATCTCTCGTGACTTCCTTCATGGTTTAACTGGCACCTTCCTCACCAAAGTCATTAATAGATTGGCTATCAAACTTCCAGAGCACCATGATGTTGATCCCTATGAACTGAAAGACCTCCTGGCTGCTGGAGATTTCGTTCTGGTTGGAATGGCTGGAGGAATGACAGACACATCATCTGCAGCAGCAGGAACACTGAAAGTCGAAGACGTGTCCACATTGATGGCTGGGATGATGCAGATTATGGCTGAGACTGTGAAGCCACTTCAGAAGCAGGTTGAATTGTTACAGAAGCCTGCTGTACCTCGAGAAGTGAACCAGAACTCTGTTCCTTTGTATAACAATCAAGGATCACAAGGAAATCAGTATCAGAACCAGCCCTGGCAAAATCAGAGTCAGTCATATGGAAATGGATGGAATCAAGGACCTTTGTATCCAAAGCAGGGAAACAATTGGGGAAATGATTCTGGAAATAATGGATGGTCAGGAAATAGAGGAAACCAGAACAACTCCTGGGGCAATGGACCTGGAAACAGCAGATTTAACAACCAAGGGAATAATCAGGCAAACTGGAATAATAACCAAAATTCAAATAACCAATGGAATGGTCCCCCAGCATGAAACTCCCAAGGCAATGGGTGGTCCAACCAGTCCAACAATGGTTCCAACAGCAGCTATAACAATGGTGGAAGGAATAACTGGTCCAACCAAGGCAGTAACCAGAATCCAGGAAACCAGCCATGGTTATCAAATCAGAATAGTGCCCGAGTCCCATGGTCTCAGCGCCAAACAAACCCAAATGGTCCTCGATCCTGTATCAAATGTGGCAAAGAGGAGTGCGAGGTTAAAGGAAGCTGTGATCACACCAATGAATATCTCAGACTGGGAAAATCTCACTTCATCCAGTTACAAACCGAGTTCTGCTTCCTGCAGGAGGAGAATTCCCTCAGAATCTACGTGGCCGCTGGTTCCTGGACAAAGTTGATTTCTACCATGAAAACAACCATGAAGCTCCACCTCACACTGATGGAATGTTTGTTGAGATTCAGGGTGATGGAAACCAATCCATCCTGTTACAATCCATCCCAGAAGAAGAACGTCTGGCTGGGATTTCCTTTGATAACTGACTAGAAAGCATTGTGAATGCTGTTCAGGACTTGAAAAACAGCAGAGAAGTTCATGTTTTGACTCAAAGTAAAGCTTCAGAGGAAAGAGAAGCAGGAAAGCAACCTGCATCAGCATCTCAGTCACCTGGACCAACTTACAAAACTCCAACACCTTCTCCACCCCCACCAAACCAGCTGCAGCACAAATGGGCCCCCTCTGCTAGCCCAGAAGACCATAAGCCAGTTGTTAGTGGCCCAGCTTACCCCTATACCTCCAAAATCCAGGATAGCAGTTCTGATGAACAGCTGTTTCAGAAAATGATGACCGCCCCAGTGCCAGGTGTCACTGTGGATGAGATACTTGCTCATTGTCCTGGTGTGCGAAAGAAAACCAAGGATGTGATTACTGGTCATAAAGAGCTGGTATCGGACTCGAGAGGTACAACGTCACTCTCAAACAACTTCTATATCCAAGCTGCACCAGATGCTATTGAAAACTTCCTCATTTCACATCCTGATACCCCTGTACCTGTGGCAAAGGAAAGTGCAGCCTTGAGAGCTGTTCAACCAGTCATAGCTGGGGTTCTCGATGATGTTGAATGCATTCTGGACCCAGGATGTCAGATTGTCGCAATGTCTGAAGCAGTTTGGAACCTATTGGACATGCCTTATGATCCAAGAATCACTGTTCCATTGAAATCGTCAAATGGACATGTTGACAATACTCTTGGTCTAGTTTGAGACTTGCCATTTGAGTTTGGTGGAGTCGAGGTTCACCTCCAGGTCCATGTTGTCCGGAACCCAGCCTATGATGTCCTTTTGGGGCAGCCTTTTGACATTGTCACTGAAAGTTGCATCCGAAACTTCAGAAATGAGGATCAGCACATCACATTAAGAGATCCAAACACAGCTGAAGAGCGTACCATTGCGACTTGTCCTCGAGGCAGCCCATGGTACCGACAGAACCAATCCACAAAACGCACTGAAAAAGTGGAAAGCTCGGGTTTTCACGTGTCAATGAATTGACCAATAGTCGGCAGGAGTTGGGAATAGTGGTCATGGTTGAGAAAATAGGCAAAGGTTATATGCACAGGACACCCAACAATCCATCCATCTTTGAGCTTCATCGAGATGAGACAAGCATACCTGGTTTTTCCATAGTTATTGATGGAATCCATGAAGCTGGAAGAGATTCGGAACATGACAGAGAACAATGGGAAAAAGACTTTCAGATACTTGTGCATGACGCATATGGCACAATACCTACAACGATGACTCAATGTAACACCACAAATGATATGGATTTGCACACGTATGGATATTCAGTCAGACGCAAGTCTGGGACCAAAGAAGAGGAAAGCAGTGAAAGAAAAGCCACAAGTCATGACTCGAAAATAGAGTCATACTCAGTGACAATGAACCCAGTGAAGCAAGATGCCACTGAGGTGTTCCTGCAGAAGAAAAAGAAGTATAAAACCGTTGACAAGAAAATTAGAGCGGTGATAGGGTCTCTATAAAAATGACCCTATAATACGAGTTAAAGGGCTAATTCGACATCTTCTTGGTTACAATGGGATAACATTTGCACTAGAGTTGAGCTCCAGACTGCTAGTAGGACTTGTACCTATAAGCCGTGGAAACACCTAGACCTTGACTTGCCACAGCAAGAGTACTAGCTGCGGTTTGTGCGGACTCAAACAGGAGAATAGGCAGCGCATGCCGCAGTTCATTATGGTTAAACAAGGGTTCCGCGGAACGAGGGAACTGCATAACATTTGATTCTGAACAACTTTGACTTGTACTGCGATTCCGAGGAATGACTGTACCACGGAAGCTTACTGTTTCCGAGGTAGTCAGCGGGATGAGGAATGTGAGTTAGCGAGGCGCGGCTCCGAGATATCGGACGGGATCGATCAAATGATCGACATCGGCTGTAGAACTGATAAGACCTAAAAGGTTAACTTAATCAGTTCTCAGTTATCAACGATGAGGTAAAAGAGTGTTTACTTTCTGCAAAACGACTTAGAGAGTCCGTGTTGCGCTTCCTCGGAAAGAAGGAATCTTTTAGTTAAGAAACCAAGTCATCCGAGGCAGTGTCGCGATCGGAACTCAGTTGCACAGCATGGATCGATGACTGTACAGTTTAGCCGAGGAATTTGTTATTGGGAAAAAGTGACTTACCGCGACTAGCTCAGGCTATAGTGCGCGGAAAGACACCGTTTAAAGGTCGAGCTTCATACATGACGAGCTTGCACCTGAGCCGTGCAAAGGGGTTCCGCGGAAAATGCTCCTTCCGCGCAGCTGTATACCTGGCTTACTTAGCCATCATTTTGATGTTTTTGCGGACACCGAGTAAACTCCACTTTCACGAGGGATGGTCTGATAGCCGAGATAGAGGGTGCGCCGGTTTACGAGTTTATTATTATTCATCAGATCTTGGCAGTAGTATAAAAGATGCATGTATTCAAGTAGAATAATCAGATAGCTTAGGGCCTTCGGGCTTCTAGTGATTCTCTTCTCGGAAAAAGTCTTGTCGCGTCTAGCCTCTAGTCTTGTCTTGAAGTCCTGTTTCGGTAACAGGCAAATAAAACCTCTAGTATCTAGTCTCTAGTCTTGTCTTGAAAGTCCTGTTTCGGTAACAGGCAAAAGTCTTGTCTCGGGGGCAAGCCTGGTTTCGGTAACCAGTTGAAAGTCTTGTCTTAATGGCAAGCAATTGTTAAAAACCCATTCAAACCCTATTGTTTGAACTTGTACATCCTTAGTGCATGTTCCGCGGGTGGTGTCTGATAGACTTGACAATGATACTTGACTTGATCGTTTCCGAGACTATTTGAGCCTTCCCAGTGTTCCGCGGCATCCTAATGTTCCGCGGAATGTTGGATTATTCATCTTTCGAAAGCCCTGAACTTAAACTAGAGTATAAAGGAGATATTGAGATGTTGGGTGTTGTTGGCTCGACTCGTAGCCACTCGCTCGTGTCTTTTCCGTCTTGTCCGCAAGGACCTCTGTCAGCGGTGCCAGCAACTTTACCTGCAGAGTTTCAGATGGAGAGAAAAATAATTGGTGATCCTTTGGCGGATATGCCGGCTTTGCCTTTTAGACCTCTGGATTTCAAACCGACTGGAAGATATACAGCGGAAAGAAAAGAAATAATTGATGCAATGCACCCTGGTGACTTCTTGTGGCCAGAAGAGCACAAGTTAATGCATTTCTTAATGATGGAGCAGAACCTGGGCTTTGCCTGGGAGGAATCAGAAAAGGGAGCATTCAAGTCAGAATTCTTCCCACCAGTGCAGATACCAGTCATGGCGCATACGCCATGGCAATTGAAGAACATTCCCATCCCTCCAGGTCTATACCAGAAGATCGTTGACACTGTTCAAGCAAAGGTTCAGTCAGGGACATATGAACCAAGCAACTCATCTTACCGGTCTCGGTGGTTTTCTGTGGCAAAGAAAGATGCAACAGTGGTTCGATTAGTGCATGATCTTCAACCCTTGAATGCAGTTACCATTCATGACGCTGGAATGCCCCCATATATCGAGACTCTCGGTGAAAGCTGTGGTGGTCGAGGATGCTATGGACTTCTTGACTAGTTTGTCGGATATGACGAGCACATATTGGCATCAGCATCTCAGGACTATACAATGTTTCAGTCACCACTTGGAACTTTGCGTTTAACAAGATTACCTATGGGCTGGTCAAATTCAGTGCCTATATTCCAAGCTGATGTCAACTTCACGCTCCAAGATGAAATACCGCATATTACGATACCTTTTATAGACGATGCACCAGTTCTGGGTCCCAAGACATGGTATGAAACCAGTGATGGAGGATATGAGACTTTGGCTGAGAATCCTGGCATTCGACGCTTTGTCTGGGAGCATATCCAGAGTCTAAACAGAGTCATTCAGCGAGTCAAATATGTTGGCTGCACCTTTTCAGGCAAAAAGGCTTACCTCTGTCGCAGAAGTGGTCATTGTGGGTCATTGCTGCACTTATGAGGGGCGGTTACCAGATGAAAGCAAAGTCACAAAAATACGAACCTGGGGACCATGTAAGACTCTTACAGACGTAAGAGCTTTCCTCGGAACAGCAGGGCTGCTGCAGATCTTTATCGAGAACTTTGCATCAATCGTGAAACCACTGGTGCAGCTAACAAGGAAAGACATACCTTTCTATTGGACTGCTATAGAAACAGCAGCACAAGAGAAGCTGAAGCTTGCAGTAATCAACTCACCAGCACTTCAAGCAATTGATTATGAAAGTGGCGAGATGGTCCATGTCAGCATTGATACTTCTATCCATGCCGTTGGCTATACCATTGCACAAGCTGTGCCAGGATCAGTGACAAAACGATACTACAACAGATTTGGATCGATACCACTAAATGAGCGAGAGTCACATTACTCTCAGCCCAAACTTGAGCTCTATGGCTTGTTTCGGGCACTACGAGCGACTCATCTCTATACAGTTGGTTTGAAAAACTTCACAGTCGAAGTTGATGCCTCCTACATACGTGGAATGCTGAATAATCCTGATATCCAACCGACAGCAACCATAAACAGATGGATCGCTGGAATTCTACTGTTCAATTTTACGATGGTGCATGTCCCAGGAATCACTCATGTCACAGATGGCTTGTCTCGGCGAGTTCCGCAGCCTGATGATGTCCCAGAACCTGAGGATGACTACGATAGCTGGATCGATCAGCAATACAACTTCGTGCATCTTCTAAATCCTGGATCAGGACAACTAGTGCAGGAAGCATTGGATGTATTCACTACGACACTTGATACAGTCGCAAACCCTTTTACCAGTGCAGAAGAAGCTCAGATGAGCATCCCAGAGACATCGAAAGGAAAACGAGCCCAGCGAAAACTAGAACTTGTTGAAACATTCCTGCGAGGAAAAGGTAAACCACAGGAGATGACAGAAGCACAACTCCAAACCTTTGTTCGATATGCGAGCGACTTCTTCATCCTTGAAGACAAGTTGTGGCGACGAGACAGAGCAGGAAAGCACAAGATAGTACTTCCAAATGAGGAGAGATTGCGATCCTAAGAAAGATTCATGATGGAATGGGACATAAAGGGCTCTACGTTACCTTGGTACACCTCTGAGACCGGTTTTGGTGGCCAACAATGAAACCCGATATTAAATGGTTCATCTGGACATGCCATCAATGTCAGACTAGACAAATGACAAAGATTATCATACCGCCAGTAGTTGCCATGCCAGCACCATTCTTTGGGAAAGCATACATTGATACCATGCATCTTCCTTCCTCAAATGGGTGAAAATATCTTGTTCACGCAAGATGCTCTCTCACAGCATATCCAGAGTTTCGTACTCTAAGAAAGAAATCAGCTGGTGCGATAGCAGAGTGGATACATGAAGACTTACTTTGTCACTGGGGAGCTCTCTATGAAATCATCACAGACAATGGACCTCCTTTTCTTGCTGCACTGGCAATCCTAGAGAAGCGCTATAACATTCGGCATATCACCATCTCTGGCTATAATAGCTAGGTGAATGGATTGATTGAATGAAAGCACTTCGATGTCCATGAATCAGTGATCAAGGCAGCAGACGGAAATGCGCACAAATGGTATGAGGTCCATCATTCAGTCTTTTGGGCAGAGCACGTGACGATGAGAAAGTCCATGGGATGCAGCCCATATTTCACTGTTCACGGTGTTCATCCAGTCATGCCTCTTGATATAACAGAAGCCACATACCTTCTTCCACCACCTGATGGAGTTCTAACGACAGAAGAGCTGATTGTTCGGCCATCTCTGGAACTTCAGAAGCAAGAGGACATGCTGGAGACTATGCGAGAGAAAGTCTACAAGTATCGTTTAGCAGCAACAGGCAAATATGCGGAAAAGAACAAGCACCGAATTCAGGATTACAATTTCAAAAGAGGCAATTTGATTTTGATGAGAAATACTCGTGTTGAGGACTCGCATAGCCACAAACAATGGCCTCGCTGTCTGGGACCATTAATTGTCTTGTCCTGGAACAAGGGCGGTGCTTACATCCTCTGTGAGCTTGATGGCTCTGTCCTCCTTTGACCAGTTGGTGCCTTCCAGATCATCCCATATTGATCTCGAGCATCTATCCCTCTTCCCCATTTAACCGACTTCCTCAACATCACAACCGAAAAGCTGAAAGACCTGGAGATGTCAGCAGCAAACAAAGCAGGCGAAGCACATCCTTATTCAGAGAAAGACTGAGATTATGAGGATGAAATTGACATAGAAAGTGAAGAGCATGAGGAAATGGATGAAGAAGAACATGAGGATTGAGATGGATAACCAGGAACAGTCACCAGGCGATGACATTATCATTTGATCTTATCCAACCCCGGGCTGCCCGGGGCCTGGTACCAAGATACGATTGGATTTTGAAAAATCCAACGCCATCCTGGTACCGGAATATCATGTGACACCAGCAACAAAAAGCATTGTATTCGGATTAGATTAATGGACAAATTGGACAACATAAAGCAAGCAATAACTGGAAAATAGAAGATGAGACATTGGCAAAAACAGCTAAATAAAAAGGGCACACCTATATGAAACTGGCAAGTGCAGGGATAGCTCAGACACGATAGTCGTGGCTGTGGATTGGATTTGCTGGCAGCTGCTGGAATGGGAATGCATGGAACAAGGAGCTATGAGCTAGCTGATTGACTGGAAATGGCAAAGAGCTGGAAGAACAAGGAGTCAGGGCATGATTGGAAAAGCAATAGGAATCAAAGACGGCAACGGTGAAAGCTCACCTAGAATTTTATTTGGCAGCAATTATGGATTGGGAAGGCTCCCAGGGCAGGCAGGATTGGATATAGACAGAATGGAGCAGAATATGGAGCAAGACTGAAAGGGGACCAGCAGAAAATGAAGGATGACAACATGTAGAGCATCGCACGATTCCCCAAGACTCACAGATATCTGTAAATACATTCGTGGGAAAATCTGTGAGTTTTCAATATTTGCGAGTACAAACCTTGCTCAAGTATAAACTCATCCAAGTACGAGTTTAGCATCTCTACATTTCTCAAAAGCTCAGATACTCATGCGAGTATTCAGACAAATATTTGTATGAGTATTTACACAAATTGCTTGTAGACCATGCTTGCGGTGTTCATCAATTCCGAGTCTGTTGGAATGTGGATATCTTGCGCTGATGGCTTTCTGAGGTATTTTTCTTTTGTTTGTCTGTTCTCGCTAGGCCTTATAAGTCATTCAGGCTGCTATTGTGTCTACTGTTCCATCCATTGCTCCTGCTGTTCATGTCAGTGTCAATGCCAATGATGATGCGACTGAAAATGAGATGCCCTCTTTGGCCGATGCCTGGGACTCTGACGATGGTGGCGAACCTTATATGTCTGACAGTGACTCTGAGAGTGATGATGGCATGCCACCATTGATTGATAGCTCAGATTCGGACTCTGGATATGGTTCAGACTAATTTTACCATTATATTTGTAAATACTCGCAGATATCTGTACAAATACTCACAACTACTTATAGATATTTTATACTCGCGGATATTCTCCATACTCACAGATATACTATTTACGAGTACGAATCACTTGCTGACGAGTACCCGAACGAGTACAAATATGATTTTTTTGACTCAGAAACTCACGAGTGCGAGTACAAGTTACTCATGAGTGGGAATCGTGTGATGCTCTACAACAAGAGCTAAAATGCGCTGGCAGATTTGTAATCCTCCAGCGTCTGTCACACATTGTCACAAACATAACTACTCAACATGATGCTTTAGATTAGCTTACATCATCAAGTTTCAAGTTTCACCAGATTACTCAGCAGGGATGACTAAGAAAACAGCCGCCGCTTCTTACATCAGCAAGCCTCAAGTTCCAAAAAAAAAAAAAATTGGCAACTGTCTCCAGATAATTCACAGGGATTTGTCACTATCAACAACACCAGTATCGTGACATTAGAGAGAAGTAGAATATAAGGTAAAAGCAAGGGAGCAGAATTAGTTTTAAAAGAGCATGGCAGGACGATCATCCTGAGGACCAGCACAAATTTCAGCATTGGTGATTCCATATTCCTGCTGAAGGGAACGAGCAACACATTACAAAATATGATGCTGGGCTAGGTTTCGGCGGAGGTTTTCCAAAACCTCTTGGTGCTCCTGGGCTGGGAAATGATGTCATGGACCACGAGAATGATGACGAGGAGATCAATTCCTACTGCCACTAGCAGTTGGAGATTGAGAACCTGATCCAGGACCACCACAGCGATGATTGTTACTGGAAGGGCAAGGTTCATGAGGCCTATGAGGAGTGTTGCAGTGAAGGCAGCGAAGGTCAGGACCCCTCTGGAAATCTGAAATTTTTGTCAGAAGATAAGTCAGAGATAAGATACAAGAGACGTACAAAGATGACGACCGGGGAAGCGTCCACCTCCTTGGATAGCAGTTCTAGGCTCTAGACTGATGGAACGCCTGTCATAAGGTGGCGGTGATCCAGGCTGCACAAATCGAGACTCATCAGTTTCTGAAATTGCTTGAAGAGGTTCAGGAGTGGTCACAAGATTCACTGGAAAGAAAAGGAGCGGTGCGGTAGAAGCAGCAGCAGAAGATGGACGCATAACTCTGTTATTCGGTCAGAACAAGTCACAGACATGCAGAACAACATACCCAAATGCCAAATTACAGGTGGTGACACGACCGGACAGTGAAATAATGATGCTCTCATTTCCAGCATGGATGACCGTATATGGCACAGAACTGTCCAAAGAAAAGGCCTGTTCAACTGTGTCTGGTGAATGAGGCGGGTACTGGATAGACAAGTTCAGGGATGCTGGACTCATCGGATAGCTCATCTGCAGCGACAAGAGAACTGGTGGAAACAGAGCCAAACTGCTAATAGGGCACCTTTCGGTGGGGCTGTCGATGCAAATGGACTCTTCGAAACAGATCTTATAAAGATCTATAACTAATAAACCAAATACACACTAACTCTCTTTTAACACCCCAAGTAATTCAGGCAGCTATTAAGAAAGAGAAAGCCTTTCAATGAAGTTGTAAGGTTGTTTTTGCGCACTACTGGTCTCTCGCAGACAGAAACTTAACTCAGTTCACTTTGACAGTGAACCTTGCATGGTTTTTGTAATGGTTTTAATTTGCAAGGAATATAAAGGGGATAGTTGCAGGGCTACTGCTTCAATGGTTGTCGGGGTACAACTTCGATGGGTGCAGGGCTACTGCTTCGATGGGTGTCAGGCTACAACTTCAATATGTCTTTTCAGACGAACACAATTTTATTGCACCTCGGAGCACCACATCCTTGCGTACACACTAGCACTATCACTGGGTTTGTACCTCGGATCACCACGTCCTCGCATACCACAATAAAATGAGATAAAATGTTCCACTCGGACTCTGCTTGTGGGCTGAGCTTTGTGGGGTACAATTCACTGGCTACTAAAGATACAAATGTTCTAGTTTTATAGTACTTCTACATTATTCCAGAGTCCGCTGTGTTGATAATACAAGTCCCGTTTGGGACCTCGCCTTATGCAAGTCTTCCCGTTCGGGCTCGACTCAGTCATCTGCCAAGACTAGGTTGTCCCTATCAGGCTCGCTGCTTTGTAGCTCTTCCCGAGCAGGCCAATCCCTAGTCATCCTTGTCCTAAACCAGCTACCTTGAGTAAAGCTGATTCATTGCTGACTCTAGGCTTTACTCGTGGTAGCGCAGGCTTTCCTCATACTCGACTTTTACTCACATAGCACTGGCTCGAACATGTATTATAACAATTGTTCTTTGTTTTATCCGTGCTGAGCCTTCATATGAAACAGTGTCTTTGTACTGTCTGGCTTCCACCAAGTTACTTGATCACATGTGGGTGTGTTATTGTTTGTTGTTTGGCTACTTAGCTCTGTGTGTCCCGTTGAGGTTTACTTCTCAGAGTAAGTTACTGAGTTTCTCGAGCATCGAGTATTTATCCTATGTTTTGACCGAGTAGTGCAGCCCGCATACAGTCGGTTTACTAGTAGAGCCGCTGCATTTGTTGTTACGTTTCCCATCAAGTATTCAAGCAAAGCACCATTCAAACGCTGTTGCTGGATCCTTCTAGGTGCTTGTTTCATGATTGGCACTGGTACTGGTACTCTTCTAGACAAGTCGGAACTCCTCTCTAGGCAAATAGTGTCCCATTCGTAATCAGGAAAGACGGTCATATTTACTAGATATGCCGAAAATACAGGGTGGATCGTCTCCAACCCTATTACGGCAGAGGATCTGACTCAGTGCTGTTTCCAAGTGCAGACAAATTCCCAGTCATTGGTGGACTAGAGGGGACATAGCGTGGTGATGACTGCAGTCCCGGATTCGGCAATAACTAAAGGATATACATCAGTATTGGGATAAGTGGAAATCAGAAGACAACATACTGGCATTGGAAGAGCTGCTCCTGGAGATGAGCTGACTATTCCCGGCGGCCGTGGAAAAACCGCAGGTTGAATGCTGTTCATGACAAAGCAATGCTCGATAAAACGACGAGAGATTTCACTGACAGCAGGCAGATGCCTATGGTGAAGGCTATTTGCAAGCCATTGGATGGGATACTGAAGGAACCGATGGGCTTCACGGAAACTGAAGCTGTTTGGAAGATTGAGCGAATCCCACCGAAGAAGCAGAGTCTAAAAAGGAGAGCGGAATTAAATATAGGACAAAAAATGGATTTGAAACAAGTACCTTGAGACCAAGAACCTTTCTAGCAAACCGGTCGAGCTGTTCAACAGTCACATCCTCGGCAGGTACCGACAACGACAATGCCTGGGCTGCATTGGAAAGATTTCCACCGGCAAGAGTAATGGATCCCTGAAGAGCTCGAGTATAACCATGCTCCTCAAGGTGATCAGCAAGAGTGTCAGCACCATAAAAGTTATTGGATTGCTGGGAGGACATGTTGGACAAAAGACAAGAGATGTGTTAACGAGGGAAGGTTGAAGTTGAAAGGGAGAAAGATGGCAGTAAGAGACGAAACTAGCTCACACTTTATACATCAACGGCCAGAGCCCGACCGCAGATCCAGAAATTGTTTTCAGACACAGTATTTGCCGTATATTCCAAGAAAGCACATCCAAAAGACATATCCAGAAAAGAAGTCCTGCTAGGCAAAGTCCATTTCAATTGATGATGTCGATGAAACAGAGTCAAAATCAGTACAAAAAGCTGAGTCTTGTCGACTGGGAAGTCACGCCTCAGCATTGGCTGAGCGCGTAATAGGGAATATGGACCTACAAGGATACACCATGCGACTCCAAGCTAAAGACAAGGATCATCAGATCTTGCATTGGGAGTGACTCTGGGAACTTTCAAGGTCCCCGCAGCTATGACAAATGACCAGGACCTGGTGGCAGTGCCAGTATATGAGCGCTATAAAAAGAAGGCTTCTTGCTATATTGGTTGCTGGGAAAACAGGTCAAGTTGCATGGCCAAGGGCAAGCCGTTCAGGACTTGGTAACCAGAGGACGCGCGTTCATCTATTTATACATCTAGGCACAGGGTTATGGGGTATAAAAGGACCAGGGAACAGAAGAGAAAAGTATCTTGTGATCCCCCTTCTTGCATCTGCACTGTTCCCGACAACGACGAGCTCTACGCTGAGCATCATCGTGAGCAGCGACCTCGATCATTGTGAATTGTCCCGTACCTATTACCAAATAAAGACTCAGTTTCACTTTGCACCAACATCCTTTGCTTCAGCTAGTCATCACTGTGGAGTCAGGTTAGAATAGTAGTCAGAGCCATTATCCAAATCCAACCCTTGTGAACATTTGACGAAAGTGGTGTCAATCCGCCGTAGTCAACGCCGCACAAAGCAGCACAACTGGTTTTCCGACAATCACGTAGGCTTCAGTGATATCAACTCAACGGTAGCTGATATATTCTTTCCTTTCAGACATGAAGCAATGTCTATAACAAGTTCTTTCACGCAAGTTGAATCGACTGGCCGGTTTCATCCTTTTTGAATTCTCCAGATCTTCGACTACGTTGTCGAATCCGTCTGTCCTGAACACTGGTTCATCGGGGATATCTCCTCGCCGTGATATAACTCCGATCATAGCAGGCAGTGTGGTCGCAGTCATCCTGATCGTTGTTTTGATCATCGGTGGATTATTCATTCGGCGGCGGCGGAGACTGTGGAACATCGCAGAGTTTCCGTACGAGACCTCGACGGCCGATACCGCCCGAGGTAACCGTCTTCCGTCAAGATCAATCGCATCGACTCACTTTCAGCAGTTTTTTGTGACCAGAAAGACAGGCTTAGAGAAAACAGACAATCTGGCCCTCACATGAGGACACTGATGGCTGAGAATATCCGTCAAAATAAAAGCAGAGATCCAGCGGTTACGAGGCATGATCTCTTCTGATTGGCCGTTGGGGTTCACAGATAATCCGCCACCTTCTTATCCGCGCAGTGAGGCAGCATCTGAATAAATCTCAGAGTATATACAACTCACTCATTGGATCCACTCGTTAAATCGTCCTATCACTACGTTTCCGTCAGATCTGTTCCAACATGGATCATGTGACATGTTCACACCCTGCGATCAGATGTCGTACAGCTCGGCATACGCGGCTGTTCACAACTATTCACACAACAAATATCTGGCAGCACAGAATCAGCCATTTATATATTATTTATTTATTATTCTCCTCTTCATTGTGCGAAAGCATGTGTGACAACAGTGACCTCGGCACGACGGCAGCTATTTCCGGACAGGGACTCCTAAACTTCGTCATCAATAGAACAATATTGGTGATCCGGTCAAATGTTGAGCGCTGTGAAGACTCAGTACTCATTAAGCGCCGTAAATTTTGGGTGAGCGCTCGGGTCTGGACCCTGGCCAAGACTGAGACCCTGATGAGTCAATGACAGGCGTGAAACCACCCAAGATGCCGCAGCAGAACAAGTCAATAATAATTGGGATTGATGTTTATTGCAGCCTAGGCTTGCATATTCAGCGGCAGAACAGAGACCTGTGCAGGGATGTACACAATCTAGCCCAATCTATACAAGGTTTGAACATGTCACAGGCACGAACTGTGAACAGCCACAGTTTTTGATTTTCCGCCCGTCCACGTGCTTCCCGATTAGGGAAGAAATCAGGTGACCTCAAAATCAACAAACCAGTTCGATGACGTGAGAGATTGTGTGACCTGGGCCCTTACCTATTATGAATACACAGCCTGTTGATAAAGCCTCCGTGGTCTAGTGGTTTAGCGTGCCATTACTGTTGATGACTCTCTTGTTTGTTGGGTGTTCGAGACTGGCTGATTCCTTCTTTTTGAAGGGCTTGACGATGGTCCCTCTCCATATATGTTAAAAGCCGGAACGAGTCTTTAGCGTGCCCGCCCGAGACTCCCCGGCTCGGGGGACCCCCCGAGCTTGCAAGGGAGGGGAGGGGAGCGAGTGGCGGGTACTCTTCCGGCAACCTTGGAGAGACCTGAGTTTAACAGAAGTTCTGTATATAATTATTTATTCATAAAAGAACAGAGACAACTCTAGACAACTAGCAGAATATTTTTGAAAAATGACTTTATCGTTGATTAAATGATTTAGTGGACCCGAGCCGAAGACGAACTGGTTTGGTCAGCACATGACTTATTTCCAAATCGGGCGGCACGTGGACGGGCGGAAAACTCCCATCTAACAGCCACCTGTTCACACGTGTTCACACATATTCACATGTGTTCCGACTATAAATAGGTCGGCCGGAAACGCAGTGTATGATTCAATATTGCGGACGCTGCAAACAACATACGTGTTCAATTCGATAGCTACAGTCTCGGCGAGCTTCAGTCAGGTTCAATTGATTCACAGACTGTCAGTATGTGATCTGAAAAATAGCTCTCTGTCTTCGGGAAGTACCCATCGACAGGAAGTGCATAATATGCCTGTATAGATATATTGATACATTCAACACCATTATCTCTGACTCTCTGCTGGATTCCTTGCCATTGTCACGTCAGATGCGCCGCGAGGAATATCGCCCGATTTGGAATTAAGTCAACTCCTGTACTGACCCTGGAGGGTGTGTTTTCTGTTTATTTCAAATCATGACATTGCTGATGCTGGACTCTAAACTGTACCATCTATCGGCATCCCTCTGGAAGTAAGTAAACTAATATTTGAAAAGATCCACTGACCTGTAAAGTGATGATTCTGTGAGCACTACTGCATTGCAGGTGTCGCACATACTAGGGACGGATCCTTCCTCAGATTGTAAGTAGTCTTTGAGACCACAGGTTTCGACCTGTCTGACCTTGCATCCAGTGAGACTTGATCCCAGCCAAAGCCAGCCCAAGCACTGGAACTTCTTCTCAAACCAAAGTGTGAGTGCATCAAGTTGAATTGGATATTCCTCACCAAGTTTGTGGTTAGCGGTACCCAAAGTTCAACTGGCACAAGTTCCGTCCTGTAAGCGATGTTCGAACTCGGATTGTCCGGCTTGATTGATTTGCAGGCCGTCTTCTCTTCCAGTTGGCACCAGTCCGTCGACATCGAGCCCCTTTATTGAAACGACCAATCGGCCAAAGAATACTGCAGCCATCATCGGCGCCATTGTTGGAGTGCTTCTTCTGGTCACACTATTCACTGGCGCCTTACACTGGTTTGGCGTCGACGTCACTGACAACTTGCATTTCCACTGGGTGAGTATGATAATACGACTGGAATCACATCTGACCCAAATATCCTCAGTGATTCCTTACAGAACGAATGGAGAGCTCACATCACACAGTGGATATGACCCTGAAATGTCTCCAGAGAAGAAACTTTGTCTGCAGTGGGAGGCATCTGATACAGAACCGATAGCACCGCTTACAGGAGTTGATTTCCTTGAATTGGGAGCCCGCATAAACTCTCTGGCGCATGGACATGTTGACATCTACACCTCCGCGGGTCCACCTCCTACGCATCCAGTCTCCACGCGCCTCTCTGTTATCACCTCCATCTACGCAGCGTCCTCCACTTCAGCATCGATCTCCGCACACGTCTGCCACTTGGCCCACTGCGCGGAGGTGTCTTAAATAGATTCAAATGCAATGCATACAAAATATATTCTCAATTGTTAATACCTACCTTTGGTGCCTTCAGGAAATTCTTAGAAGAGTCCAGATATCTGGTTGCACATCGGGCATAGGTTTTTTGCAGCGCAAGTGCGAGCGCGCAAGCGCCTGCAAGCGCAAATGCAAAAGAGTGAATATATATAGATTTAGTGGCATGCAAGTAGAACTATCTATGTCTGTACCATAATACATCCCAGATACCCCACACTGAGCAATCCAAAATGTTCTCAAGGTCTTGAAAACTTGAAAGAAAACTGCACTCAGATTTATCCTAACCTCACATGCCGCTTGCATGACCTTTCATAACACTTTCAAGGTATTTGCATGATCTTTCACTTGACTCACATGATCTTTCATGGTTATCTCATTCACCACCAGAAACTTGCATCTTTGGCTATTGTTTTGTTCATCAAAGGGAAGCAGTTACAGAAATCAGAATAGTTGAGCCTATTTTCCTCTTCAATAATATAAAAACAAGTTATTTCCAAGTCAATAGCCCGAGGCATATGCATAGGTACATATCAGTCATACTGTTCATGGATACTAATGCAATACAGCTCATGATATGCCCCAAAAGCAATGGAAAGACTGACTACTGAGCATGTTTGGTCGAGTCCGCTATGTCATCAAATCAACACAGAAGTGTTACCATGATTTGGTAGAGATCACAGTTTGATATATAACAGGGCTCTCAGTGATATTACCAAGGCCTGTAGTATCAAAACAATGATTCCCTGTTACTTCAACCTTCCCACACTCATATGGCACATATACTGTAAAAGTATTATCTGGGGGAAGGTTAGGCAGAAAATG
Organism: Mycena floridula; assembly: GCA_029320655.1. Taxonomy (NCBI): domain Eukaryota; kingdom Fungi; phylum Basidiomycota; class Agaricomycetes; order Agaricales; family Mycenaceae; genus Mycena; species Mycena floridula. Next base: position 1,923,771 of record JARIHS010000011.1, read on the forward strand.
CAAGAAAGATAGAAACTTGACTACAAATTAAAAAAAGGCAGAAACTTCGAATGCAAGTTCAATTTGGCGGAAGGTTAAGTTTGAATCACAAAATGCGGAAAGGTGAGAAAGGAATGAAAAGGGGGAAGGTTGCTAGACAGGTCACCAAGAGAAAGTCAGAGGGTTCACATCTTTCAAAAAAGGTGGAAGTCCTGTAGAAAACAAATTGGCGGAAAGTTGAGCCTGAGATATATGTCACATACTCAGCACGCATGTGACCTGTTGATCTCATTGGTTCCTACCCCATCGCTCTATTTCTCCACACCCGAACATCCAGAGGTCCGGAAGTTCAAGGTATCTGTTCTCCTGGCCACGTCTCGCTCCGCAGATTGATAGATTTTAGAATACTTTTACACTATATAGCCCATATATTTGAACCATATGTTTACTGGGTGGCCGGTTCACAGGCTCTGAGGTTACACATTACATGGTCTGAGATGTTCATTTACCACATGAATTTTGAAGTAAAATCGCTGGAAAATGGGTTAGATTTGACCCAGTTCAGCGCGTCTGATCTGCAAATAGCTAAAACAGTACAAGAGGCGACCGAAAATAGAGGTTTGAAAATTTCTGAAATTTTGGCACTGATGGTAGTGAAATCTAACGATGTTCACTTGACCAGTGTTACACATTACAAGTGTCCGATATGTTCAACTCACGACTGACCATTATGTGTTACTGAACATACAGTCAAAATGGTACAGTATCTCCCTAATACATGTGCAGAGTTGATGCTGGGGAGCAGGCTGAGACTGGCTCTGGAGTAAAAATCGCTCTTGCCCAACAAACAAGCCCATAAATGGGGACTCGTAATTTAGGTTGGGCTCCTGGCTCAAGGAAGCTGGGTGGAGGCGTGGGTGGTAAAGTGCTGGGGTAGAAGAACTGGCATCTATCAATAGAAAGTTGTGTAATTGAGGAAAATTGACTCAGATTTGCCATAAGGACCTTTGATCGAAGCCTTGATTAAAAACAGAAATTGATGGACTTCTTGCTGGGTTTGAGCTATCAGGTCTGGTTGATTAAGTGTGGCTGACCACTGCACAGTGCAACCCCTGTTGACAGGCTGCAAGTCATAGTATTATAAGCCAGCTTGGCTCAGGGGTCTTTATTGACTCCTGAATTAAACCAAGCAGTTTTACATAAGCTCAATACAAGTAGGTCATAAGTTTGAATCCCGCCAAACCTTAAATTAATATAACATTCTCCACTATAAGTAATTATCTCTACAGAAGATGAATAGAAACTGAGCTATTGGCCTTGATCCCTTCCCGTTCATGTTCAAGTTTTTCAAGGCCCTTACTCAATGCGGGAAAGAAAATCGTGGTGATCTTGATATTGACCGCAAACTGAGCTGTTGCCTGTCAGGATTCATTATTGTTGCTGTTTGAAGGCAAGAAAATCACAGTGATCGTTGCTGATCACTGGAAAGGCTGTGGTATCGGCCATCTCAAGCAATCTTCACATCAACTCGGGAGCCCCGACAGAGATTCTTATTTCCTACTGGGAGATCATGCTTCAGTGCCAGAAGGTAAAGTTTTGTTGTACTCACTCCAATTATAATATGAAGTTCAAGTCTGATCTATCAGGACGTGCCTGTCTAGAACCTGAGACACACATCTCAAGTAGGCTGTTCCTTGATCTCCACTGTTTTGGTAACTGTTCTTGTAACTGTTCTTAAAAACAGCACCGGTCTTCACATTCCAAGGTGATGTCAGCATCAAATGAGTCATGAAACACAAGCTGTTGCCATTGTGATTTCCATATCAATAGCAAGTAAGCATTCGTGCACCATGAGTGCTTGCTTTCAATCACTCATCTAGGTGAGCCAAGGTTCTGTTTGAGCTTTTGAACAGACTTTTCATGACTCAGTCATGTAGATTACATTCCTTGCAGGTGCTATGCATCCAAACATTCTCGACATCAGAGTTACTGGAACATGATATGAACATGTTCGGGGATCTCAATAGAGAGACTGATGTCAGTTGAGGATGGTTCTAAATTCCACCAGCTCCCGAGATTTGTGACAGATGTTTCAAAAGACAACAATAGATGACCTTGAAAGAGTTTAAAAGAGCATTGCCCGCTGCTTGGCTGCAACCAACACATCTCTAAACAATCAAGTTGCAAGATGACTTCAGATGAAGTAGCGTTGCTCAAGGATGCAGGCCAGGTCTTTGTAGAAAATTTCTCTAAAATGGTTGGTACCTGTTGTGAACCAGGCCTCAAACTAATTGCATACCCACTGATTGATTAGGTTGCTCTCACTTTTTGCTACGGTAATAAACATCTTTTAGCACACGCTTTCTTGCTAAATAATATACAACAGGCCTCTATTTCTTGCTTGCATCTTTGACATTGCATACACCAGTGTTGATAGAGGCCAACCTTCGGTGGCAAATACGAGTCCCCCTTTTATTTATTTCTAAACATCTAACTTGGAGTGTGCTTCTCATTTAGCCTAAGACAGGATGTAAGATGTGAAACTAACCCCTTATTACAACACTCAATCCCAAGACTCACACCACTAAAACCATAGAGGACCCAAAATCAATTAAATGATTATATAAACAAGCAGAACAACATGATAAAGTACAGGTAGTGAGACTATAAACTAATAATAAAAATAAAAAGGTGAAAGAAGCGGACCAACAGTGACAAGAGGAAAGAATGAGAAAAAAAGCAGCACATCTTGATGCTACAAGCTTGTGACACAAGCGAGATAATCGGCAAGATCACAGCGAAGAATCCCTCTGCGGCGGCAAAGAAAAGGGAATGAATGAATTTGATTCTACCCTAATCCGCTCGGTTGAAATGAATGACCGCGTGACAGGGACCAGCATAACGAAGGAGAAAGATGAAAACTAATTGATATTGTAACACACCTTTGAAAGTAAAAGCTCCCATTCTGACTGAAATTGGCCAGGCCGAATCCACCACCAGGCGGCACATGAACGGTTGTCGATAGACAACATCCTGCAAGGGCTCCAGAGACTACAGCAGCAAGACAAGGACAGCTTGCAGGGCCTCGGAAGCAAATAATAGTGGATAGGAGGAGGAATAAGCAGCACAAAGTACTAGCTGCGGGCATCGTCGTCGTCAAAGGCAAGGTGGGCTGTGACGCATGCCACGTATCCAACATCATGTGACAATTTGATATCGGATGTTCGAAACCCGTTCGCCATCACAAGAATTATCAGCGCAACCGGTGCACATACAGAACAGATCCTCAATTGACCCAAAAGTGTAGATTTGGGGAGATAGCTGTGAACTGGGGTCTCAAAAAATCGAGGTCAAAAACTTGCATCTTGAAGCGAGGCACATGACATGCCGTGCATCCCCTTTAGGTTCCCTGATGCGGCTGGCCTGAATCCTGCTCCCTCCCAACGAACGAGCCCACACGTGGGACTCGTAACTTCTTGCGTGCACATTTTTCCTCTTGATAAGCGTGGAGTTTGATACTGAAATTGTGACATCACAGAAAACACAGAAAAACTACAGCTAATTGGGTCCTCTCTACCATGGTGGCTACTCTATTCATCATCACCACCACCTATTTCTGCCTATATGTTGCAGCTGTCTTCAAACAGATGATTGGGTATCTTATCGACAACACAGACTTGGAGCTGTTAGAGAAATTTACACTAGCAGATAACAGCATTCATGCACTCAGCCTGGCTGAGGAGTGGCTCAGCGGTAATGGCAATGGACTCCTAGTGAGTCCCAAATCAAATTTTCTCTGATCCATGCTGATGAATGATACCAACCATTGCAGTACATTTTTGGTGATGGAATTGTGGTTTGGCGAGCATGGGCTGTGTGGTCTGGTCAGCAGAGTGTGATAATTTTGCCTACATTGACTTTACTGGCAACATTTGGTATGGGGCTTTGTTTTGAATGTTCTGCCAATTTACACCAACTATCAAGCCACTTTCCTGACAGCGTGTGTTATAGAGACTATAACATCCACTGCCTCCACCATTGAGTCTGGAACAATTGCAGCTCTACTCGCTGCAGCTTCTGTCCTGAGCATTGCAACAAATCTCATAGCTGTCCTTCTCATTGGGTTCAAAACATAGTATGATTTCTCTGAATTATCTCTCTTCTGTAGTCTAATCTGGTTCAGCCAGCACTGGAAATTTATGAAAGATACACTGGGAGTGGGAACTTCTGCAACTGGAAAGGTCTTGATGTTCTTGACAGAATCTGGCATAGTATATGTTATATTTCAGGTGTGTTCTCTCACTCACTATCTCCTGATCTCAGTTGCTATATTCATAATTCCAGATTATCAACTTCTCCATGTCTGTTGTGGACACCACAGATGGCACACCACTAGATGAGGCCACAAATATTTTTACTGTGATAATGATCATCTTTTCAGTGAGTTTCAGTTCCTATAATCCTTGTCATGTCACAAATGAGCTCTTCCAGGCTGCTTACCCGAGTCTTGTTATCTTGATTGTGTACAATCAACATTCCATTGCTCAGCTCACCGAGGGATCTACCGCTGGGACTAGAAATCTGGGAACACGCATCTCATTTGCTCGGTCACCTCAGCGCAGAACGACAGCCACAGACTCCATCATGATCAGGAGTCAGGCAGATAATGGACTCCAAGCAAGTGTAGCAAGGTCTACAGAAGCAGTCCCAGATGTTTAGGGGGACAGAATTTTTGTTTTGAGACTCATCTTGAGCTATATTTGTCTTTATTTATTAGAAATCTGTGATGTCCAACACGAACCTGCAATAATTGCTCAGAACCTGGAGCTTGAGTCCATGAATGCTGAGTCTGTATTGAAATTCCTGCAGGTGTGTGTCATACCATCTCCTCCCAAGATTGTTGTGTCATTTTTGTACAGAATGTCATGCTCTAAGGTCGGATCAGATGGGAGGTTTTCTCCCCACAGATCCTTTTTGAGAATCTCCCCATATAGTAATATAGTCACATGTCCGGCAGGTGCCCACCTTTGAGGGCACTGTGCTTTAAGTAATGGCCTGCCATTCACTGCCCTCCCCTCCCTCGTAAACTCGGGGCGTCCCCTGAGCCAGGGAGTCTCAGGTGGGCACACTGTCACATCTATACTTTTCTCAATATATTATAGTCTCAAACAGATATATTGGCTCCCTGTGTATGCCTCTCTAGAGAACAAACTTGATCTCTGCTAAATTTTGGCATCATTGGCCCCTGTAAGCCGATCCTGGTTGGGACCTCATTGAGGCATTCATGTTCTGGCATTTCAAAATCGTCCACTGTGATAAATATATAGATACAAGTTACTGCGGTCATTATTGTGTCTCGCTAGAGAGATACGAAGGTGGTGGAGAATCTGTAAGTCCAAGCGCCCAATCAGACGAGATCAAGTCGCGTAAGCGTTCTATTTCGACATTTTGGCGAATATTTTCAGTCACAAGTGCGCGAACGAACTCTGGCGAAGGTTCGGGTGTGGCATTGAGGGCGTTTTGTGATTCCCAAAGCTGCCTGTTGATCTCGTCGGCTCGAGCCTGTAAGCTCCGTTGCCTCTCGGTGGCTTGCCCATCAGCTGTCACGAGCTCCGCGAGTCCTTGTTTTTCGACAGGGACATGGGCGTGAGATGGTCCATTCACCCTCAAATTAGCATTCTTTCTCGCAGGAAACACTGAGAACGATGGGTCAAAGGGTATTCCGGACGAGGGCCAGTGGCATACTCACCTCCCTGGGAATTTTCATTTCCGCCCTGAAGAGGGTATGCGTTCGGTCGAAGCAGTCTACGGCGTCGGCAAATCAATAAACCGCCGACTGTCAATGTAACCACAACAAAGGCACCGCAGACGCCGCCAACGATGACTGCAATATTATTCGGCCGATGGGATGGAAAAGATGAGGTATTCCCGGTAGCGGGATCTATGGCGGCAGGGGAGGACCTGCCAATCCTCAATCAATAACAGAAAGGAAATAGTACTGTGAAAGTTCTCACCGAATAGAACTCGACACAGGTAAACCTTGGTTGCTTCAGAAACAGGGTAAGTCACGAATGGGATCCACCTCAAATCTCTCGAGCTCACGGTTCTGTTGTGCGGAAAAACGATCCGCTATAAAGCATCAGACAAATGAATATGTTGCTAGAGCGCCACATACGTTGTTATATGCCCCGACGGCGTCTTGCTAGATGATAAAAACTTTGAAGATAACCGCTCCTCGAGCTGAAAATCTGTCTCGGCAAGGATGTCCTGACTGGTTGGGACGTCAAGGATCGTACGATGCCGTTATGTCGTCACATACCTTTCAACACTAACAGCCAGAAGACGATGTGGGCTGAAGGTCCACTATGAGCGACTGGATAATATCAGAGAGCCAGTGACTGACCCAGGAGTCACTAGCGCAAGTGTTGTGCCAGTGCCTTCCAATTGACTGCTCGTTCGGGTGATAGTACCAACAGTGCCAATGATCTTTCCTGCGGGTCCAACCTCTATGATGAAGGACAACGGGTCGGCTGCTGTCGCATGCCATTGGAACTGAGCGAGCGCGCCATATGCCACAGAGTCAGATATCGAGAGATTGAGTGCACAGACTAGTAGGTTAATGCTAACATATATATCAGCCTGGATGCATCGGAATCATGGTGGTGAGTGGCTGACAATCCAAGGAATAGCACAGCGAAATATCTAAGCATGGGGAGGGAGCAAGTTGGCTGTCAAAGACACTCAGCCCGGCTCATCATATGCTGCCAGTAAAGATGGGATCAGATCACTGGCACTGCAACAATTGTTCAACAGCTCCCTCCAGCATTGCCCCCGGGAGCAAAATGACACTGCTTTCACGATCTTTGGAGCATGCGGATGAACAATCAAATTGATGCCCCACAATCAAACGCGGGAAACGATCTGTCATTGTTTGATTAATTCCCACGGATCATAACGCTCACTAGTAAGTAGGCATTCGTCTTAGGAATGGAAGGTTGCATTGATATGTATTTACTGAAAGTCTTTCATAATTTGCAATTGAATCTCATCAGAAACACTTTAATGAATGGTCAAACTTATTTCAAGACGGCCTTATAAGAGCAAATCACTAGATGTATACGCGGCCAATTTCACACAATAATGTTCACAAGCTCGAGTTCAGAAGTATGAAGCGCAGCTACGAGCTCGTTGAACTCCACTCGGCACATGTTCAATCATCGAGCCGATGGATCACCGAAGGCTATGCACTGTCGGAACCATCGCCCTATGCGCTGTCGGAATCATTGCCCTATGCATTGTCGGAACCATTGCCCTCATCCAGCTGTCTTCCTGGCAGTAAATCCGAAGCATGGCACGGAAGCTTTTGCATTCACGTTCTCGGGTATCCTTAGAGAGAGAAGTCGGCCAGACGCTGCAGCATGTTCCCTACATCACGGGCGTCGCTGGGATCACAATGTTGATTGTTGATATCAAACACGTACAGTAAGCCATTATGATTCCTGGATACAGTAGTCCCTTTTGAGGCACCAGGAAAAGATTGATATTAAGAATGAAGAGGCTGTTCACCTCATTGAGACCTTCGAGGGGAATGACAACCATGGGAGAAAGAGACTCTGAAGGACTTCACTATCTTCCCTGGGGTCCTTCACTATCTCCCCTGGGTTTCCTCTGACTTCAAGGAAGCCTGCGGAAGATTCGGGAGGACGAACCATGAGTGAACATTGTCACACGATGAGCCATGGCCAATATTAGACCGATTACGCAAAAGCCATGATCATCATCTATCTCATCCGTTGATAAGATGCCCTTTTCTTTTGACTTCCGTCGAGACATATTATTTGCTTTATTGACAATAACAGGCATCTAAATCTGTACACTGCGTAGCCTAGTAGGAGACATTCAATGCCCCAACCATAGATCCACGGCAGACATACATCAAAAGCGGGAGAAGTTGTTAAAAGTGCACCCGGAACGCAATACTACCATATATATGGCTTGTATTATGTATCTTAGAAAACAGTGAGGCTCGAGTCCCGCAGCAGCAACAATCACACTGACTGTGCCTTTCCATCCACGGCTCGGGTGTTTTCTGCACTACTACAGCCGATATAGATATAATGGCTCCCGGTCCTGTCTCGAGTCTCGAGTCTTTCACAACATCACCTCTTTCAAAAGTCTATCCATGCTTTCCGCCATCATCTCAGCCCGTCTCTATCCTTCTGAACGTTGCATTGAACTCATACCCTACAGATTAATTGTCTGGTGTATCGGATCGTCGTTTTCACTCTCCCTCTCGATACCCTCGCTCATTATCATCGGAAATACAGCCGACTTGGACTGGACACTTGAGTCGACTGATCCACGCAGCTTTGAGCTCTCCCTGGTCTCTGAGGATACCTCTGTATCACAAGGGCTGAGCCCTATCGACTCTCAAGGGCAGAATCAGGGTACTCATCCAATATTGTTCAATATTGGTGTATTTTCAGAAGGGTGAGATACGTGATTCAGAGCCGGAATGCTTCTGATAGTCCTTGCAGCATATATCATATTGAGGCATTCACAGCAGAGTAGGTGACATGTCAAAGAGAATATCCAGGCTGATTGGGAGTTTGAAGCCCTCTTGTCAGGTCTTTGGCCAATACTTCATCATTTCGTATTCTGTCTCCCGGTTCTAATCCGCGCTGTGTGGCCCGGACATCGATAGGTGCAACTCCAATTGAGTCAACCACTCCGGTTGTCACTCCAACCACGTCTCTGAAGATACCCGGTGCCATAGCGACCAATGGTATCAAGCTAACATTGATCACTGCTGGCTCATCGCCAGTGAGCTCGAGGTGAGTGTACGCAGCCTAGAAACGATGGATCGTGATGGGATCGGATAGCTCATCTACCATATCAAGTCATATATCAAAGCATGCATCTGCGATTACCCCTGTTACTTCTTCGTGGAGTCCTCCAGCGAGCTCATCTGCAGGTCCCACTGAAACAGCTGTGCCAGGCATTTCCAAACCCACTGCTCTTTTGTCAAAACCACGTAGATCTCATCTCCCACTCATCCTGGGCCTTACACTGGCAGGAGCTGTGATATTGTTTACAATTCTCTTGATATTACTCAGAAACCATAAGCGCAAGATCGAAAGGCTCACTGCAGCACCATATATATTCAATTCAGTCATTTCAGCTCGGAGTACATTGAATATTCTCTGGGTAAACTTGCTTACAAATATCATTCAGGTCGATTGAAACTGGTTGAACCTGCTCACACTGCGGGCAAAGACCATGGCACTCAAAAACAAGTGGTTTAATGGAAGTATTGATGCACTCACGGCTATTATAGCCAGTTTGGGTGCTGATCTCTTGGGTTCCACAGCATCCCACATTATTTTTATTTGATCTGATACCGGCTGTAAAATGATGAAGATATTTCAATGAATCTCATATGAATTATTGGGACATTGGCGCAAGGCAGATAACATTGCGACCAATATACATCCTGCCAGACAACTTTCTTTACTAAAACAGTCTATATGATTGGGAAATTGGTCACATGAAGCTTTTTTTCCCCTCACAGCGCGTCGCGGCCTAATGAATTGCTTGGCATGAAGGAATATAGTGGGAAACCTATTACGATACATGGGTGCTCAGATAAAACTTGTGTTTGGAGTCGGTGTCATGGTATGTGCTAGAATATATTGCCATGCTGGATCATGGATGGGATGTTTTAGCAGGCTGACTGATGTGGAACATCTCATACAAGGACTCGTGGCTGTGTCAGAGAGAGAGAGATCTGGTCGTTCGACAAGCCTGTATTCTGCATAACCCAAATTATCTCGGTTACCGTCATACCAAGAAAAGCCTACACCTGTGACCAATCCAGCGTTTTTCCAAAAAGGCTCGAACTAGAAAACATGAAAAAAGATATGACGCTCAGACAGTAGAGGTCCAACTGATCGCAATCGCGGTTCTCTGACGGCTCCTGCCTTGAGTGATAGATTATGAAATTCCTGCAACTCTTGAGTTTGGAACCGCTTGAAGACGTCCTGCCCTCAAAGCCTCAGTAAGTATATGAACCAGTGGGATAGAGGTCACCCTCCCGGTGGCAATTACGAGCCCTCAGGAGTTAAATCCTGCGCAATCAGTCACAAGGTCATAGTTTCGAGGCATATGCATGTACCAGACAGTGACCTCAAGTTGACCACAATTTGTGTCAGTACTATGTCCACCAAAAGTTCAATGTTTTCTAGTATTTGATCGGCAAGCTGATCCAACAAGACTGTCTTGACAAATTGAAACGCCGCCGACTGGTAAGCATGGGCAGGGTAGGGAACATGCATGTCTCAGAGTGGCAATGGAAAACATATCGTGAACTGTAATGATGATACAGAATACAAGCATACAGGACATCAATGTTAAGTGCATCGATGGTGAGCAGAACGGGTCAACACATCCCGGAATAGCCGAACTAGATTGGAAAACAGTCAGTTGACCTATCCCCGACAGGTTCTTTGATGATGCTGTACTGAATTTCGCTCCCTTCCAACAAACGAGCCCTTAAATGGAACTAAATCTGATTCCATCAGTGAATGAGTCAATTTCACCTTGCTCATTGAAATTATGCTCATTTCATTTTGATCGGTTCATTTTGATACAGAGGTCATCAGTGAGTGAAGCTGAATATCTGGTGTTATAGATGAGTGAACCAAAGAGGATGTCCGTGGCTCACCTAGCAGTGAGACTCATGCTAGAGAGTCAAACAGTACCACTAAGCTTTGGTACTTGGACGTCAAACTTCGTAAAGAGTGTAAGATGCCTCCCGGCTGTTCCCGGGCTTGTGTAAAATGTGTCATGTGGTGCTTCCACATCTGGAAGATGGCTCTCCCAACGAAGTTACAAACGAGCCCACACGGGGACTCATAGCATGTGGGCGACGACCCGATCTCTCTGATTCCCTTGACCTTGTCGACCCATTCCTTATCAAAATGACAAGTCCAAAAGCTGTGGGGTTGCCTTTGTCGCGACTTGCCTTTACCAGCCTCGATCTCGTTTCTGATGCAAACAGCACCCATGCTGTTCCAGTTCAGGTTGCTGGTGTTCTGTTTCTGGCTCAAGCATCGACACGCATGGAATATCCCAGCATTTTGGTACCAGTGGGATAGAGGCCAACCGTTCCAGTGGCATATACGAGTCCCCCATTTTTTTTCGGTCCCAATAAAATAACATGAATCTTACATTATCATTATCTATCAAGTATTCATTATATTTGAGACATGACAAGCTTCAGGTTCCTCCCTTCGGTAGGATGACTCGCTCCGCTCGTCACCTACCTACGGTCGTAACCACAGCTTGTCGAGGCTCCGCCCCGAACCCCGTTTAGCCGCCCTGCGGGCGGCGGTGCTTATCCAATGATTATGTCAGATCAAATAATTAATCAGCATCCTCGTGACATTGTGTTTTTAAGTATAGATGAAAGAACTATTCTATTGATTCTTCTTACCCTAAGTCACCAACCAACAAACATCACCAGGAGCACACCTTTGCTATTTCACCCCACAGGCTCAGATGAAAGAAATATTATTTTACAACTAGACATTCTATATAGTACATGAGAGGTAAACTGATAAATAAGTTCAAGGGCCACACAGGGAGACATTAAAACCTGACTGGTAAAACCACTTGTGAAAAAACCAAGATGCAGGGAAAAGTTGCCACTGTAGAGCAGGTTTGAAAGTTTCAAGAGCAAGCCCACAGAGAAATTTGTGAAAACTACCTACTAGATCCATAAGCTAACCAAGTCGATTGTACACTGCAAATACAGCAGTTCCACCTGTCACTGATACAAGTTGTCTTGGAGTAAACTCAGCAAGTTTACCTTCCAAGCTTGATTGAGCATGGTTAATCATTCCATCATTATACCAGACTTCACTTTCCTTTGTGATGATTCTTGATACAAAGTGATTTCCATGACCATTGAGAGGCCAAGTAAGCATCTGCGATGGAACAGAACACTGTATAACACAATGTACGATCCAAGTTCTGTATAGGTGTCCACTTAGATTAATGTATGAAGAGCGGGTGATGTAATTGAGGTTATCGAGCAGCGGAATCTACTAGATATGATCCACGAGAATGGTGTACGGTCCGACGTCAAGATCTGTTACTCAATGAGGAAGGTCGGGTTGCTGACTAATCAAGCTGGTTCTGTGCTTTCAAGTCTGTCTCTGTCTGTATTGGTAATTCTCTGGGGGTATTTCTTATTCTTTAGGCTAAATACAGTGTCCTATTTATACTGTCCTGGTATTATGATGTCATTTCTCTGTATCGTACCATTGTGGTCGCACTTTCTTTCTTTTACTGCCAAAAGGCCTTGAACCTCGTACGATCCTTTCCAACACCGTATGATCTTGATTTATGGTGTCACTAACGCGTCATTCTGGCATCATTGAGCTCCATATCGTATGATTTCTGGCTTGGCCCGACTTCTGCAGCTTGCACCGCTTTCTTGTCGATCTGAGATCTATTCCAGATCCGATCAGATTGGCTTCTTTTCTGTTTGCCGGCTTTCATGTTTTGTGTCGAGTGTATGAGTGTCTCCGGAATATCTAGACCCATCCTAAACAGCCTTCTGTGCAACCAGACAAAGTTGGGTCACCACAACATGATAGACAATTCCACAAAGAGACATTCGGACATTCACATTGTTTTGGCACAAGATATCAACTTTGCTTGGTTCAAAATTCTGTCCTGCAAGTTCACCGACTAGTAGTTTGGGTGTAGTATGATAATATCTTGTCATAGAACAGTTTTGCTGACACTGTGGGCACTGAGTACGAGATTCTTTTTGTGCTCTAATCATTGCCAGTCTTGTATTCATACTTGCACTTGTTGAAGCCAGACTGACTTGGAAGCTAAGTCCACCATTTGCAGTAATATCTCCACAATGAGTGCAATGGATGACTTTGGAAGCTACTGGCTGCTCAGTGTGTAAAAGTTCTCTGACAACATGATTAATCATTGTTCCTTGAGGCTCTTGATGGAACAAGACAGGATCAGTCTCAAATAGCATAACACGGACAGCATCCCTAGCTTGTTCCATAGTCTGTCTGGTTAGGGTAACTTCATTGAATCCTGAGGCAAGTTTGTTAAGATAAGCACTGATATCTCCAAAGTTCCTGCTCCAAGAAACTGGATTATCAAGCCATATGTCTGCTAAAATTGACATAAATGCATCATATGGGCAACTGTGATGAAGACTATCCCAGATGAATCCCACTGGACCATTCTGATTGGGATAAAATTGCAATGTCCTTGCACGTTTACCAGGTTTCAGTTGTGGAGCATCAGATGAACGCTTCAGTGCAGTTGAGCCAGCAGCAGGGATAAATCCAGAATCCACAGTAGATTTGGCACTAGCTTTAACTGGTGATGTTGTTTTATCAATCATCTTCCATTCAGCTTCATGTGATTCAAAGATCAATGGGTTATTTGGACTCCATTGTAACTGGGATGGAACATTTGAGGGCATGAAGTGTTGACCTTTAGCTTGACGAAATTTGTGAATAAGTTCATTTTGTGTAATACCAGTGACAGTGTCAGGAAGAGTGCCCTCACATCTCATCTTAGTGATTGAATCTAATAGTTCTAATTCACAAAGTTCTTGGCGTAAATCTCCAGAAATTCCAGAAGTAATTTTCTTGTCATCAAAAGCTTGCATTATAACAGTGCCAGCACTTGATGAGCTTCTTGATAGAGCAGTATAGAAGTTTTGATGGTTCTTTGAACCACTGAGATTCACTGGATTTTTATCTCATGTTGATCCTTGACTGTTATAGTCTGTCTTTGCAAAGTTGAGAATGACCTGAACTTGGCTGCAAATGATGTTTCTAATTTCACCATTTGGGAACCAAGCAGGGACTTTTACACTGGTTCTTGGAATGGGGACTACATTCAATGGGAGATTTTCAAGCTGCACTGATTTAGGTGGATTGATCAACTTCACAAATAATGTTTCAAGATATTCACATTTCTGTGAGTCTTGTACACTTTGCCAGCCAACAACTTGAGCTTCTTGGCCATTAGTCAAACTCAGCTCAGTGGCTTCATTGTGTTTAAGCATTACAGGCATTCCAATACACAATGGTAACACTCCAGGGAGATGTTTTGTATGTCTTGGTGGAACAGTCCAGAGAATTTCTCTAACTTTTTCAGACATCACAGGTTGATTTGATGCTTTGCCTTGGTTTCTTCTTTTTGCCCTAGATGTTTCATCAGGATTGGCTTCATTTCCCCACCTGTCCAGAGAGTGAAAGAAATGAATTGGTTGACCAACTTCATCTGCAAATCGACAATATGCCATGTCATTGAGTTTATCTCGCTGGGCATTACGGCTTGTAATGACAGAAACATATCTCAAGTTTGCATCAGATAAATGTGGCTGGCTCTTATGACGTTAAGAGTCCCCATTTATGGGGCTCGTTTGTTGGGTGTGAGCGATTTTCGTGATCTCATCATCAAAGAACCTAGTGGGGATGGATCACGTGCTCTGCACAGCTTCCTGTGTGACGTGGCATCTTGTAATCAGGTTGAAGTAATATGCTCGTGGTCATTATGTTATATATATATAGTATAATGATATAGTCATGAGAATTTTACAATATTGTAAATCAACGTAAATCCGGCATCTCGGCACTACCGTAAATACAGTGCCGCAATCGTTCTCAGACCATTTGCATCCTCCGTCGCCGTGCACCCAGTTACGAGTCCCACTTGTGGGATCATTTGTGGGTGTGAGCGAAATTCAGGAGAGCCGCAACGGAGAACCCAATGGGGATATCCGGCCGGCCACATGACTTCCGAGCACATCCTCTGCTTTAGCCTTGTCTTTTCTCAATGTCTATAATACAGTCTCTAATATATAGACTCTATTACTACTTAGTGAGAATATAGTACTAGTATGGAGTCTGTTTTTTTATCGCGTGGTCGGAACCGGGAAGACCGGCTATTTTGTAACCGTCGGACTTTGAGGTATTTCGCCACGTCACCCAAATGTCACCCCGCCTTTCCCTGAGCTCGCCAAATCTTAACTTTCTGGAGCCCACAGAACCTGTATGCCGTCACTCAACGTCTTCAGAGGCCAAATCAAGCTCAATCCTCAGATTTGGTGCTGAAATACCGCCTCGTTGTCATTATGTCCACCCGCACCCATGCCAAAAGCAGGTCGCGTGATCCTGGGACTGTCCCAGGATCACATGCGTGATAGATCGTGTATTTCTTCCAAGTTCGTTCCGTGAAATATGAGGTCGGTTTCTGAAGAGACAACCATACAAGGCTCTATTGTGTAGCTGTTCCTAAGTATTTGTGTAGTGTCAAAGAAGTTAGAAGATCAGCCTTGCCACACAGCGCGACATTGCGACATCCCGAAAGCCAAGTCTTTTCCAGCTAAGTAATCTAGGAACAAAGTATTCTCATTGCTGTCTGGGCATATTTTGAATCGGTGGGCCGGCTCGCGTCTTCTTCCCGACGTCGGCATTTTCTTTGTCAGCTTTGTCGGCTCGTCTGACTCAGATTCGGCCATTAGACCTAGAAAAAATCACGAAATGCTCATGTTGCTCTTATAAAGGGCCTTAGCACACTTTTCCTCGCAAGCCCAACCTCACATTTATCAGGGAGTGCTTCCAATGCCAAACCAAATCCGCTGGATACCACACAGGAAAACGAGCCGACAAAGCTGACAAAGAAAATGCCGACGTCGGGAAGAAGACGCGAGCCGGCCCACCGATTCAAAATATGCCCAGACAGCAATGAGAATACTTTGTTCCTAGATTACTTAGCTGGAAAAGACTTGGCTTTCGGGATGTCGCAATGTCGCGCTGTGTGGCAAGGCTGATCTTCTAACTTCTTTGACACTACACAAATACTTGGGAACAGCTACACAATAGAGCCTTGTATGGTTGTCTCTTCAGAAACCGACCTCATATTTCACGGAACGAACTTGGAAGAAATACACGATCTATCACGCATGTGATCCTGGGACAGTCCCAGGATCACGCGACCTGCTTTTGGCATGGGTGCGGGTGGACATAATCTCGTTGTCCCATTTCACCTGGCATATTTCCAGCGCCGAAATCTGCCACAATACTCGGTCCATGGGATTTTCCTCGCAACGGCAAGCCTCCTGATATGCCTCTGGGTTGAATGTAAACCACGGAAGGCGCTGGCGTGATGCTTTGGAAGATATAGGTTTGGCTGATGGAGCAACCATTATATTGGTGGGCATTTTATATTCTTTTCTTCTTGTTTTCTCTCGCAATCTTCCTTCAGGCCACTGTTCATCATGTCTGTCCATATATCAACTGTTCTTCACCCTCACAGTCACCGATAATGGTCTGCTGACCATAAATCCTACTATCACCAGTTTCTACTGGTTGTCCTTCTTAATTTTAGTGGTCTGTGACTCATATGATGATAATATATATGTTTAACCCCTCAAATGTACCGTCGAGCCCTCTGGTCGCGTTGAAATTCTTGTAAAACACGTTGGTGCAACTGCACGTGTTTCCAAATTCCGACGGTTATATAATACTACCTAATGCCCGCTACTAAACTTGTTTAGTACGGGTTTGCAAAACGATGCCTCAAAACTCACTTTTTCTAACATGCACAAACAAGAACGTGACCCAGTGGCAGTGCCGTAGTGGCAGTGATCTACTCGAGGGTCGTGTTTGGCTCCCCTCGTGATCGCCGAAACACAGATTTTCGGTTCGTTTCACCTCAATGCTCATCGAATCCCCCAAAGTCATGTCCCGATATTACTTCGACGCTGCCCCAGTCACAGATACTGTTGACGGCGCAAGTAATGCTCCTTGCACCGCACTTCTCGGGCCACCGTTTTGCTCGGCCTTGTGAAAGGACCAGGCGTGGGAAAATAATATGTTGTTGAATGTTCGGTGCTCGGCGGAGCGTCAGTAGCGGGCCCTGCCGCTCGCCGGCCCTCCAGCTTATTAATAATAGTCAGGCTTCCTAGTTCCACCCCGGAAAGAAAAAATAGACTACTTAACACTACAGCGAGTACCAGCTCAGTGGCAGCCATCTCACTCCAAACCCATCCTCTGCCATTCACTAATGCAGAAAGTTGACACATGATATTTGGACTGGTTGAGCAGCGGTTATGATTCCCCACGGTGAGGCATCCGAAAATTTGCTGGATTCCAATCTCTGATTGTTTCTACCAGCAGCGTCAAGCACCGTGGTTCAGCGGCAGAGGGAGTGCATGCATTCTGTTTTTCAATCGGCAATGCGACTGATTCTGTCACTATGCAGCTTGTTATATCACCCTGCTATTTGAGGATAAACATCAGCTGTTATTGTCCTTGTTCAGTTCCTGTGCCAACAGTGCTCTCTGTGTTTGGTTCTCGGACTTATGAAGGTTGACATTGGAAGGTCCAGGTATGTTTGAGCCACGTTCTGGCTTTGTAACATGTCGGATTGCATCCCTTCAAGATTACCTTCACTGCTCATATCCTTGGTTTCTATCGGTAGCTCGATGCTTGCCCAACGGTGTATTTCCTATCAGCTGTTCAGGGCGTGGTCTCTATCAGTTCTTTCCAAGGTCTGTAATGTCAATTGTTTATGTTCACCTTGTCGATCATTTTATACTGAAACAATCACATCCCTCATTCAATGGCATTATGTCTGAATGTGCCATAAGTATTGCTCTGTAGAGAGACACCAAGAATAGTCCGAAAAATCAACAGGAAAATAGGGGACATTGCAAGTGCATATACTCGAGGTCTCAATGACCAAATTGCAGCTCCTTTTGCTTCTGTTTGGCCTTCGGACAGAGCATACCCAAGGAGCGCCACATATCGAGCGAAGACCCAAAGCCAGCACTTAACTTCAATTGATGTTTGGAAACATGTGGAGCATTTCTTGATATGGATGCAAAAATTTCAGTGGCATTTTAGAAGGTCCATACTGTCAGGTGAACTGCAAACAGGCCAAAACATGAAAAAGCGCCACAGATTGAACTCTCTGAATAGCATGACATATATCCCCAATGGTAACTTGGATAATTGATATGGATTGACACCGGAGATAGTATTGAGCCTTTGTGATGGCCTGGAGCATACCCCCAACTAGGATCAGCTTGCAGGAGCCAATGATGCCAAAATTTAGCAGAGATCAAGTTTGTTCCATAGAGAGGCATACACAAGGAGCCAATATATCTGTCTGAGACTATGATATATTGAGACAAATATAGATGTGACATATTTGAGAGCATCTAGACCAGAGTTAGCAGTCCAGAATCAATGTGCATAGTCAGATAACATGATTGCGCCACAGATTCCAAAGCCCTGACTCCAATTTCTGCACATATTAATACATCCTGTTCCATCCATGTTAATCAGTAGTAGTGGATTAGTGTCTCTGGACCCAATTGAGACTCCCAGAACAATCAAAAGAGACATAGAGGTTCTGGCAGAGCAGGAACATCCGCTCTAGTCATCGTTGGGAAGAATGCACATGACTTATGGAACCTCGAGATAAATGCTAATGGTAAAGGAGTCTTCCTCTGAGCTTGTATGTGCTACATCCAAACTCTTGTCTTGTCTCTCAAGGAACAGTTCGATAGATGGTTGATTGTTCATGTTATCGTCAGCAGTTTACTTCAAAGGCAATACAGGCTAGAACAGCTTTCTCTATGATATGAAATACCACTGTGCTACTGTCTATCATAGCCATCTATATATTGTATCTATGTCTGACCAACGATTAATTGATGAGATGCCCACCTCTATGGCACCACCCGGCTTCAAACTTGTCCCCTGCATCTTGGGGTTTTTTCCCATGTGGTTTTACTGTCTCCCTGTGCGGCCCTTCAACCTATTTACTAGTTGAGACTCATGTATTGTATAGATAATGCCTAGTCTATTTTGGTTTTGGTAGTTTAGCTGTGAAATATCATATTCTTATATCTGTATCTGTAGGGTAAGATAGTAAGGGTGCACTCCTACCTACCTACCTAGTGATGTTCATTACTTTCCTGACTTGAGCAACAAAAATCAGTAGAATAGTTCCTTTACTGTATTCAATACATATAAAACACCTCAGTCACCTGATGCTGATTAATTAGATGACAAATTATTACAGTGACATAATCAAGTTAAGCGCCGAAGGCGCAGATGCCGCCTGAGGCTGCCCGCAGGGCGGCAGCACAGTGTTTGAGGCTTAAAACAAGCTGTGGTTCCTACCGGAGGGAGGAACCTAAAGCTTATTTCAAGTATAATGAGGTACTTGATGATGATGTAAGATATTGTTTCATTGCTAGTGAAAAAAAGGGCTGAAGTAACGTGCCTGTGGTTGTTATGTTATGTTATGTTCTAAATGCGGAAATTCAAGTCGATATATTCTCACGTGTGACTTTCAAGCCGCTCGCTGGGCCTAGGGATGGCAAAATGGCTGCATTTTCCAGGGGAGGAAACACTGAATATCTATCTTGCAGGTTTGATAGTAGGGCTATCCAATCTGTGACCAAAAGACAGGTCTGCGCAGAAATTTCAGATGTCTTGAATTGTCATGCACCTGGGAGAATTCTCAGCACAAATAGCTTGGAGCGCCGCGCAGCGGTTCGAAAATTTGGTGTATTTCTCATTATTGTGTATCTATTGCCCAGTGATATTTGAAAGCTTTTTTTCTCTCTGTCTCGCAGAGTGGGAACATTGAGGATCTGCCAGTGAATGGTCTTGGTTCCCAGGTATCACAACAGGGATTTTGAAGTCCCTTTTGCAGTTGGAATTGTTCTGTTGAGTCAAATATGGAAGCTGAAGTCAAGGTACTGTGGCGCCGCAGGCCCAGAAAAAGGAACCAGTGTTGGGAGTTGAACCCTTAACTCTATGGTAAAACAGAGACAACAACACAGGGCAGCCAACACCTACACTGAATGGCTATGCTAAGCCAGCCCACCTTAACCAACTTGAATAATTCCGACCCACCATGGACATAACACTTAAGCCAAAAAAAGGGGGACTCGTATCTGCCACCGGAACGGGTGGCCTCTACCCACTGGTTCTGCAATTCTGGATTGCAAGTATTCTAAGTCATCAGGAGTACAAGCTCCATATCTCATATTCTCCAGTGTAACTCAAAGTTTCTGATCCTCCGTGCTCTGATTACATTGTTGTATATTTTTGCGCAAAATAACTACTGTTGTGACTTGATGCCATAGAGCTTTGCCCATAGTCTCTTTTTGCTCACGTAAAGTCATTCGAGCATGAATTGACCTTCCAATTGATCTGCTATAAAGTGGAAAATAGCCTACTAGTGGCAGTTGAGCAAAATCTCCAGCAAATATCATATTAGTGCCACCCCAAGGTTGTGTCAGATCACTATGACCTATTGCTTTTACAAGTCACTCACGGATCCAATAGTAATCATAAGCAGAAACCATAGAAATCTCATCAATAAAAATATAGTCAACCCCAATCAGAGATTCCCTTGCTTTTAAGATTGCAGTGCGTTCAGAGTCAAAGCCAATTGAGAGATATGAATGATATGTTGATCCATTGATATTGACTGATGCTGTTCCAGTAGGGCCAAGTGTAACTAGTCTATGTGCTTCTCTTTGTTGTTTGAAAAATTCCTTCAGTGCTAATAGCACTTGAGATTTTCCAGTACCTGCCATGCCACCAAGATACATCTTGAGTTGAGTTCTCTGAGACAAAGTGACATGGTTTGCAACAATTCTGAAAGCTCGGTCGTAAAGTTTGTGTAGTGATCTGGATGCTTAAGCAAGTACATGCAAGCCATAGGACTTCCAATCTCCATTCGAGCTGTGAGACTATTGGCAATTTTAACAATAATAGCACAAGCAAATCTCTTAGGATCAGAAGTATCAATAGGACTATCCTTGACTTTTTTCAAAATGTTGAGAATGGCATCAAATATAACATGTGTCTTGATTCCAGTTTTCACAAGATAATCAGTCACATATGCGACTACACCTTTGACAGCAGTTCCAGAAAGCAAGCTAGTGGAGTTTGTATTGGCCTGGATGAGATATTCAATAAGTTCAGTCCATGTATTCCACCATTCTTCTCCCTTTCGTAACTTCAATGCACCCGTTTCAGGATCAACCATAGTTTGCAAATTAACTTCACGAGGGAATCGTGCTTTGCATACACCTTTGTCATCTAGACAACTTGAGTTGGATTTCTCTTTTCCATTCTTCTCATTTGTCTTTGAAGGCTTCTTTGGTCC
This sequence comes from Mycena floridula, assembly GCA_029320655.1. Lineage (NCBI taxonomy): Eukaryota > Fungi > Basidiomycota > Agaricomycetes > Agaricales > Mycenaceae > Mycena > Mycena floridula. The sequence continues at coordinate 1,945,002 of JARIHS010000011.1, forward strand.
TGTGGAGCAACTATGTTTGTTCAAGCGGAATCCTAATTCACGAGTTTCTTGTTCATAGTGCATCCACCAGTTTGAGTGGGCAATACATGTTTCACAATCTGGACTTTGACAGTCACATTTATCAACTGGAGGTGGAATGGGCATTTGCAGAGTTGGATTGACATAATTAGAGACAGAAAGCTCACGATGAACAACTTCCTCCTGGACCTGTGCAGCAGTCATATCACCAAAGTCACCAACTTGAACACTTTCAAGATAATCAATCATTGCTTTGAGGAACTCTGAATCATTGCTCATGATACGATCTCAAATCTCTTGAAGTGAGAGACAGCTTTTAATCCAAATCAGAATGTGTAAATGAAGTGTTAATCGACCCTGTTGCTCTACACTTCCATAATATCCAGCAGTGGGGCCAAATAGTCCATCATGATTGCTTCCAACTCCTAAGACATGCTTAATGAAAGCTTTAACCATAAAGTTGAAGAATCGTGCAGCTGCAGTGGGATTCATAGAGACAAGCTTCTTTCGAGCATTTTCAGGCAATATATCAGTTGAGAACTCAAACTTTTGTCCAGCAAAATAGATGCACATTGGATGATTCTGATCTGCTGGAGATATTGTAATGAACCATGATGGAGATCCAAGCTTTGAAATTAAAGCCCAAACTTCATTGTGCATGTACTTTTTTGAAGTTATTGATCCCTTGACTTTTCCAGCTACAGTGTCTAGATCATTAAGGAGGGCATAGCAATCCTTCTCTGCTTGAGTCTTAGGTTTGACTTGTTCACCTGCTTGTAAGCGATGACTTATATCTTGCAGAACATTTGCATCTAAATTATAAATTCTCACTGCAATTTGAGTAATCTCTTTTTTCTGAGTTAGGACATATCCACCTTGATTTGCTTCTTTCATTTGCTCCATATTAAGTGCAATGAGGGGAAAGATGCCATCAAGCTGAAATCGTTTGTCATAATACATCAAAAGATAACCTTTGTGTGCCATACTGGACATTTTCCCCTCATGTAAAGGATTGCAAATACCTCCAAATCCATAAGGAAATAAATGTGGAAACATTTGTGGAAACAGTTGAGGATTGTGAAAAGTATTCTGTGGTTTTGAATCTTGGCCAATAAACAGGATATTTTTCTTTCCCTTTTTCAAATGTTCTAATGCTGCTGCTTTTCATTGGGAACTGGTCATACTTGAGAAATCTTCACCAGTTAATCCATGAACCATAAATGGGCAAGGTCCACTATCAGTGCCTTCATCTTCTTCATTGTCATGAGTTGCTGTTGAAATTGGATCTTTATTGATATACAGCTCTTCATAGTCATAGCCAACAGGCACTCCATCATTCTGGTAGCTTTGAAGATTTACATCTGAGATTGTGATATCTTGATAGTCAGAGTGGTTTAATCGAAGCCATTCTAGTGCACATTTCACTTTGCTAAGTCTCACTAGTAAAGGTGTACATTCCCGGTCTTTCTTAGTTGGCTGGCATGGACCAGTATATATGAAAGCAATCATTTCATCAAGGTCTTCACAAGCAGGAGGCAGAATATTATAGACCTTCTGCATTGGATTTGAAAAACAAATAACATTTGCTCTCATCTTGAATCTCCAACTTGAGGAGACTTTGATAACACAATAGCTATGTCGAACACATGTGATCATCAACTTTTCTATGACTGTTAGATTCTTTAGAGCATCAGGGATTTCTCTCAGCCATAGTCCATTTACTAGGGACATTGCAGGAATCTTGTTTTTATGAACTGATTTGAGACAGGTTGGGCAAATGCTATCACACTTAGGAGCCAAGGTTGGGCCATCAAGATCTTGGATATCATCATTCTCACTATAGCGCTCTTTACAAGTAACACCATCTCGATGTAGCCAACTTAGATTCAGTCCAGTCTTAGATATCTTAATCAAGTCTTTCAATGGCCATAAGCGAGCACATACAGCACAACCACCTTCTACAAACTGAGATGGATGAGTATCATCACAAAATCCAGTAGCTATCTCTTGAATCAAGTTGGCTGACGGTGGCTTTGATGGAAATTCAACTGGAATCAACTCTTCATCTGGTATCTCCTCAATAGTAACAGTATTCCTGGCTTGCTTGACCTTCTGGTATGATGCCTTGCTCTCTGCAATGCGTCTCTGTTGTCCTGCTGCATTATTGCGTCTTTGCTTATCTTTATCCTGCATACTCATGACAGTTGTTGGCTGGAAAAGTATCCAAGTATCTGTACATATATTGCTACACATCTCATGATCCTTTAAAGAGTGTATAAGTGATTCCTTTGTAGATCTCACTGTTATCTCAATGCCATGGAATGTCAGTATATTTTGGATAGCAGGCACTGGCAATTTCATGATAATGGTGCTTGAAAGTGGAATATCACAAACTAGATATTGATCATGTGATACTGTGTCTCCGATGTTCATTGATTTTTGGACTGAAGCAAAGATGTATTTGGTATTGATGTCATTCAATGTCAAAGTATTTCCGCCAACAATGAATGGTTTCAGTTCATTTTTTGTAAAGCATATACTAGCCCCACCTATTGAGGACAGGGTCTGTTCAAATATGGAAATGACTGCCCGTTTCCTCAAGTATGTCGGAATTTGATTCTTTGAATAATATATCAAGTATCCTTCCTGTCTGAATAGAATCAGGTTTTGGATGGCTGATGTTGCATACTGTAAGGTAAGGGAGAACTCTGTTTCGTAGTCTGTGTCTTCATATAAATAGCCTTGAAGTCATGACATCGATAATGGGATCTTTGACATAGCAGACAGCAGCGCTCTGCAATATTTGGCATATTGGAAGCTGATATGAACATCCAAGTAGCACAGTAAAAGACACTATATCTATATCTCTGTGTTGGACGGTATAGCTGAGCAATGATCATAATATCACGATGTTCCTCCAATTTGAAGCTATCATTTGCTTTCTCATTGTAGCTCCGCACTACTTGGATCATGTTCCGAACATAGAAGTCCGGACTTGAATTAGGGTGACAATTCGTACAGTTTGAGTTCAGGTCATTGTAACTTTGCATTATCTCACGGTCTGTACAACTATAATTTTCTCTGGAACTGTGCTCATTTTGTACTCTGTGGCTGACCAGGCGCGCACTAGTTTCGGAGCTGGCCAGGCTCACTACTGTTTGTTCCATGGCTAGGACATTGCGCTTGACATGGTCAGCGTCAGTGCGACTGTAATCAAAATTACGCTCTCTTTTTTCATGTAAACTCTGTGCTATTCTGTCATTGTAACTTTGCATTTTTCTATGGCTGACCAGGCGTGCACTATTAGGTTGGGAGCTGGCCAGGCTCACCACAATTTGTTCTCTTTGTTCCAGGGCCTGGACACAATGCTTGACATGGTCAATGTCAGCTGGTCCACAAATGGAATGATGCTCTACAGTTTTAACGTCCTTACGACGGACATGACTGAAGCTGGCCAGGCTCATGCTTTCAGCCAGGAAGTGACGCTCACATGGTCAGTGCCAGCTAGCCCTCTGGTTTTAATGTCCCTATGACGGCCATCATCGTGACAAGGTTTATAGTCCCCTAGACTCTCTACAGTTTTAACGTCCTTATGACAGACACAACTAAAGCTGGCCAGGCTTGTGTGTTCTAAGGCCGGGACATAGCACACAACATGGTCAGTGTCCGCTAGTCCTCTCGAGTCGAAACAACCAACCTTTTCTTTAACGTCGCAAGCCAAACGACGGTGCTGTTGATAAGAGTCGCACAGACTCTGTAGTTTTTTAAAGTCACATGGACTGTGATGAAGAGAATCAGAGCTAGTCAGGCTCAAGTCGAGTGACGGACCATCATGTCGCAGAAAGAAATCACAAGGACTGGAAGGAGGTCTGGAAATATCACGTTAGAACAGATCTCGACGCTGGGCATATTGACAGAAGAATCAGAGAAAAGTAGCGAAAACAAGACCACAAGCATCACGAAGAATGAGAGAACAGAAACTAGGTATACGAACAAACCAGGAAATTCACTCGGATATGATAAGGGATGGAGACTTAAGAAGTAAGGCCATAAACCACCACAAATTGACGGAAAAGAAAAGAAAACAGAATAAAGGAAATGTGATAGACGATGGCAAACCGAGTGCGAAACAAACAGGGCACAATGAACATGCGCTATAAGGCACCGGTCACAAAAGAATTCAAAGCAAATGAGATTTGAGCATAAAAAACTCGGTAGACATCAGACAAGTTCAGTTGCCACCCGCAAAGGGTAAAACAATCAAATCCGAGCAGAACAGATAGAGCAGAATGCACCGATTTGATGACCGAAACTGCATCGCAATGCCAGGATGCATCACAAAAAGCGCCAGAAACAACGCCAATGGGTATCATGTCCCTGGAAGAAGAAATAAAGCGGGAAAGAGCGAGAATATTGAATGCGACGTCATCCGACGAAAACGGATGATTAACGAAACAAGGTGATTTGCGAGTTCAACTCGGTCAACGGAGCAAAAAATCTCCAATTGGGCTTGCAGGAAAAGGTAGAAATAAAATGACACCCGACAAAGAAATCAGAGGCAAGGGAGATGGGCTTACCTAGGCAACGAGTTAAGCAGTGCATAGCAATCAGAGCTAGCAAGGCTCGGGTTCGCCAACAGGAATGCACCAACGTGAGAAGCAACATTGGGCCAGTTAAGAGCCAGAATAGAGGTCCTGAGATCGGCAACATAATGCGGTGAGATGATGGAGAGAAGGCTGCAAAAAACAGCCAGCAGAAGACGACTACGACGAGCATAGTGGCGGTGAAAAGGAAGAGGCGATGCTGCAGTTTGAACCGCACGTGGGGATTCACATCACATGTCGCATCATTTCGGCCGATTTACACAGCAAGTCCGAAATCATGCCAAGAAAAGTTCCAATTGACCTGCTCAGCGAAATACAGGGACAAATCTTCCTCGACAAATACATATACTTGGATAACAACAGTAAAACATAAGTCCAATAGAAGAAGCAATGCAATTACCCACGAAGCAACCACCAGCGCGCCCGATGTGCTTGGAATACATCAGCAAGACTTGGATTATGAGGAAAAAAGCCAACGACCTGGCTCGGCGGCTGCCACTCAACCGCTATTCTCAAATCCTTCTCGAGCAAAACCACAGTCGTCACTGAAGAATCGGCTCCATTATCAGGCTAAACCACAATGCTTTTCAGGAGCAAGTGCAGCACACTGGCAATATTGCTGTTGAATCTGGAAAAGGAATTGAGCTTGGATGGGGAGAAAGGGCATTGTGCCTCACATTTCAGACAATCCCAATTACGAGTCCCACGGTCACGTGGGCTCGTTTGTTGGAACAGAGCGAAATTCAGAGCTCCAGCATCAAAGAACCTAGCGGGGATAAGTCACATGTCCCTTTTCACAGCTCTCGGCTTTACCCGGGACTAAACTCAACCCGCCTTCGTTGTCGCTACCTAGATATGCCAATGACCCTGGAACTCTTGACCTGCATTAGCTGGAGCCATAAAACTTGGGATACATGCAATATGCAACAAATAAACATTGAATATGAGGTCAATTATTTTGTTTAGTGTTGTAGCCACCTGGAGACATCAAGACTAGGATATGTAAATGCTGTCACACAGTATCGCACTTGCAAATTTTGCAAATCACATGATATTGAGATTCCGATAGGATGTCGATCACAGCCCTTGTTCAAGTGTTGATTCCCAGACCTTTCCTCAGCACTCTTGAGTGCTGGAAGCCATTCTTTTATCTCTTTGATTTTGACTTTCTTGGTCTTGACATATTGATGTTCAGGCCTTTCTTTCAGCTGGATAACCTATCATCAATTGTCAGAGGATTATAGCACAGCTTAAAAATCAAACAAAAAGGTTGGGGACTCGTGTTTGCCATGGGGACCATTGGCCTATACCCCACTAGTTCTTCCTTCATCTCTCGTTTCTTTCCCAGGTCCCAGAATCAGCAGCCGGATCATTGTGCTGTCGCCTATATGCTCGTAGCGGTAGAAACAACGCTGTGGAATCCTTTCAGCGAGGTCCAAGGGAGACAGAATGAGGAAGATACCTACTGTTCTCGGCCAAATCAGTACGCAAACGTCGAATTGAGGACCCATACGCAGTTGCATGGGAGCTGAGCAAGGCAGATGAGAGATACCAGGTCACTGACCTTGTCTGGGGCTTACTAGGGAAGCGAAATTCATGGTGAAAAGCCGCGACCTTTGACCGCAAGAAGGTCGGGGTCATTGTTGGGTTGTCTGACGTGATCCACAGCGTCTAAAGAAAAAGGTCAGAAAAATACAGCAGCATCACAGGATGCATACCTCGTACATGCAGCAAAACATGATACAACAGCCAAGGAGACGAGGATTGTGACAAGCAAACGATGAGAATGAAAAAAAGAAATTACCAGCACAGCAGCGTGGCTATGCAACACGTGTATATCCCCTTTGGGGGCTTTGATGGCAGTGGCCAGAATTTTGCTCCGCCCCAACCAACGAGCCCACAAGTGGGACTCGTAATCTTTGCTGGGAGGGAGGTCTGAAGGACACTGTGGTTATGTAAGAGTGGGAGACGAGAACGATTTTCAGGTATGTTCATCAATCCTATCCTGCTCTCTGTCAGCTTAGACCGATACAGATATTATGAAGCAGGGGCTGCTGCACTAGTAGCTTTGACGGATGGAAGCGATGATAGGTGGAGACAGCTCGAGAGGAGAAAAGATTGGGAAGAGCCTGATCCATTCCCGGGCACCTTGTCCTTCACCATGTCCCTTTGTTTTGACAAAGGTGTCAACTCGACAAGGCGCCAGATGGTCTCCCTTCACGGTTCTCAATTAACCCATTCTAAAACAATAGAATCTCTTCAAAGCATGGAATCTTCTTCCCTTCCTCAGTAATCACCAAATCACATCCTCTGTCGCTACCCCTGCCTTCAAGCTTGGGCCTCATGGAGCCGATTCCAGCACCACCGCATAGCCTGCTTTGCATTGCTTTCACTTGTCTCAGCCAGAAGAGCATCAAATGATACTGGGACCAATGATAGGCTGCCTCAAAACTCACGCTGTTCGGCGGAATTTGAATGTTTCATTTCGTCACCAGCATGTGCTTGTGGCTGTCCTTCTGAGACCCGATCACATTTCATTCTGGATTGTACGCTCTGGGAATTGTTGTTGGGAAATGTGGCGCAGTGGCTCTGACAAGTCTGAGACAAAAGCAAAGGATAAAAGCGGAATGTATTGGAAGAGAGCAAATGCTAGGGGATACGATGATAAGGGAGGGGGCAAAAGCTAAAATTGTAGCTAAGGATCGGACGGATATATGTAGTGTGACTACTGTGACATATGAAACGCGGAAACGACCGAGGACATGACCGTACCGTTCAACAATCGTTTCACGTTGAGCTTCGATATACTGTCTCTGGTGCAAATCTCCCGCCTCCACTTCATCTCAACAGTGTTCTCTCTGATCTAAGACTGTCGGCAGCCCTCACGAAGTTCATTCTGGCCACTGGCTGGTTCTCCTAGTTCTCTTCCTTATGTTTTTCTTTCATTTTCATACATTTTTTCTTTCATTCCTCCCACCGGGGGCATCAATCGACGCACTCCGTTTGGAGTGCATCACAAGAACTATTGATGCATTCCCTACATAGAGGGGACATAACAGCTGGACTGATACCTGGCAGGGTCCATAGCAGACTTGTCAGCAGGATGAGTCATTGCCCAATGGAGCATTCAGTTCCTAGGTGTGAGCCCAATTTTGGAACAAAGGCTGTGGGAAATGATCAGGGAATGCGTCAATAGTTCTTGTGACGCACTCCAAACGGAGTGCGTCGATTGATGCCCCCGGTGTCATCGAACACCATGGTGATACCCGTATACCTTAACTCTTACTTATATATACCCTTGACACAGTCACCTTCTCTATGACATTATCCTCCGTCCATCTTTCTTTCTCTCTTCCTGTTTAACTCATGTCCCTTCAAGAAACAACTTGTTCACTACTTCTTAGTTTAGTCCATAATGTACTGCTGCATGGCACGTTTAGCTAGGTACAGTGAAATATATCAATCAATATACACGGCAGAATAACAGGCGACAAGTTCAGATAAACTCTGGTAAACTTTGCTGTAACAACAAATAAATTTGCAACTCCGCCAAACAGTGCGAGTTTTGATGGCGGCCTATCGGTTCTCAAGCAGCTGTCATTCTTCTTGCCAGGCGCCGGTATATGTACCTAGTATGGTTGTGTCTGTACATTTGATTGAATCTCAATTAGATCTCCGATATGAAAGAGAGCAAGTCACGAGCCCGAGCCCCCGGATGGAATGCTGGGGTTTGTCTCGAGCTTTGCACTGTGGCGTCAGTCAACTTATGATGAATGTCCAGCTAGGACCGGAAAATAAATGGAAAACCAATTTCTCTTTCTATTCATCAACCAAATTCTAAATTCTACTATCAATTTCGTAGCTTACTGTAGCACTTGAAATGAGTCTCGGTTGTATGCTTTGTAGCTATTCGGTAGCTAACAGGGTATACACGAGATTAATCGAGGGCATCAAGAGTCCTGGAGTAAAAGTAAGCTTATGAACGTTCCGAAAATGAGAGTGAAACTCACGACTCGTCGCGAGCGTCGATATCGATGAGGAGAGCACGTTTCTTCTTCTCGCCGTGCTTCTTAAGGGCGTCACCGGCAAGTTTGACTGCACTTTCGCGGTTCTTCTTGCGAGTGTCCTTGTCGGTCTGGCCGGAAGGGTTCAAGGCCCAGTTCTCGACTGCTTTGCCAGCCTTTTTGGCAGCAGGGCTCTTGGCCACTTTTGTCGCAGCGCCGCCTCGAGCTTCGAGAATCCTAAGAGGAACATGAGTCAAGTTTGATTTGAAGTGATTATGAAGACTCACTCGTCGCGAGCATCAACGTCGATGGAGAGATCGCGTTTCTTCTTCTCGCCATGCTTCTTGAGGGCGTCACCGGCAAGTTTGACTGCACTTTCACGGTTCTTCTTGCGAGTGTCTTTGTCGGTCTGTCCTGAAGGATTCAAGGCCCAGTTCTCGACTGCTTTGCCAGCCTTTTTGGCAGCAGGGCTCTTGGCCACTTTCGACATAGCGCCGCCTCGAGCTTCGAGAATCCTAAGAGGAACATGAGTCAGGTTTGATTGAAATGATTATGAAGACTCACTCGTCGCGAGCATCAACGTCGATGGAGAGATCGCGTTTCTTCTTCTCGCCATGCTTCTTGAGGGCGTCACCGGCAAGTTTGACTGCACTTTCACGGTTCTTCTTGCGAGTGTCTTTGTCGGTCTGTCCTGAAGGATTCAAGGCCCAGTTCTCGACTGCTTTGCCAGCCTTTTTGGCAGCAGGGCTCTTGGCCACTTTCGACATAGCGCCGCCTCGAGCTTCGAGAATCCTAAGAGGAACATGAGTCAAGTTTGATTTGAAATGATTATGAAGACTCACTCGTCGCGAGCATCAACGTCGATGGAGAGATCGCGTTTCTTCTTCTCGCCGTGCTTCTTGAGGGCGTCACCGGCAAGTTTGACTGCACTTTCGCGGTTCTTCTTGCGAGTGTCTTTGTCGGTCTGACCGGAAGGGTTCAAGGCCCAGTTCTCGACTGCTTTGCCAGCCTTTTTGGCAGCAGGGCTCTTGGCCACTTTCGACATAGCGCCGCCTCGAGCTTCGAGAATCCTAAGAGGAACATGAGTCAAGTTTGATTTGAAGTGATTATGAAGACTCACTCATCGCGAGCATCAACGTCGATGGAGAGATCGCGTTTCTTCTTCTCGCCATGCTTCTTGAGGGCGTCACCAGCAAGTTTGACTGCACTTTCGCGGTTCTTCTTGCGAGTGTCTTTGTCGGTCTGGCCGGAAGGGTTCAAGGCCCAGTTCTCGACTGCTTTGCCAGCCTTTTTGGCAGCAGGGCTCTAGGCCACTTTCGTCGCAGCGCCGCCCCGAGCTTCGAGGATCCTGGGAAAAGGATCAGATGGATTCAAGTGGTAGAAATATATCAAGACTTACTCGTCGCGAGCATCGACATCGACGGTGAGAGAGCGCTTTGAACTAGATGAACTGTCAGTTTAGGACCTGGGATGGACTGGATGGACTGACGGAGCAGGCGCTGCAGCTGCCAGAATAGCGCAAGAAACGAGAACAGTGGAAGAGACAATAGTAGACTTCATGATGAAAGTGTTCCGACGTAAGGGTTGATAGGTTGATAGAGTTTTGCTAAGTCGTAGAAAGAAGGCAAGGCCTGCTTGGTGAATTTGGTTTTGTAGGATGAGTGAAATGAGACCAGCTCAATTGAAGGATGGTAAGGCTGGGACCCAGGCTTTTATACACTTTGGTGGTTCCGAGTAATTGGCACTGGGTGCATGAGATATTTTCGTCCCAGCAATGGAATGACTGATCATGGAGCTTGACTCCGCAGCCGACCCGAGAGGACTCGAGCAAACTGGAACCCACGAGGCGAAGGACCCCCGACAATAGCCGTAGGGGATTGATCCTAGTTTGGACAAAGCCGAGACTAGGTCTAAATATTTTGGGTATAGATTTTCTTAGGGCTGGGTACCTGGTTCGGACAAAATTTGGGTCCGAGCGGGGGCCAGAGCGAGATTCGGACACAAAATGGCCAAAATCGCACATTTCGGTTTGGACAAAAACCCCGCAATTGTGGCGATTTGGTTCTAGCCCTAGGCCTACTATGTGGGGTCCTCGGGCGACTGCGGATAATGGGAGTGCGATGGGCGTGCGATGACGGTGGTGCGATTAATCATCTGTGATCGCCGTTCCTAACATGATATGATCAATGATCAAAGTTACAGCGCCGCGGATAAAATTGTTCCTCGGAGTAGAGCATATTCGGGGAACTCTTTGCTATGCATTCGAATTGCCCGTCTGATCCGAATTTCCTGCAAAAAATCCAAGAAGAAACAGGTCTGGACCTGTCGAGAGACATACCCAGACTCTCGTTCATCCCACTAGATTTACCATTATTGATATCGCGGTTGTTTCATCTGAAGGTGGTAATCGAACGTAAGCAATTACACGGGCCTTGGGCTCCGGCAGTTTCACCCGACATAGGTACGTAGGGTCAAGTTCGGACTAATATTGGCCAAGATGTTCCAAGATGCATGACAAACAGAAAAAAAACCATGGTCAAGGCCACAGCTTTCTAGATGATCAGAATATGATGGTCTAAAAACAAAGAGAATGGACATACCGGGACCTAAGCACGCATCGCCGCTCTCAAGGCTGGACAGGAGCTTCATCCGAGGGAATGAGTATCACGGCATACAGCTTTTATTAGGCTGATCTCAGTGCATGATCTGCTCAGTAACTAGCAACTACCGTCGCTTCTCTAATAACCTCTTACCCCATACACTCTTATGTCCATACATTTTGGCTGAAACCGAGTTGTTTTGCAGAGAAATTGGTCCCATAACCCATAGCTTTTTGAGAAAATTTTGGCAGGGTATGGGTTATGGGAGCCGGGGGTTTGTCATGCAAAATGTGTCACAAATCAGCAAAAAGGACAGCTCTCTCACGACGGCTCCGCCTTTCCATGACTGCTCACAATGGCCCAGCGCTCGAAGATCCAGTCCCACTTTAGTTCTAAATTGGGTTGATACCAAGAAGAGCGAGGGGTATGGATTATTAGAGGCGGCTGTACATACTTAGGCATGCGACCAGAATGCAAGATCGTCGGAAACTTTGCCCAAGGTTGTTGGGCCGGTCCAGGGCGATGGAAGTATCATGAGAGAGCAAGCGAAACATCGGCGGATTTTGTTGCTCATGCCATTCGTGAGCGAAACAGATAATTTCTGGTTGAATCAGTTCGACCCCAAAGTCTGTTGCATAGGGTGATTTTGTATCTGTCTCTCAAGAGTTCAGTGACCCTGCACTTAAGGCATTGTCGTACGTGAAGGCAGCTGGCGATGATGTGACTCCGCTGCTAATGACCAACATTTTTATCAAACAAGGCGTGCCATCGCTCCGCTCTAGCTCCACATTCACATTATTTCAACTCTTTCATTGCTTCTAATACAGTTTACTGGAGAGGTTGACAATGGTTCTGGTATAGGATCAGACTAAAGATCATATCTTGATCAATACAGTAGACTGAAACTTTGACTTCTTCCATTAAAACTGTTTCTAAACGTCAATCAAACAGTAAAACAGCGAGAGTACAGACAGAACTCACCACCAATGCAATGTTAAAGATGTAAACATCAGTGAGGCACCTGGCGCCACATACTTTAAGAACTCAGGGACGTTGTTGGTTGGGCTCTTCAATAATGCACAAAAAACTGTTGACAAACTGTGAATATTATCGATTATTGACAGGCTGGGATGATGAACTTGTATATCTGACCTGATATTGATAGAAAGAAATGAAGAGGACAGTTGACTTGGAGGGCTGAACAGAAGATGCATGAATCTGGGAGCAGGTCATTCAGAGCATGATTCATACTGGTGCCAGACTCTTCCCAGATATGTCTTGGGAGATAGAAACATGGTAAAACCTCTGACTTCTCTGGATTTGGCGTGCCATTTCTGAAATTACATAAGTTTGGATTCAAAAACAGCAACTGGCGTTTATAAACACTGATTTTCAAAAACTGTTTGTAAACCAGTTTTCAGAACTTTTTTATTTAAAAAAAGACCCCTAGTACTGTACTCCCAGACTCCCTAAAAATGACTACAACTCTTCTGGGCCTTTTGGAGCTGAAGCCTTTTTTTGGTTACCTAGGAGCTGGGAGCTGATCCTGACCCTCTTCCTGCCTCAGTTCAAGTGCGCCGCAAGCGAGGAAATTTCATTGAAACTGTCTAGAGGTTTGTAACTCGGGCCAATTCTAAGCTGAGGATGCTGTCTGTGCTGGCCAAAGGAAACAATATATGTATGTAGGTCGGTCTTTTGCCTTTTGCCTTTTGCCTTTTTCCTATTTGATTTTTATTTAATTATTAATCAGGCACACAAATCGCTATCGAGCCATAAGCTTGCCCCATATTAGCTTCACGTGACCAAATTCCCAGGGCCTGAAAGCGCGTTTTTCGAGCGCCTCGACGCGCCAAATAGCCAAATTGTGCGATAAAACACTATCCTAGATGTGATGACCGGGTTATACTTGCTATTTCAAGGATACCCTGACCGACACCTGTGTCACTTGACCGAGTTACTCATTTGTCTAGGAATACAGGTCAACATGGGGTATCATATTGCACTACCTGGATATGAGGGCAGCGAAGTCTCTCTGCTATGCCTCCCGGGAGATTCTTCACCGCTGTAAGTCATTGGATGCACCTCACCACTGGCAATCTCTCTTCTGAGGTGTATAATCTCGGTCAAGAGAGCTGCTTCTGCTTGAGAGTCCGTCAGATGAGGTATGTTGGAATCCAGTGCAACCGGACTATTATGTTCGGGAACATGTACTGATGCCACAGAAAAATATTCCGAGTTGGCATCGTCCTCCTTTGCAGCATCATTTTGCTGAGCAAGTTCAACCAACTTGGATAGACCTGAATAATATTTGTAAGCAAGTTTATTTGCGGGGAATTTTCGACGCACTTCGAGCTGGAATGACTGAATTGAATATATATGGTATTGCATTGAGTCTTTCTATCTTGCGCTGCCGTTTCCTGAGTAGTATCAAGAGAATCAGAAGCAATGTTAAAGTTCCTGCGAGTAAAAGACCCAGAATCAATGAGAGATGAGATTGATGTGGTTTTGAGGCAGGAGTTGGGGATTTTGAAATGCCTGGTACGGCTGTTTCGGCGGGACCTGCAGATGAGCTCCCTGGAAGACTCCACGAGGAAGTAACGAGGGTCGTCGGAGATGTAATCAATGATGCATGCTTTGATATATGACTTGATGTGGCAAGTGAGCTATCCGATCCCGTCACGATCAATTGTTTCTAGGCTGTGTACACTCACCTCGAACTCAGTGGCGATGAATCAGCAGTGGTAAATGTTGGTTTGATACCATCCGTCGCTATGGCACCGGGTATCTTCAAAGACTTGGTTGGAGTGACAACCTGAGTGGTTGACTGAGTTGGAGCTGCACTTGCCGATGTCTGTACAACAAAGACCGAGTCAGAATCGGGCGATAGGATATGAAATGATGAAGTATTGGCCAAAGACCTGACAAGAGGGCTTCATCCCAATCAGCCTGGAGATCTTGTTCGACATGCCACTTACTCTGCTATGAATGCCTCGATGTGACATATGCTGTAAGAACCATCAGAAGCATTCCGGCTCTGAATCACGTACCAGTGGGATAGAGGCCAACAGGTTCCCTGTGGCAGATACGAGTCCCCCCCTTTTTTACTGGCAATGAAATAACATGAATCTTACATTATCAAGTACTTCATTATACTTAAAGTACACTAAAAGAAATATTCTACTAATTTTTTGCTATCTAAGCCAGTAGACCAATAAACATCACCAGTACACCTTTACCGGTTCATCCTGCAGACACAGACACAAGGTAATATTATTTCACCACTAGATTACTAAACCAAGACACACTAGAGATATTCTATATAATGCACGGCCCAAGGAAACAGTGAAAATAAGTGCAAGCCAAAGAAAAGAGGAACAACAAGGTTAAAACAGTCCAAGGCAAATGAAGAGATCGGCTGGAGGAATTAATGGCAGTCCGAAACCGTGAAGAAGCGCTACACTGAAGCGATGGGAAACGGGGTTCGAGTCGGGCAACGGAAAGAAAAAGTCTACGAGAAAGCAGCGCAAAGGAAACCAAGCATAAAGACAGTGAAAAAAGAATAACACATACCTCTGAAATGAATCAGATTCAGGCAGACCTGTGTAGAAAGCAGAGCTGGAAAAGCTCGAGTTTTCCGCCAATAGGAATGCGCCAACGTGAGCAACGTTGGGCCAATGGAGTGTCAGGGTGGAGGTTCTAGTGCTAGCAGCAGGAGAATATGGGAGGAAATGGGGAAGGCTAAAGAGCTAAAGCCATCAGAGGGTGAGCACAACAAGCATAACGATGGTTGAAGGCAAAGATCAAGCGAATTTGAACAGCACGTGCGCTTTCACATCACATTCTATCTCGGCCGAAACCCGAGACCCGCCGAAACCGGCTATGTAACATTAGACCTCAGCGCAGGCCTCTCATCAGAATATAATGCAGGGACTCCAGAAGCAAGCCGCAAGAACAAGCTACTTCACAAAGGAACGACTGTGATTACACAGCACATCAGCAAAATGACAAATAACTTTTTGCGCTTGTAAACACGCAAAAAAGCGCAAAACACGCAGAAAAACACGCCGGAATACGTAAAATACGTAAAAAGTTGAAACACGCAACTTTTTATGTCCGAAATCTGACAAGCGGAACACCGCCCATAGTGTGAAAAGCCAGACTATCAGCCAGAACATTGCTCACAACTTTTCAAATGATTTCTACCTCACTACTACATTACTGTACAAGCTAGTTTTCAGTGGATTTCGTGGTACAGGTCTGCTCGTTGCCACGGTTTGAGGTGATGACGTCAGTGAGAGTGTGACGACGGCGACGGCGACCAGGACCCTTTCCGGCATCCCACAGTGCCAATCAGCTTCACTGCAGCTCCCACGTCCCTCGCAAGATATATTTGAGTGCCGACTTGGATTTGGTGTGTTTTTCTGAGCCGGTCTTCCAGTCTCGCGCTTGCCACAAGCGCAAATACGGAAAAAGCGGACAAGTAAATTGTGATTTTGCTGATGCAAGAATCGGGAAAAGAATATTCGATTCAAATAATCTATGACAAGCCTACACGTTATGAGCCAGATGAGAAAGACATATTGATTCGAGCAATGATCTGAGAGAGAACATTCAGTCCAGTCCAAGAAAGAAATATGAATCATACCTGAACCCAGTATTTGCCATTCGTTAACGAAACCTCTATAATGCCCCAATCCTCGAGGTTCAACCGCCGAGATTCCGTACCATCATCCGGTCATCGATGTCTGTTGAGCATGAATAAGCACGGAACCAGGATAGAAAGAAAGCTAGCACACCTGAATAGAAGATATAAGTTGACATTCGAGCTCCTTTGCCCTGTAACACGATCTATGAGCAATCTGATTGACCATCGTAGAACCTGGGCGGCCAATGTTATCAAGACATGGATGGAGGCAGTACTGATGCAAGAGCGGTACTAAAAGAAGTCAGTCAAGAAATAAACAATATAGAAACATGTCGTACCGTATAAGCACGGTGAGCGCTCCAGACGGCGGTGCAAACATATGTCCAGAACTGGCCATTGTAGACCAGCATAACGAGATCCAGATGGATGAAATCTGGTTTAGCTGCTGGGTTGAGCTAGTTGTAAGAGTTATCCGTTGTTGCGACAATTCATGGGTCGACGTCCGTCATTATTGAGGGGCGACTGTAGACCTAGAAGACAGGGTGAATGAACCAAGCACGGAATGAGATTCTGAGACAGAAAACCTTGACAAGAATCCATAGAATAGCAAGAGAATTGAAGAGGGCAAGAGCAACATGGGGGGTCGGCAGAGCTCCGCTGCTGCTGCGGACGAGGCTATGATGACCAAGACTATGATGACCAAGTGATCAAACATGCATCAACGATGACGTAGATGGTATCTCCTTCGGGCTCCCTGATGATCGCCTCCTGAAATTCGCTCATATCCAACAAACGAGCCCCATAAATGGGGACTCGTAATCTCACCCTTCTGAAAACACACCAATATTGAACAATATTGGATGAGTACCCTGATTCTGCCCTTGAGAATCGACAGGGCTCAGCCCTTGTGATACAGAGGTATCCTCAGAGACCAGGGAGAGATCAAAGCCGCGTGGATCAGTCGAATCAAGTGTCCAGTCCAAGTCGGCTGTATTGCCGATGGTAATGAGCGAGGGTATCGAGAGGGAGCCTGAGAACGACGATCCGATGCACCAGACAATCAATCTGTAGGTATGAGTTCAATGCAACGTTCATAAGGATAGAGACGAGCTGACATGATGGCGGGAAGCATGGATGTGACTTTTGAAAGAGGGTGTTGGGGTGATGTTGTGAAAGACCCGAGACAGGACCGGGAGCCTTTATATCTATATAGAATGTAGTACATCGGAAATCAACCGAGCCGTGAATGGAAAGCCACCATCAGTGTGATTGTTGCTGCCGCGAGACTCGAGTTGCGCTGATCTCTAGAATTATGCAACACAAGCCACATGGTAATCTGTTGGTCCCCAAGTCCCAGCTGAAGGAGGCCGCGGATCTCATTAATTGAAAGGAAAACCTCGGATTCCCATTCCAGCTGAATATGCCTGAATCTTGATACTCGGCCATCAATCATGATTGCTTGATTTGGCAACCTGTATTTCATCCGTCAGCCGCGATGCTGAGACAAACATCTTGGTCTCACCTCACTACCTTGAGAAAAGCAGGCATGGAGGTTCCAATAGACAAGATACCAAATAATGTCCTGCTAATTTTCAAATTGCTCTCCAAGTCACACGCGTTGTACCACAACCGAATAAATACTCCAGAGTTTGTTCCTGGTCCATGACATGATCAATCTGCAACAATCGTTCTTCTCTGGCGAATCTTAAGAGCATACTTGTCCAAGAATATATGATCTCACCCCTCTCAATCAAATCTGCGCCATGGCGGTGTGATCTACATAACGCATCAGGGAACATCCTGCTAGAGATATTCATCGGTCTCATCCTTGTTCTTTCTGTCAGTATCAGAATGCAAGAGACCCGTGTTTGGTTTGATCCCATAAATGCGACTCAAAAACTGCCCAGGCTTGCAACACGACTGAGATCTGAATTGGCTCTGTCATTTCTTCTTACATAAAACAAGAGACAGAAAACAAGAGCTTGAGTTCGTAACGGCTTTTCTTTACATTTGGTGGGTGGATTTCTCCAGCAAACGCCGAATTATATTGATTACGGATATCCCTACGTACATATCGGTTTTAGTAGAGGCCATTAATCTCGCTAAAGCGGCTATTGAGTCTCAATGATATCCCCAGGTAGTTGTCGAGTTTTCGAGGTATCTAAACCTCTGAAGGCCGTCTGTTTCAATGTTCGCCATTAATATTCATCTCGCCAAAGTGGTCGCCGAGTTTTTTAGTATTTAAATCAACCATATTTGAACGATATTCTCCGGAAAACAAGCTGGTCTCGTTTCTCACCCCCATTTCAATCACTCTCAATTTCAACCCTTGGACGATGGGTTTAACCATGGTATTTCTATCTTCAATCCTCGCTAGTTATGCATTAGCAGGACCGATCCCTGCAGTAGCGCCGTCAACGCTCGCTCTCGCTGTACGGAAACGTGCAGAGCTGCTGGGAAAGTGCACGACAACCGATCCCAACAAATTTTGTATTCAGGTAGGATTAGAGAAAGCCTGGGGGATCGAGCCACGCTTCTTCGAGTCTAACTATGGGTCCTGCGATTTTTTTGATGCCAGACTCTACGGGTTCAGCATTGCTGATAATTGGAAAGCTCATGCCACATGTAAAAACCTTTCCGTACGTTTCACCTCGCTACAATAGCCCATGCTGACATACTGGAACAAGTGACTCTGATTGCAAGGGCCAACTGAAGATCTGGAAGGAGGGTGACGATGTATCATTCGACAATTTCAGGTCGTGGAGTGCCAAAGGTCGAAGGCAGATCATCCACAGCCAGTCAAGACTGATGGTTTGATAAGTTATTTCGCACACCATCAAATGGCATGTGCTGAAAGCGTATCGCCATCAGATTCTTTCTCGACCTAGAACCCAGTAATTGTCGCCTGATATAATTCAGCCTGAGGACCATTCATTCAGAGAATAAAAGCAAGAGATATGCACCGGGATGCCAATGGGATATTGTCAATCAGGAGACTCGGAGCCAAGCTGGTCCTCTTGTTCTGTACACTGACGCACATCATCCTGTTTCTAAGTTGAAATTCATTCATCAAAGATCTATAAGAGATTGTATGATATTATACGGCCTCAATAGAAAGTTTTACATCTGTCTGTGTCGGAAAAATCTGATCAGCCTCGTGAGAGTTTCTGTCTCATCAGCCTCGCGAAGTGTCTCAAGGTGTCTCACGAAGTTGCAAAAAGATAATTTTTGGATTCAACTAGAGTATCCCATACCTCATAATGCCTAATGAGACAGGCTGAAAACTCATGAGGCTATTTTTATTTTTCGGACATGAGATCTGACGTCCTGATGGGTCCGTTCCCTCGAAGGCACTATGCTCATCACTCAGTCCTTTTTCTTTTTGACTGCTCCAAGAAATTGAATTGAGCACATTCCAATACCCAGCCTGCATTTTGGACTCAGGAGAGCTCCGCAGGAGCAAGCCAGAATGACCGGGTGCAAACGGACCCATTGGGACTCATAAATGCCACACAAAGCGTTGGCCTTTATTTCACTGGTCAAGACTACTAGAGTTCAAGACCCCCGCCGCTACTTAACGGATGTCCAAACTCAACTTGACATCTAGAGTATATCAAGCTGAGCCTGCTGCGGAAGATTTGCCTCAAAGCGCTTGGAACGAAACGCAGCACGAAGTTGAAGTCTCCGAAGTGGTCTCACAAGCGGATGTTGTGGCTCTCTTACCAGACAACGGATGGCTTTCCCATCCTAAACGGAAGTGCGGGATTCGGGCATCCCACGCCACAACTCCGTCACTACAATTTATCATCGCATGAAACTGCGCAGTCCCCGCCACGAAGCCACGCTGAATTGCGTGGGATTCATATGGTTCGTGACGTTCGTCTAGCCGGCTGATCAACAGGGCCATTCACTCTGAAGCTGTGATTGCGCAGGATGAGGTAGATGCTCGATAAGTGTCCTCAGGCTGGATCTTGAGGGAACATTCTCACGCTAGACAAGGTTTCGAGACCACTAGTCTGAAACAGTGCAACTTGGCCACACTTCTTCACATAATGCCTATTGTTTCATTGAGGTTCGGAACCCTCGAAACTACGATCCGTAACCCTGGCATTTTGCGACTGAAACAGACTTCCAGAGAAAGAGTATATCGGCTTCCGGTGCTTCTTCAAGAGGAGAGTCGCTGGATTCAGGAAGTACATTTTTCAGTGGAAAACAAGATACGACCGTTATTGACAGCAAGAATACACCCTGATGTCATGCCTACACCGAGATAATATCGAATCTGAGATGATCCTACTTACGGCGAGAGCCTCAAGTGAAATGTGGCGTATAGCATCACGCCCCAAGATATCTTCTTCAACATGTCGCACCAGGAATGTTCCGACATCGCCTGGGAATGAAAATCAGAGTTATTCATCGCAAGAAACAGGCGATACCGACATGCAACGTGGATCGCCATCATCTACCGAGGGCCTGATACACTTCGTCTTGTTTCGCCGGCACAAGGCACAGGCATGAACTCGAGGTTTGGCAGCCTCTTCCGGAGTCCAAGCTGGTCTGAATTTCAGGATGCTTGTATCAGGTTTTATAGGTTTAGCTCGAGGTGGTCGGGCAAGCAAGTTGCGTTGAACTTCGAGCATCAGTTGACTCTGATGCCCTGGCGGCGGTGCTGATTGATGCGATGATTGATGCGGAGCTGGCACCGGAACATGGACCGGCCGACGCTGCAAATATCGGCTATCCTGTGATGTCGACGGCATTTCATTCTGGAAGGGATTGAGGTTGTCTGGACGAGTGAGAGCCGATAGAGGAATATGAGGGGGTATTGGTGCAGCTGGATAAGGGTTCATTCCTTGCTCTGCAAACACTTTTGAGTGCACCAAAATCTTTCCCATCAAAGACAAACTCACCGGAGCGTTGAGGCATATTCGAATCCGGACGGAAAGGAGAGCCCAAGGGCACATTCTGTGGTAAAAGAATTTTGCTGAGATCCATGGTGGGGGTTTTTATTGGGGGAGCATCGTGAAAGCACCGAGTATTTATACCGGATCCGCCAAATAAGTATATCCTGGGAGAATTCACGTAAAGATAATAAGCCCTTCGATACCGAGGATAATAGCTCATTGTTTTCTGGTGGTCCAGAATCACAAATCCTCCTCTACAGAGAAATGGAGGTCTTTGGATAATCCTCACTGTCTTACACTCTCCCTTCTAAACAGCTTTGGGAAGCAAGGACAGCCTGAGGCCGCGAAACCGGCATGTCCAAAAGGAGTTGTTGGGCCCAAGGACGGGAATGAAGCCACAGTTTTGGAAATGGAAGGCCCGCATGGTGAAAATAGAACATTCTATTAGTAGCTTCTAGTTGGGAACCAGAAGCAATGTACCTCATGACACCTTTGACAAAGGTGTATCTGGAGACCCGCGCGGAGCAAGGAAATCTGCCGAGCACATCGCAGCCAAACGGCCCAATCGACTCTGGAATTCGGTCAAGCAGGTCCCACATCAGTCAGACGTTGGAACCTTTTCTGTGCCTCGCGTCACGTATTGCAAAGTGCTGCTTATTGCCAAGTTAAATGGAAACTGCCGGTTGTGGCCTCATGTTTCGAATTTGATCGGATCTCTTGGCCCGCTCGGTAAGTCCTCTTTGGAAATTACAGTCCCGCTCGTCGGGAAATCCTTTTCCGTTCACTTCGGTCAATCCTTTTCGGTGGAGTTCGGGCAGACCGTTTCTGTCGAGTGTTAGGGTAATATTTTCCAAGGAGTCATCTACTCCCTACAAGGTAGCCTCTGTAGAAAAGCGGTAGTGCTTTCACGCTGGATCTCACACGCCTTGTCATGGGTTCTTTCGGGCTCGCTCGGTCATGCCTCGTTGTCGCCGATGTGATCGCCGCAAGTATTTGGCCTCTTGATCGAAAAACCTTCACCCACTGAAAGAAAGAGTGGAGTAATTAAGCAATGAAAGCCTTTTTGGGACGCTGAAACGCCGAGGCAACGAGGCTGAATAAGAGTCCATCAGCGATGAGCACCTGTCATTGGGTCAGGAAACGTTGGTCACTATCATAAGACATAGTAGCATAGGTATGAGTGTCCAATGTCCTACTGGATGCTCCTATTCTCGTGTGGCAGGCCGGTCATCTACTCTTTGTCCCAGCCTAAGAACCTGTGTTGGACGGAGCATGCGGCATCCATGAATATATGTATATATAAAATGTATCACAAGAGTAGTAGATATCGAATCTATCCACCATCAACTCCGCTACTTTTTCGTCTTCCGCGGCTGATTGATCTTCAAATTCTTCGCAAGAATGTAACCGACTTTCGCGGTTGCCTTGGCTGTCTGCCATGGATTCGCCTTCAAGGTCTTTATCAGGTTATCTTTTATGTCTTTCCTGCCATCTTTTGCTTCGACACATTGCCAGGCCCTCCAGGAATTTCCCTTGATGCTGATGGCGTGAGTTGTGATGGTGGAAAAGGCTACTTCCGTCTGCAAGGTGTCATCACCCGTACAGTCGGAATTCCTTTGTCTCGATGTTGAGCGTTAACGTGATGATCGATAACTACAACTCACACAAAGAATCTGCATTCGACTTTATGGGTCCTTGAAACAGCCTTCAAAGAGTTTACTGAACCGGCTTTGGGAAAAACGTGACAGAGACCAGGTGTGTCGATCGGTACCACGGAACAGCCAGGCTCATTCCAGTACTCGTCAGAGAAATTCTCCGGGAAATGATCACAGAAGTTGATAGCACCAATGCTTGCTATAGGGGCACTAGAGACTTTGTCCTTATCCTTGGACTTGAGCTTGGACATGACCTGCCGCAGTATCATTATTGTAAGGCAGCGTCAAACATTGCGTGTGGGATGACTTACAGAAGTGATAGGACGAGCGCATACCAGGCCCAGAGAAAGTGAAATAGCGATAAACTTGATAAAGAGCTGCATGATAAACCTGCGGCAGCCGTAGACGGCGAAAACTGGGTAAACGTGATGGGAGAAATCAGGCCAGCTGGATTCTGGGGGTCCTCGTCAGAAAGAAGCATTTCTTAAATACGTTTCCCATAATGTGGACCCACTTGTGACAAAATAGTCGCCGATACGTCGCGAAGAGCGCTCGTCATATGCATGTGGAGTCTCTACACAAGTCGAGTTTCATGTCGTATTCCATCAAACCATTGTCAAGGGATATCAGTACCGAGCATCGCCACACTCTCGGGCATTGATAGATGGCTACCCAGTCCATTCCTGATACTGGACACTGTCGGTGTTCAGATCAGCGCTGGAGGTAAGTTTCGCATGATTCTTACGGCAAGGCGCATTCCAACTGAGGCAATAGTGACCAGGGCAGCACGGGAAAGTCGTTGACCTACCGTGCTCAAACGCATGACGTTGGTCCCGAAGGTATTCACTAGATATCTTAATGAGCTTCAAACTCCGATAAAAGCTTCATAGCTCACGGTTGGGGACGGGGTGGGCTAGAATACAGCTGATAATCCCACCGATATCTCTACTACTGGATGTATCTACACCCCAGAGACAGACCGCCATTCAGACATAAGCCTGTATTAGTGGACGACGGGCTAGAATTGTACTTGTGGATCCCATACAAATCCCATATTGTCCCTGGGGAAATGAGACAGCCTCTCCCTTTATGTATACCAAGCCAGCCTATTTATTGAGCTTTAAATTCCTCATTCTCGACTTAATTTTGCATGTTTGCCCTGGACTTCTATGCTAGCGTCACCCGCTTCCGACGCATTTCACGGCCAAATCTCGTAAACTGTCAATGCCTCAAGAAATACATGGTTATTTTCTTCATCTCGGTGCTTCTCTGTCATCTTCACATTGGCTCAAAATTGAAAGCCTATCGTCATCAAGTATGACTTGCTCGTTGTGCGCTAGATAGTGGGTGCTCGGGATCGACGCGGATGGCGCCACAATAGGGTATTTTGCGATACTCGCACATTTTACCTCGATTCCGGAGTTCGTACTATCAATTGTCTATACCAGTGGAATAGAGGCCGTCCTGTCGCGGCATTCACGAGTCCCCATTGATTTCATCTACTTGAATTCCCAAAATCTGTATTACGGCAACGTCCAGACAGAGAACGAGGCTTAAACCACACCTTGAACATTTGAGGAGCGGGCTATCAAATTTCTGGTCTACCTTGTGAACTCATGAATGCCCTGCCAAGATACCCACGGACCAGAAGAAATGTGATAAAATATTGATGACATGAGCCTGCAGGGAATCCCGTGCTTGTGGGAAACAGGTCATGTATGTATCCCGTTGAGGACAAGTTGGGGAGCTCCGGATTTGCTCCAACCCAACAATCAAACATTAACAGTACCAACAAACAGAATCAGTCAAGCCCAACAATGACAGGGCCTTGATGATAGCCAGGAAGTCAGGCCAGGGACAGCTGCGATGGCTTACTGATTATGTCCGGGTGAAATCAAATTTTTCAAGATGAGTTACCAACCGTAGGTCAAATAGGAGCTTTATGGACTTAGCGAGGGATATGATGCAGCATTTTAATGAACTGCAGATGGATTGAGGAGCTCTCTGCAACATTATTACAGTAGAAATATCTGAACACTTTTGATTGCCAACAAAGAACTTGGTCTCCGCAGACCAGCCAAAGAGAGCAGTATTGTTTGAATATACATTGAAGATGTATCTTCAATGAAGGATATGATCAGGCCCAAAATAATTCTTCTAGTGATGTATTTGCTGAAAATTTCCGGCCCATGCGGCACATATTGTTCTAGGGATGCATGGCATCATCTGATGAATCCAGAGGTGGATCATCCTCCAGAGGATTCAGTTCTCTATCGTACTTGTAGCGTAAATGCTCCTCGCTCCAATGGTCCCTGTAAACCTTGAGCTTCATGCCACATTTCAACTCTGGTAGGAACCAAGGCCGTCAGGCAGTGTCGCTTGAATCCAATGAGTCGTTGATGTTGCCTTCACTGACGACATCCTCGAGAGCCTCGCGATGATGATTTACTGGTGGAGCCTTGGACAGGTGGCCCGGAATGGCCGACTCTGCTGACGGTACGTCCTCTTGTCCACAAAAACAGGGCAACAAATAGTCTACAGCTGGCTACAATTCCCTGCGTAGAAGCGGTGGTGGATGGGGGGCGGAGGAAAGGAAGAATGAACATTCACGTGTCCTATCCACTTCACGCAACCTTTAGGGCGGGCTATCATAACTTGTGTGGCAGCTTTTCAACACTGTAGATACGAGCGTATAACTTACGAGCTGTAAAACAAAACCGATATGGGGTTGACACGGATACTGATCCAGATTTGATCAAAAAAATTGTCTCATGCCGTCGCATGTCCCGTATCAATCTTGTATCAATCCTTTATACATTCAGTATGGACACCTTAACACACGGAAATACACGACAGAATTTTATACGCCTTGATTGCTTGATGATACACCCAAAACCTGATCCAAAGCTTACACACCTTGTATCGGGTCTCTTACACATCTCCAATATATCCCAGCAGACGCAGTGATTACTAACGCCTCTGTACTTCGATGTTTCTGTTATTGTTAGTCTCTGGTGAAGATTGCAACACTGGTCGTAAGCACTAATACTCCTCGCTGCTCTACTGTTCATTGACGATGGTATCTAGATCAGGAAAGGATAGTGGGTGCTGCAAAGGTCAAAAAGTTCGCTTCAGAGCATATCTTTCAATGGTAGAGCCTTATGTACTAGGTATAACTCGTCTTTATCTCCTCGTGACTGCACTGATCGTCTTATCTTACAGCTTCCTGTCGTATCTAGAATCAATATAAGTAATCCACTTTCATTATCTGAACGTCTCGTCTCTTCGGGCAGCAAGAACAGTCCGATCAAGCTAAATATCCGACACAAGCGGGGACAGCATCCCCTCAACCTAATCAATCTGGTACTCATGGGGTTGGCTGTTTGTGGCGAGGCGCTTCAAGGGCAAGCGAAACCTAGAGGTCTTGAGCATAGATATCATGGGCGTTGATCTCAGCCCATTAGTTTGGTCTCTATGACCTTTTCGTTGGTCTTTGTTGAATCTTGAACTGATCTACGTGAACATGCAATTCTCTGTCCTCGGAATGGCAGAACTCCAGTGTGGGAGTTTGAAAAACGTGATGTTTGAGGATTGCATCCGTGATGACCAATCTTGCTTTCAACTCCCACGGACAAACGACCCTTGTTCGCCACTGCCACCTTCCTTCATAATATCTTCCTTCTTTCCATATCAAGGATCTCTCAATTTACTCCTCAATAGCAATTCTCTTTGTCTCGTCGAGGAAACTCGGTAACAAGCCGGCATTGTGCGTTTGCTGTCGGTTGTTGATATACTTAATCTAACGAGCTTCCTAGACCTCCAATTACCACTGCGATGAGCACCGCATTAGCTCTTGAACAGACACTTCAGTCTCTCCGTGACCCCAAAAACCCGACATTCTGCTGCAGATATTATCTCTGCCTGCTCTCGCAGATCATCAACATTTCTGTAACATGGGAGAACCCCTGCCTCATGGCCAGCCCGCACGACAAGCTTGAGCTAATCATCTCCGACCTATGCCACTCAAAGAAGCTGCTCGATACATTAGCGGCCTTTCTCACCACGAAGAGGTCTCGCGAGGAAATGAGAGCGCTCGCTCGTCGTATGGAACATTGCGAATGCGACCGCAGCGATGCCACCGTCGATTTGCTTCATTCCTGGAGCTGGAATCACGGCGCTTTTTCTCGAGATCCAGGACCGTTTGTGTGTCGTAGCGATACCCTCGGGTGTCTTGTCTCCGTCATTGCAGACGTAATTTATATGTCCCTCGAGCTCAACGACATTCAACATACCCCTTGGCCCACTACTCGACGACACTGTCTTGTAGATAACGACGAAACAGCGGCGACGATGATGTGTCGCTGGCTCGACGAATACAACTATCTCGCGATTCTCCGGCTCATCGCTTCTACCGCCAATTCCTTCGGCCTCGCAGCCCAAATCCCCTTCCTCCACAGTGCCCACCTCCCAAAGAATCTCGTTCAGATTCTAAAACTCGGCATGGATTCCCTTCCATCGCAAATCAACACCTTCGATCCATTTGGCGAAGTCTACCCGATTTCCATTGTCTTCATCACCATGCAAGCCATCTCATCCACGGTCGACGATGGTGTTTCTTCGGCATATTTCTACCGCGAACACTGCGGTGTTCTGCTGGAAACTCTCAATCGGGTGGCAGAGCTCGACGCCCGAATGGTTTGGGTGTCTAACATGCGATGGGAATTTGGCTTCCAGCTCGGCGGGATCATTCATGCCAAACTCGTGCTTCCAATCGACGAAACACTGTATCATCGGAAGATTCTCGAGTATTCAAAGGACATGAGGACTGGTATTCTGCAAGTACAGACTCCATACCAGCTTGCGAAGAATATCATGCTTACGTTGGCGGAAATGGAGCCTCAGTGCATGAATAGTCAATGTGCTGATGGGAATCCTGCTTCGATATGCTCGGGATGCCGACGAGTGGCGTACTGCAGCCGAGAGTGTCAGAATGTCGATGTAAGCAGTCATTTTCCTTTGTTCGTCTTACATTCTGACCGGATTACAGTGGACTGCGACGGCGCCGCATAAGAAAGTCTGTCGCAAGCTCAAAGCGCTGGGAGATGCGGCTGGCTTCCCCGAGTATGCGACTCCCAGGGCTGCTCCACCGGAACTCGAGATCGAGGACTTTGAGCGTCTTGTGTTTCATGCTGTTCCTTGGCCCGATATCGTTATGTTCAATAAGCATATGATAGAGGACGATAGGATTCGTAGAGTTGTGAATGACAGTAGGTCTTTTTGTGTGGTAGAATGTCTCAGACTGACGATTATATCACCAGAATACAGCGCGAGATATGAGCGCTTGTTGGAATAAGTATGAGCAATATGTTCAACGTTCGCGGTTCCGGTTTTCAGTCATGTACTCCGAGTCATTTCGTCTTCTGTCAGTACAGTACAACTACCTCTCCACATATATGCTTGCTTCTCGCTACTGAGGTTGAATTCAGATGTCAGTGTCCCTGGTGACAAAGAATCAATCCTGATTGCTGAGATGATAAGCCCTCGAGGGTAATTGACTGTCTGATCAAATGATGTGACTTGAACAAGGGATTTTGCAAAAGGACCGAAATGGTCGAGATCCAGTGAAGGGATCTGATCCTGCGATCTGTGGCAGCCAAAAGATACCATTTTCTCTCGCTTGCAGAGTAGCTTTATCATTCACGGTGCAACAGTGCCAAAAGCACGATACAGAGGCCACTTTCAAAAGATGTTCAGGATGCAAAGTCACTCTGTTTTACAACGAGAACTGTTTGCGAGTCGGTTGGAAGGGCGATCACAAGTTCAAGTGCTCGGGACTAAGGGACAGTCCTCCTAAAAGCGAGACGTTATCGAATTCACGACTACCCACAGCTTCATCGTTCCAAGGGCACCAAACATGGTCGCCAACCTCAATGTTTTGCGAAGACAAGCAGCTGGATCTTTTCCCGACGTCAAACCGCATGATCTGATGTTCCAAATTGACTTCAGGGTCGTCGCGAAACCGATTTTGCGAGTCTGCCATACGTCCGAGCTTTGGAAAGCGAGGGAAGACAAGCGACCAAGCGCTCTGAACGTCAATTGTTCGATCTACAAGTACGCACTCATCCAGAGCGTCACACCATCTGTTGGGGAATCCTTCCGAACAGACAGGGATCCACCAGCGATTGCGTCGTGTACTATTTGATGAGATTGGGTGAAAGCAAGGATCATTGACCGCGAATAAAAATCCAAAGGTTGAATCTGCTATTTTTTCGTCAAATCCGAACTGACCGGCCTTTTCGCAGAGCATCAACTCTTAGCTGTATAACTTTCTTTTCCTTGTGAAGTAGATAATCTTTCGATTGAAGAAGGCTGTCCTTTAACAGCATGATATCATTGAACAGTCCCCCTACAACATGAGATGCAGGAATCCGCTATTCTTTCCAATATTCACGCACCCTCTGGAGCTTCTTCTACTACGTGGGCGGTCGATTCCAATCCAGAAAGTTCTCTGGATCCGGTTTGAGGCTAAATTCAGGTAGAGAATTGTATCAAGAGCTCCTGAGCACGACAAGATATTTCATGATCACCACCCAATTCCTGAATGAAAGTCAATCGTTGAGGACCAACAGTAACCAATATGGAGGATGAGTAACTTCCGAAATGGTTATCTGTTTCGAATTCGTTCATTTGTCAGAACTTGACCAGTCTAATCAGTCGAGCCGAGTAGAACCGTGCAATCAGATCGCTTGGTTTACCAGAGCTCTAGAGCTAGGACTGTAAGAGAAGGACAAGGTAAGGTCGAGATAAGAAGATAGTCGGAGCCACTGCGAGAGATCATATCAGATGCTGGGTTCAGATTAGTTTGACTTGGTCGTTTGAACTAGGGCATGAACTGGGCAGAAAGACAATATCCTCTGGACGAGGACCAAGAGCAATGATAGATCACGAAGTTGAAGACGCCACGAGACTGTCCATTTCTTCCTAGAACTGACAAAAGAGATCTGTTCGTCTTCTTCATCATTCCACTTCCGACGGTTCGTATGGCTGACATGCTAAAGATGAGATTGGTAGAAAGACAATGACCCACTCGAATCACAAGTCAACCACAAGCGGATGAGATCAGAACTGAGCTCTTGTTGGACGTAGGACGCGTCAGCTGGTCACATGTGCGTCGCGTGCTGGGAATAGAGGGCTGATCGTGAGACTGAGCTAAGATCACACCGATGACTCATCCATCAATCAAACTCTTTTCCAAAACTTTCATCACGCACGCTTTCACCTCACCCCTTTTGGATCTTTTTCTTATACTGGCAGGGAAACCGATCGCTCATCTTCAGCAGTGAACCCATCCTGATTCGTTCAACCAAGACTTGACCATCCCCTTGCTCAACCTGTTCAGTTTCTACTCGAAATCTTGTCTTCTTTGCCTTCGCTATGTCTGCTATCTTTTGCTATCTGTATGTCGACTATCTACCGCGATCGATACAATATTCAATAGAGCTGCTTCACAGTTTGACGGAAAGATGTATACGCTAGCACTATAGAGGCGCATATTTCCTTCAGTTTCTTTGCTCCACAAATCAAAGATCTATTTGCGATATTCCATGGCCTGAAAGCAGGCTGTTCAGACTGACCGTGATCCACACACACCACCACATCTTCAAAGAATAGGTTGAAGGGTTACGTGATGAGTCGAGTTGGGTTGGTGGCGTTGAGAGTAAGTGATCGAGTTGGTTATGTGTGTGCGACGGGGTTGGCGCGGGGCGGGATGAGAGATGGGAGGGCGGAGGGCAGGTTTGCGTTTTTGGGTGTAGGATGTGTTGCGACCGCGATGCGATTGTACGTCCACAGGAGAATTCAGAAGCATTACTTGGCCGAAAGAGTCTTTGTATTACGGGTGGCTCAGAGCAGACAAAAAGTGGATTTGCTTTTTCTACAAAGGCACTCATTCATACCATGGGTGCGTATGTGGATTCTAAAATCCTCTTTCATACCAAGGATACTGAGTGGTTTGATCCGCCGCCGCCACGGCCGCCACAAATTTGACGGAAACGGCCCGTCCCGTCCCGATGAAACAAATACGACCATCGTTTGATTACGTTTGATGAGTTCATCATCCTCGCCTTGGCCTTCGCTAGCAAAATTGTC
This sequence comes from Mycena floridula, assembly GCA_029320655.1. Lineage (NCBI taxonomy): Eukaryota > Fungi > Basidiomycota > Agaricomycetes > Agaricales > Mycenaceae > Mycena > Mycena floridula. The sequence continues at coordinate 1,975,580 of JARIHS010000011.1, forward strand.
CGGAACCACATAAATGTGTTCTTCGGCTCGTAGAATTGAAAAGCTGCTGGCTTTCGCTGCGTTACAGTATGGCCATAATAGTGTCGCCAAATTTCACTGTTTTGACACCCAACTTCAATAAAATCTACTCTTAAAAGAAGGTCAACTTTAATCCAGGTCAACTTGGAATTGCCCTCTGGCGGTCAACTTCGGAACTCGGTCATGATGGCTCCAGTCACATCGTAACTTTCTGTCAGGCCTTTGCCGATGCCCAGCTAACGCCAGGTTAACCGCCAAAATGAAGTTGACCTCTAAGGTGAAGTTGACACCCAATTTCGAGTTGGGTGTCAAACTCAAGTTGACTGTCGAAACATGGAATTTTGGTCAAGTTGGGTATAAAAAGGATTTTGCAACATTATTATGGCCAAAAGGTAGTAACTCGAGGACACCCACCGTGAATTTGGCCATAATAGTGTTGCAAAATTGTTTTTACAGGCAACTTGGCCAAAAATGCCTAATTTTACGGACAACTTGAAGATAAAACCAGATTTGTCAGGCAACAGAGAACTCCAATGGCCGTAATATGGCAATTTCAGATTTGGGGAACTTCAGAATGGGGAACTTCATGTTAAATGAGGTCGACTGGAAGGAGGTCTCAGATGGGTGCCGCTAATGGCGAGGTTCTCGGATGGGTGCCGCTACGGCAAAGACACAGATGGGGGTGAAAAGCAAGATCAATTTTACATGACTACAAAATGATAGCAGTAACTATTTGTCCAAGTTATATTTACCGGAGTCCAATGTCACCAATTCTAACACTTCAGATTTGGGCAACTTGAATTTAGGACATCTTGAAATTCAGGCATCTTCACCTTATTGGGACATGGAACTCGGCGCTCGTGTCACTCCCACCGGGGCGTCTCATGATGTGATGGGCTTGTCACTGTCCCGAACCCCCTGATAATGATTCCTGCCGTGGTCTTGGGGTCTTGAGACTCGAGACTTTGAAGAAAGAAACAGGTTCCTGTGCTACTTGCTGAAACCCACTCAATTTAAGTCAAACCAACGGCCCCCAGGCATCCTTGTGTCAGGTTCGAGCTTATGAAGCGCCACACTTACTGACACATGTATGATTGGTAATCTACCAGAATACAGCCCTCCAACCGCTTTCATCTACCGTAATTCTGTTGAATTATCAATATGAAGGTCCAGGACCACTCAGACATGAAACATTGAAACACAGGAGACTTATTTTATTGTGGTGCACATCAGCCGTCTGTAGAGTGATGGGTGTGACCTCTGTCCTAATGGGGAAGATCCTGCCGAGGCCGAAATTGTCTGGCATCAGTATAAATTTCAAAGTGCCCTCAATAATGTAGAACCCAGTTGACTGTAAGGTACCAACTTGAAGTTGCCCTGAAACAAAGGTCTCAAGTTATCCATCATTTGCTTGAAGTTGTCCGTAAATCTGACCTCAAACCTTGAAGTTGTTCGCTTTTTGGGTCAATATTCGTCTGAAGTTGCCCGAAAAAAGCGTCAAACATGGCTCAACCTGCCCAAAAAACGGAGGTATTTTGCGACACTATTACTACTATACTACCTCTCTAGATCATCAACTCTTTGGAATAAATGCAGCGATGCACCACTGTGACCCTCGACCATCAGAAGAATGCATTGTGACCGCTTATCGTTGACAAGTATTAGACCTGTAACTGGTCCCTCTGAGATCTCGGAGAGATTCCTCATCAGAGGGACCTGTAAATCAGAATGTTTTTTCACAGGTGATAAATTTGATGGGCCTGGCTTATGTAAAATCACCAAATAAGGTTATTTACTCTTTTCACTGGTGGTGCATTATCCTTGCTTTCCATGCTCCAAACCAGGCTGAGAGGGTGCTTTTGCATTGATAATGTCCCCAGGACCAATAGACACTTCAGTTTCAGTGTCAAATAGTCAGAAAATTGTTTGCAATAGACCCTAGAGCACCCAAGAACCTTCATTTAAGGCCATCATTGAACTATTCTACCATGTCTAGGTGTTCCAACCCACAGAACAATCAGTAATTGACAGAAAGGTGTGACAACTTAGACTCAAATCTAATCTCGTCCTTAACCACACGAAGCCTGCAAGGGCAAAGTGGCCGCTCGGTATGAAGAGCGTTAGACTAAGAGTTCGAAAGAGAATGTAAATTCAAGAGGATCGAAAAACTAAAGTACAATCTGTAAACTACTGTCCTTTTATACTGTACAATACAATAACGCGTGTATAATTGTCTGTTCAACACCGTATCATTACCATGCCGCTTATTGTCTGTCTTTGTGTCTGTAAACGCATGTTTTCTCACGTCATGTCAACGTCAATGTCAAACTGTCATAATGTGTGATCGTCGCCTGTTTTGTTCGGTTTCTTGTTGTCCGATCATACCCGATTGGTCCGTTGTTCCATGATGCGATCGCGATAAAAATAAAAGATTGTTACAAGCGTAACAAAAGGCCACCAATGGTACAATGCGCGAGAAGGGAAAATAGCCATATCGGGAGTTTTTAGTAAGCATGATCCCATCAAATTTATGACCTGCCAAAAATAATTCTAATTTACCAGGCCCTCTGATGAGGAATCTCTCCGAGATTTTAGAGGGCGTGGTAACGAGGCTAGACAAGTATCATCTTGACCCACAGGCCGAACAGGCAGCCCAATCAGCCATGGTCACAGATCTCCTGAATAGCACATTCTTGCACAAGGTACTCTTGGCAATTCACAGTCAAGACCATCTGATAAGCCTGACATTTCATGAGGGAGCAAGTTTCCACCCACCTCATCCAAGATACTTTCGATGTCTTGCACCAGAGAATCCAGTCGGAAATTCAGCCCAAAATCAGATACACACCACAAGAATTAGCGTCCCATCGAGCCATTGCTCTCATTGCCACAGTGGTTTTTGCTTCTTTTTCATTCTGCTCCCTAATACTCAACTCTCCACACACCGGGGGCAGAAGCCAACGCACTCCAAAAGGAGTGCCTTAAACGAAACATTGATGCACTCCTGATGGCCGGCTGTGACAGCGGCATTTCCAGTGCCGAACACTGCGTTTCCGGCTGATCTATTTTTAGTCAGAGCACATGTGAGTGCAAGCCTTATGATCAGTCTCACAAGTCAGTCTCTCGCCCCTGGTAAGGAAAGTCGTTACCTGGAGGAGAGTCTGATCTTTAGCCTGGCGGTCTAAAGAGGTTTTAAAATTTGATGTCGACTTGTCGGCTTAGGCCCTCTGATGTAAATCAGTTGTCAGTATAATATATCCTATCCTATCCTGAGATAAGATGCAATAAATACGTCATTGTTCAGCGAATGCCGTGTGACCTTGGCTTTTCTCGTACCGATATCACAGCTCTTGGAGCTACTGTATTGTCTATTCCCGAATGCCTTCTTCAGATGTGGAAATGCGTGATATTGACACAGGTCATGAATCTGATCCCGCAACTGAGCCAGAATGGAAATTTACTGTGGGGCCGGGGCATTCTGGGCTAGATTCAGGTGTGGTCATGGTCAGAGCGATAGTAGACCTGAAAAGGAAGACTTTTCGAGAGCAATAAATGACAGAATTGCCAGCACTTGGAGGTGAAACAGTAAACAATTGGTTGCGTAAATAAAGGCAGTCACATGAGGTGCCGCTGCCTTGGCGATCACAAAATTCAATATCCAAAGTGAACCTCTCTCAGTCTGGACCCCTGGGTTAAGGATCAGACTACCTTATGATCTGTCTTTGGAGGCTCCAAGGCACCTTGTGTTCCCAAGCCCAGGGGTGCTTACATATGAACAGCTGGCTGTTCACGGAATAATTCTCAGGAGAATACACATGGTCCTTGTTGGAACAGATCAAATGGAAACACATCATGCTTAGTGAAATGATATTTGTCATGAATCAGCTCTGTACGATTCCTGATCCGATGGAGCTTGTGAATATAAGATGGAGTGCCGCACCCAGCTGATGTATTCTGCTGTCAACTATGGTTATCTGCACTTGTTCTGAGTGCAGAAAGAGGACTATAACCATACACGGTGTGAAGCAGCCTGGCTGTGAAGTCAGTCATGCCACTCGTCGTGATCATGAGACCAAACCTCCAGCCAAACATTCAGCTCCACAGGAGCAGACAAGACAGAGAGAGAATAAATCTCAAAACAGCAAGAACCTTGATAATGCTGTAAAAGGTAGGCTCAGGAGCAATTGGGTTGCCTTATTTGAAGTTAAATCATTATATAGAAATCACAATTGCTGCTCAGGTTATTGCACAGCTATGCTGCAAGCTTGTTCTCTGGCTGAATCTTAAAGCTGGTGTCAGCCGTGACACAGCAAATACCACCCTTCAGGCTCTCCAATTCATTATTACCACCCTTCTTCATCTTGTCTCTGCTGCACTGAACTCAGAGCTTGGAGTGAATATCACTTTCCCAGAAATCAGCATTCCCCGTGATATCCGCTCTGCATATTATCAGTATGGCAACGATCCCAAGCTTGTACGCACAGTCTGCTGTCCCACATGCTATACTATCTACACTCGGCCTATTCCCACAATCTGCACATGGAAGGCATCTCCCAAATCAAAGCCATGTGGTACAGACTTATTCCGCACACAGAACTATGGGCATCAGTCAAAAAAAGTTCCAAAAACCCTGTTTAACACTCAGGATTTTGACTCTTGGCTGCACTTTTTTCTGTCACGCCGACACATTGAAGAGGCATTAGAGGGTACATTCCAGCATATACCATCCCTCAATGGAGATATGTATGATTTATGTGACAGTCCAGCATGGAAAAATCTTTCAGGTTTTCTCCAACAACGATATCATCTTGTGTTTGCATTCTACATTGACTGGTTTAATCCTTTTACAAACAAGATAGCAGGTATTTGCACAACTTTAATCTATGATCGCGTTCATAAATTTCTGCACTCTTTAGGAAAAGTTGTGTCTTGTGGCACACTTGTCTTGTACTGCTTGAATTTACCTCCAGAGCTGCGATACTTGCCTGAAAATGTGTTTGTTGTTGGGCTGATTCCCACTCCATCAATGCCAGACACCACAACAATTGCTCATATGCTCAATCCAGTGGTCGAAACCATGCTGGAATATCAAGCACCAGGAAAACAAACCACTACACACTATCATCCAGAAGGCATTTTTGCTGAAGCTAGAATTGTGCCTGTTGTTGCTGATCTACAAGCTATTCGCAAAGCTGGTGGATTTCTGGCACCTGCAATGGCCAACTATCTATGCTCTTATTGTAACATTCATAAGAGCCAGATTGAGAGTCTTGACTTTACATCATGGACCAACCGTAGTTCAGCAGAGGTTCGACAGCAGGCCCAAAAGTGGTATACTGCAGTGACTAAAGCAGACAAGCAGAGACTTGCAACAGCTACAGGAGTAAGGTGGACTCCATTCCACCGTCTCCCATACTGGAACCCAGTCTGGGACCTCATTCTTGGGTTTATGCACAACTGGCTGGAAGGGGTGCTTGCAAACCATTTGCGCAACTTATGGAGCCTTGGTCCTAACAGGAATGTAGAGGCCATCGAAGAAATCACAAAGGAGGAAAATTTCACAGATTCAGATGTTACAGATTCTGCTGATGAGTTGGAAGAGTTGTACAAGGAAGCTGAGAGCTATGCGGCTTCAATTGGCACTGCTTCCTCTGCCTCAACACCACCTCCATCATCATCATCATCACAGAACAGTACCCCAACTCCACGTGCAACCCCAGCTCCCATGGCAGTTGACGATGATGATGAAAATGACCTTGATTTTACTGCTAACATTAACAGCACCCCATTCAGATTCTCCAAAGACCAACTTGATGTGATTCATGCATGTCTCCGTGAAGTTTCCCTCCCAACCTGGGTAGGCCGCCCACCAACAAACCTTGGTGAAAAGAAGCATGGTTCACTCAAAGCACAAGAACTTCTTATTCTCTTTAGCGCCATATTTCCCTTGATCATTCCTGAACTATGGTCTCACACCAACTCTAACAATCATGATTTACAGCAGTTGGATTGCTACTACAATCTCACTGCTGCAACAAACATCATTATTTCATTCAAAACCTCCAACTCTGAGGCTGAGATATTCACAGACCACTATGTGAAATATCGCAGATCTATTCAGCAGCTTTTTCCTGATTTTCCATCTTTACCTAATCATCATATTGCAATGCATAATGAAGCTTTCCTGAAATACTGGGGACCTTTGCCCTGTCTCAGTGAGTTTCCAGGAGAGCGGATGAATGGAATGCTGCAAAAGGTTAAAACAAATGGTCATCTCTGTCAGTGATAATAAATAAATGTACTCCTTTTTCTGATTCTTTTCCTAGATGACATGGACTATACAATGCTACAACAAGTCACCCGTCGCTGTCGCCTTCTGGCCTTGCTCCATGATAATGAGCATGGTGACAATACCACCAGAGAATTTGCAGACATTCTTGAACCTAAATACTCTACAATCCGTGAATCTCTAGCTGGCGAGCTAAGCTCATGGGAAATTGCTCAATTTCTTGGCAAGGCACCACAGATGACAGGCCAAGAATATGTACAGCTACAGAACTATCTTCATTCAATAGGGTGCCCATACCGGAAGCACACTGACACCCCACATCCTGAATATGCACTCATTCTTCCACCCACAGCTGCACGCCCATTCCAAATCAATGTTAAGGGGAAGACATACAGCTGCATCTCTTCACATCTTGGAAATAGTGCAATCCAGTTTTATAATCCCCAGCACCAGGAACTCACTGGATCAATTCACCTTATTCTGGAAATTCCATTAGATGGCTTCCTTCGCACATTTTTATTTGTTCACCCCTACCAAGAACTGTCAAATGCAGAACAGTCTCAGACTCCATATCTACACTATCCTCGGCTGAAGACCAAGGTTGTTGATGCTAGTATAACGGATAGCATGCTCATAATTGAGCCACAACACATTATCACTCATCTTACAACTCTCAGGCGGTCTGCTGGCACTTATGGTATTAATAGAGACTTGTTGGTTGTGTGTTGGGGACTAGACCGTGGAAAGAAATAGTCTAGCTTTTGTTTGCTGTATTGCACCTTTTTGTTCCAGAATATCACTCTAGTCTCTAGGTCATGCCTGGCAGTCTTGCAAGCATCAATAATTTTCAACTTGCATATTTTAGGATCAATATCAATATTTCTAGCTGACTGGGAACTTGATCACTTGCACCTTTGACCTAAATAGGGAAAAATGGCTTTGAGCAGACAGTGAGCAGACATCAGAAAGCTCAAGGCAGATCCTGCCTGACAGCATGGTATACAACAGATAACCTGCATGCATGACTCTGAACCCCAACATCTGCATGGCAGCTCAGCTTCAAATGATTTGTGATGAGTGAATGTTTCACTGGGTCTAGTAGCAGTTCCTGGGACTCAGTACTTGGCAAAGGCCATCTGTATGTTGAAGTGTATTCTGAGAAATCTGTTGCAGCACCAGGTAACAAAGCCTCATGAGACAAAATGTGGCGTAAATACCATCAAAGGTGCCTCAGCTTAGGTTTGGAATCCCAACAGAGCTTGATCCATGGCCCAGAACTATGATATAACCTTCAGCTTATGGGTAGATAATGTAGCTCTCCATGAATCTTATTTGAAACCAGGATTGAATCTGTACTTGAGGCAGTATTCTCAAATAGCCTCTGCTGCCAATACAGAAAATTCTCAGTGCAGCATTGTAGAGTCATCTTGGAGTAATTAAAACCATCGGAAATTTGTACCTGAAAGTCCCAGAATTAAATTTGAACAATTCTGGGCTTAGCGTGATTCACCAGGTGTCATATTTTTCTCATTGGCATCTCTTGGCAATTTCTGAATGACGTCAAGCGTATTTTCCTTATGCCCACAATTGGTGTAGGGACTGACCATGTAAGAGAGCCATCTTGGAGTTATCAGCCTCTGGACAAAGATTTTTGCTTGTGGAGTTGATGAAATATTTTTGAGATATTGTTCGCACCAATCCTTGCAGAGCGTTACAAGGTCATATACTCCTCAACCCCATTCTTTGACCATTTTGGTGCAGATAGCTTGTAAACAGTTCACACATCTTCAAGAATGACATATGGCTATAAGTGCAGCTCCCATTTTCTCCAAAGAGTTCATCATGAATTTACACGTTGCCAAATACACTGTGTGGCGCAACTCCAGCTTTCTTGTTTATGGACGCACAGCCAGTGATGAATGGTCTGGGGCTGGATCAAAATGTATATACACCCTATATACACTTTCTATAACAATAGAGAGAGATTACAGTATGTCCTAAGGTATGATACTGATTATCAGAATATGAATGGAATATCACACTAGATAGACATGCTTTCAGGCTCAGGAATCATCAATACTTTCTGAGAAGGCTCACAATATCTATATGGGTAGTCTACAACAGATTTAGATGTCTTAAAGATATGTCCCCATGTGGGACAAAACTGTGGCGCATTTTCCTCTGTGCCTGTTACAGCTGCCAAAATCTGGTCCATGGCACCCAAGCATGACGGTTCAAGTATAAAATGCTTTAGAACAGCTGTTTCTGGAATTTTCCCTCTTGACATGGTCCTCAAACATAGAATATTGAGCAAAAGGTGCACCACTGAAGATCAAGGCACAGATTATCCTGTTCAGCCTTGGGGACGTTTATAGACATCTGAGGACCTTATTTAAATCTATTCAAAATAACATGGATCCTGAAAAAGGCAGCCAGGCATCCATCAAACTATGTGCTAGCCATCACAGCAGGCCAAAGGGCCATACATTTTCAAAGTGAATGGTGCTGTACATCATCTACCATCTAGGTAAGAACAGACAAGTATTTCAAAGGGATATGGATAGCACTGAGCGGAAGCCGCAAACATCCTGACGGTGATAGCACTCACATACCCGATGGCATTATATTACTGGGAAACAAGACAATCAGAAATAAATAAAACATTTTTTCAGACAAGGTCGGGACCGGTTACCCATGCTTACCTTTCTGGGACACGCGGCGGGAGGCGGACAGCGGGCACGCAGAGTGCCCAATTTGGACTTCCAACTGATACAATCAATATCAATGTCGGGGAACAGTGAGCAAAGGTTTTACACCTGACATTGATGATGGTAACCATGTGCCGAATAGCCGAGCCAGCCTCACATCGTGCTTGAGTACCTTGTGATGGAAAATTTGACTTTCACCTTATAAGAGATATTTGAGATATTGGCAGAAATACTGGCAGATAGTGAAGAACAGGTGAGATCAATGTTAAGCTAGCATGACCGGGTCACCCTGGTCAGTCATGCTTGTTAGCTCCCAATGTGGCGATGACCAGGTGCCGGAGACTTGATCGCTTGCACCTTTGACCTAAATAGGGAAAAATCGGCTTTGGGCGGGCAGTGAGCGGGCATTGGAAAGCTCGGGCCAATGAAGAGCTCCCGCCCGATAGCGTGGAATGACCTGTAGGTGTGAGACTCTGAACCTGACACGTGCACGGCACCTCGGCTTTTTGTGATTTGCGATTCCAATCGTGATTATAATTGAACAGCCCTTTTGGATCTCTAAATTTATGAAATAGCAACCACAGAATTATGATGAATTTATTCTAAAGAACTGTTAAACAATGTGGAAAAAGCAGCACCGAAATGATAATGACAGAAAAAGAAAAGAAAACCAAAATCATAAACTCAAATATCCTCGTCCTCGTCTTCTTCATCCTCATCTTCATAGCTATCCAAACGTTCCAACTCCTCCTCAGTTGGAAGATTATACAGTTCTAAAACTGCATTGCTGTACTGTTGCATAAACTGGTCCGTCGATAGTCTTTTCCAGGTCTGAATATCCCGTATATCTGTACAGAACCGTGCTAGAGGGAGTGCGACACCATTGTCCATGTACTGTGCGCGCTCATGCAGTGTGAGCACATTGTTGTAATAGTCTGGAGAGAAATAGTCAATTGGTACATTGAGAGGATGAGGAGAAGCAGATTGCTCTGCAAGCGGAGTCTCAGGCACGACCCGTATACGGTCAGCACTTTATAATATCAGTCACACTGCTAATAAAACAAAAAAGACATACCGCTGTCCTGCTCGTCTTTTCCGGAGAATCCTATCCCGATAATTGTTGTCCTCGAAGCGGAACAGGCCTGTTACAAGGTCGGACCGCCCAGATTTGGCCTTGATACGATAACGGACAACACCCGGCCCGGCCGTCGGATCAAGTTCATCATCTGAGTGAGCGTCCAGTGCCTCTGCCAAACAGACGACTTCACGTCGATAGCCCTGGGCTTTGAGCTGTTCTGCTCGGGTCTCAGATAGCTGTAAAGAGGTATCAGTATAATATTTCTGTGAAGAATGACAGGACCTACATGTTTATGCCTTCGGAAAGCATTGTTGCGCTCAACGTCTGCTATCGAAGCTCCTGGAATCTTTTCCTCCCTACGAAGCTTCTTTGCTAGGTAAGAGAAAACAAAGCTTTTGTAAAGCTTGACAAGAAGACTGTGGTTCTGAGCATAGGATGTGTCGGCCTTCATGAAGACATAAGCCCATGAAGAAAGGAGATGTTTGAATGTGGAAATGGCAATGTGTTCGTGTAGGACATTGTACAGAGAGTCTGGACTGCCAAGAAAGTCAGGACACCATTGCTGAAGACCAGCTCGAGCGACCGCCGTGAACATGTCATGAAGAAAGGATTCATTGACACGTTGTACATTCTTCGCGATCATTGCCGTTCCATGATGGGCTTCTCGTTTAACACGCTCGAGATGCCTCATAACTTCAATTGAAGCAGGCTCAGCAGTGTTAATGATGGACTCGACCTGAGCTTGAACACCATCGGCTCCGGTGTCTTTGAAACGCTCATTGAAGGTGGTGAAAAAAGGGCCAGCGGCATTTGGTGGAACTCCATCCTGAGAAAACTGGCACAAGAGAATACGAATATGAAGGTGGAAAGCATCCTGTTGAAATTCTGTCAAAGAAATGGCATGAAAGAAAATCTATCCTAGCGCACCTGAACCTCCTTTGCTTTCTTTGGCACCTCAGCCCTTGTCATATGAAAGCTCTTCCTTGGAGGTTTTGACCCAGGCTTTGGTGATGGCGGAGAAGATCGTGGTTTCTTTGGAGAACGAGACTGAGCACCGTCGGTCTGACTGTTAGCACGACCGCGCTTGTTCTGGTTCCCAGGTGCATGAGACATTGGTGTTAAATGAGCTGAAGGAGGAATGGGTAGAATGAAGATGGAAGATGAAAGAGACGACTGAAATAGATTCACAAACAAAGAATTGCGACGCAGGGTTTCTTTGATCCCATTGTCACTGCAATTTAGTCATCAAACAAGCGACTGACGGTAGCAATGGTGCTGAAGCAATGCAGATGAATAGAAAAGAGATGTATTGGTCTCAGAAACAAGAGAAATATCTGAAGATAATTGTCAACCGTGATGCCAGCAGAAAAGAGAAACCAAGACGTACATGAAATTGTGGAGCCTTTTGACCAAGCTCAGTCCTCTGAGCAACCCACAGCCAAGAAACAAGCAAGACCAGCTTTCCACCTCCAATACTACTCTCCAATTCTGCAGATTCCAGCAGCACGAAGCGAAGACATGAGGGAACAAGTCAAGAGGGAAATTTGATTGATGGCAGACCCGGGAAAACAGCGCCCAGAGCCGACTTGACCCGAAGTCAAGCCAGCTGATTTTGTCTGCCGAACAGCAGTGGTCACAGCCGGGATCACGAGTGCATCGATAATTCGTTTAAGGCACTCCTTTTGGAGTGCGTTGGCTTCTGCCCCCGGTGACAGTTGGAGTGCTGTCTCGACGAATGGAAGAGCGCACAAAGGGTGGATTTGCCTTTTGAAGCGAATTCCTACGAGGGCAGGCACAGCAAGCAACATGCACATATCCTATCCCTCATTGCCAACTCAGCCCATTGGAAATTCTAGAGCGAATCCAAGGCTTTCATCTCATCTCTGGACCTAAAGATTGAACCCTACCCTCCTACCCTCCTTCCCAAAAATGATGTCCGAACTGGTTTTTTTTTCCTGCTCTTCCTGATTGGGATTCCCAAATGGGAAATTACGAGTCCCATGTGTGGGCTCATTTGTTGGGAGTGAGCTATTTTCTGGGTACATTACTCTGACCTGAGTTTTCCTCCATATTCCTTACTTACTCAATAACCTTGCCCCATGACACCAATTGCCACTGTCCCTGTCCCTTGGTCTCCTCATCACAACTGTTGTGCTCCCCTTCCCAAATCATTCCTGTGTTATTCATCATTCTGTTGGAGACATACATGGAGAGCTGGAATTAAGAGTGTAAATACAACATTGGAGCTGGATGTATACTCACATCACATGTCTGGTCACTCGGTGGAGGTTGTTCCATATTTGTATGTTCTTTTTCATTCAGTTCCTTTCACTCCAGTGTCACTGAAATCATTCACAGATCATTCTGTGGTGGAATCTGAGCTTGGTGGTACCACCTTATATCATTTGGTCCCCTTGAAGTTGTGATGGTCATGTTGTCGTGATTTTGTCACTCTTGGACTCTTCAAGCTCAGGACTTGTGGAATGGTAAACCACTTGGGAATCACATTAATGAGGTTCTGGTATCTCAATCTCTTTCGCTCTGACTGTTCATGGTTTTCTCTCAACTGCCATTACTTTTCACTCAATTTATATATCATCATTTGAACAGAACAGGTCCTTCATCTTACGTTGTTTTTGTAGACAGACGAGTGATATATTGACATTGAATTGGTATGTGTTTTCTTCTTCTTCTTCTTCTTCTTCTTTGCTTATGCATAGACAGCTCACCACTTAACAGAGGATGTTCCGAACAATTCATCCAACTGGAGTTGTCGCATTTCAACTGCTGCCATGCTCTTAGTCACTAGCTCGGTTGTCACAGCTGGAGTCATATTACCGTCACCTGTTCACAAATTCAATATAATGACTATCATCCCAAGATTCATTAGAGATACTCAACAATGGGGTCTCGTATCTGCCACCAGAATGGCTGGCCTCTATTCCACTGGTTCTTCAGATTCCCAGTGACCATTTTGAACCATTTTGTGCTGTATTGCTGTCTGATGCATAGCCAATAAGTTCTGGCAGATTTCTCAGCTCAGTTTGGTCTAGAGATCTGTCTGGACTGCCTGGCTCTGCTTCTTGGCAATGTTGTGCTAAGTAGCGTCTGCAAAGAGATATGAACCCTGTATAACCATAGCAGTAATCTCTTATGTTTGATGATAGGGATTTTCACTATATATGGCAATTTTCGGGAGCGCTAGGCGGGATGTTGGTCGGGGAATCAGTAAGATTGGTAATGGATTTAGAGTTTAGAGGTAGCTGGGGAAAACGGTGATCGGAGATGTTAAGAAGAGAAGCAGTCTGATTAATGTAATGATTGATCAATCAGACCTATTGTGGCCTAGTCGGGACTGTTGACGTCAATGTCAAAGCAGTGAATCAAGTCTAGAGTCTGAGAGCCTTCCCAGCGTCTTTCGAGCCAACTGGGGGTTTCTTATCTTTCCGCTATCTACTCTACAGGCTTTTATAGTATTTTCCTGTGGCTGTGTGCATTTCTTTATACTAGTTTTTCCCTTGGACTCATTCAACTTTCCAGTCTTTCTGTCATATTTTTAGAACACTTCTAGCTCTTTTGGCGTTGTTTCCCATCCCGCCCGATGTAGTTGGTACCTTAAACCTGTGTATTTAACCTCTTTTGGTCAAATCCTAGCATGTCCTCGCCATTTGTCTGCCCTTAAGTCCTCAGAAATGGTCTTGGTCCTTTCCAATCAAAGCTCTTGCCACGTATGGTTAACGTGTCGATACATAGCGCATACATGTCTTATTTCTGAGGCTGCTAGTGTCGTCATATGGTCGAGGCATGGTCAGGACGTAGTTTTGACTTTGTTTGATATGCCGGTAGATCCCCGATAGTTTGGATCATCGTTTAGGCGCTCGTTATGTGCGTCTAGCCATTTGGTAGGCGCGACACATCCCTTCAACTGAGAAACTTTGGCTGTCCCAGCCAAACCCACTATAAATATTCCTTTCAAGATCCTCCTTGATGAATTGCTGCGTTGAAAGGTCACGGGACAATTTGTCAGACACAACTTCTTTTGTGCTGAATTGACGGTGGACTTCTTCCAGGTCCCCGTATTTATTCCCAGAGTTGTCTGACTGGTGTCCTTTTCTGGAATACGGTTGGGGTATAAAAACTGCGAGTCTCGTTGCTTTCATTCCCCCAGCAATTTGCTACCTGTTTTCAAAATTCGTCTCTTCCATACTGCACCATGTTTGATTCTCCTCCTTATTCCCCATCCTCTTTGACTGAATCTTTCAGTTTATTGGATCCCGAATCCCCAGCTTTATCGCCTGTCGTTGGTACCCGTTTCGAACATGTCTCTTTCTTGGCTCGACGCTTGATGGCTCATACTGGAGATTTTCCTGTCTGGACCGATCCTGAAGAGCAAATTCTTGCTCATGCCCTTCAGTTTGTTCCAATCGAGATTCGTTCTGATTTTTTGGTATTTCCTCCTCTTTGTTGACTTTGTCTCTTTCAGCACCAATTTGGTCATCTTGATCTGCCACCTTTCAGCGCCCCTGATTTGGTCCATGCTCGTAACATGATGACCGAAGCTGCAGGCTGGCTGCATTACTTTATGCATCATCGTGCCCTGGTTGGATGTCCTATTTCAGTACAGCTTATTGTGCATCATGCAATGGATATTTGTGCTCCCTTGGACTGGGCCCATAATCTGGTGAGTCACTTGTTGTTCCATTGCTTCCTGACTTCTCTTCTAACGTCTCTGTTTTCTGTTTTAGCATGGTGCTCCCACAGACCCTCACAACCCTTCTATCCTTCCCCCATATTTTGCAGACCATCCTGACAAAGTTCGGTCTTCCCTCAATGGTTCTCATCCTATCACCATTCCTGAGAAGGGCTCTGTCCCTGTCAAGGGTCCCATTACGGCTGCCGAGGATCCTTCCTTAGTCATTGAGGAACCTGTTGCTTCAGCTGCTTCTCCCATGTCTCTTATCTTTCCCGAATCCCCTCCTTCAGCAGGTCTTGATGCTTTTGCCACCGAATCTCTGATCCTCTTTGCTTCTCGTGATGTTGCTATGGCTTTGCCTTCTCTATCGCCAGTGCCTTTTCTTGTTGCGAGCATAGCGAAGCAATTCTTCGCTAAAGTGCAAAAGTCTCCAACAAACAAGGACAAACTGTTCGCAGCAAGATCATTGTAAAAAAGAAATCATTCACCAAGCGTTCAATTCAGTGTATTTCACTCTGTAATTTGACATACTGCATCAGATAGCATTGGAACTCATAACCTGAAGTTTTTAGCCCCTGGAACGGTGTACAGAGCGTGATAGAAATTAGGTGGCAGGAGAACCTGTCACGTGTCAGAACAATAGAGCTGACATAAGAGGTGTGACTGTGCAGCTCACACCCTCGCGGGGCCGACACAAATGTATTTTCAAATCTTCCCCCAGCCTTTCTGCTATACCCTTCAGAAGTCAGTCGGCACCAGCACTGTCCCATCGTCTAGCTCTGCCGCCTCGTCCTGCATCAGTCAGGTCTCCCCCCTGGCCTCTTCTTTCATCTGTCCCAACTGGCTCGATCCCACCATCTTGCCCAAATTGTATGGCCACAGGGTGCAATAATCACATCGTTTGTCCTCCTTCACCTCAATTTGCTCATCGGGGTCGTCGTTGTCGTCGCCCAGTCTTCGCTTGTGTGCCCATTTCTTCCTTTAACTTGGAGACTGGGCCTGAGTGTTGCTCTGGTTATGACCGTCCTGCTTCTCCCACTACCCACTTTGTTTCACCAGTCCCTGCTCATCCTGCAACTCATGACCTCGAGCAGCAATGAAATTATGCGGCGGCTTTATCTACTCACCTCCATAACCAGTCTATCATGTTATCCCGTGTCAATCAATTTCTTCACTCGACTTGGGATATAGCGACTCATTCCAACTCACAGACCGAATTCCCACATAATGATAGCCCACGCCAGGACCGGGCTCGTCATGATGGTGCTGAATTCGGTCCAGGGGCGGGTTCATCCTCAGGTCATCACTTTTATTGTTAGTTTGGTCATTGCTCTTTCCCTCTTTGATTTTTATCGTCTGGGCTATATTTAATCCCATTCATATCCATGTCACTTTCTTGCTTCCTTCCTTTCTTGCTATTTATCCTGTCTTGGACTTCTTTTTACAGTTGTTTCTTGCCTTCTTGGTCCTTCTGATAGTTACCCGCATGTCTTAGGTATTTTCAGGACAATTGGAACTCTTTTTGGTGCTGTAACTTTTATTGTCCTGACTGGCTTAATTAAGCCTCCTGATGGTCAGGTTTTGGAAGGTTGCTGATGTGCTGTGTTCACTTCTGAGCAGAGATCTGTTTTTCGTGATCAATGTCCAATTTCCGCAGCCATTATGCTGATCAACGACAGGTCTGGGTCTTCCCCGGTTCGGGACTTGCTGACCTAAAGGTGCTGTTATGCCGATCATGCAGGGTTGTTGAAGTTCCCAAACTTTTCTTTTTCTTTCTTTGTTTCCCCACTCTCACCATACTTCCTTTAGGACCAACACGCAATGGCAACCGCATTGCCCAGGCTACACTCTGTCATATTTCTCCAGCATCCTTGATTCCTAATGCCCAATATGCCTTGGAAGCTCAGATGCACTCCGAAGTCGTTGTTTCCAAAATGATGAATCTCAGCCAAATGAAGTGTTTTGTGCCTGTGGGAATCCCCATACCATCCTTCACTTGGGTGCTTGCAAAATGCCTGAAGCTTTGACTACAGGTGAATCCCTTGATGTGACATGGTGTTTTCAGGTTCATCCCATTTCGCTCCCTTTCTTCTTTGTCCCATCTAACTCTCTTGTCTATAGAACTGGACAGCTCTTGGACCAGGCTGTCATTACTGTGTTTGTACCAGATCTCGTTGCATTGGCATCGCTTATGCCACGTGCAACAAAATGCAAATTGTCCCAGAAACCCTGTTGCAATTTCCGACCTTCTGCTTTCACCCAAACAATTGCTTTCCTGCGCTCTGAAAATTCTCAACTCGACACCTCTTTCAACCTTCGTACATGCTTCGCCTCTCTTGGAGGCTCGACCTCCCATGCTTCTGATGAGGAATATGGGGTTAAGGTATTTGTTTGAGACCGCCGTAAGAAGGGTTTGTCAACAATGACTGGTCGTCAGGGGAAAGGCTCTTCTGCTAGGGAGCAAGGTAAAAGTCAAGGGAAGAAGGCCAGTTCTTCCAAATCCTCTGTGTTATCTAGATTTCCATTTCTGTATTGTTTGTCCTGAAATAGTCGTTTTTGTGTCCTGACTGTCTTGATTTTGGTTTGCTTTTGTGTGCCTTGAGCCTATGTCTGAGTTCTGTCCATCCTGATTGTTAGGTTTCTAGGTGGCCCAGGCATTTTACTGCCCCTGAGGATCTTGCTTTTATGCATTTCTGGAGCTAGTGGCAGGAAAGTTGGCTCTTGAAATACCTTCCAGACAAGACGGGGTTCTCTGAATTTTATAATTGGTTCCCTTTCATCCTGGACAAGTGTTTTTCAAGCTTGTAGTCCTGTCCATCTGTCATGTCCTGATCTGGCTGGTTGTTATATTGTGTCTGTCAGTTTTCTCTGTGTCTGATTTGTAACAAGGTTTATTTTGTATCCTAGAACAGTCCTTTTATGTACTGTATCTAGGTACTAATCCCTGCTTATTCCAAGTGTTCTTCTGATCAAGTATCAGATAGTGTTCGCCCTTGACTTTTAACAATTTGGCCCTCTGGGTCAATCCTCTTTGCCTGAGTCCTCTTCCTCTTCATCCTCTGTTCCAAAATCTTTATCACCAAAATGTTCTGCTTCTGGATCAGTGTCTGATGCCAGTCGGAGTGTTGTTAGTTCTTTGTATGTCATATCAAGAAATTTTCCAAGTGGTGGGAGTGGGATTGTTGCTCTAGCCTGATATGGAATTACTCTGAATGCCCCAATCGGTCTTCTAAGCACAGCTCCATCAAGTTCTGCCAAGATATATGTGCCTCCCTTATTCCTTGCTATGCAGATCAATGGTCCTAGGTATCTTGGCCATTGTTTGCGGCTATGGGAGTCCTCAGTCCGTGTGTTCCAAACTAGAACCAAGGCACCTTGTTCAAAAAGGTAATTCTGAATCCTGTGTTTGTGTAGCTCTGCAAATTGGGCTGTCTGTTCTTGTCGATATTTGAAAACCTTCTTCCTCATGTTTTCTAGCATGTCATTTCTCTTCTGTAGTTCCCTAGCTCTTCTTGTAATTAGCTCCATAGTAGACATGACTGATTCTGGTGCCGGGGTGAGATGTGTTGCTTCTTCAAGGTCAATCGGCAATGTTGGATGAATTCCATGTGCTGCAAAATAGGGACTACAACCCATGCTCCTTCGAGTTGTTACTCTTTCTGCCCAGAATACACTGTAGTCACTATGTTTCAGAGCTATATATAGATGGGTGCGAATACCTCCGAATAGATCTGAGTGTGTGGTAATAGGCATCTATTTAAGGCTCTATCGGCCAGGCCTATTTGAGGCCCGAGTACCTTGGAATAGACCTTGAGTAGGTCCCTGTTAGAGGGGCAAATATGTCTGTCAATATCAGCCACTCTTCAAACCTGACTTTCAGACATTCATCATTACAGTCAGACTTATGGCTCAAAGAAGTGCGGAAAGGGTGACACAGCCACATGACAAGCACCGCCTCACAATCATGGGCTGGTTGATTTCACATGTCCCAGGCAGTGAAACCAGATGCCACCAGCTTGGAGCATGGCCATATATTATTGATCTATTCTCACATATTCATGGCTCGAGCTATGTCCCAATAGGTTCAGACAGGTCCCAATAGGTTGCTATTCATGATGTATTTGAGGCCTTCGACTAGACCTGCGAATAGATCACCTATTCGCACAATCTATATATGGCCCCAATATGTAGTGAGTGTACTGTGTACCATTTGGAGGCATCTCCATCAGCGCTTTTGATCATTGCCTCTCTAACATCAAAATGCTTTCGTTCAATGAGCCCATTTGCTTTACTGTTATACCCTGATATCTGAATATGTCGAATGCCATATCGTTTGTCAAGGACTTCTAGTGCGGCGACAAAAGGTGGGCCATTGTCGGTAACAATCTCATATAATGCACCCCATCAGCAGATTAAGTCTTGAAAGATCCAATTCACAATCCCAACTGCATTTTCTTTCTTCAGAGCCCTGAATTCTGGGTATGGGGACAGTGAACATCATCCGTGGACCAGGTATTTGTATCCGAAGGACGAGGGCATGTGCATTGTATCCATGTGTACTTTGCCAAATAAGGGTGCGGGTACCGCTACTGTTGGGGGTACGACGATCTTGAAGGTTTGGCGGATTTGGCATGGATGAAAAGTGTCAATGTACCATTTGACATCATTCTTTGTCTGTGGCCACCAGAATCTGTCCTGAATTTTCTGGTTTGTGACATGAATCCCTTTATGTCCCATGTTGTCATGAAGCTTCTTTAGGACTGTTAATTGCTCTAGTCGGGGTACTACTATCTCGTGTTGCCCAGCCTGATCCTTTTTCCAAAGCTTTCCTTCCATACTGAAGAATTTGAGCACATATCAGGTGAACAACCTCATTTGAGCTTCATTAAGACCGACTGGCTTAGTCAAGTTGGTTAGAAACTCCCTGACTTCATCCAGTTTCCTATCTGCCCTGATAGCACTTTGACTTCATGGAATTTCTGCTTGGTTTTTCTGTTCCTTTGTTAAGGGATCCGCCACAGTGTCAAAGGTGGTGTGCATGAGGACTTGGACTGATTTTTGCTGTAGTGGGGGCAGAGTTTGAGGCGAGATTGGGTTTAGGAAGTGCATGAAATTGTACTGTCTTTCCAACCATTCTTCTTCATCTTCTTCTGGTTCCTCTTCATCATCTGGTTGCTTGACTCGCCTTGATAAGCCATCAGGTTCATGGGATATGCCTGGTACGTGTACCAGTTCAAAGTTAAATAATAATATGCCTGCTACCCATCAATTTATACTGGCTGTAGGCTGTATATCAGGATTGTTGAGCATCCCTCTGATGAATTTTGCATCTACTTCAACTGTGAAGTTCTTCAATCCCACTGTGTATAGTCATGTGGCCCATAGCGCCCGGAATAGACCATATAGTTCCAATTTCGGCTGTGAATAACGAGATTCTCTTTCATTGAATGGTATAGACCCAAACCAATTGTAATATCTTTTGCTGTCTTCTCCTTCTTGGCTCAAGGTGTATCCCATGGCAATTGGACTGGAGTCTACTGCCAGTATGACTCTTCTTTCAGATTCATAGTCAATTGGTCTGACCACCGGTGAGTTAATAATTGCTGCTTCCAGAGCTTCTTGCGCTTGTTGCTGTGGTTCCATCCATTCGAAGGGTACATCTTTCTTCATGATGTGTACCAATGGTCGCGCTACTGCTGCAAAGTTCTTGATGAAGATCCTCATCAAGCTGGCAGTTCCTAAAAAGGCCCTTACATCTGATGCGTTATGGCATGGCCCCCAATCTCAGATTTTAGCAATCCTCGATTCGTCCAGAAGTCTTCCTTTATACGTGCATTGATGTCCAAGTATGACCACTTCTGGCATGCAAAGGAAAGCCTTCTTTCCTGAGAAGGTACAGCCCACATATTTCACACATTGGACCACCTGATTGAGGTTCTGAAAATGCTCCCATATGAATCTCCTGATCCCTTCATTCTCTGGTATGGTCTCATAACTTCCATCTGCTTTCTCATATTGTGTTTTCGGTCCTAGAACTGGTGCATCATCAATGAACAGGATGGTGATGTGAGGGATTTCGTCTCTTAGTACGAAATTGACATTGCCTTGGAAGATCGGAACCAAGTTTGTCCATCCCATTGGCAGCCATGTAAGCCGTAATGTTCCGAGCAGAGATTGGAAAGTGGTGTAATCCTGGGAGGATTCTGCTAATAATCTTTCATCATATCTGACAAACCAATCCAACAATCCATAACATGCCCTTGCACCGCAGCTGTCACCTAAAGATTCAATATATGGTGGAGAGCCTGAATCTTGTATTGTTACAGCATTTAGTGGTTGCAGATCGTGTACCAGTCAGACCACAGAACTGTCTTTCTTCCCACAGCAAACCATTGAGATCAATAGGATGAATTGCTGGGCTTGTAAGTGCCGGTTCGTATCTTGTCTCTTATGGTTTCAATTATTTGGGCATAGAGTCCGGGTGGGATTGGGATGTTCCTGAGGACCCAAGGCGTATGAGGCATAACGGCCATATCGACTGGTGGGAAAAAGCCAATGTTAAAGGATCCCTTTTCTGTTTCATCCCATGCAAAACCTTCATTTTGTACCATCATGAAGTAATGCATGAGGCATCATTCTGCTGGCCATAAAAATGATCCATGATGTACTTTGTCAATGATCTCTTTTCTGGCCTGCATATATCTGCCTGTTGTTTCGAATTCTGGTGGATCCACCAGAAGCCTCGGTATATGTTCCAAGGGGTCACCCTCAATAACCCTCTTGATTCTGAATTTGTCTAGCAAAGTGGCTAGTACTGGTCAGACCTTCTTTGCTACCGGTTTGTATTTCTTTTCGGTAGTCACAAATACTTCTACCAGTTGATCAGCACTAGGGTTTGGTGATGATTTGTCTTCTTGTTGGGACTGGATTAGCTTTTGGTACCGTTTGAAGCCTTTTGTTAGTGTATCCAGATGTGCCTTTGAGTCAGGGAGCCTAGCTTCTCCCTTTTTAGATGATGCTGCGTTGTCCATGTTCTGATATGATGTTTTCGCCTGTAAAAAGGCCTCCTGCACAAAGAATTCTGTGGTAGATCCTCCCTTCAACTGAGATTTAATGTCTCTTATTCCATCTATGCAGACTGCATATCCCGGAATGCTGGTGGTGTCGTGATAGATTGGCTCAATAAATGAGTCCGAAGGTGTCCTGTGCGAATAACCAATGTCTGTGAAATAAACCGTGATGATCAATCCTAACTCTCCTCGATCGTTGACGAAGTCATCGAGATCTTCTAAAAATCCTCCTCTTGATCATTGTCTTTGACCAAAGAGAATCTAGGTTCTGATTTAGGCATGGTCGGGAGCTTCTGAACTAGCCCTGGTCGATTTGGATCATGGATAGTGATATGAGTCTCTTCATTTTTGAAGTTCTGTATCATGCTTTCGCTAAGGACATCAAAGGGGCATCCCATTAGGATGTCATAAGGCACGTTCTCGACAACATGGGCTTGCATGTACAAGGTGATTCCTCCAAAGTCAAATGCATGGTCTCTTACAACCCTAGAGTGTTATTGATCACTCCATTTGCTGATTTCATAGGCATGATTACTGTTGTGTCCAAAGCCTCTCCCAGATGAGTCCATACTCCATCAGAGATGGAGACTATTTGACTTCCTGGGTCCATAACAGCTTCAATCAGAGTGCCTTTGATTTCTACTTTGGGAACTAGTGATTGAAGAGCATGGGTATAAGCTGCTGAAATTAGGTGCGCTGGTAAGGATTTGTTTGGGTTTTGCCTCAGCCATTTTCCGGGGCATCATAGCCCATGAAAATGCATAAGGTTGGTTCCTTGTCTGCTACAGTGAGCATAGATAATGAATGAGCTGACACTTTGTGCCCTTTGATGTCCTCAGTGGCCCTTTTGCACATCGGAACACTGACTGTAAATAGTTCACTAAGCGATAGAGTTATTTCTGAACTCATAACTTTGTCGTAGACTTTTGCTTCATCCACCTTTTCCTTAGCGTTTGAAGTCATTTGATATGCAGGTACCGATCTGGGTACAGTTACTGCATCCGGGTTCTCAACACATGACCCTATCAGGTCATATCTTCTATTAGTTTTGGTGGGCTGGGCCTTGGTACTAGCTGCGTCCTCTGGCAGACTTGATAAGGGTTTAGTTGGGCCAAATCACTGGAAGCTATTTTGACTTTGGCTTTTGGGTTGGGCACTGTTTTCATTACTTGAGCAGGTTCTTGAGCGATTCCTCCTGCTTTCTTGGCTTTCATGGCCCTTGTTTCCAATGCAGAAACCTTCGCTTCCTGAACCTGTCAAGTCTGTTCCTTCATTTTGTTTAGCTGGTCCTGCATCCGGGCAATCTCAAACTTGTAAGTGTCTACTATTTCTTCTTCTGTCTGTTCAATTTTGCCTTCCTCTAGGTCCTCATTGTCTTCAGTACTATTGCATGCAAAGAACATGGATGCTGCCACCGGTTGTGATGTCCGTGTAGCGGCTCTGTTCTGTGCGGTGCTGCTGCTAGTAGTTGAACCTGTTGGTGCTGCCTGGGTGCTTTGGCTTGCACTTCCTGGTGCATTTGCATTTAGGTAGTTTTCATTGTACCAGTCAATGCGATCGAGAATCGCCCTTCCTCCCCTTAAATCTTGGGGATCTCTACCATCGTTTGTTTTGACCCAGTAAGTAACAGGATCCTTGACACACTTTCCCTCTGCCAGATATTTTGCTAATCTCTCACAGGGCTTTCTCTCTCTCTTACAATTTCCCCTGCATTGAGCACAATCTCTGTCTTGCCAAAATGGCGCTGAACCATTTCTATTGTTCTGGGATGCCCCATTTTGAACATTGAATTGATTGACAGGTTGATTGGGACTGTTTGTTCTGTTATAGGAAACAGGTCCTGACTGGAAATTTCCTTGTTGTTGGAATTGCTGGAAAGCTTGTTGCTGCAGGGGATAAGGCTGTCTAGACTGATTGGGACTCAGTTTTGAATTCACACTGTTTGTATTTGGGGATTGCTGCAGCTGCTGAGCTTGACTCAACATTAAGGTCATGAAATTTGCCATCATAGAGCTAATGTCTTCTTGTTTCAGTTCTGAAGATGAGCTTGACTCTCCTGTTAGGTATCTGGAGGTGATTATCGCTCATGCCTCTGAAGAAGGCCCGAGACTTCTCGTGAGAGGATAGCTGTCCTTTTGACTCAAGGAAGTTGGCTACCACTGTGAATTCTCTGACATATGCTCCCCACTCTTGTCGGTTACTAACCGCAGTTCTGGATACGTCCCAACTATTTGGTCCAAATCTTCCAATGTATGTCTTCAATCTTGTTCTGACCCAGGGTAAAGACACATCACTGCCTGTTTGAATTCCTCCCATGTGCCGCCAGTCAGAGGATTTGCATTTGCGTTCTTGGTTTTATATGTTTCCAAGCTTTCCCATAATTCACATTTATCGATATCTACATATCGGCAGGCTTTCTGTTTCAATGTTTCACTGCTTGGTGTTGTAGTGCATTCCGCAGCTAAAGCATCTATATCCGAAAAGAACCATTTGAGTGAGCGGGGCTTTCCATCAAAGACTGGAGCGGTGTGATGTCCAACTCTGGGCATATAGATATCTTTCTTTGATGCCATAATTGCTGCTGGTTGTGATGGTGGTGGAGTGGCTAAAAACTGATTGATTTCTCTTTCAGTAAGCAGTTCAATGTCTCCAGTTAGATCTGGTCAGGCAATTTGGTTTAATTGATGGAATAACTGGTTTGTGGAGAATTTGTCTGGTCCTCTAAAGATCTGTCTTCGCAGCGACGGTTCTAAGGACGGCTCTTGAGATCTAGAAGCAATGTTGTTTGGTTTCTGGTTTGATATCCGATTTAGTGGGTTGTATGTGGTTCAGAAGAGTTCTTGTTGGAGATTGAGAGCAGCACGGGTGGTAGGGATGATGGAGCCAGTTATCTAGTGATTTGAACAATGCCTAATCAGTGAAAGGAGATCCCTCATGGTGGGCTTCAGAATGTTGTGCTAAGTAGCGTCTGCAAAGAGATATGAACCCTGTATAACCACAGCAGTAATCTCTTATGTTTGATGATAGGGATTTTCACTATATATGGCAATTGTTGGGAGCGCTAGGCAGGATGTTGGTCAGGGAGTCGGTAAGATTGGTAATGGATTTAGAGTTTAGAGGTAGCCAGGGCAAATGGTGATTGGAGATGTTAAGAAGAGAAGCAGTCTGATTAATGTAATGATCGATCAATCAGACCTATTGTGGCCTAGTCGGGACTGTTGATGTCGATGTCAAAGCAGTGAATTAAGTCTAGAGTCTGAGAGCCTTCCCAGAGTCTTTCGAGCCAACTGGGGGTTTCTTATCTTTCCACTATCTACTCTACAGGCTTTTATAGTATTTTCCTGTGGCTGTGCACATTTCTTTATAGTAGTTTTTCCCTCAGACTCATTCAACTTTCCAGTCTTTCTGTCATATTTTTAGAACACTTCTAGCTCTTTCGGCGTTGTTTCCTGTCCTGCCTGATGTAGTTGGTACCTTAAACCTGTGTATTTAACCTCTTTTGGTCAAATCCTAGCATGTCCTCACTGTTTGTCTGCCCTTAAGTCCTCAGAAATGGTCTTGGTCCTTTCCAATCGAAGCTCTTGCCACATATGATTAACATGTCGATACATAGCGCATACGTGTCTTATTTCTGGGGCTGCTAGTGTCGTCATCTGGTCAAGGCGCAGTCAGGACGTAGTTTTGACTTTGTTTGATATGCCGGTAGATCCCCGATAGTTCAGATCGTCGTTTAGGCGCTCGTTATGTGCGTCTAGCCATTTGGTAGGCATGACAGCAATATCTTACTGCTTCTGAAACCACTCCAACTCCTTGTTGCTTCTGAAATTCCTTCTTCCTTCTGCTTCATAGTTGATCTGACTCAAAGATGCCATTTTTGTGGGGCCAAGAGTGTCTTTTCCAGAATCCATTTCACCATCTCTGATTCGGTTTCTTCACAAGGTCTGGTATCAACTTCAATTCAACCATAAGACCCAGATTCTGCTGAATAGCATCTCTCTCAGCTGATACTGACTCAGGAGAGTCTTTCAGATCAATCAAGGTCTGTCTTTCCAGAGTACTCAAGTAACTTGGCCATGGATTCTTGGCTACATGACTGTTACTTTGTGAACTATGTTCTGACAAGGTCGACAGATCAATGCTTAGTGTCGGTAATAGGGCACCTTTCGGTGGGGCTGTTGATGCAAATGGAGTCTTTGAAACAGATCTATAAAGATCTATAACTAATAATCCAAATACACACTAACTCTCTTTTAACACCCTAAGTAATTCAGGTAGCTATTAAGAAAGAGAAAGCCTTTCAACAAAGTTGTAAGGTTTCTATCATGCACTACAGTGTTCCCCTGGTCCTTTTCACACCATCAGTCCTTTTCACAGTCAGACATTTTGAGCTCAATTTTGATGGGAGCTCTTAGAAATTTGGCATGAACATTTCTAGTGTATCTAGCATGGATGAATAAAAATATCACAATTTTACGGTCAGTGGTTGCCTGTCAAATGCGTCGTTAAGGACGTGCATTCCCAAAATAGTAACTGCCGAACTTTTGGACACGACTTTCTGGGTCAATGGGGGTGATCTCGGCCCCGATATTGATTTTCAGGCAAAAATAGACCTTCTTACGGTCAATTTCATCATTATTTCGGAGCAAACGGCCAGAAACTCGTGGCTTCAAAATTCAAGCAGGAAAGCGTGACAGGAACCATCTTCACACGGCAGAAAATTTCATCCACAATCAATTCCTCGACCCTTTCCCAGTATCTCCGCAATGGTTGGTCGCGCGCTGTCAGATCAAGTCAAAAAACAAAAGCATGCCCGTGCTGTCAATTCACAATATCAGGCTGCTATTGACGAATACGAGCGTGAACAGGCCAAAACCTCTGGCAGAAAGCGCGGCCTTCGTCCTATTGCAGAGAAACACAATGTTAACTACAGAACCTTGTCAAATCTGGTCAATGGCGGCACATCAATTGGCAGTTTCAACGCCACCAAGCGAAAGCTTACCATCTCTGAAGAGCGCGTGCTGGTCGACTTTATCACCGCTTCTGCCGATCGCGGCATGCCTCTGACCCATGAGAGCATCAAAAAACACGCAGATGGAATCATTGATGGCCGAGAAGGTGGAGGAGAGCATGTGGGAGAGAATTGGGTGGACCGATTTCTGCAGAGATATCACGATGAGATTCAGACCCATTGGGCGCGACCTTTGGCAACAGAGCGGGCACAATCATTGAATCCAACAGCTGTGAAAGCTTGGCAGGACCTGGTAGAGGAGATGGTGGTTAATAAAGGGATCAAGCGGGAGAACATTTATGGAATGGACGAAAGCGGATTCCCACCTGCAAATCAAGGACCCCAGCGCGTTGTAGGCCGACGTGGTACCAAGACCCAGCATAAAGTCGGCACCGCCAATCGCGAGAATGTCACCGCATTGGTCACCATTTGTGCTGACGGGACAACATTGAAGCCGACCGTGATCTTCAAGGGGAAAAATTTCATGTCCAAATGGGGTGAAGATAATGTCGCTGACGCTTCGTGAGCAATTTTACTGTCGAGATGTTTGAATGATGCTCACCTAAAATCTAGTCTTTGCGTCTCAGAGAATGGTTGGACTGATGGCGAGCTCGGTCTTCTCTGGATGAAGAAGGACTTTGATCCACAGACCAAGGAGAAAGCGAAGGGCGAGACTCGTGTTCTGTTCATGGATGGTCATAGCTCCCACTATACTGCCGACCTCCTTGATTATGCGATTGCAAACAACATCGAGATCTTGGCTTACCCGCCGCATTGTACCCATGCCCTTCAGGGTCTCAACGTTGTATGCTTCGCTCGCATGAAAGATTGTTGGAAAGAAGCAGTGAATGATTTTGAAGAGCTGAATGGACACGGCGTCAATAAGGAAGATTTCTGTGGGGTATTTGGACGTGCCTTTCTGCGAGCATTCACCAGAGAGACCGTGATGTCAGCCTTTGAGAAGACAGGCATCTGGCCTTTCAGCCGAGATGTCATCCGCCCAGAGCAGATGAAACCTGCTGAGCTCACATCGACCACCGCTTCCTTTCCTCTTGCTCAAACCAGTCCCGTTCGAGCAGTCATGGCGAGCTTCCGCGATTACTCCTTCACTGAGCGGGACCTTTATCCTGATTCCTCTCCCTCTTCACCTTCACCTTCCTCTTCATCTCTTGCAAATATCGACCCTTCTCTTCTTTCGACACCACAGCGACGAAAGCGGGTTCTAGACCCAGCATCAGATCCATCGATTGCTACTCCAAGCAAGCGTATGCGACTGATGGGGGTTGGCCTGGCGAACACAGCATCAGGATCTTTTCTTGTCACCAAAGCAAAGACAACTCACACGGAAATGACCAAGCTCATTCATCCACCTGTTCTCGAGCATGTCCCCAGAGACCTTCCTGAACCCGACTGGTCTCTTCTTGCTCTTCAACAATCTCTGTCATCATTCCAGCGCCCAGTGCTAGAGAAGCGCGCATCGGATCTTGCAGACAGCCTCGTCAAGGCCGAGAGCATCATCACCGCTCAATGGTTGATCATCGAGGCTCAAAATGCGCAGCTGATTGTTCAGAATATGGGAATGGACAAGATGAATAAGACACTGCATGCTAAAGAGAACAAGAAAAAGACTGACCGGACAACTCTTTTTCCTGGAGGGCTTGGACGACATCTCACGGCACCGGAGCTTGTTGCCGCGAAACGGAAGCAGGAGACGGAGAAAGAGGAAGAGGAAACAAAGAAGGCTGGTAGAAAGGTGGCAAGGGAGAAGAAGAAAGGAAGAAAGGAGCGCTGGGAGCAGCGGTGGAAGGAGTATTTGGTGGACTATAATGAGGCGGTGGAGTCATGGAAAGATGAATATTCGAGGGGCCGACAAGCCGGTACACTGGTTAAGGACCTTCCAAAAAAGCCATTGAGGAGGAAGAAGGAAGAGCTGAAGAGTGACAGTGAAGAGGATAGCGAGGATGACCCCGATGGCGACGATGGCGATGACGAAGGGCTATGAGTCACAACTTGTCACAGCTGTGCAAAGGAGTGATATCGGCTGATTTTGATGGCTTGCGAAACATTAATTTATTATACTATATTATACTCGTTGTACCTGTCTGATACCTTGGTATCTAATAATAAACTCGTCGGTCTATCTTTCTGTCAATTCAGGTGTCTCAAAATTTGCCTGTTCAACCTATAAATGTCCGATTACAATCACGTGTGCAAAGGACTGGGGGAACACTGTACTGGTCTCTCACAGACAGAAACTTAGCTTAGTTCACTTTGACAGTGAACCTTGCATGGTTTTTGTAATGGTTTTAATTTGCAAGGAATATAAAGGAGATAGGTGCAGGGCTACTGCTTCAATGGGTGTCAGGCTATGACTTCAATATGTCTTTTCAGACAAACACAATTTTATTGCACCTCAGAGCACCATGTCCTCGCGTACACGCTAGCACTATCACTGGGTTTGTACCTCGGATCACCATGTCTTCGCTTACCACAATAAAATGAGATAAAATGTTCCACTTGGACTCTGCTTGTGGGCTGAGCTTTGTGGGGTACAATTCACTGGCTACTAAAGATACAAATGTTCTAGCTTTATAGTAATTCTACATTATTTCCAAGTCTGCTGGGTTGATAATACAAGTCCTGTTCAGGACCTCACCATATGCAAGTCTTCCCATTCAGGCTTGACTCCGTCATCTGCTAAGACTAGGTTGTCCCTATCGGGCTTGCTGATTTGTAGCTCTTCCCAATCAGGCCAATGCCTAGTCATTCTTGTCCTAATCAGGCTACCTTGGGTAAAGCTGATTCATTGCTGATTCTAGGCTTTTACTCATGGTAGTGTACTGCTTCCCTCACACTCGACTCTTTTTACATAGCACTGGCTTGAACCTGTATTATTATAACAATTATTCATTGCTTTTCTCATGCTGAGACTTCAATACAAAACAGTGTGTTTGTACTGTCTGGCTTTCACCAAGTCACTCAATCACATGTGGGCACATTGTTGTTTGTTGTTTAGGTTCCTTGACTCCGCGCGCTCCTTCTAGGTTCGCTCACAGAATAAGTTCCTGAGTTTCTCAAGCATTGAGTTTTCATCCAATGTTTTGACTGAGTAGTGCAGCCTGCTTATAGATAGTTTACTAGTAGAACCGCTGTGTTCGTTGTTACATTTCCCATCGAGTATTCAAGCAAAGCACTGTTCAAGCGCTGTTGCCGGATCCTACTAGGTGCTTGCTTCATGATCGGCACTGGTACTGGTACTCCTCTAGACAAGATGGAACTTGCTTTCTAGGCAGATCGTGTCCCATTCGTAATCAGGAAAGACGGTCATATTTACTAGATATGCCAAAAATACAGGGTGGAACATTTCCAACCCTAGTATTGGCTCAACAGTATTTGCTATTTCTTCTCTCTACTTGATCTGACTACCAAGATCTTTCAATCTTGATTTTGGTGAATTCTCAACTGGGAGATCAAATGTCGAGTGTTTCTGCTCATCTTGGAGACTTTCGAGACTCTGTGAAGCTAGATTCTGTTCCTTCTTTGTCCCAGTGTTGACACTCTTCAGGTTCTCAGGTCCATCTGATCTGTCCTCTTCCTGATTCTGCCTTTTGTGTTCACGCAATACATTCTGATCAGGAGGCTTGTGGCAAAATCATTCTTCCATCGTTCTCAGCTATCCATCTCTTCAGCTTGTTAACTTGAACAAGGTTTCGAAGATGAATCTGGCTCTCAAGCTATGATGAAGCGACTCAATTATAAGAGATTTCTGAGTGCTGAAGACTGGTAAGGTCAGTCTGTGATCTGTCACAACAGCTCAAACCGGCTGATATAGTCGAAACACTTGGCTCTTTCAGCTGTGAATCGGGCTCTGAATTCAAGCGAATCCAAGGCTTGAACTGAAATTTGGGAGTCCTGTGCTGACTCTCCAATTCTTTTGTGCCTTGTGTCTCGTTGTCCTGCCACTTTCTAAAGATCTGTGACATAGTTTTAAATTCACTGAAAGGTTCAGGATATGGGTAGTTGCTATCTGGAACATATTGATGGGCTTCAATCCTCCAGCATTTGGATTTAGTGTCAAATCTTTCCATTCCCTTCATGTTTCAAGTCTGGGGAAGTTGTCAGAGGTTTCTGTCCATGATCCCGACACTTCTATTCCTTTGTTTTTCGGAACCGAGGAAGATGATTGCAGCAATGCTCGATCAAAATCTAGATCTCTCTGTGGGGTCAAAGGGACAAGGTTCCGAGTCTCTTTACTATTAGTCACATCAGGATTGAAAATTGTGGTAGTGATTGAAAATAATTTTTCCAAAAACAGGAATTCACCTTTTGCCCCCAGTATCATCCGTATTCCTCTTTATTATGGATAGCTTATGGCTGGTAAAGTTTGTGGGAGGAGGGGAGGAGAAGAACCTCTCGAGAATTGCTGACCAGAAGAGAAAAAAGCCCAATTTGTTGACAGTCTTTGATTCCCAGCCCAGATATACTTGGGAGGTCCCCCAAAAAATACAGAGTGCTTGTCCATACTGTATCCATTGATCCACATTCAACTTTCAGGGCACCTTCATCGACACAACCTATGGTCGACTCAGAAGTGGTCAGTGTGACTAGAATGTCACAAATTTGTGACATGCCAAAGTGCATCTGTCATAAGGCATGCTGCAGGGGCAGGGAAATCACGGGTACTGACAGGTTCATCTGTGGGAATACCTGGCAGGTGCGGATGGCGGATGACCCGCATGCCGTGGGAAGCAGATATGGTGGATGGCGTCCAGCCTTGGAGAGCCAAACATATAATGGATGAAGGTATTTGGTACCATAAATGGTCAAATATCACTATATTAATGACTCTCACAGGTCCAGATGGGTTTGGAACCTCAAATATATGTAAAAATATTGGATATTGGATCCCTAAAGCATCAAAATAAAACAAAAATGTATCATTCAATTAAATTACATAATATCTGCTGTGGGACAGGTACCTGCTGGCAGGTTTCCTGCGGTCCGCATTCTTGGATCAAAAATGATGGATACCTGTGATGTGGATGGTGGATGACCTGGCGGTCCATCTGCAGCATGCCTTAATCTGTCATTCACCACACCATACCTTCAGCTGGACAGACAAATCTGTGCATATGAATCAATTTATATAAATGTCACACATGGTTAGCATTTTTTCTGGAGCACCTCAGGAGCTGTTCAAACAAGAGAAACTGATGGATTTCAACAAAACATGCTTTTTCAGCCCTCTGGTCAGGATTTCTCAAGAGGTTCCTCTTCTCCCCTCCTCCCACAAACTTCAGCAGCCATGAAATATCCATAACAAAGGAGAATCCCAATGATACCAGGGGCAAAAGACGAATTCCTGTTTTTTGAAAAAATATTTTCAATCACCATCATGATTTTCAATCCCAATGTGACTAATAGTACAATGAACTGAATGCTTCAGGTTAACATTCTGAGCATTTGACCAGCCTACTTGATCCAAAATCTATTTTCCTCCTGGCATATTGGACGGATCTTCACTGTTCATACATCTCACTCAATGTGATGTAGGGTCTATATACATCTGTGCTCATCAAGAGTGGCCTGCGGGCTTTCCTGAACTGTACAGATCAAGTTATGACTCCACTAAGCGTGATTGTCCCTCAAATCCCACGAACCTTGTTTTAATCTTACAGTGGCAGCAAAAACTTGGTCACATTACTATTTTGACTGTTTCTCCCTTAAATATGGATGAAACTGCTTCAAAAAAGTTACCAACATGAAGTATGAGGGATCTTCATCTCAATTATGATGTTGAAAAAATTCCATATATGGAATTTCTGGCTAGATCCTTCAAAGATGTGCTACGGCAAAGAATTCCATGAAGTCTGACACAATCTTGGGATGGGTCGATGAAAGAGGTTGTAAATAGCTGCTATTATCATTTTGGTTCATAACAATCAGGTGAAAACTGAGCTCACAATGACCTGCACATTATGCCTAGTTTGGGCCTTTTTTGCCTTTTTTTGCCAAGTTTTACACTAAAATGCCCCTCTTGTACAGCTCATTGTGAGGTCAGTTTCTACCTGATTTCTATGAACTAAAATGACAATAGGAGCCATTTACTGCCTATTTCATCCATCCATCTTAAGATTTCATCAGATCTCATGGTTCCAGTGCTAATCCTTTGCAGTGGCCCAAGTTTGCCATATCTGGCAGGAACTTTCATATATGGAAATTTTGCAACATCAGGGTCAGGACCGGAGTCACTCACATTTCCTGTCCATAATTTATTTGAAGCAATTCCATATAGATTTGATCAAGAAACAGTCAAATAGTGAAGTGACACAATTTTGCTGCCACTGTATCTCTGTTGGTGCCTGGCGCTGGATGTGCCCTTTGTACCTCTATTGAGCTGAGCGAAGAGTGGCTTCCCAATGAGGGCAAGGCTGTGACACTATAGGTGAGGATCAATCCTTAGTAAATTCAAAATCCACTGTACTACAGTCCATGATCAAGCCTCCTGGACTTATGGGGTGCCTTGGTCAGATTGAAGAGTTTGTAGAAGAATATCCTGATTTGAAGGATAAATACTGTATTTTTTTTTTTACCACTAGATCTTGTAATAGCTTCCTTGTATGTAGAGCATATCTACTGAATGTCCAACGCTTTAGTATGATATTTGAACCAATCTGATCAGTGTATTGAATGAGTCAGAAATATCCTTCAACTAGTGTGTACATTATACAGCGAGGAAAGACAATAGTTTGAATAGAAGCATATGCTATATCATACATCTAGCTCAAGGGATCTCAGACTCGGTACAGATATTGGACATATCGGGTATCGTCAAGGACGTCCCATTGTCAGTAATAGGGTTGGAGACATTCCACCCTGTATTTTCGACATATCTAGTAAATATGACTGTCTTTCCTGATTACGAATGAGACATGATCTGCCTAGAAAGCGAGTTCCGTCTTATCTAGAGGAGCACCAGTACCAGTATCGAACATAGTTCAAACTCTAAGAAGGCTCTAGCAACCGTTGATAGACATGATCTTGCCAAAATACTCGACGGACAAGGACACAACGGTGCAGCAGTGTTACTAGTAAACTGTCTGTAAGCAAGCTGCACTACTTGGTCAACATAGGAAATAAGTCTTGAGTGCTTGAGACCGGGGGACAATATCGTGAAGCATAATATGCCAATACGCGATGCCTTAAAGGACGAAGCAAAGAGACACAACATGTCTACATGTGACAGAGTTACTTGGGGAACCATGCAGTAAAAACACTGTAACAGTGGGCATCTCACAGCTAAATACAGAGTCATAACAGTACTCTATTACCAGTGTGAGGAAGTACAACACGGAAGGAGGGCGAATGTGGGAAAACTGTACCCAGTTCTGCCGAAGTAAGCTGTGACCAATCAGTCTTACTTGGGGTGAAGATGTATAAGAAAGCGCTGATGAAGCACGTCCTAATCAGGAATCATCCTGAACAGGAACTGCTTTAAATGACAGCCACAGCACAGCGACCATAACAGGAAGAGAGGTACTTGGCAGATGACTGAGGCGTAGCAAATCAGGAAGCCAAGACAATTGGTATTCCTGATTGAGCAAACCTTGGTAAAAGGAACGGACTCTGAATAATATGTAAAATTACTGTAAAGCTAGCATGTTTGTATCGATAGTACTCAGTGAATTGTACCCCACAAAGCTCAGCCCACAAGCAGAGTCCAAGTGGAACATTTTATCTCATTTTACTCATGGTCACACTTAGTAACCGTGATTTCATGATTTCCCCGCCAAAACAGCAGTTTTGCATCTTGATTTCTCGCTCACAAATGGTTGGATTGACTTGAAATAAGGTGCAAAACAACTCCAAAAAGCGACCTCTTTCTGTTCCTTGCATCATATTTGCTCTGTGACACCTGTATCCCAAGTTATAAGTTTTGCATTTTCCCGGAAATCCATGCTTCAGTGTACACATCCGCAATCAAAAGACCCACCTGTATTTGAATGGTACCACATTCTTGACACCTCAAAATGCAAGCTTTTCACAACTTACTGCTTGGGAAAATACCCACTTGCTGTGGAGTTATCGGACCAAGAATAAATCACGGTTACTAAGTGTGACCACGAGTATTGTGGTACGTGAGGACAGGGTGATCCGAGGTACAAACCCAGTGATAGTGCTAGTGTGTATGCAAGGATGTGGTGCTCCAAGGTGCAATAAAATTGTGTTCGTCTGAAAAGACATATTGAAGTCGTAGCCCTGCACCTATCCCCTTTATATTCCTTGTGAATTAAAACCATTACAAAAACCGTGTAAGGTTCACTGTCAAAGTGAACTAAGCTAAGTTTCTGTCTGCAAGAGACCAGTAGCACATGATCAAAACCTTACAACTTTGTTGAAGAGCTTTCTCTTTCTTAATAGCTGCCCAAATTACTTAGGGTGTTAAAAGAGAGTTAGTGTGTATTTAGATTATTAGTTATAGATCTTTATAGATCTGTTTCAAAGATTCCATTTGCATTGACAGCCCCACCGAAAGGTGCCCTATTATCGGCTCTGCTGTTGACTTTCAGATAAAACTTGATCCATTAGAAAGCCTCCAAAATCACAGATTTATTATCTATCCTACCCTGAAATTCACTGTCGTGTCTCAGCATTGGCTGAGTGCGAAATGAGCGAACATGGACCTACAAGGATACATGATTCAAGCAGTGACTCCAAGCTAAAGATAAAGATCATCGGATCATGCCTTGAAAGTGACTCTGGTAACTTTCAACATCCTTTAGGACATGACACCGTGACTAGGACCTGGCAGCAGTGCCATTATATGGGCACTGTAAAGGCCTCTCAGTATATTGGTTGCTGGGAAAGCTGTAAAAGAAGCCTTCTTGGTAAAGTGGGTGCTGTGGAAAACTATGGAAACAAGGGTTGAGTGGCATTGTTGAGGGCAACCCGGTGTGAGGGATCCTTGCGGACGGTGTGGAAAGCATGTTGGATATGAGTGTGATACAAATGAACAACACACCAATACACTCTTTATATCCTCGGTAAGTTCGGGTTTCTTATAATAGAGATGGTCCAAAGTACAAACACTTGTCTGTACTCAGTGTCTTACATCTGGTCATCTTTGAGAGCTTTTAACTGGTTTTATAGCTTGTTTAAAGTGTGGTAACACTAGGGTTTGTGGTCTCTTGACCGAAGCATGATTTGCACTAAGTAGCTTAACTAGAACTTGACTAGAACTTGACTAGAGGTTTCTCTTGTGAGACTAGAGGGTGCACTAAGCAACTAGACTAGACTAGACTTGGTTCAAACTTGTTCAATTCGTCAAAACGTCGGTAACTGAGTCTGAGAAACAAAGTAATATTATCCACAAGTCAGCTACTAGCTTCCAGCCTTGGTCAGGTGGTCACTTGGCACTAACTGGGTTCAATGCCCTACAATGTTCTAAATATTTACTACAAACTTAGAGTCCTTAAATACTGTCCAGAAACGATAACATAATGCTCTTGAGTCATTCACAGGAGTCTCCGAGTCGGATTGCCAAGGTGGCCACACAACATCAGTCATCCTGCTATTAATAGTACAACCAGGTGAAACCTCCTAGTGGAGTCTCTTGCCGATCAGGTATTTTGAGAAGTACAGAAAGAAGACAGGTCCCTTAGTCCCTTCTGTCCTCTCTTATGTGATTCTCTCTGCCTAGTCTTGTGTCAAAAGTATGTCCCTTGGGATGAACAATTGTCCACGCTGTGGGTCCAACTTTATATAGGGGTATCCTTGTGGGTTGCCCTGATTGTTCTGCAATCGTCTTGGTTTCCACAAATGACATCAGTCAAAGCTCCAGTCATGTAATTCTTATGACAACGATCCAGGTAGAGCTCTGCTTAGTCTGTACTAAGGAGTCATTGCCGTTTCACAGTGCTAAGTCCTCCAGTCTTAAACAGACATCTTGGCTTGCGGGGTTTCATCATGTATTCAGTCTTGGCCATTGTGTGAACACTGCTGTTCTTCTTGTAGTCGTAGCGCACCGTCTTTGGTCTTAGGAGTACCTTCTGGGCTGATAAGTACAGACACAAAGCACAGACACTTGTTAACGCTTGACATTCTTACTAGCAACCTTAAAGCTCGGTTCTAGCGCTCCATCAATGTCCCAGCAGTCAAAGAGATGCCAAACTGCCCAGTTTGGTATGAAAACAAGGCTGAATTTTTATATGCCTCATCACTGGGCAAGGATCCAGTAACCAGAGGATGTGTGTTCATCTATTTATATATCTAGGCACAGGGTTATGGAGTATAAAAGGACCAAGAAACAGAAGAGCAGGGTATCTTGTGATCCCCCTTCTTGTGTCTGCATAGTTCCCAGCAACGTCGAGCTGTATGCTGAGCATCATCATGAACAGCAACCTCAATCATTGCAAATTGTTCCATACCTATTACCAAATAAAGACTCAGTTTCACTTTGCACCGACATCCTTTGCTTCAGCTAGTCATCACTGTGGAGTCAGGTTAGAATGGTAGTCAGAACCATTATCCATATCCCACCCTCATGAACATTTGACAAAAGTGGTGTCGATCCGCCGTAGTCAATGCTGCACAAAGCAGCACATCACCTTGAACATGACTATGCCTTTTTCATAGTTTTCATCTCAAGAATGATGAGCCTGCAAAGCACAGACCCACTTATCAGAATTTAGACTCATGGCCCCGTCCCGTTCCATCCAAGAGTTTGCTTTACCTGTCGACGGACGGATAGAATCTTATCCGTACCCGTCATGACCCATCCATACGACGGCCGGCCCTGTCGACGGACGGTGCACATCCCTAACATTTGGTTTCCTAGCTAGGGGCTATGTCGGATGAGTTGGATCGAAGGGTTCGTAGAAGAGTAAGTATCCTGATTCTCAGGAAAAGTGGGTCGCAATTGGGTCTGACATGTGGTTCAAGGCATGTAATACTGTATTTTTTTTTACCAGTCAGGTTTGGCCTCCTTGTATGTATGGCATATCTACTGAATATCTCTGTTATAATGTTTGAACCAATCTGATCAGCATATTGGATGGATCAGAAACATCATTAAACCTTCAAATAGTGTGTACATTACAGTATACAGAGAGGAAAGACAATAGTTTGAATAGAAGCATATGTCATATCATAAATCCGGGTCAAAGTATATCAGACTCGGTACGGATATTGGGCGTATCGGGTATCGTCAGGGACATCCCATCGTCAGCTCTGCTGTTGACTCTTTCAGATAGATAAAAGATGCAAGAAACAAGGACCTACGTTGTTTCTGGAACAGGCCCTGCATAGTTATATAGATGACGAACAGCCCTGCCTGCCGCGATCTGCTGGTTTCTGAGGCCGAACTGAGGAGCAACAGAAGGACTCGAGCTTACCGTGGCAGTGCCGGGAACAATATGCATACCAATGGCCATGGCGGTTATGTGATCCACTATTAGCCAGATCTACAAGATTCAGAGAGCCGTGTGTGAGAAACCGTTGGAGACGTACAACACTAATTAGTGTCACAATGAACCTGTGCATGGATTCAATTTCAGAACTTGTCAGAGCCAAACAAACAAGACTCACACCAGGATAAAGTAAACAAGTCCGTCGCGAAACAGCAGCATGAATATCGGTATCCTTTTGATCTTGATCCTTGCGCCAGCACCGTATAAAGCTTATACAATGTCAAACATAGGACAATGAAATCCAAGACCACAGTGTACATGTATAGAACCGCGATACGAAAGAATGATATGTTGAGCGGAATACACCTGCCCTGAGCGGATGCGACTTCAGACCACATAACCTTGAGATCCCAGGTCGAGCTGACGCAAACAGCCGCCATCTGGAAAGCAATCAATGGCAGAATGATGATCATGATAGGACGACTGTATTCCCAGAGCGTCATCCTGAAAAAACCTGAAACAAGGTCAAAGGATGAAAGAACAATCACGTACGTGCGAATTGACAAACTAACACTGGAAGCCCATAGTGTGCTGTGCTTGAGCAGCAGGATTGTCATAGAGAGGGCTTGACAATTGACCTGCCTGTATAACCAGGATCACAAACTTGAAAGGAAAAGTCGTTGTCACACATACCGTGAATCATTCGCCACGAAAATACTGTACGACGTGATGAGCTGCTTCAAAGGCTAATAAAATGCGACTTACGTCCCGACAAGAGCCGCCAAAAACGCATATCGGGCATAAAAGTAGAAAATCTAACAGCAAAAAGCATCAGAGTAAATATTCACATGGAGATAGAAGCAAACCATAGGCCATTTGAATTTCCGCCGTCCACAGATGAATCCAAAGTCAAAATCCAGCGTAATAAACCATTCCCAGCTGCCAAAAGTCAAGGGCCGCTCGTAAGTTCAACGAGAACTGGAGACCGACAAGAAAAGCCCAAAAACAGCAGCTACAACATTGTCAAAGTAGACTGTATTGTCATCGGTCAGTGAGCAAAGAATCAGGAGACAGACCTACTTGCATCATGTGCGTCCGCCCTGTTGACCATGGACGGTCGTTGAAGGTTGTAGAGAAAAGTGTGGCCCAGGGTTCGTGTCCCCTCTTGTTTCAGATTCCGAGTTGTAGTTTGGCGTCTCAGCGCCACATCAGGTGGGAATTTTCTCATGACACAACATCTATATGACGCGGCGAGACATTACGACCTGGCAGAACGCTGCTGCGGCCCTGAATAAGAGCTTCAGAGGGTCAAAGACATTAGCTGAATTATTGCCTGCAGAATATGCTGGACCAATTTATTCACCCAAGGCAGCCTCGGAGTGAAGGAGGTAGATACTTAATAGGCCCGTTCTTCATACAACGTGCCTTAGTTTTGTAACTTATGTTGGATTTGAGATCTTTGAGGTCTCAGTGCTAATTTACAACGAGAATAACCTGCCCAAGGAGTGACCGGCGAGCAGATGAGGATAATTAACCTGATGTCGTCATGTAAGTCATGTCATGACGAAATTCCCACCGGCCAACAATGACTCGTTGTAACCATGCCAAACTCCATCAGATGTCACTTTGAGCTCAGGATTCTTTGGAAAATCGCTCCATCCTTAACCTTGCATTGCGAATGGAACAAAAAACTGTTTACAAAGCCGGGCTGCATATGACCCTTGTGACGGGTCTTGATACCTGATGCATTGTACATGTTGACGGTCGATGGCGCTACCAATTTTGACATCTTCATTCTTCCTTTTGGATTCGAAGCTTCATCGAGGGTGCCAAGTTATTATTCCACGAGCCACTGAGCGAACCATATTGCAAGACTACTCGCATATCATGATTGCAAAGTGTATCCCACTGCCAGTGCGCATCTCCTCCCAACTCACGCGCACCGCGTCCCTCTTCCCTCTACATCGTCATGATATATATGAAGAATCTACGCCTCTTCAACATCTATGCGTCTGTCACCTCCGCATCCCAACCTCCATCTACGCGTCTCCTCCACCAGCTACACATCCTTCACCACTCCTTCATCTTGGCAGCGCCAGCATCACATCTGCACATCCCCTCTTGGACCCATGCTTGCCGCTACCGTCACGTCTTCCGAGACATTCGGGAGCGCTTGTTCATTTAAAACGGATATAACGATATTCAGCCGACTTTTTCACGCACTTGGACCAAATTTGAAGATCGACGGCCTGCTCGTCACCGAGAGCCGAAGAATTTTCGCGAGCCGAGTGGACCTCATCTTCCCCAATGCGGTACATTGCCTAGTGCTCCTCCTTCTGAAAGGCCAAGACGACAGGGGTCAAGGCGATCAGGGCGAAACTAGAAGGAAGTAGGAAGATAATAGAAGAAGGGTTGTTTATTATTTGACACCAGAGGATGGAATGGAGAGCGCGATTCCACAATGGACACATCCTGTAAGGACTGATGGTAATTGGGACGACGTGAGCACTGTTTTCCTTTTTCCTTTGCCTAAGTTTTGCCGATTCTTTTCTCAAAGTTGTTCTACCAGTAGTGGCGTGAAAGTAGGGCTTGGAGGGATACGAGCAGACAGATGGGGTCCACGTCCGAAGAAGCCAGAGCGAGTCGAGCCTGTGCGTCTCTTTTTACTTAAACTTTTTCATCCGCTTATAACTTTTCTTCAGGCGCCTGGCACATTTGGCTATGACCACTCTAAATATCGACCACCAAGAGCCGGAGACGAGTTCAGCCCTGTCCTCTTCGACGAATTTGGGCGTCCAACTCGAGTTGCAGAAGAGGATAACGAGGGACAAGAGATTTCTCGTATACGATCCCACATGACGAAATTCGCGTCGGAAGCCATGGTTGGCATCAGCAGCCTCCTTCATCTCTTGTTCTCTTTTCACATTACACTTCTCCTTCGTCAACAGAGACCAACTTACAGGGAATCTGTACCGCAGAAACAGGAAGAGGAAGATGGGGCTGGCTGCTGCAAATGTGTCGTTATGTGATTCGAGCTTCGGTGTAGTCCGGTGTCACGGCGAATGCCGTGGGTGATGGAGCTTGGCGTGATGACGATGTGTCATGTCTGGCCGATGGGAAAATGTAATGACATGGACAATATGACAGACATGACCCACGTCATCGCTTCGATTTGTTCCGCCTGCCAATGCTGGGGCAGCACGGTATCTAGACTGAACAGGGACAGGAGGAGGAGGCATGAATATGGATGGGGATTGGTTTTGGGGTGGAGAGAAACCATCTACAAAAGGAATATCCCTGGAAAGGAAAATTGAAGGCTCGAGACCGCCGGCAATACTCGTTGCTTTGGGACGGCTCTGGGGCATTTTATCGCAAGGTAATGGAGTAAAAATGGATTTATTGACATTCTTCTGAGGCAATGTCATGGCTATTGCATCTCTGAGTGCTGCAAACCGACTATGAAATGAGAGCAGGAACCAGAGGGCGATGATGTTCCCGATCCCTGTCATATGATATAATACAATTCATGTCATGGCATTTTCCCATCTCCTAGCCATGACTCATTGCTATCACGCCAAGCTCCATCACCCACAGCATTCACCGTGATCCCAGCCTCTCTGACGAGAGGTTTGCTTCTTGCCGCATCAGAGAGGCTGGTTATGAGCCTAGCTTCAGTGCATATTTCCTTCTCATTGTGCCAGTTTATGTGGCGCTGACCGTGGTGGATAGACACCTCTTTGGTCAGATGTTCAGAGGGGTTTTTGGGATGGCTCAGACTCCTGTCTGTGATCTGATAACCAGGGAAGAACTCGATGAACTATAGTGTAATCAATGTATTCTGTAGATTGCAAGGAATAGTAAAGGCAGTAATAATATAGGAAATATCGGTATAGAAGAAGGTATGTGGGGAACTGGTCAGGGAACTGAGGAACTGGCCGGGGAACTGGGGA
Source organism: Mycena floridula (assembly GCA_029320655.1). Classification (NCBI taxonomy): domain Eukaryota; kingdom Fungi; phylum Basidiomycota; class Agaricomycetes; order Agaricales; family Mycenaceae; genus Mycena; species Mycena floridula. Next base: position 2,017,802 of record JARIHS010000011.1, read on the forward strand.
ATCAAGCTCAAATCCTGGGGCTTCTTATATGGATAAAACTATTTGGCACCCCTGGTATCAATACGTAATGTACAATAGTGGTCAGAATCTATTTGGCACCCCCTCCGGACCAACCTTATCAACCGAGGTCGGCCGAATTAGTCAGCGATGCGCCACGCTTTGCCATTGTAAACTAACTTCTAGTTGGCACACCTCAGTCAGGATTCCATGTGATAGATACAGGTTGATCCAGTGTTCTACGGCCAAGCCAGTCATGCGGCCCGTCATCATTCAAGTCAGCACTCGAGCCAGAGGCACTAGCAGACTGTTGAATGTTTGAACAAGGGATATCTATCATCTGGCAAGTCCTTCAGTTTGGCCATTTGCGAAACTCGTCCTCATAGTGCAGTCACATGCCCCTCATCTCGAAAGGTTTTGACGAGGTCCTCGTAATGAGGCTAGCGCACGAGATCACTTTCAAAATTCTATCTGGGTTCTTGTATGATACTTTGCAGGAAGGAACACAGTATCATTTTTACAGACATTGCAGCATTGATATGACAAAGGCATGCAACAGTGTTCACGGGCGAGATATGTTGGTGCCAGAAGTGTGTGGCGCATATCCTGCCGTGAGAACCTGGATCATATGATAGTCCTCTTTGACTGGCCCGCCATCACCTCCTGTTGCCGTTTGTTTTTCCAGAATTCAGACACAGAACATGGTTGGCCGAGTTTGAGAAATTTGGGAGCTAATCTGTATCCCATCAACCGCTTCAATAATCTTCTCAATAGCTCATTCATCTTTCCATGGACTAACTGAAAGGATTCAAGAAAAAACTTGATTGAGCTTGATCCAGGGAGCTGAGCATCCTGACTAATACGGCTGACCACCGGAGCCCAGGGTGCTTCGGAGGGGGTGCCAAATAGATTCTGACCACTATTGTATATTACGTACTGGCACCAGGGGTGCCAAATAGTTTTATCCTTCTTATACCTGCTGTGGCTGTAACTATGACCTAATGGACACGCGTTCAAATGCTTCTTCTCTGCAGCGCTCATATATCTCAAAGCTTCTTTTCCAGCGCCCATATATCAAGCAGTGCCTCCAGGTCCAGATCAGACCCTGATCATCATGGAAGCATCTTCTCTAATATGTAGTTGCTTCCGCGCTCAGCCACTGCTGAAGCGCTACATCATCTTCTTTTCGGTTTCTATAATATATATGTGAATCCTCTTCATCCTGTATCACAAGTGCTTTGTTTCCATTTCCCATGCAATACTCTCTTCTATCATATCATCATTTTGGCGGACTTTCGGTTTGTCGCCTGTTATACGCTCATTTTCTGCATGACTACTCTCACAATTTGTACAGTATTACTCTGACTTTGTCACTCATTTAGTGGTATCTCCTCTTGGCATTGAATTAAGTTTTACATTGGCTATTGGCAGGACAGGTCTCGATGCACCATTCTAAAATATGGTAAGACCTCAATATATCTTTTTTCTTCTTCCAGATGTCGTGGCTGCTGTGGTTGTTTCTATGTAACAAGGTGCTTTTTCGTAACTTTGCTGTACTCGATGTCTGCAGGAGACGGCAGTAGCTAGGCTCGGATGCACTCATCGATATCGAATCTCCTCGAAGTCTGTATATCAGTTCGTTGTTGGCCCACTGGATTCGTCCGTGATTTCTCATCAACGCCACAACACATATGCGTCGTTTTGAATGATTATCATCCCGGTTGTCACCTCAGCTACTTATTAACTTCACGCCTCAGCTTCTCTCTTCAACCATTCTTTGATCCCACTAGATGTCTTCTGCCTCGGAATTTACTATTGTCCCCACAGACGAGGATGAATCACATGATTCGTCCACGACCTTGCCTTTGAAAAAGACAGGTGAGATTGAGTCTTTGCACAAACCAGATTCTAACTCTCAGACAAAGCCGCCTTTCGCGAACGGCTCAAGCGGATACCAAAACCGAACACGGTCTCCTATAGGCTTCTGTATGGATTGCACCTTCTACTGATCATCATACACATCGTGCTGCTCATTGCCAATCAATATGGTATAGCTGGGTCTGTTAAGGTGAAACTAGGAAGAGCGACAACGATCCTGTCTATCAGCTTGATCATCGGATCTCAGACTTTCGCGATAGTGGGTTCCTTGCTTTAACTGGTTTATGCTTTCCCAAACCTGGCAGGTATATTTGATGATATTGCTCTACATCACCCAGAGGCTTGCGCTCCGCCGAGTTCTCTATTCTACAAAGACCATAACTGGTATTCACGACAGACAATCAGCCTGGCTAGGTCTTGGATCTGCTTTCAATAGCTGCTGGAATCAGTTGTCAATTTCAGCTTCGGTTCGGGGCGTCGGCATCATAACTGCGTATTTGGCGCTTATGGCTGGACTCAAGATCACCACACCAAGTCTTCTTGCCCTAGCCTCCGTACCCCAGAACAGCACGGCGAAGGTGGATAGCAAATTGAACGATCCGTTTCTGTTGGAAACACTGCAAGTATTACCTCCTACCAGTGTTTCTGGGGGATCTCACACTATCCGCAGAGATGAACCTGACTGGGACAATCCTGATGGATCAATAGGTTTATCGCCGTCCATTGTGCGATTGCTCCAGAAACTCAAGAGCCAAGACTCTGGTTTCGGATCGGGCCTCCAGGACAACATGGTGTACGATGTCCTCAAAAATAACTCGGGAGTCGGAACTGCCGAGGTCAATTCGTATATGATGAATGTTTCCTGTGGTATGATGCCTGGCCAGTATACAAGGAACGTCACAGAAAGTGCGACACCTGGTCAATACGTATCAGACGATGGGTCGATACTGACTATTCCATCCATTGGTTCGTTTTGGGCTTGACAATTGAAGCTTGTACTTATTGAATGGCAACCTCACAGCCCCCAATGCCCTCAGCATTGACTTGGGCATTGCCGACTCATTATGGCTCTGGACATCATTCAATGTCGTTGATTCAACGGAAAAGCCTGCGCCGCAGATCCACCTAAATCCTCCTATCAATCCATGTTAGTAATTCAATTTACAATGTGACAAGTTGTTCCTGTCACTGATTCTTCCTTCAAGTTAATTATATAACACTTCATAATGACAGCGATGACTCCGACTTCTCCACCACACTCTGGAACCCAGCGATCATACATGCACTGAACATGTCTGCAATCTACCACTTCAATGTCTCCTCTATTTCGGCTTTCTCTTGCTTCCTTACTGTATCCAATTCAACAATCCCTGTAAGTGCTGAGACAGGTTTACCGCTTCAGAGTCCTGAACGGAAAACATCTTCAACATGGCGGGATGTCAGTATTTTTCGAGATGGTCCGCTGACAGATTTGGTGAGAACAACCACTCTTCCGTAGTGTAGCTCATGATGCTTTCAAAATCCAGTGGCAGTTATTAATGATGTCCGGATCATCAACCAACGTCACCAGCTCAGACGTGTGTGGCGCCGATAAGGTATGTACACCCTGTTCCATCTATCTAAGCCAAGTACTGATGAGCAACCAGATACTCTTAGGACCAGATGAGAGCTTGGCCGCATTCTTAAACCCTCCTGCATGCCGATATCTATCACAGGCGGAAAGGTGAGACTCGGTTGAGTCTTAAAGCTATGATATTCATTCTGTCAGCTTCATTCTTGATGCGATATCGGTTTCGCCGTCAACCGACCAGTCATGGCTACTTGACAGGCCGATATCATCAGATAACGCTCCGTCCGTCAAGATAGCGACGGTTCCTTTGCACGAACTCGAAAAGGCAATTGAGGATTATACAGCACAGTTGTTCTGGTCCGGTGTGTGGCCCAGATATTGATCCATTCCTTCAACTGATCATTGGTCATAGCGTTGTATCTCAGTGATCTACGCAACACTGCCAAGGTCCAGGTCTCGATGCCAGGAATCATCTCGGAACTACAGGTAACCCTGGACAGAACACAATTCCTCTCGGTTTCTGATCAACTACCAGATCAATCTTCTACCGGCAAGTATGGCATAATAACTTTATTGGCAGCCGCTCAGTGGTCCCAGGTCACAGCCGGACTAGTTCTTTCGATATTTCTCCTGATCATCGCTCCATCACTCGTAGGCTGGAAGCCCAACAAGAAATACAAAGCATCAGTTGACAACTTGGGAGTTCTCGAAATTCTGTGGTTGGATGGATCCAGGGAAATTGCGGATGTTGACGATCCATCCACCGGGAACTTACGCCGCGCTGGAATGTTCGCTTCAGCAGATCTTTCAACCCGAAGGCGTTGGGCAAATTGACAGTTGAGCTCCTTGCTACTATTTTTTGTCAAGATTTTGCCTCAATCCATCGTATAGGAACAATGATATCATATTGACAGCGGTTAATGCAAACACAGTAGAAGAAATAGCACATATGTTTTGTCAATATATTTGCGTTAGCGTACATCAGCAAGATGACAAATAACTTTTTTAACTTGTACAAGTAGCACGACACGCTTAAATACGCTTGAATACGCGGAAAGCGCAAAAAGCGCACAAGCGCCAATGGACATGTCCGTTTTACAAAAAAGCGCAGATTCGGATCTGTCTCGGCAAGCGTAAACAGCGCAAAAAGCGCAAAAAGTGAGAAAAAGTGAGAAAAGCAACAGCAGAATAAATCAATACAGGAATGAATATCTACATTTATACAGGCAGAGCATTACAATTTGAACAAACAGACCCTTGTTCAATCGTAGTTGTTCCGTGTTTGCCTAATGAACACTCTAAAATGAGCAGGTCAAGGGGGAATAGTCAACCAAGAAAGATTCATCTGCAACCAGATTGTGCCCAAGTGCAATAGGAGTTGACACCGACAAGAAATAGGCAGCCTGCAATAAAACAGGGAACCACCAGATGACCCAACGACAAGAGTGACCTAGGAGAGCTGCCAGCAAGGGAAGGAACAGAGAAGTAACCAACTTACGTTCAGCTCTTAGCACCGGAAGAGAACAGAGACTCCAAAAGGAACTGCGATGGTGGGGGAAGGCAAACAAGATGCGAAACGGCGGGGTTTGAATTAAAATCAACATCACACCATCATGCACGTGCCTGCAGCGCCCAACGCGGGGCCCGGTATTCTGGAAAAATATCACACGCGGATCATTCCAGTTATCAAGTATCCAAGTAGGACCCTTGACAATTGCGGTGAAGGCCAGATCCGGAATCCGGACAAATTTTGAGATTTTGACCTTGTATGCCTGGTGCAATTCCGGACAAAATCAGCTTTCCAGCGTGGCATGCCTGATCCGTATCTGGACAGATTCCGGACAAAAACTGAGAAATTTAGTCGATTTTGGTGCGGGAAAAAAAATTGGCTTACTAACCGTCCAAAATAGGCAATTTAGTCCGGACAAATTTTGGATTTTGGCCAAAGGCCTGATCCAAATCCGGACAGATTTTCCAAAATAGCTGATTTTCGGTCCGGACAAAATCTTGGAAAAAATGGCAAAACGGATCAGGCCTTTACCGCAACTGTCAAGGGTCCTATCCAAGTTCGACAGTCGTCAGGGCAAGATCTCGTCCGAGGGACCTGAAGGTTGGGGGGGTTCGAGCTTTGAAGCTCGAATCGGCACGCTGAGGAGATTCGCCGCTCGGGTGGGTGGGAATCTCTCAGCGATTCGGTTCCTCGACACGAAATCTGCTGATAAACTACGTCTTACAAATCTACTGATTTGCTGCTCAAGGCTCAGTCTGTACATATATCCGATAACCCAATCAAGTAACTCGACTGATACAAATTGAGCCAAAGGAACAAAGGGGGTGGTGGGTGGGTGACAAAATTGCTGCGAGTTGAGGAATGTATGCGAGCTAGAAAAGTCGGGAAAACGGCTATGGTTGTCGACGAAACGGAAAATGAAGCGTGGGATGATCTTGCCTTCCTTGTTGCTCACTTGGACGCTGATGCCGGCTGCGCTTTCGGCATCTTGGCTAATTCCAAGTTCGACAGTCGTCAGGGCAAGATCTCGTCCGAGGGACCTGAAGGTTGGGGGGGTTCGAGCTTTGAAGCTCAAATCGGCACGCTGAGGAGATTCGCCGCTCACCCAATAATCAAGGCGAACGCCACTAGCGGCGAATCAACGACGCACCCCCAACCCAATAGTGAGCCTGGTTACTCCATGGAATGCACCCTAGCTAGGAGGAGAAAAAAAAATTGCTGAATGATGGCAATAAAGGAAATTTGCGAAAGAAATAATAGCACTGCGCTGGATTCATAGCCGTGCGCTTACAATTAGGGTCGACGGTTGAAATTTCAAAGAAGAGCATAAGCTTGACACCAGCTATTTTCTCGGTGCAACACTCTTTGCGAGTCGACACCCCCGAGCTAGCATCCAAGTCAGCTCAATTCTCTGAAACCCCGATGAATCATAAAGGCTGGCTCTCAGCCTGGTAAATGGAAGCCTTAGTTCTGAGACGACGAGAAAACGATGGCCTTTGCCTGAGAACAAAAAGAACGATGGCCTTTAGCCCGAAACGACGATGGCCTTTAGCCCGAAACGACGATGGCCTTTAGCCGAGATGACGATGGCTTCTAGCCCGAAACGACGATGGCCTTTAGCCGAGACGACGATGGCCTTTAGCCCTTCGCGAAGCGGCCTTGAGCTCGTTTCACGGAACAAAAACAGTGGCCAAATGCCCTTCGCATTACGGCCTTTAGCTCGTCTCGCGGAAAAAGAAAACTGTGGCCCCTTAGCCCTTCGCGAAGCGGCCTTGAGCTCGTTTCACGGAACAGAAACAAAAACAGTGGCCAAATGCCCTTCGCATTACGGCCTTTAGCTCGTCTCGCGGAAAAAGAAAACTGTGGCCCCTTAGCCCTTCGCGAAGCGGCCTTGAGCTCGTTTCACGGAACAGAAACAAAAACTGTGGCCAAATGCCCTTCGCATTACGGCCTTTAGCTCGTCTTGCGGAAAAATAAAACTGTGGCCCCTTAGCCCTTCGCGAAGCGGCCTTGAGCTCGTTTCACGGAACAGAAACAAAAACAGTGGCCAAATGCCCTTCGCATTACGGCCTTTAGCTCGTCTCGCGGAAACAGAAAACTGTGCCTTTAGCCCTTCGCGAAGCGGCCTTGAGCTCGTTTCACGGACCAGAAACAAAACGGTGGCCAATTGCCCTTCGCGTGACGGCCTTGAGCTCGTCTGGCGGAAACAGAGAACTGTAGCCTTCAGCCTTTCGGCAAACGGCCTTGAGCTCGTCTCGCTGAAATAAAATGAGCTGCCGAGGTGCATTCGGACAGCTTACATGTCTGATGTTGCAATCTGGATCATATGAAAGGAAATCGTGAACTGTATAGTGACTGATATGACAAAATTGCTGCGAGTTGAGGAATGTATGCGAGCTAGAAAAGTCGGGAAAACGGCTATGGTTGTCGACGAAACGGAAAATGAAGCGTGGGATGATCTTGCCTTCCTTGGTGCTCACTTGGACGCTGATGCCGGCTGCGCTTTCGGCATCTTGGCTAATTGGAAGGAAGTCCGAAGAATACCCTTTTCCAGGTGTAAAGCAATAAAGGTTCAAGTGAACTTGTGCGCTTGTCGCTTTTCCGCTTGTGCCAAGCGGGAATACGCAAAATACGCACAAGCTAAATGCTATTTTGCTGATGTAAGACCGTTGAGATTTGAAACGAGCTCACATTTCGAGGATGATGCCAAGTTTCCGCGCAGGACAAAATCGTCTTTGCACTGGATTTACCAGCATTTCCACCTCACAGATGTCCCAAGGTCGCTGATAGGCGTTCAGAGAAGACGTCTAGGGCGAAGAACGTGCCTTTTCGGTCGGTTATTCAGATACCAAGGCTGAACCAGACACGTGAGTTGGTGGGCCAAGTGGATTTTGGGAGTATCAAATATCATTTTAGATATCACAGAAACAAGCGACAAGCCTCCAAAGCATGCATTCAACTCGAGGTTGAACTATAGCAAAAGGCGCAGGTTTGGGGATTCTTGATGGTGAATAATGAAATCGGAGGAGCATAATTGCGACTGGAGGAGCCTCGGTGTGAGCCTTTATATATTGGACACGTTGCCTGATTTGACTCCGTGTAATACGCGAAAAAGGCCTCCACATGATGAGCAATTTGTGATCAAAAATGATGCCGCCTTAAGCAAGAGGCGGGCGCCGTGGTGCCGATTGACACAGGGCCCCTAATTAAAGCTCCGATCAAAAGAGCTGCAAACACTTTTTTGGTCATCTTATACCATGTGCTGTGTTCCCCCAATGCCTTTGGCCAAGAGGGGAACTGGGGTGTTTTTGATATTTTCAAATCTGTTTGCATCCTCAGATTTCACATATTTGGTGCGGGGTCCAACATTACTTGCAAAAGTGAGATTTTGGCTGATGTCATGGACATGAGTCAGACCCAGCTGCATGTGACTTCAGCTCGAACCGACCCGATTTTATTCCGGGGGAATTTTGCCAAAAGTACATGTATTACAGTCATATATAGGAGCTTTGGAGATTTATAGAACCAAATAAGATGAGAAGGGCCACCAATGAAGGAGATGTAGTGTTTTTGCAAAGTGACCTCATCACTATTCGTCATCGGGCATTGCCGAGAGGGGGGGTGGTGGTATGGAAAAAAGATGAGCCTTGTGTCAAAAACTAAATGATCGCCCGCCTCTTGGCCTTAGGTACCGGAATTACCTGTAATATAACAAATAGCCCCTAATACAAAGCAAAGTTGTTTCTGTTATGTCATTCCACTATTGTTAAGACACAAACAACATGGAAACTCAGCCAAAATATGTGGCGCAAGGAAAGAGTCACCAGATCAGTACCTTGAAATGATTTGAAACATGACGACACAACATTGCATATTGATGGCATTTTCTTCGATGCACCAGCAAGGCTTAGAGTGCTATGATGGTTGAGGCCGAGTGACCGACAACGGTTCATTTCGTCAAAATTGGAAGATTTCATTCAAGTCCTGTTGTAGCTCTAGTGTCACTTCCAGCAGAAGTATTAGACCTCTCTAGCGTTGATTTACAAAGAATGAAAAATGCTCTCATAGCTGAGACTTGAGTTCAATCGCACCGAAAGAGTGAAATGAGAGGCTAAAAACCTAATCAAAGTTCATTAAAGGGAGTGAAGCTGACAATGAGCTGCGAGGATACAATCTCTGGTGCCATAATATTCAGAAGCTTGAATCTGAGTCAACCAGTGAAACGTTCTGGAAATAAATTGCGGTAATGATGACAATGTCACTTTAAGCTCAGGATTCTTTTGAAAATCGCTCCATCTTTAACCCTTGCATTGCGAATGGAACAAAAAAAATGTTTACAAAGCCGGCCTGGATAAGAGCCTTGTGACGGGTATTGATACCTGCTGCATTCTACATGTTGACGGTCGATAGCGCTATCAATTTTGACGTCTTCATTCATTCTTTTGGATTCGAAGCTTCATCGAGGGTGCCAAGTTATTATTGCACGAGCCACTGAGCGAACCATATTGCAAGACTAATCGCATATCATGATTGCAAAGTGTATCCCACTGCCAGTGCGCATCTCCTCCCAAATCACGCGCACCGCGTCCCTCCTCCCTCTACATCGTCATTGATCCACTACTTATCTACGGCTCTCCAACATCTACGCATCCGTCACCTCCATCTACGCGTCTCCTCCACCAGCTACACATCCTTCATCACTCCTTCATCTCGGTAGCGCCGGCATCACATCTGCGCATCCCCTCTTGGACCCATGCTTGCCGCTCGGCCCACTGCGTGAAGCTGGCCCGGCAGTCTCTGTGGGTGGATAGAAGACATGATTTATTGAGACATGCCTCGATATACTGCAACAGAAGTATGTGTCTCCTCCTCCATCTGTGATGAATTATGTTGCAATAAACCAAATTCTCGGAGCAGAAAGCCTACCCAGTCTCACTGTGGCGTCTGTCTCGGTCATCTCACCATCATCAATCTGTCTGAAAGCCAGCGAAGAGATAGACCCGTATGATGGAATTGCCGTCGGTGAACTTCCTCGACGACTTGGACAGTTGACTCTGCGTCTTGAAAGATTGACTTGCCAAGTGGGTTCATGGAGTCGTTCAACCTACTTACTTGCATATCCACCGGGTATACGTCTACAGACATCATATATCTATCAAATGACTTGCAAAAAGGATCACAGCAATGCCGGCGTTCAACTTCATTTCGCCACAATTAGACGCCTGGGTCTTGTCCAAAAGACCAAATCAGAGCAGACAGCCAGCACAGCCACTTGGGTGTCGTCTCCTGCTGCCGCCCACGCCACAGGATATCGGCGGCATTGGAAGCTGGGCATTGTTTATGGTAGATGGTTGGATACTGCGGTATCGGGCCAGTAGTGTTCGCGTTGCGTGGATGTTGACGTCGTAGAAATTAGAATAACAAACAAATGACAAGCTGGATCTGCGGAGGTTTTGTCATTTGAAGATGTCCTGGAGTAATGTGGCGGCCTGACTAAGTATATCAAGAGACGTACCAGCCGGACACTGGTCTCTTTTGTCGAGCCATGTCATTGATCTAAAAACCGTGATATGCACCAATGGGTGTAGTCACTTAACTATAGGGCAGGGCTCTTCCCTCATGACTTAATTCCAATATCTGAGGGTTTTCCTTGCACAGCCACAAACCTATCTATCTTAATTGGGGTTCCCCTAGAGCTCTTGACAATAAGAACCCTCACTGCGTTTCACGGCCACCTGATCCGACCACTTGCTAAATAATCCTCCTGATCACTTGCCTTAGCAAGTAACTCATGTGATCTGAGACGTGGGATTTGTGACCTTGTTACTTGTAACCCTAAATAATATAACGGAAATAAATGTAATAAACCCTAGGATGACAACGAGAAATAAATACAAGTCCGACGCGACTATAATGTACAATAGGCAAGGATCCCAATCACCCCAAGGAGACCCACTGCTGCTCATGTGCTGTCATGACGTTTCAGCGGTCTTGGTTCGAGACATGAGTGAGGCCTGGTGGGCGTCTTGGCGAGCTTGCTTTTTAGCGGAAGCAGATTGCTGTTGGAGGTCGTGCTCGCTGTTACTAAATTGCTTGAGGATAAGGTCTATTTGTGAGAGAGAAAGAGACAGTCGAGAGGTGGAAGGCTTGGAGAAGGACGGTCGGCCTTGTTGGGCATTTTGAGAGCGACCAGGGTTCGGTCTTAGAGACCGATGGGCTCGCGCTGGTGACGTCCAGAAATCCCGGGGTAGATTGGCGAGCTGAGCGATATCACAAGGATTAGAAGATTGCAAGGTCAGAGAGGTTGCTACACAGAGACTGGAGAAGATTGCTGGCTTGGGATCTGGGCATGGTATGCATTTGAAAGGGAAAATAGTGAATCTAGTCCTGCCGGTGGGTCAAAAGAATAAATGACTGATGCTTACTTTGACATCTACCAACCCATGGAGGCATATTTAGGCCTGAATTCCAGTGTTGGCGAGATTTGAGGCACAGATTTAACGCAACCAACAAAGGCGCTGCGCTAGGAGACGAGAGATGCAGACGGTGTCACCTGATGGAGCAAACAGAATCACACAGTAACGGAGGTCACACCTGTAAATAATAAAATATATTTCAGAGTCCGCAGATCACATGATCTCCACCTAAGGCAAGTGATCGGGAGGATAACTCAACAATGGATCCGACCCTAGTCACACTTAGTCAGACTCGATCAAACCCACTCAGGGTTGGATTAGGAGGCGGTGAAACGCAGTGCCCGCTGCTTGAATCCTTCCTCGAGCCCTTGAGAAACATAGTCGAGGCCACGTGCTCAGCTCCAGCTGAGAATTCATGGCGTGACAGGTAGCGGAGTCGATTCCGACTCTATAAGCTTCACTAGCTCAGGTGGTTCATAGATTGTCTTCCCGCCTACCACGGCCTTTTTCTCGACGTCGCGAGTTCGAGTCCTTGGCTGAACGATCCAGTGTTTTTTTTTCTTTCATTTCACTTCCTTCCCACCAATCAGCCAAGCTCGAAGCCAATCGATCCAAATTCATGCAAATTCAGTCCACAAACTCTGATTCCACGCCAAAGAAATCAAAACCTGAGGGGGCGGTTGATCGCACCTCACTCGGTCTCTCTTGGCGATGACCGATCAGGAAACTCGAAAAGCGGTTGTTTGGTCCTGTTGAGCTCACCGTGTATCTTTGCTCACTCTGATGCGCCTGTAGTATTGTAGAGAAACGATGTATCTTTGGTCTTTATCTCAAAAGACCTTGAAGATAATGGGACAGTATTAGGAGAATAAGGGGCGAGATCGGAACTTAGTGAGGAGGTCAAGTTCAGACAGTCTCAGCTTGATCTAAATGCTGTCTGACACTATGCCGAGGATAGGATATTGAGAGACATTTCCAGATAGAAAAAGTATAAAGGACTTGAACTTCTAATGTTACATCCATCCTCTTGATCTTTCGCAAAATCCCCAAATTACCGTTTCCAAATCAAAACCTACAACTTGAACATGTCGACAACAGTCTTATGCTATCATGTATGTTGTTCATCATGTCATATATCGACCGAATCACCAATTCCACTGTAGCGAGGCAAAGAGACTGGACCCGAAACTCTCTCCAGAGCTTTCCCCCCGGCGGCTGTTATTGTAAGTCAGATGTAATACTTTATTACGACTTTACTCATACTGCCTTCTAGAAACAGGTCGTCGCTTGGGGCCAACAAAGAGGTACAACACTGGCTTTTTGTCAGCCGCTCGACGTCCCTCGTCACACAAGAAAGGCATCAATGCCGAACCCTCCTGAACAGAGGGATCCAAGCTCATTTCTTCCGGTAGCGGTTGAGGAAGTTGCATCGAGACCGGAGAGGAAGTTGACCAGATTCTCCACGTTTGTAGAGGTGAATTACTGTTTGAAGCCGAAAGGCTGGCATGCGGTCGCCACTGAAATCGTCCTGCGGCCTCTCACATCGCTGCACCGGAGGTACAGGGGAAAAAAACTTCAAAAGACGCCCAGGGCGCACATACCGGATCATTTCCCCAAGAAGAGCTGCCTGAGGAGATCTGGAAGCAAAATGAATCGGTCACGGTCAGGTAGCAGACGTTGATACCATCTTACGGACTTGTATAATTATATCAGGCTGGTATTTACCCATTTCTGCAATCTGAGACTGAAAAGTTGGACTTGTCAGACTAGAATCTCCCCGGGTTCCACTACTAAGTAACCAGTTCCCTCAAAGAAGACTTGATTTACTTGTATCAGGCCTATATGGCAAGTAACCCGGCGATGGCAGGGTGAAATCGCGCGATAGTCACACCACCTGCTTCTGTCACGCGAAATAATTATTGCAATATTCAACATTTTCCGTCATGATATCGTTGCTATTGTCGTAAATCAAATCATCGGACTGATGAGATTCGATGGACTCGTGAGGCCAAATCTTCTTGCAGGGATCCTGGGCCTCCTCCCAGTCCTCCCATTCACCATCAGAGCTAAAACGCGGAATCAGAATAAGTATGGTCATCAGATCAACTGGGACCTACGTGAGATAGCATTTCATCATACTGGCCCTGAGGAGAACAGCAGTGATGACTCTGCCGTATGCTTTCCTGGCGGTTTGATCGCACCTAGGTAGGTAGGTCTAGCCGTCAGGCTGGAAAATTTTAACCGGACCCCCCTCGGATTTTGATTTTTTGGCGTGGAATCAGAGTTTGTGGACTGCATTTGAGATCCAAACATTAATTTGGATCAATTGGCTTCGCGCCCGGGCGATCGGTCGGAAGGAAGTGAAAGGAAAGGAAAGGAAAAAAAAAACCGGATCGTTCTCCCAAGGGCTCGAACTCGCGACGTCGAGAGAAAGGCCATGGTACTAGGCGGGAAGACAATCTAATCAACCACCCGAGCTAGTGAAGCTTATACTATATAGAGTCAGAATCGACACCGCTACCTGTCACGCCATGTGATAGACAGCATTTTCCTCCACCAGCCGCGGCCCGCGAAGGTACAATGACGAAGACAAAATCATCTTTGCGCTGGATTTACCAGCACTTCCACCTCACAGAAGTGTACAGATTCGCTGATAGGCATTCAGAGAAGAAGTCTAGGGCGAAGAGCGCGCCTTTTCGGTCAGTTATTCAGATACCAAGGCTGAACCAGACGCGTGAGTTGGTGGGCACAGTGGATTTTGGGAGGATCGAATATCATTGTAGATATCATAGAAACAAGCGACAAGCCTCCAAAGCGTGCATTCAGCTCGAGGTCGAACTATAGCAAAAGGCGCAGGTTTGGGGATTCTTGACGGCGATTAACGAAATTGGAGGAGGATAATTGGGATTGGAGGAGCCTCAGTGCGAGCCTTTATATATTGGACAAGGCCTGGGCGGTCATCTGATCTGACTCTATGTAATACGCGAAAAAGGCCTCCACCATGATGAGCAAGGCAAGGCCAGAACAAAGAACAACACAAAGAGCATACCGAAACCGGTCCCTCACTTGAAAGGGCAATCTGGAGCATGACCATTGCGGTAGAAGCAATGGCAGCACTGGGCAGTACTCGCCACAACTGGGACAGTTGCGATTGAAGGCTGTGGCTGCTGCATCGCTATGGAGGTTGTTCGTGCTGAAATGCTCTGAGCAACAGGTGCCACAATCGAAGATGTTTCAGAATGCATTATACAGCTAAGATGGCTGGTTCACTGAGTGAAAAATGGGTGGTGAGATAGAGGAAGTGGACACAGATTTGTTGGCCTTTTATACGTGTCAAGGCTCATTAAGTTGGCCGAATCCGACTAGATCACGATGATTATGCAACAGCTTCTATCCCCATTGGAGCATATCTGGATCAAGAGCATATCTTGCTGATTTCTGGCAAGAAACTTTTTGTCAAAGCTGCTACTTTGGAGCACTTGTAGCCGCACATCATCAACATGTTGTACATGTATCCAAATTTTCTGAACACCTTGCACAGGAAAAGGCTGTTGACCATGTTTTTGTGACAGGGATAACAAAGAACAGAAGGAATAGACTGAATAAAGAAATGTGTCAATGGATAAACAATAGCACAATCAAGATAGATTAAGGAACACTGCAAGTGTTATCAAAACAATAGGCCACATCAAAACTCCTGCTCCACAACCACCTTTAAACATGTCAAATTGGAGTTGTGAGCTGCCTATCGATTTGATGACAACTGTGAGGACAATACGAATGCAGGGGCCATGCCAAAATGAATAAGGAAAGCAAAGAGATAACGAATAAGGGAACTTACGGCTCAAGAAGAGATAAAGAACAGGATTTGGAGAAGAAAGAATAGGAAACAACCCGTGAAGAACCCAAAAATTCAATATGGTACATATGTGAATACAAGGAAGTCCATACAAATGTACAAAGGTCCAAGGCCCTGAAGTTAGAACGGTCGTATTCTCACCATCAAATCCGCTTGGCTCGGGAGGATACAAACAATAGTACATTGACAATCAAGGTCAATTAAGGAAAATTGATGACAGCACGAATGGAGGAGTCATGCCACAATCAATGCGGAAAGGCAAACTGGAGATATAAAATAAGGGGACAGCTGAGAAGAAACAAGGAGCAGAACCTGAATAAAAAGGAAAAAAATGACCTGTGAAAAACCCAAAAATTTAATATGGTACATATATGAATGCAAGGAAGCCCATACAAATGTACAAGGTCCAAGGCCCTGAAGTGAGAACAATTGTCTTCTCACCATCAAATCCGCTTGGCTCGGGAGGATTCTGCTGTGGGGCGAATAGGCATAGAGAAAGCTCCTCGACTACTATCCAAAGGTGCTAAATAAACAGGAATGTTGCAACATCCTGCATGAACCTTGAAAGGAACCGGTGGAACCTAGACAAACAGAACTTGAACTAAGCCAAAAACATTATCCATGTAAATTTCTGGAGAAATCTAGTGAGAGATTGTCAAATTAAAAATGTAATAGTCCTGAGAAAGAAAGTTGCAAAACCAGTACCTTAGTGAGTACCTTGAAATTGACACTATCCAGGGCTGTCTTTTCATTGGAATCCTCAAGATATGCTTCCTGAAAGACCCAAGAATTTACATTTCAGCAAAAAGCGCTGAGGAAAGGCTCGGGAATCAACATTTGAGCAAGGACTGCAAAACAGCGTGACAGATGCTACCGAAATTTGAACTCCGTCGGCTTGTGACCTTTCTCATATGATACCATCATATTATTAGTCGCCCAAAGGAGGCAAATCTTGTTTATTTTTTTGGCCTGATCCATTCAAGATATGTTTATCTATTTCTTTAATCATAACTTCGTTCCAAATGTGGCACTCTGGGGCCAAACCCACCGGGAAGGACACAGGCTGCAAAAATTAGACAAACCAGCGAAAAAGATGGCCCAATCACTGTATTCATCAGTAGCTCATGGATATGTTATGGTTGTCAATGCCCACCGCAGAACTATTGTTGAACAGTTTGCCTTGCGATCGGCATCCTGTCGGAGTCTCAAATCTGATACGATTTGCAAAATTTGCAAGTGTGACGCTGCGTGACGACATTTGCATATCCTAGTCCCAACGTCTCCAGGCGGCTACAACACTCAAAAAAATGACTTCATATTCTGCCTTTATTCTGTTTATGGTTCGTGTATGCCAAGTTTTGTAGCCCCAGCTGACATGGTTAAAGAGTTCCCAGGGTCATTTGCATATCTAGGCCAACAATAATACATGTTTACGGCACCAAACAGGCCTCAGCCTGACGGTGGCGTCGACATGCGACCGCCACATGCCAGAGCCTGGTGCGTGTGATAGAACCCCGTCCGGATGCAATCTCACAGCCTTATTTATAGGATCGTCCCCACGCTGATTCAATCGTTCTGCCCGCATCCGTCCACCCTTTGTAAATTGTCCTGCCTATGGATCCAGTCGGCTTTGCTTCGAGCATCCTCAGTCTCATCGACACAGCCAAAAAGATAGCCGACTATGTCAAGGACATAAAAGATGGACCCAAGGAACGCACAGAGCTGAACAAAGCTGTCACTGCTATTGTCAAGTTGCTCGACCTTTTGAAGGACCAGTTCGAGGAGACGCCTACCGATGATCTATGTTTCAGTGCTGCTCGACAAATGGCCGAGGAGGACGGGACATTTGGCCAACTCCGCGTCCTTTTAGAGAAACTTGAGAAAAAGCTACGGCCTGCGGATGGCAAGGTCAGCAGGGCCTGGCAGACGGTTGTGACTTGGCCGCTACTCGACAAAGCAGATGTCACAGACCTGCTGTTGAAGGTTGAGCGCTTGAAGACCCTGATCGGACTGGCGCTGCAAGGCGATCACATGTATGTACACGAACTCTTTCCTGCTGGACCTCTCTGACCATCATCAGTGCTCTATCGCGCGAGATACATAGGAACACTGAAGCTCTCAAGGAGAGTATGGGCGAAATGTCTCGAAAACTTGACGGTATGTCTCGAAATGTTTCATTGCGATATGACCTGATGACATTTCCTTCAGATCAGGAGTTCCGCGCTTTCTTGAATTGGCTGTCACCACTGGACTTTCCACAAACTCAAAAGAAAATCTTTTCACAACATACAACAGGAACCGGGAAGTGGTTCCTTGAGGCACCGGAATTCCGGCAATGGGTCAAGGGGTCCGTCAGGCTGTTGTGGTGCCCTGGAGATCGTATGTTCCCAATCGTGTCTGGTCATAGATTCTTCTGATATCGATCATTTTCAGCTGGTGCGGGAAAGACTGTCATCTCGTGAGTGAATGTTCAGGCATGTAGTGGATGCATTTTGATGAATTCAGGTCTATCATCTTCGACTATCTGCAGCAGAAGGTTGCCCAGTCAGGAGTCGGTATCGCTTGTGTTTTCTGCGACTACAATCATGCCAAGATACAAACCGAACAAGAGCTTCTATATTCCATTGCCAAGCAGCTATGCTTCAAATCGGGCTCATTCTACGACATTTTCACCTCCGGGAAATCCCGTCCCGGGGATCTTGCTAGTATCACGGAGTCCCTTCGTGCGGTTTTGGAACTATACACTCACGTGTATGTCGTGGTGGATGCACTCGATGAATGCACCGACGACTCGCGGGACAAGCCCGCCTCGGCCCCCCACTCCCTAATGGAGTGCCAACATCTTCAGCTTCTCATAACCTCCGACGCCACATCTCGCCGCAGACGCTTGAATTCACGGAGCACTCTTCCATCAATATTAGCGCTCAGAACGAGGACATTGAGTCCTATATTATCCACACGTTAAAGGAACCAGGTCGATTCAATCGGCTTGTGAACAGCGACGACACTCTGAAAACTGACATTATCGCCGGGGTGACGGAAAAAGCGTCTGGAATGTGAGTGATAATCATCACTGGGTGAATTCCGACTGATCACCATGGCAGGTTCCTACTCGCTCGTCTACACGTCGATGCTCTCGCAAGCAAGCTTACTAAGGGAGCTCTTCGTAAAGCCTTGGCCATTTTGCCCAGCGGACTCGATGCGTCGTACGCCCAAACTATGGATCGGATACGCAATCAAGGAGAGGAAGAAAACAAGCTTGCCCTACAGGTCTTTTTGTGGTTGACATACAGTCAGGAGGAAGACCTGACTCTCGACCTACTTCAAAACGCAGTGGCAGTGCGATTCGGCACGACTGCCATCGAAAGCGACGACATTGTTGATGTCGATACCCTAATATCTGTCTATGCTGGCTTGGTTGTTATTGAAAATCGTCAAGTATTTCTTCAGCTGCCGGAGTCTCAAGTACTTCGTTTCGTCCGTGAGCCTCATGTCTTTATCCATTGAACCTCATTCAATGGATATGTTCAGATTACACCACGCAGGAGTATTTCCAAAAACACAAGGATGCACTGTTCGAGGACGGGAACCTCCTCATTGCTACAACATGCTTGACATACCTTTCCCTCGACAGGCTCGAGCCTGAGTCAATTATCTTTTACTACGCGGCCCGGTATTGGTCATTCCATACGCGTCAATCCGACACGCAAACCAGATTGTGGAACTCAAACAAGACACTTGTGCTGATATTTCTTCAAAAGGAGTCTAAGCTTCGCCGCATTTCAAGTCAACGTCGCCATTATCATGGGTCTGGTTGGACAGAACTGGTTCTCCCCGAACATTATGAGGCAGTGCAGATTCTAGCATGGGCCCAGTTGTCGGACCTCATGGCCCTTCTCATCGACGAAGGAGTGGTAGATCCTGATGCTAAGGACGGCTATGGGCGAACAGCACTCTCCTACGCCGCCGAGGAGAGTGATGTGACAATGGTTGAGGTCCTGCTAGGCCGTCGAAGTGGAAGTGGCATATCTAGCCCTTCCAAAATAATCCGATCTCCTCAGCCATGTGTTGCAGATCCCAACATCAGTGATTACGCGAGAAAGACACCGCTCCACCGCTCAATCGAAGCCTTGCTTCTCTGGGACCGCGGTGGATTGGGGTCCCGCCGCCGCCGCCGACCAGCCAATCCCGATGAAGTACTGCGGGTACTACGGGTGATAAACCTTCTTCTGGAGCACCCCGGAGTGAATGTCAACGTACAAGACCGATCCGGCCGCACTCCTCTCTCACGCGCAGCAGAAATCGGCAACATGGAAGTCATTGACCTTCTCCTTCAACACCGGACCGTAAAACCGAACATTCCAGATCATGATGAGATGACGCCGCTGGTCTATGCCATGCGGTCGTACATCCATCATGACTCACTGAAACACCTTCTCCCCGCACGGCGGACTCGCCAGATATCACAGTCAACCCACAATGCGAGCACTCAATCGACGGCACAGAACGTGTGGGATGCCATTCATTTTTCGCTCGAAGACAAACATGTCGAGCATAGTCACAAGGGGATCGTCACAGCTTTGCTGGCGCACTGTGATGCTGGTCCCGGCTCTCTCGAGGGCGATAGCACAAATAGGTGCTCTGACAGTGGTTACGAAGCGGTATGTCGGGGCTACTGAGTGACGATTTGATCTGGCCGATGCTGATGGTCTCCAGGCTGTGACTTCGTGGATCCAAGAACTTAAAGAGTGGCGTGGGCGCTCTGGGCCTTGTTCGCATTGGGATGTTTCATCTCAGCTGAGAAGTGTATGACAAAATTTGAGCGACAGAGCTATTGACACTCATTTCCACTAGTTATCAGGAGTCAGCGCATATTCGAAAGAGGATGGACCAATCCTCGGATTTCTGAAAATGCATCCCGAAACCAGTTCAACCAGATTTGTATGCCTTTAATTTGCTGTATTGTCTCGATACTCATGGCGAGACAGGTCTCACAAATTGTGTCAGGGCTGCGCCACTTGCATACTAAACAGATCATTCATGGAGATCTGCACTGCGACAGTATTACTATCGACGACGCGGGCAATGCTTGTATCACTGATGCTTATCAACCTATGCTACATTCAGACCCGAGATGGGGACTCTCGAACAAGGTCCGCATCACCGATTTTTATCGACCTGGAAACGCATACGACATGGCCCTCTTCTTTGGATTCCCTGAATACATGCCTCCCGAGCTCTTCTTCGACAACGACGATCTCACAGCCAAGGAATTACAGCTTTGCACCTTTGAGAGTGACGTCTATGCCTGCGCCATGGTACTATTTGCCGTGAGTCCTTGAATATCTCTTGGAACTCGTGATGTAGTGATTGATGTCCTCATAGATTCTCCATGGTTCCTACTCGCCGCTCAAAAAACCTTGGCTTAAGATACCGCGCATCCGCGAAGGAGATCGGTCCCACCAGGGTCAGATACCAGATGATATCTGGAGCCTGCTGGTGAGATGCTGGGCTCGGGAACCTAGTGACCGCCCCACTGCAGAGATGATTGATGATGAGATCTCTCGATACTTTAATTCAGCAGAAAAGAAAGAGTAGTGGGGTGTAGGTTAGATATCATGTCGTTTTGTAATGCACTGTATAACCTGAAGAATAATATTAAAATGGGACCATGGGAATGAAAAGGCGATTCGATTGTCTGCGGTGCATAGCTATCAGCATACGATGACTTAGTCCCAGTGAGAAGTCATCAGATTCTGGTCAATTCTGGTCGATCCCAATTGATTTTGATCGATTTTTGGTTAAGTGACTGATTTTGACCGATTGTGGATGGATTCCAGCTGATTCTGGTTGATTGACTATGGCGACGGATGGCCGATAGATTGATTGACTATTAATAATAGTATTATTGTTCGATGGACTTTGAGAAAAATTCGACAGGTGTGACTTGTGACATGTCACGGGCGCTTACTTGATTTTAGAAATCGAATTAGATTCAGAAATGAATATGGACTCGATAAAGAGAGGGACATTATATGCACTAGACAAGCTATATTTGTAATGCAAAAGTCGTCTGTCAGCCAACAGACTTTGAAATGACTTTCGAAAGTCCCTTGGACCAATTTGACCTCGCTGTCAGCTGTTCAACCCTTGGGAGTTTTGCGTCAGCAATGGCAGGAAAAGAGGACCAGAATTTCACGAACTCGGGTGCCGATCAGCAAGTGGTATCATCGACTTTCTGGCTTTCCTAACCGGGGACAGATATCAACCAGAGGGGTCAACCAGAGCACCGAAGATGTAACACAAAGGTGGCTGCGTATAGGCGTCAACTCAAGCTCTGACGAGAAGCAGGAAGACGTACCGGATTCAAAAAGGTGCCTTCGTAGCCGGGTTTCTTCTTCTTCTTCTTCTTTCCCAGCGACACTCCAGACTACAATCGATGTTTCCATTGGGAAGCAGATGGTCTCGAAGATGAGGTGGCAGATCTTCCCGAAGAGAACAATGATCTGCGTCGCTGAAACCCCGGTGAAAGCCCCTGGGGAGGCGCGATGTCCACGGAGACTTTGAACTTTAAGGTGATACGATGCTGACAGCAAAGATAGGTCAGACGGAGTAGATTGATTGGAGCATCGACCGCTGTGGTGGAGTGGCAATAGCGAATGGCCGACCGTGACCGACTCTCAACGGGAGCAAAGCTCCCGCAGCTGGGATCGCAACAGCGCCATCGCCGCGCGTGTTGACAAATGCTTGACTGGTCGCCGGCGATCAGGTCCGTCACATCTCTGCTGCTTTGTCCCAACCGCCCTCGTGCACCCCTGGCCCCCAATGCCACTGGTATTCGAGAATCTGTTCGGAAACACCAATGTCTCGTGGAACTCGCGAGCAGAGCTGAATGAAGATGCTCGTTATATCGCGCGATTCGTTGGAAAACGAATATGGCTTTTGAGGTGCGACAAGACAAACGGCCTGGATCTAGTCGGGAAAAGACAAGGAAGGCGATAGAGAAGTCGCTCTCGACGAAGGATGCTGGATTTTTGTCGACGAAACTCTTCACTGAGGTGGGTTTGAGGTCGGAGCAACCCCGAGACGACGGTGGAATATCTCTGTGCCAGATAATGACCGGTTGATGACAATGATTGATGATTCGCGAGAGAGGAAGACGCGAGCATTGGAGGAAATCAGGCGGGTTCAGGTCCTGACAGGGATACCGATCTGATCGAGACTGCAAGCGACAATGGATGAACACTAGACGGACGACATGAGCAGCAGGGTGGCAGCGAGGAAGATGACTCGCCATAGCCAAGCTTTTCCTTTCGTCTTCTATCACGGCCATTCTTGCCCGCTCCGAAATCATTTCCCATAGTAGCTCGCTAATTCACAATGGGAAAAAGTGCGAAGCCTTGTCGCCAGATGTTGCCGAAATGGTGGGAACCGTGAATGTGGCTCTAGACGATGTCGGTGCGAGAAAATATTGCACTGGTTAAGGTCAGCGAGCCGGAAAACGAGGCAGGAGGAAGCATATGTTACCTTGTGCTGCTTTATTATAATCTCACACCGTTTTCCTCTCGCATTGTCATCCGAGTGTTCTTGTCTTTTGCGATCGCTCATTCACCCTGAGCGGTATCAGCCTGGTGCATAATGGCGCTAAAGAAAGCTTACAAGATATATAGCCTTTCTGCACGAGGTCATATTCCTTCGCTCCCATGCTGTTGTGGAGTTTGTCGTCAGAATGATGTTTCTGCGGTCAAAGGCGATCTCGCTGGTCGTGGGTCCAAGATGATTCAGCTCTCGCTGCACCAAAGACGATCCAGATCGTGGCATAGCTAATGATAATTGACATGTCATGGTTTATGCTGAATAACAGTTAGGCCGGCGTTTGGACTGAGCTAAACCCAATGAGCGGAGGAAACGTTTCTGAACGAAACTGCTCACCTTTGATGCGAAGAGGCTTCTCTGCTCGTGTCAACAAGATTTCACGCTCCAGCTCTCAGCGTGACGTCTTCGAAAAGCCTTCTCTGGGAAAGGTACAGGACTCAGTGCAGCAGGAAAGATTTCCGGAAAGGATAGATGTTGCTGCCAAAGAATCTACCCTCAGGATTCACAGTCTGAGCGACCTGCAATCCTTCTAGACAACGTTTGAATACAGAGTTCAAAAGGAAAAGAGAAGCTTACCCTAGACGCTAGAAGATGTCTAAATACGGGCTGTGGATCCGAATCTCTGTGGAATGAGGTCAAGAGCCCATCTGCCGTTCGTCGTTAACGAGCATGAGGGCAGAACGTAGAAAAGCGATAGCTGCGGGAAAGGCGGTCCTTGCACAGGCTTTTGTACCCGGGTCGTATAATCCAGGCGCGGAACGGGTAATCGAACCGTCGAGACAAAAGCAAAAAAGCGGGAATGGTCGTTTGGCACAAGCAGATTTCTTTGGTCGTATTTGGTCATCTTTGTTTGATCGGAAGTGTCGGGGCCTCGGATCCTACGAACATGTCGGATCTTACGAAAGTGCAAGTTCGATCGTTGACGTATTCTTAAAGTATGGCTCCAACCGCCCCGAGGGCTGCTCCCGCAGTCTTCATAGCTTTTGCGAAGCTCGTCAAGAGTTATCTGTGTGGTGCAAAATGGGGCTTTCCCAGGCAACACTCCAAGAAGCATCAGCATCCAGGCCTTGGGAGACTATATATGCGAGTCTTATAGCCTTGCTTGATGTCCTCATGTGAGATTCTTGAGCGCGTTTCTCGGCTGCGCCATGTTCGATCGACATTTTCTTCAATAGAGCAAAATGTATGCACGCCGGATTTTTGCGGAAGCCCTGGGAAGATATGAGGCTCATCCTTGAGCTCTGACCACCAGCGCTTCTTGTAATAAGTAGACTGCGCGTGTTGCCTATATGGTCAGTAACTTCGGAGAGAAAGGCTCTATCCAATTATGGAGGACGGCGCCCGAGTCTTTGTATTTAATATAAGCCAAACTCACCGGACCATCGCAGCAGTTCTAGTGTACAGTGATTGAGATCAAAAGAAAGTGAAAGTGAATTCTGGGCAGATCTCTTTTTTGACTTGTATAAGTCCTTTCATTTTTGTAACGATCTCTTTGGTTATTTGTACAATACAGCCGATAACGAAAGGGAAGAGCAAAGACCCTTTAATGGTGCTTGCTCTTGACGACACTGCCTTCGACGTAATGCGTCGTAACATCCATCTGATGCAACGATACGAATTCGGTCTTCTTGTAGAACTGCGAATAGCTAGGTTAGCCCCAGCTCAAAGAAAAGGAGAGAAAGCAGATACTGACCTTCCAGAATACGAACAGAATGAGGAAGAATGGTAGGTTGATGTAAGTCGAGAAGAAATCCGACGGCGAGAAGGGCTTGAGTGATGTCCAGCCGGAGAAGAATGTGATAACAGCAAAGGAGATCAGGACGGCGTAAGCACCGTAGGGCTGAAGCCAAGACTTGAAAGGGAGAACATCACGAGAAACATTCTGTGCTGCCATGCCTTTGTAGAATCTGGTGGATAACAAGTCAGATAAATTGTGATAAAACCATGGAAAAAAAAGGCGACTGACCTGATATGCGTATATGCAATACCCATCCATGTAATCATGCTTCCCAAAGTCGTAATGTTCGCCAGCCAGTTAAAAGCAGTCTCAGCGCCACCGGCACCACAATTGAGATATGCGAGCAAAGAGAATAAGCTAGTGAAAGCAAGCGAGTAAACGGGAACACCGTTGGGCAAGATCTTCGAAAAGATCATCGGCGCCTGTCCAGCCTGAGCGAGCATGAACAGAGCTCTCGATGATGAGTAGAGGAACTCGTTGCCGGAGGAGAAAGCAGAAGTCAAAACGACGGCATTGACAATATGGTCAAGGACCTTGATACCGGACGTCCTGATGACGATGACAAAAGGCGATTCGGCGGCAGTTCCACTGTCAGTCTTGTTTGCCTGGAGAAGATTTGGGTCAGTCCGCGAGATGCACATTCCGACGAGCCAGAGCGAAACGACGTAGAGCAGAACAATTCGATAGAAGATAGCCCGAACTGCAGTACGCATGGTCTTTCTTGGGTTTGAAGCTTCAAGACAAATCGAGGCAAGACCTTCCATGCCGCCGTAAGAGAAAGCTGCTTGGGTGAGGACAGCCCAGAAGCCGAGGAACCGAGCTTTGGAAGGTGGGGTAATGCCGAGATAGTCGTTATTAAAAGGGTCGGCCTTCCAGTAGCGGAAGCCACGACGATCGTGGTCGGGAGCACCGCCAAGGTCGATGACCAAAGCAACGAGCATAAGGCCAACGACGGTGATGATCTTGATGAAGGCAAACCAGAACTCGAATTCGCCAAAGTACTTGACACCGGCAAGATTGATCAAAATCATGCCAGCGAGCATGACGGTGACATAGATGGCGAGATGCTTGGTATTGTCGTCCCAGTATTGGACAACGATAGAGGCAGCGACAATCTCGACGGGAGCAGTCATAGCGGTTTGGAACTAGTCGAAGAAATAAGACCTCAGACATACGAGAAGCTGTTCCTGCTTACCCAGAACTGCCAGCCCATCGCGAAACCAAGAGCAGGGTCGACGTATCGTGACGAGAATTCGATGAAACCACCGGCGGACGGGTCGTAGACCATCATCTGTCAGATGAGTTAGCCAAGCAATGTGACATAAGGAAGGGAAAAGCACACTTCTCCGAGCGAGTACATCATGCAACCAACGAGAAGACCAACGATACCATAACCGAGGACAGCACCGACAGGCCCTCCATTCGCGAGCGCTTTACCGGAACCCAGGAAAAGACCTGTACCAATGGTGCCGGCCTGGAAAAGCTACGTTAGAACACCGATCGCAACGAACAAAAAAAGGACTCACAATAGCAATCATACTAACATGACGCCCCTTCAAACTTCTGTGCATATGCGGATCTTCCGAGAATTCCTCTTCATTCTGGACAGCGACCTCCACATCCTTCAAAGACCCATCGGAGCTGGATTTTTCTTTTTCATTCATTGCGAGGACGGTCAACTGCAGAGACAGATATCAGCGAGACGACAACCGAAGGCGAAGTAGGAAATTACACTGACCTCCGAGTAGAAGGAATGCTGGGTCGGGAAGGGAAGAAGCCAGTTGTCAGGTTTCTTTATAAGTAGTCCGGCGCCCACCCGGAGAAATTTGATCGAAGATCTAGATCGGGACCGACGTCAGTGTATGGTTTCATGTCCCATGCGGTCATCGATGCTTCTTCCTTGAAGGCCAACTGCACCACATATCATCCCATATCATCTTCAGAACAACTCAATAAATCGAGACATTCAGAGTAGGAGAAAGATGTATGTACGACAGTGAAAAATCTTGATGAATTTCATTGATCCCCATATGGAATGGGCTCCAAAGGCAGTGTGATACATAGGTAAGAAGCATCGAGTCCAAAACAAAATTGTGCAGTAAATTAACTAGTGGAGAGCTTGCGGCTCTCACTCCATCCAGAATGACTACATGCGCTCATTCGGGAGTCACTTGGGTCGGGCGCTTTTTATGTCCATATCCCTCCGATTAGGGTCGGATCTTGCTGATTAAAATACGTGTGAGCTTGATTTCCCGCCAGAACAAAGCTTTGTGGCCGTCCTTGAAAAGCTGGGGAAAGCTGTCAATAGCTCTCGAGATACCTGTCGATCGCGATTCGTGGAAATTGGGATAGGAGACAGAAAGATCCCTGGAGTAAGCTGTATTGAAAGCCGCTGGTGATGTTCCGACGGCGTTCACTGGAATCCCGACGCCACCGTACCCATCGCCCCCACGATCACGATAAATCATATGGGACCTAAAGTTACGGGAAGGCAGTCAGCTGTCATCGTCGGTCCAGTGAAGCTGTTGAACACTGTGATCCCTCCATGTTTCATGATCAGCCACTGTGGAAACAATGCCGCTGATGTTACAGCAGGAAGAGATTTTAGAAACGCCGATGGCCGAGAATGCTGACACTCTCCCCATGGTCACGGAATGGTACTCAGTCGATCGGATCACAGTTGATGTAATAGGGGTATCACCGACCTCGGCATCATCATCTTTGTCGACTGTGGCGCTGACGCTTTGTGGTTTTACCTGAATTTCCTTGCTTCCGTGTCATCATCACCCACAGTATGAAATTGAAATCATATCTGGGTCCTTGGGCTGATTGAATCTTTTGCATTCTGTTTCCTGAAGATCGACCTGTTGGGAGATTTCACTCGTTGCAAACGAGACAAAACCGATCTGTGGTGCTTTGGAGGGTGTGATTTAACCAATCCCTGCTCCATTCCTCGGAAAGAGTCCCGTTTCTCTATCGACTGGATGCCCTGGGTATAGCTGACTTGAACTTGTCGAGTCGCTTCTCGGGACCCAGGTTCATTCTCGATCAACATCGTTCAAGATTATTGTGGCTGACAATGTCAAGATCCGTGAAAGCAACGTATCTGTGATTGAGAAAGAGATAGGAAATATAGACTATCCATCTACCCATTAGCAGAGAGGAACCATTCCCCATCCGTATCCGGTACCACACTACAGAGAAGTATCCGACCGCCTTTGCTTCTGAGCAGAACCGTCGCGAATTCTCAGGACTCATCCTCGACCAGCTGAATTACTGATGGATTGCGAAGAAACTCCTCTCCGGGCTGCACGACAGGCGACTCTCCCCGAGAATCCCTGACTCTTTGCTCGTTTGCTGGTGTTGTCAGGATTCATAGGGATGGGCACCGTGCCCGTTAACCACAGTTATATGGTACGGGTTAACGGGTCCCGTATTCGTTCCGTTTGAAAAATCAATGACCCGAGTAAGACCTGTTGGTCGACGGCCGTTAACGGCCGTCTAACGGGTTCTCGCTGATAGCCTGAGATTTTGTGAGTTCAAACAGCATTTCTGGTGTTTTATAAGCTCGTACTTCTTTCTAGCATATCTTTGTCCATGGTTTTAGACCGTCTGCGTGAGGCAAGCGCCCTCGGGGAGAAAGGCGGGAGGCGCTGCCTCTATCGATTTTGATCCGAGATTTATCCCACGATATCGGCTCGCTGTCTCGTCTCCAACGACGTTTGGAAGACTAGCAGTGTTCTCTGGATTATTTGCGAGCCACCCAGTCAAGGGATAATTGTATAAACTGACCATCTACAGCCTTCATTGTCAATTGTGGTGGTTTGCACCATCAAATCCAAATAGTGCCGTGGCCATTGGCTTTCTCAAATTTCTTTCAACAGCGCAAATCTATTTATGATAACAAAACCTTGAAAAAGAATTTTTGAATTCTTTGTTACCCGTATAACGCGTTGACGGCCGTAATTTTCCGTCTCGTTTCCATTTGACTTCGGGACCACCCGTTAAAGCCCCGTGGAATCCACTGCGGTAGCCGTTATACGGGACGGTGACCCCGGCTGCGACGAACTCCTTCTGAATGGCATTCGGCAAAGGAGACTTAGTATCACAGGTGCTTTCCATGAGCAAAACCCCCCTTGCCATGAGGTTTGCATCAAAATTGTCTGTACGAAGCGGTCTTTGCAGCTCAGCGATAATTATTTTGTCGAATCGAGGGACGGCTACTGGCAGGGATTCAGAAAACTCTGTAAAAGCCGAGTCTTGGCATATTCCGATCTGTATCATCTGTCTATCGATATCGATGGCACATTTCCCCTTGCTGATCGTAGGTGATAAAAGGATAAGCGCAACGTAAACTCGACGTAGCCCGTCACTTGTAGAGGATCGTCAAGGACAGGAGCAATACAGCGATGTAGGACAAGGATGGCGGCGATGAGAGTGTCGTCATGTAAGAAAATGTCGAGAGTTTCGTCAACAGTCAAAACTTCGCGCTCGAAGATTCTTTCTATTAGGAAGTGGATCCACTCATGTGGATGCTTCCATGTTTTGTGCGACAGGTTGCAAGGGAACATTTTCTGTTGTGCGAACACGCCGGGCGTGGCACTCAAGAATCAGTACGTCCTGATCTCTAAGTAAGAACCTCAAGCTGAGTGTACTCAAAACAACAAACAGTCCACCGAGGTCATACTGAATGAATGACATGTGAAATTGTATCACCAACGTGAATAGAGGGCTTTCATGGGGAGCATTCCTTGCTACTCCCCAGAAAATACATACGTGAGTACTGCCGATCGGGTCCAGGAGTGTCTCGCATGGCATAGAAGGTCAAAAAGGCTGTATATTCAGTTTTAAAGCACATACTGAAAACTGACTTTGGAGGAATGACCAGCAACAGAAACGAACCCGATTGGGGAAGCTGGCTGGTAAATAGCCGTGCAAAGGATGAGGACAGATTATGCCATGATACTAGCTGTAACAGACAATCCATCGTTCTACCTTTGCTACGAGCCGGAATTGCTGGGGCGCTAGCAACAAAACAGCCACCCAAGGTGAGAAAGGACATTCCCTGGGTCCAGACCCGCCTCGATGATACAAATGTGACATAATACTAATGACAGAATATATTCAATGACAATAAATATTGGTATCCGCGTGGAGAACCAAGCTACAAGCCCTCGAAGGTCAACCTCTAATTGCGACGCGTCGGGCACGTGGTGGGAATTTGGTCCGATCCGATCCGTTGAGCACCAATCACGACCAAACAGTCCTTTCGCTCTTGCTCAAACAACGAAGCAGCTCGTACCAAAGTCAACCAACGAACAAAGAGGGTTGATCTAGGATATCAGGTAAATAACTGATACGTCGCTGGCAGAGATTTTGCTGGGCAAGTACCTCGCCGGACCCGGGTGCAAAACAGCAATGAGTGCTTCAGCTTTTGAGCCAAGCATCCCTTCATGTTCCAGAAACCCTATCTGGAATATAAAGCTGTAGTCACTGGGCCACCAGAATGCCTCTCCTAGCGTCAAATGTGCTCTTGTCGCTGACAGTATCCAAATTGTCGAGGCTCTTTCCCGGTCTTCTGTTTACGAGTCCATCAGCAAAACGGCAATGGTGTGGAGAGGTGTGGGAGGGATGTCGTGATGGTGCAT
Source organism: Mycena floridula (assembly GCA_029320655.1). Taxonomy (NCBI): domain Eukaryota; kingdom Fungi; phylum Basidiomycota; class Agaricomycetes; order Agaricales; family Mycenaceae; genus Mycena; species Mycena floridula. The sequence continues at coordinate 2,048,014 of JARIHS010000011.1, forward strand.
GTGGAAATTTCGATCAGTTTGATGAATATCTCCGCACAGCCCGGCAGACCTCCACAAGTCGGTCACTTTACACAGCAACCAAGTCAGTCAAATGTTAAAATGGACACATATATCTAAGCAATATCTCAATATCGTGTCCTATGAATGGTGTCAAACCAAACAACTCAAGAGAAAGAGAATTTGATGGTAATCCGAACAGGATCCAATCGACTGACCCTCAAATGGTAGCCTACAAGTTTGATTAGTGAAGTGATTGAACAGCCAAAGTGAAAAATAAGCTCGCTGAATTCATAGAGCCCAGACATGACCAAAATACCACCTTGGATGGACTTGATCAAAATATCAAAATCGGAGACGTAAGCGGTGACACGTGATCCCGTCGTCATGTTGATTTTTTTTTTCAACCTCCGCCATCATTCCAACTCGACATCAACCACCACGTCGTTTGATTTTCCCTTCCCCTCTCTACCATTCTCTTCGGTTCGCCCTTTGGCATGGTCGGTTAATTCACATTGTTTGTTCTGTTGTTCTTTTTTATTGTCCTCATTGACTTCTCTCCAGGTTGAACAAACGAAGTTGGCTGGTTCGTTGTCTCATCTGTCCTCTATCTCTGTGGCTGACAGCATTCTTTTAGCTGTTTAATGTTCTCCGTAGCAGGGCATTAGGATGATCAAATCCTCAGCTTGTAGACATTCACGCGTCTCTCGGCGTTGCTCTACCAAATCTCTATGTCCGTCCTTTTTCGCGTTCTCTATTCCTATGACTGATGACCTTTCAACAGAGATATAACCAACGCCCAATGCCTCTCGAACCTCAATCCCAGGACGGCTCTGTGGTTAGTTTCCAGCTCTGGTAAATGTTTCAGTTCTTTCGGCCTCTCATCCTTGCTCAATCTTCATCAGTATTCACCTTGATGTTGTACGGCAACTGCTTATGGGTGTGTTTTTGTATTCTGTCTCTCTGCCCTGACGCTGACCCGTTCCCAGGAAGCGCTGGAAGCGCGGGTTTTTGTGACTAGGATGCGGCTCGGGAGCGTCGACTGGTATGTTTCTCCTTCGCTTATGGTAGTTTTTGGCTTGTAGGTCTAACATTGCCAATGACATTGATTTCCATTTTTCTCGTATTGAACGCAATATATTACATTATTATTCGGATGCTATGACAAGTAATGGTATGGAAAAGTTGTGGAGGAGTCGTGGAATAGTTCGTCTCACATCTTCCATAGCTCCACACCTTTACGCAAGTCGTTTTCTGCCACCACCGAGTTGTGGAGCTGTGGAAGCTATGTAGGGCGTGTCACACGCCTCACATAACTTTGCGGTTTTGCTGATGTCCTGAATTTTTTTTGGTTCATGCCTTGTACCGAATATAAAAACTTCGAAGAGAAGATTTGCATCACCCTGCTCATAACTTGATTATCCCGCCATCTTAGAATGGATTCAGGAAGGGATTCCGAACGAACAGCAATTCATTTATTCTCAGAGAGGCAATCAAAAAGGCTCACGCTATGGGAAAGACTCTGTATGTTGCCAGTATGGAGGTCAGTAATGCTTTCCCCTCTACACATCGTACAACTCTCTGGCTGAAGTTGAAATGCATGGGGATGAGCGAAAGACTCATTGACTAGCTTCGCATGATTTACGAGAAGATGACTTATATCATCAGACACGAAGGAGATCTGTCAGATCTGTTCATCTCTACTTCAGGAGTGCTCATCGGTGACACAGCATCACCGGAACTGTGGCTTCTCTACCTGGCTGATTTCAGTATCCCAGAGTCGGAGGATGATATCCTAATTGATAGCTTCCTCATCTCGCAGTTGGAGCAGACAGATGATGCACTCCTGCTGTCATTATCACCTGATGGAATTCAGGGCAAAATGAGTCACTTTGACAAATGGTGCAGAAGGGACTTTCTGTTTGTGATGTAATTAAAACGAAGCTCAGTGTACATGGAACAATACCCAATGCTGCATGTGGAGGGAATGATAGGGACATTACCTCCATTGCAAGGGAAAATACTATACATGGGAATGGTTGATCCTCACCTTATCTATGGCTGCGAACTCCTCATCGACACCAGTCCGGTACACTTGGCCAAGCTAGAGAAAGTCCAGAGTGGTTTCAGCCGTCGATTTATTGGCCTGAAGAAGAACTCAGTCCTAGCTCCTTTTTACACCGAAACGGGGCTACTGTAGTTTCGCGACCAGAAGTTTGTCACAGGTCACAGCTGGCTTTGAACTGAACTAAAAACAGTGTGATGTCACGGCGATTCTGGAGCTTTGAACTGGAGGCCGTGACTTCCCACAATCCCAGAAAAGGAAATTGACACCAGAAAACCCTCCTGGGCCCCTAAAAATCCGATTTTTGCGCTCCTTTGTAGATAAACATATAAGAATCTACATTTTAAATAGTTGGATCAGGCTTAATACCCATAAACATTCTCCAGATCGGACTTCTGCACCACAATGAACTGAGGTGTCACAGCCACGCCGAAGGTCTGAACCCGGAGATAAGTGTGACATGTGACATCACACTCGTGGAAATGAACTTCTGGTCATGAAACTACAGTAGTACCGAGAAAGTTCAGGCACTTCAAACTTGCTATTAGATATATGTTGTCACCGCCAACCGACACTTATGTTCGGGCTGCATTCAATGAGAGTGTCGCTTTGGATGCAGCCGGTCGACGTACCTGGTTCACAGACGTCAAGACTGTGTTTTCTAAGCTGCATCCAGCGCTAACCATGCCTCATGTGCTAGATCCAAATGCAGAGATGCAGGTTAGAGAGCTGCTAAAATCCATGTATCGGTCTATGAAGAGTCACATCAATGATATGTTGCAGGAAACTTGGCGCAGATCATACCTCCTTATAGGCCGATTGGAACCCCGAGATGATGAGCAACCGGGATATCGAACCCTGTATTTGCGACATTATCAGCGTGTCGTGTGGAATCCTATGCATAGAAAGGCTCTTTCAAGACCGATAACTGGTGACCATTGCCTGACTGTCACAGGGCTTTCATGGGTTCACAATCACAGAGTTCAGGTTCTGTTTAATGAACGACTATGTCACTTCTGTCAAAACAACATTAAGATGGTGGAATATACAGTTCTTGAACGTCAGAATGACGAGCTATGCAAGTTGCGTTTGGAGTTTCTGCATCGGCTGTATGATCTCAATCCAGGGTGTACTTGATTTGGGCCTGGAATTCAAGCTGACATTTTATTGCTTAAATACATTCACGAAATACTCGCGATGGACAAGGCCGGGTATCGCCAAACACGGCTTGGGACATCGACCAACCAGGGGCATCAAACTCAGGTCTGACCTCTGGTCCAGCTGAAAATCCCCAGGCACTCATTAATCTACCTGACGGCGGTGCGGGAGCTTCGTTTGCTGCTAGCTTTCAGTAGATATATCAATAATTAGTTTGACTTGCCTTTGAAATAGAAATATATTGGTTCCCTCTCTCTCTGAAAGCGACGCCAAGGCATGAAGCTGCAACGAAAAGCATAGAATGGGATAGTATGTCCGCTTCCAAGCAGTACAACCTGATCCAGTCCATGTCTTTCATTGTAGAACTGTCAACGAGCACAACTGGTTTTGGAAAAGCCGGCTCAAAACAATGCCAGAACGATGGTCAGCTTGTCCGCCTTTAAGCAGCTCAAGCAGACCCTTGTTTGGAACTGTTCTGAGACAGCCTAGATAAAACAGACGGGTGGAACAGATTCAACAAGCGCGTTGAACGGAGACGCGTCGGAACGTGATAAGTCACATCAAGGCCTGATTGTGACGTTCATTCACCCGGTTTCACATTCTCTCGTCGCTGATCCGTCCTTCCGCTCGATTTCTACGTTCCCTTGTGGATGATAGCCAAATCATTGAGCTTTGTTACCTGTACCCTGGTTTTTTTTGTTCCCGGGTCCTTCATCTATTATTGTCATTGGACGGAGAATCTTGTGATGGAAGGATTTTACGATTCTACGGGACCCAGGCTTTTCTCGGTACATGTTGTTTTTCTTTCTACAATACAAGCGGGAATGTCTTTCTTTTGGTGCGCTACCTTATCTTTTGTCCAAACGCGTGTCATTTCTTTTTCGACAGCGGCCATGGAACCTCCTAGACCTTCTCTGCCTGGGACCTGTGCACGGTCTGGACCCATGCTTGCTCTGGACCCATGCTTGTTCTTGCCCATTTTGGTATAGCTTTGCATCTTTTTTGTTGCACGGCGTTGACGAATTTCCGGAGCAATCTTGATTTCTTTCTTTGTCTTCAGCTCTGTTGGAATTCGGCATGCAAGCCGGCACAATCCCGAATAGACTCGAAGGTTCTGGAAGATCAGCATTAGTAATAGAGCTCACTCAGCCCGAGTCCGTAGAACATTCTAGTAGTTATTGTACTATAAGCCCTCTGTAGGAGAGCATTACTATTATCTCTGCTATCTTAGCTTAACAACTTTGGAGGTCACCACTGCACAAGACATATTCCAATAAGCTCCATACTTGTATTGTATTCAATGCATGCAGTATATCCATTTATCTACCATATTACTGCTTGCAAATGAGCCAGCAAGCCTAGGAAAGCCGCCAATATGGAAACCCGAGCTGACCGAAAAGGTGAGGTCACATGCAAATGGACTTAGCCAGCCGGGAGGCCATCTTTTCTGTGCCGCAGGGTTATCTCGCTCAAAAATACCCATCGTACGGCCGGATATCCAAAACCCCCGGTGGCTAGCCGTCCAACCGCGTCAGGATCAAACCTGACTTATTCGGAATTCATTCTTGAGCACAGCCTGCCCGTGCATATTCTGTGACCGGTGAATATACATTGACGATGACAAAGATCAATGCGTAGTTGTTTGAGTATATCTCCGTAACTCCGTGCCGCGCGTCCCTTTATCTCCGTGCGGTGTGATCGTAGAGACCGACGCCGTCGGCCAAGCGGTGAGGCGAAACGGCAAGCGCGCGTCCAAATGGGGATGCGGAGCTGTAATGCTGTTGCTGTCGAGATGTAGCAGTGCCGCACGACGCGTGGATGGCGGAGGAGACGCGTAGATGGTAGTTCGGATGCGGAGGAAACTCGGCCATAGTCCGGTTATTGACCCTGGATAGAGGGTCCTGGGTTGTATCGTCACATTAGTAAATCATTATTATTCAGCCAAGGCCACGGAAAATCTGTGTTTCCGACACAGCATTGTCAGCCATCTGACTCGACATGGGCCGTGATCCAAGCTTATCTACCGAGACAGATCTCCGTCCCTTATTCTTTCTCCTGTACGTGCTGGACTCGGCCGGGCGAGACTCGAGTTCAAACCTAGTTTCAGGACCTTTAATAATGGGACCTTGACTGTCGGTTATCAAACGTCCTGTGTCCAGTACGTTGACATCGGGAGAGCTGCCAGTATATATGGCTTTGTGTAGCAACCAGCCCAGCAGCGATTGCCCCCAGCTCATTTATGTCCTATCCTTTTCTTTCTCTTGCGTTCATTCTGTCCGTTCTGCTTACACAAGTCCTTGCAGCACCAGTTAATGGATATTGTACTGGGTATGTCGAATTTTCTTTACCTGGTTTTGGGAGCTCATCACTATATAAAGACTCAAGTGCCCTGGAACTCTCGCAGTGCTGGTCTGCGGACTCGCGATAGTCGTTCTGGTGATACCCGGAATGTTTGTGATATTAAGAATTAGGAACCGGAAGAAGGAAAGAGACCTTAAGGCTGCAGAGGAGCGACTTGCAACCGCCGAACGAACTCCATCTGTTGGACAGCCAGGCTGGATATTTCTGCCGGTTGGGCCGCAAAGGGCATATCTGCCAGTTGGGCCACAAAGGGCATCGATGCCAGTGATGTCGCAAAGGGCATTTCTACCAGCTGGGCCACGAAGGGCATCGATGCCAGTTCTGTCGGAAAGGGCATCTCTGTCAGTTGTGGTGTCGCAAGGGGCATTTCTGCCAGTTGGGCCGCAAAGGGTATCTCTGCCAGTTTCGCCGCAAAGGGCATCTCTGCCAGTGATGTCGCAAAGGACATTTCTGCCAGTTGTGCCGCAAAGGGCATCTCTGCCAGTTTCGCCGCAAATGGCACTGCCTTGATATATTCTTGGCCTGCCAAAAGCAATTCAGTACGAAACATCCCTCGCGGTCACCTTTCACTCACTCAAAACTCATTCTTAGCCCTCAGTCACAGATCTCGGTCGGTCAAAGTACCCTGAAATGGTCAGCGAAACAAGTTTCAAACAACGCAAATGTCCATAAATGGTGAGTCTTTCTACCTTTCTGTAAAGTCTTTCTCAAATCAAGGATTCAGCCGGTCTTGGTAGATCTCACCCAGGTCATAGAGCATGACGTCGCGTCAAATGATACGTCATTTTTGCATATAATAGCTCAGATGCCGTTCTTTCTCCTCCTAGGCAATTCTTTGATACGTCTCCTTTTCGAGATGTAAAAGTATTATATTCATTCCAAGAGCCTAAAACCCGCTGAAATCAATTGCATGATATAGATCACTTAGACAGCTACTATATAGAATGTCAAACCCGGGATTATGATATAGATTTCGGTGAATCCTGCCACGGCGCTGTTGCTATCATCGCGAATCACTTCTCAGGGCACATTACTGTGAGAGGGGACCTTTCAAGTGCCATTGTTATGGTTCCGGAAATCCAAAACCTCCACATATACTGCTCTTACTTCCAACCAGAGCCCACAAACTGCCAAGGAACCTTTGAGGAAAACCCTATGGATACCTTTGCATCTTCTCTAGCTAAGTCTCACAGCAGCGGTTTCCGGATTCTGGTGACTGGAGACATCAAGGCACGAACTTAGTCAGATCAATGCAAAGCTGGTCCACCTCGAGTCTTGAAAGATAAGAAAGCTCCGTCTCCGAGAGGTACCTGGCTCTTGAAACCAGCGTCTGATGTTGACATGATCATTCTCGACAGAGTCCCGCGCTTTGGGGACTCTGAGAGTGGGTTTCACTTCCTTTCAAGGATCAGGGCGCGGACCACGGACCGTTATTGACTGTCGTTGTCACCTCAGACCTCATGTCAACTGTCATGTCCTTCACTACGTCTCACTGTCAGGCTGATATTGTATATATAGACCGTGAGAATAGATAACCGTCGAATAGACTCGAATGATGCTGAATAAACGCCGAACGGAACCATATGTCATATCGAACATCAAAGATACTTATTCGAGACATAAACAACGGCATATTCAGGACCTAGACGGATTCCATTCCAAGGTATTCGGATCTCGAGCCGTTGGACCGTCGGAGAGGTCTCCACCGGAAGCAAAGAAGCGTGCGATGATTGCCACTCGATCCGTCAAGCCTACTATTACAACACCCACGCCTTTTCACAAAGGTACAATTTTGTCCCCTCCAAAGGCCATGGGGATAAATGTCATGGAGGATGCTTCGCGTCCTTCACCAAAGACTGGGCTGTGATACGCGGTCGATAAGACTCCTTCCAGTTCCGTTCATTCTGGTCGCGATAAGCTGCGCAATGCGCATGACCAAGAGAACAAATCATGAGTCACTTGTAGGAGCAAAAATATATCAGCCAATTCTGGCGCCAGATTGACCGTCCTGAATCTGGATCAAGTGCATGACCTCCAAGGGATTTTTGCCGAAGACTCAACTATGCCAGTCCCCATTTGACACTCCCAACATCGCATTAACAACTACTGATCCGCTTTACTGTACCAATTCGAAAGCCTGCACTCCGCTCAATTTTCGAGCTCCGTCTTAACTGGGCTATGAATCAAGTTTGAATTCCAATCCAACTTTCCATATGTGTCGAGGATTCTCTCAACTTCCCGCAGTTTGGTTGACCTCCCGTGTTGAATATTTTTATCCAAGTTACCGGGGATTTTATAATTTTACCACCATCTTTCTGCTGATAATTGGTACTTTTACAATATATGTACCATGACGCAATTCGAAGCAGGTTGACAGCATGAGACCTGCAGCAGTGAAAATTTCTCAATAGTAACCATCATTCAGCGCTTAGCGCATGCCGAATGGTCAGTAGGCGCTCAACAGCACCTGCAACAGACATACAGAGAAACTAGCGGAGATGCTGTCAACAAGGCAGTCTGTCGAGGTATAAATTGTGGAAGATGAAATAGCTCACTTGGCGGTCAGGGGCGCAATGGAGCCAAGGACTGCGGAATGATTTTAGGTCCAAGGAATATGCTCATGAACTTAGTTGAGGCTTGGTAAGTTGATCTCCCAGTCATCGCCCAACATCTCCCACGCATCTCCCGAAATCTCCCACGCATCTGCCAAAATCTCCCATTAGCTCCCACGCATCTCCCAAAATCTCCCACGCATCTCCCGTTATCTAGTGTTGCCGCGAGGTGGAGTTGAGCTCGCGAGCCAACTCCGGCTTGACTCGACCGAGGTACCGGATCCGGTGACTCGGAGGTAACTCCAACTTGACTCGCGGCAACACTACCGTTATCCCATGCTTCAAATGATGGCACATCTCCTTATTGGGATATGTTTAGTGGGTTATTCCAGGCCATTGTTGATGTAGTTCATGCATCAAGTCATCCACTGTTGGATGTTTCTCAAAGCGGTCACACTGAATCAAAGTGTGTTAGACATTATCTTGGTTTGTAATCCACTTCTTGTATTAAAATCAGTATTAATGAGTTCACTATGACTTGTATTACTCCTCCAGACTTTCTGAGATTTTCTCCCACAAATCTCCCATCATCTCCCATATGCTCCCATCAAATCTCCCAAATACCAATGCCCGAATGTCAGCGTAGCCTCCCGCTGTTTCCCTGGCTGATCCGATAGGAAGCATTGGGCAATCCAATCTACAGTCAGTCATAACGCCGGCTTGGGGATACCATGATAGGCTCCGCATAACCGAATGTCGGTGTGATGGGGATTCTCACTATCATTCCTCAATAAGGTGAACTTGAAGCATGCTAACTGGAGCAACTCGTGTCCATTCAGGATTACGGTCGTGGAGAAGCAAAATCAACAATGAAAACATGAAAATTTTTGGACCATGGAAAAGTGTCTCAAATGAAACATCTCGTCAAATGCTAGTTCAATGCCTGAAAACTGAGTTGATCTTCACACAATATTATGGCAATATATAGGCATTGAATCATAATTCATGTGTATTGACTGATGATCTAATATGGTTTCTCAGACGAATGAATTGAATAATGTTATCTAATGGGGTTCCTGAAATATCACATTGAGAGATCAGTCTTTGCGTAAGCGACAATGAGATATTTGCTTACATGAGCCAGAGAGCGTATCGCTCAACATCCGGTTCAAGAGGCTCACTGTGAGACAGTTGTATTTTGCCCTGACACTACAGTCACTGGACAACTATTGTTCACGGCATCGCCGACGGTGTTGATGCGAACGTTGGGGGGTTCGATATTGAGAGGGAAACCAGGAACATCGTAAGAAATCGAGGCGACGTCCTGAAAGTGGCGGGGAAAAAGAACATGAGCTAGATCAAGCACATGACATATTTGAACTCACCAGGCGATCCTTATCCACAAAGGTATCAACGGCGAGTCGGGCGGCGGACCTATCGGTAATCTTGTTCTTGGTGAAGCGTCCCTGTGCCAGGTCGATTGGAGCGTAGACGTAAACGCCCTGATTCTCGGCTGCGGCGATGTCAGCAATGTATCACTATGAACTAAGAGTCAAGGACAGGGGATACTCACCCACACCGCTGGCTATAAGCAACTTAGTTTTAGAAATTGCCTTTGGCGGAACGTAAGGGAAACTTACGTGAACCCATGCAAGCAATACCGAACGAATCAGATCCATTATTCGTACTCGGGACAGTGTGCACGTTGTGGATAGTGCCGGTATGAGTAACGTTATCGACAGGACCAAAGCTGTCGATCTGGATACGGCGCCAAACATTTTGTTTAAGAGATTCGGGTCCCTTGACTCCTGTGGAGTTCTTGACATAGACAGAAACACTATTCCCGTGGAACCCCTGAACCAGCAGCGATTAGAGACAGAAACATAAACTGAACAAAAGAAAGACTAACTTCCGCAGCAGCAATGTAGCCAACAGAGTCATCCCCAACACTGGCCACGTCGACGGATCCCGCACCGTGATACGGGTTGGACGGATCTGGCGGTAGGCCTGGGTTGACGATGTTGTATTCCCATTTGGACGTTTCTTCGTCGAACCAAAGAAGCACGACCCCTTCGAGCCCAGATACGAGCACCATATCTAGGCCGTTTTCGCCGGTAACGATTTTGGAGTCGTGGATCACACGAAACTGTGTTGGAAATACGTTGTCTTCAGACCAGCTCTCAGGCCCGTCTGTCCTGTTCGGCCCGTAGGAAGGGGTATAGACGAGGACGGGGGCGGGAGACACCAGATCGTTCGTAGCGGCGAGGATCGGCAGGCCCATAACTTGAAAATTCTCCCTGTCACTGAAATGGCCAACTAGTATGTGTCATTAGAGATACTAGAGTGAAGGAAATGCCAAGAGCCGAACCTTGCAACCTAGTAATGAATGAGCTACGTGGACTTATATTAACATGGAAATACCACCAACCTATGCATTCCCGTAGAGTTTCCAATAAACCTTGCCTCCCAGATGGTAGGATCGGTTATGTTTCCGGGGTTTCGAAGCCATTGAATTCGACCTCCGCCCTTGGTTGCGTCCCAGAGCTTCAAACGTAAACCTACGAACTAAAGAACAGATTGAGAAATTAGACTTACATCACTATTACTCCCAGTCCCGAATCGATCGATGATGACGACTAAATCAAAATGCTAAGACCAAGAAAACAGAGAAGGAAATACAACTTACTATCGTTGTAGTCATCATCATTGAGATCAGCAAACCCCATTCCAATAGGATATTGGAGGCGCTGGATCTCTGTCACCCTCCATCCATTGGAACCTTGCCTACAGGATCATTAGAGCGGTCTTGAATATGGGGACATGAATCCACTAACGGGTCATTTTTGGGGTTGACGAAGCGGGTTAAGGACTCTGGTACGTTCTCGAATCCCAGACCATACGCCATGAGATCGGGATACTCAGAAGATTTTGAGTAAGGGAAGGAGTGGATCCAATACCCGTCAGGTACTGGAGCAGCAACAAGACTCTCGAGGCCGGTATGACACATTATGCACTAGAGCGATTCCTTGTGAGAGGTAAGGAAACGTAGCCAAGTTTCAATCAGCGTGTGGAGTACTTATAATGTCGCGGTTCCCGAGCCATCCGCATCGGTTGTCATACTGGTGGCTCTTGATTCTCACGAAATTCCAAACTCCGCAGGATGCCGTCCGGGTGCCGTCCTCCAGAACTGCAAAATTTGGTAAAGTGAATTATTGAAGAGGTCGAAAGTCATATCTAGCCCCAAAAAGCTACTTTGAATGACTGGACCAATCCTTGAAAGCTGCACAGACATATGCTGGCGTTGGCCCGACACAAACTTCATCATCACGAGAAACACATGCTATTTGGGCCGAACCTCGGCAGGCCTTATATTCACTACTTGCTCATCAACGTCAGGGAATATAATTTGCCTGGCTAGCGAGGCTACATCGAACGCATTTGAACGTAAAGAATGTCCGCCGTTGCCCCGACAGGGAAATAAGATGGCCCGCCGCAGTTACTCATCTCCTCGGCCGACATTTTCATCATTATTTGAATTATCTCCGGTAAGATTCGTCCGCGAACGGCAGCGGCGGTGAACGGCTCTACCTGCACGCCCGCTTCTAGGGCGGGCTTGGGCATCGGTCTGACTAATACCGCGCCCCACACGGTCATAATGCCCCGCGTTCTCCGTATCATTATTGCCTGGCAACCAATGCGGGAGATCTTGGCAGAACACGCTCTTGTTTGGAGATCTTCCGCATTAGTACGCGACGGATTGAGTAGGTTCAACAATGGCTGTTCATAGGCAGACCTGTGTGAATAATACTGCACATACTATCTCTGGAGGTACTCCACCGAAAGGAATTGTCCATTACGATGGGTGTTGGGTGCTGCCTTGCAAATCAGAATTGACTCTCACTGGGTTCCACGGGATCCAACCTGACAGGGTCAGGTCTGATCGGGTCTGACTAAATCTGATTACACAACCAACGCTTGAACACTGAAACAGCAGCAGTCTCATGTGGAAAATCTGATAGGACACCTGAATTGGATTACCCTGAGACAAACTGGCGCAACAACCCCTGACCCTGACAATACGGGTTAAGGCCTGATCTGTTTTCCCATTTTTTTCTCTATTTTTGTCCGGACCCAAAATTGGCGTTTTTAGAAATTTTGTCCGGATTTGGATCAGGCCTCTAGCAATTGGAGGCCGTAAATTTCTTTTTACGCGCGGTTACTAGGCCAACAGATTTCTCGCGCCCTCCAACGGCGCAATTCTCAAATATTCGCCGCGTCACGTGTGGCTGATGGAGCCTGCTTGTCAGCAGCTTGTCGGACACGGTGAACTCTGCTGACGGCATTTCCCGGAGTAAACAAACCCGGCGCCGAGAAATTCAACCAAGTTCTTCTTCCCCACCATGCACGGCGTTTCACGGCCATCGGAAGTCTGATCAGTGACTAGGGACCTAATCCGACCTAGTCGCACTTGGTCAGATGCCATCAAACCCGCTCAGAGTTGGATTAGATGGCGGTGAAACGCAGTGATGCGGACTGGGTCCTTTTTCTTCCAAGTTGTTCTGTCAGAACCGTGAGTCAGCCATTCACTCTCTTTCCCTTGCTGACTTCTGTCTGTGGCCTGACAGGCTTGCCATGATCCACCAACATAATTCCAGAACTCCGGTGTTTCTACTAGGGACGTACACTATGTCAACAAAATGATTGACAGGTGATGTTCAAATGGCTTGAAATAAGTTGTGGACCCTGTTAATCAGATATCTGGGATGTTGTATGGTTACCGTAATTGTGATTTTGGGATTTTTCAATTTTTCAACCAGCACATGTGAGTTAAAGCAACCATCACCATCAGAAAGTACTGAACAAATAGGTCAGTATCCATCTTTATTTCACATATTTTGAAGCAGTTTTGACCCCGTACTTTGTCTCTCAAAGTGGCTATTTTGCGGGCACTTTGTAACAGGAATTGTAAGGCAATATTTTGATCAAATTGTTTCAACGAAAGATGGATTCTGGTCTATTTTTCAAGTACTTTCTGATGGTGGTAGCCATTCTTATTCAAATATGCCGGTTGAAAAATCCAAAATTTCCAAAACCACGATATAGTGTTGCCACGGCTCAGCTCGGTTGTGCTGGCTTCGGCTAAAGTCGCCAGGCCGTGGGCTCATGGGCAACACTACACAAAAGGTGAACACCCTCGAAGGAAGATCTTCATATTAGGTGTCCGAAGCCCCAAGTTTATAGATAATGGTTGTGAATCAAGCTTAGAAAGTTCAACGGCTCGAAGCGGCTAGCCGGTATAAGCCGAGCCGTGGCAATACTACCACGATATCGGTGACTCACCCGGATCTCCTTTTATGGTGACGATACAACATATTCATTTTGACTGGGTACCCTCATTAACAATCTCTACAGCTTATTTATTCACCATGTTTCACTGCTATATTCTCCAAGGGGAAAGTTATGCAAAGTCTGTTTGCAGGGTGTGGCTAGACTTGGAGGAGGTTGGAGTAGGTAGATGGTCTACTCCAAGGTTGGACTACCTTGGTATAGATGCTTCCTGAGGTCAGATATGTACCAGCACTACTCAAATAGTGATTTTATTTTTCATTTTATTTTTCGATGATGCAATAATGGCATAGCCGAGCCAAAAATATGAGGCAACATGTGCGTCCACTGCAAAATTGAGACCAGGGTCGTGGTGAACGAAGCTGTCATTACGTTGATCCGCACGCACATGACAAGTTGAACTGGAACGGGCTCAAACGGCCACAACAGAGGAAAACTTGTGTTGAAAAAATAACTAGTATGGAAGGAGCACAGAACAAATCAATGAAGGACTCACACCTATACAATTTCTAGCAAATCTAGACCGCTCTGCGCGAACCTCGGAGTAAATGCTGCACTCGGGCTTAAAATAACTACCTCCGCAAAGCTACAAATCTACATAGCCCATCTCTAAGAATAATTCAGCCTGAAACATGGTGATTTGAACAAGTATCAGAGCTTATTAGATCCCGGTCACAAAATGATTTTTTTGTAACAAAACATCCATTTCCCCGGGGTGGCTCCATGAGCGCAGTTTTGTAACCCGCATCTAATAAGCTCTATTCACTGAGGAATGTTGAAACCATCAACTGTTGACATAGTGTATGCCGTATAATTTATCTATCTATCACAGATAAAGTATTTCCTTTCCACGCTCATCCGCTACTTAAGACAGCCGATTGAAACATCCTCATCCCATCCCAAGAATGCTTCGCTTGCTTCCTCTGATCCTGGCCACAGGAGTCTATTCCAGCAGTTCAGGATGGACTTTTGTCCAAAATGGCACCACGGGCATCCTTGCCCTTGAGGCAATGATCATCTCACCAACTCAGGCCCTTCTGTTCGACAGAGCGGCCAATAATCCTCTCATGATCAATAATCATTCAGCCTGGGGCGCTATATGGGATTTCACGACAAACACCGCTACCGCCCTTGATGTGGTGAGCAACTCCTTCTGCGCTTCGGGATCATTCTTGAGCAACGGGACTATGGTAGGATTCTGATACTTATACTTCCCTGACCTTTGGTTGACATCGTCTCAGGTTAGCGTTGGAGGGATGGCTGTCGAGAATCCGGATATAATTCCAGGTACGCCGCAAACTATTGTCGTAGCATTTTCTCATGTGCCTTCAGATCAACTTGGATACATGGGCATCCGCATCCTTGAGCCCTGTGACGACCCAAGTGGAGTTAGCTGCAAACTGTATGAAGATCCCAAAACTTTGCATCTTGCAGCACCAAGATGGTATCCCTCTTCGATACGACTCCCCGACGGTTCCTTGGTAAGTGTGTTTCCTGCTGGGGTGAAAATTGTTCATGGTATCCAGATGGTCATCGGTGGAACACATGACTTTACCTTGTTCTTCAACACACCAGAAGAGGCAGAAAATACTTTCGAGTTCTTCCCTCCCAAAGACGGTGGAGTTCCTCGTCCTTCTGCCTTCTTGGAACGAACCTTGCAGGGGAATCTTTTTCCAAGGTAGAGAATCTTTGTATCATTGCAGGATAAAAGACTGACATTTCATCTAGAGCCTTCGCACTACCGTCAGGTGAAGTTCTGATGATCGCGAACAATCAAACAATCCTATACAACATCGAGACCCATACCGAAACACCCTTGCCAGATATTCCAAACGGTGTGCGAGTCACAAACCCATACGATGGCACTGCCACTTTGCTACCTCTTTCTCCCCCTGACTATATTCCCGAGGTGCTTGTGTGCGGTGCGTCTGCTGATTTCGAAACTGTCTCTGGGACACTGACTTTCAATCACAGGCGGGTCGCCCAAGAGTGATACGATTCCTCCCCTCCAACTCTCTTCTCAAGATCCTGCGTCAGACCAATGCACTCGACTAACAATTACACCTGAAGGTATAGCCAAGGGATGGGAAGTGGATCACATGCTCGAGGGTCGAATGATGCCTGAATTCATTCTGCTACCGAACGGAAAGGTGGTCATTATCAATGGCGCTCAAACTGGATATGCGGCATACGGCTCTGTATCGGATCCTGTGGGACCTACCTCTAATTCAGATCACCCCGCGTATGTTTTATTGTTTTATTTTGCAGTACAACAGGCTCAACTTGATGCAAGGTTCACACCGTCACTATATGACCCCGGAGCACCATTGGGCCAACGTTTCAGTAACAAGGACATGCCGACAACGGACATTGCCCGAGTCTATCATTCGGTAGCGACTCTGACACCTAATGGGTGAGCTCTACATCTTGGGAAGCCGTTAACTCGCTTAGACTTCATTCAGGAACATCTTCGTTGCGGGATCCAATCCCAACGCCCTTGTCACGAACGGCACTGAATATCATACGTCAGTCTAGTCCCTCGGATATGACTTTGAAACTGATGCTATCAAGTGAATTCCGCGTCGAGTATCTCAATCCACCTTACATGACACGTTCACGACCCACCATTTCGAATGTTCCGAGCCAGATCCTCTTCAACCAAGAATACACATTCGATATCAAGATCCCGACGGGACTTAACACGTCTACAATCCAAGGTCCTTCTTTGCTCTGATATGATGATTCCTTTCTCATAGATCCTTAGTCGCACTGATGGACCTTGGATTCTCCAGCCATGCATTCCATTCTAGCTCCCGACTCGTCTTCCTTGAAGCTCACCTTTCCGAAGATGGAAATCAACTGACGATCAAGAGTCCACCCAACAACAGGATTTATCCGCCGGGCCCTGGTATGGTCCATACATTGCAAAGCTGTACGATGACTAACGGTGATGATAGCATTCTTGTATATAACTGTCGACGATATCTCAAGTGTTGGAAGTAAGCTGATGGTCGGTACTGGAGCTTCTCCGCCTGTCGCAGATCAAGGTGTCGTACTTTGAAGCTTTTCAGTAGGAAAGGATTTGGCCGATGTTGTGGAGTAGGAGACCAGAGCATTGCTTCGCAGCCTTGACCACTCTCATGATCTGGCCAGATTGAGTGTCATCCACTTTTATTTAAGATTCTTAGAGATTATTCCATTCTTTTCCATCACATTCCATTCCACTATCTTCTAGAACTTCTGTTATTTATGCATATAAGTCCAAGTCTAACTACGAGTAGGATACTTTTTGGATTAACTTACCTTAAATCACTTTGTTATCCTTACCTCTGTGTGACTGTAAGAATCACCTCTCCTCAAGCTACTGCGATGCCGTAGGCTCCTGTACGTTGATATATCTACCTTTGGTGATGCCTTGTGCTCTGAAAAGATTAGGTCTCTTTTTAAGAATAAGTAAGACTCAAGAACTATTGAACTTCAGTATCTATTTGGTACCAGATACACGACAGCCGTAATACTGTGTCAAAATTATTTTATACCTAACTTTGCCAAAAATCACCTCTTTTCAGGGTGACCTTTGTCAGGAACCTCAGCTAGAGGTGACCTTTCCATAATTGCAATTTAGAGGGTGATGTTTTCATGACCACAATCTAGAGGGTGACCTTCGATCACGAGCAATTTACAGGGTGACCTTTGGTCAGCTTCAGAAGAAGGTGATGTTTTCACGAGGTTTGTCCAGAGGGTGACTTTGCCTTCAGATTGGTCAAGAGGTCAGCTGGCTGTGCCGGCGTATGTCACAGTCACATCACACATTCTTCTTGCTTCTCACTGCGACAGCACACATTGGAAGGGACCAGGTGCCTTCCTCTATCCCAATGGAACCCTGTGATATCTCACCAGTCAATCCTCTAGCCTTGAACTATGCCACACTATTGACACCGGTGAAAATAGGCTCATCTTGGACCTAATGGCTTACAACTACGGTCTTTAAGCGCCAATACCCGGGCCCCTGAGACAATTTAGTGCTTCCCACATTATTCATCAATGAGGTGCCACAGTTTCCAGTTGTTCCTCCTGCCTAAGGCTCATTTCCAATGAGTTGATCAAACTTGTACACTTGGCATCAATCGAGCTGGTGATGCGACCCAACCTTCTCCGGTTGCGCCTGAAGGCTATCTACAAACCATAGGAAACAGGACTCCCAGGAATTTCCAGATGAAGCAACCGACATACGGAAACGACAGTATAGCCGGAAAGCCACGAGGTAGCAAGGCCAAAAGAGGTCTAGCGGCGCAAGGAAGCAGGCAAATCCCGAAGCATGATGTCGAACCGAAATGACGATGGCATACATAGCCTATTGGAGCTAATGGAGCGGTCAGGCACTGCTTTCTCGGTCAAAGAGGAGAACTAGAGTCAGAAGTGAATGAAAAGCCGGAAGCGCAGGAAATGCTGGACAAAGAGTATCCAATGATGCACACGATAGGAATAGTATAAATAGAAAGCAAAATATAGCAGTAGAACAACAACTCAGCAGACATTTCAGATCGGACAGCAGACTCGACAACGACCGGACTCCACATCTCAGCTTAGTCAGCATCAACTCCGGTTCCAATCGGAAGCAGACTTTGCTGCCCCTCAGTCAGATTACCTTTAGATGACAACCAGCCTCTCAACTCCACTGACATCATCATCTATCAATTAACCATTCTATTCTATACACATTGGTGCTTACTACAGGTGAAGCAACACATAGAACATTTGGTACGCCCAGTGCTGGTTAGCATTGAGCATCACCATCGCAGACACATAGAAGTCTCACATTCTGGAGCCCACTGCGAGGGACTTCAATCTCTTCATCCAATAAACACCAACAAACCTAGCCCATGTCCTCGGTCACAGCTTCCGGATCGGAGGTGCAGTGGAACTCCTTCTTGCAGGTGTTCCGCCCGAGATTGTCGCAGCTACTGGTGGATGGACTTCTTTGGCATTCCTCCTATACTGGAGGTGCATGGAAGAGATTCTTCCCATGAGCACGTCGTGAGCCTACCAGAGAAAACATGTCGAAGAGTTGGCACAACTGTTCGAAAAGTTTCGTTCTGATCACAGCATTCCTATACACTTAATTACTGCCTCAGATGGATCCCTTACAGATATTGAATAATACAGATTTGACATTGAACTTCACTCTGTCTGTGGTTCTGACTCTTTCGGACTCTGTTGAAAGAATCCGCTGTTGTGAGCTCAGCTCTGGTTGGTATAGTCGGATTCTCTCTCTACAGGAGTCTTCAGAGTCTACTTTCCAAACACTCAGGACTTGTCCCAGCTTTTCTGCTTCTCCAGAACCTTGAAGGTGATTCTCATCACGCAAAGAACCTGTCCTTCAAGGCTCAAAGCTGACCAAGTCCCAGGCAAAACACATATATCTTGTGTATTGAAACCAAGCTGAAAGTTGATAGCTGTGAATTGCATGTACTGATCCCGATTCCCAGGCGCACTTATTTATTTACTAGCCCATCGCTGATAAGTCAGGTGCGCCTGTTCAAGACTTTCATGAAAGTCGGCACCAGCTATCATATCTCTCTCCCACTGATAACAATAGCTTAGGCAGCCACAATCAATTCTGGGGCTTCCCACTGGTTTGATCAAATGCCAGATCAAACACACTACATTAACGGACAAAACCAAAGTTTGTGAAATAATAGTGCATCTGCCTTGGGTCAAGTTGGTTGGTTGATATTTGCTCAGTGGAGCGCTTGGGGCAGTGTGGTACATACTATATAGATGCCAGAAGAGGAAATGTCTCCGCTGGGTTGTGAAGCACAAACAGTTGTAACTACAGTTTTATTATCTTCGGAGGTGCGAATTCCCTCTCGTTTTGCAAACAGCCGTATCAAATCAATTGACAATAGGCCGCTAGAAAAACTGCCGTTGTTTGGCGGAGTTTGAACTTAAACAGCTCCACAGCTCCATGACTACCCCCGACATATTGATGTGACGGTGATTGTGGCCCGTAGTGCTGAGTTTTGAATTGATTTCGGACCGTATTGTATTATACGGACCCCTGCGGGGTCCGGGATGGTATGTATCCATGGTATTGAATTGGTATTAAATACTAAAATTGGACCGCTTCGGCGAAATATTTCTCCTCGATCCATGGACATTTTAATGGGGCCAACATTCGATGTCGCTTTTGGTGCGGCGTCGACCTTGCCATCATACCTGTTCTGTAGCTTTCTGTTGCTCAAATCAACATATTTACCAATGTTGAGACGAGCACCGCCACGCAGAACCGTGACAGGGGGAGTAGAATCTTCATCGTCATCATCATCATCGGACATAGCTTCAAAATTATAGGGGTCCGGGTGATTGAAGAGAAGTTCCTCGTCATCTGGGAGCGGATTGAGAAGATCTTCAAGTGTTGGCATCGGAAGCTCTACAACTCCAGGAGTTTCTTATTTTAGATCTTATTTTAGAAGTTTCAGGTAAGCTGAATGAGCGTATTCTGGAGTGTCAAAGCCGTGGACCCAGTATTCCTGAAGTTGAGCCATATCGATGATATGGCTTCCGGTCAAGCCATTATGGTGCTCATGGCTGACGTTTGAGACGATGTACGTTCATCGCACATCTCAGAAGGTGATACTGAGAAGAGCTTAATGCCAAGAATCTGTATAACATCTGAGAAAGAGTTTTATCCAATGAACAAAATCAACTCACTGCAAGTACAGAGGAACAATTGTCATCAAGTCGTGCCTTCCACCAAATTAGACAGGTCTCCAGGCCAGAGCATGGTTGATTGAAAGGTGCCTCTTGATACATATAAGCTGTACAATAAATTTAGAATCTCAAAACCTTAATGAAACAGAGCTTACCTTTCAATTCTTTGACAAGTTGATCAGCTTCAGCTAATCCAGCTGATTTTACATGCTGCTGTTCGTGGCTAAGCATGCGCCATGCTGATATAATGAGCTTGAGAGTAAAAGGTGAGACAGACTCCTTGGTGAAAGATTCAGATGGTGGCAGATTGAGACACAAATCACCATCACGATAATACACTTCAAAGTTGGTCAGCAAGGAATCTGCGAATAATAAGTTCATAGCGGGATCAAGCAAAAATCCAAGCCAGAACATGTCTGTTGTAGACCTATTCAAGGGTTTATCAAAACGACCGTTGAA
This sequence comes from Mycena floridula, assembly GCA_029320655.1. Lineage (NCBI taxonomy): Eukaryota > Fungi > Basidiomycota > Agaricomycetes > Agaricales > Mycenaceae > Mycena > Mycena floridula. Next base: position 2,068,666 of record JARIHS010000011.1, read on the forward strand.
TGCGCCATAGGATTCATCGCGGTATTGATAGATTGAGCTTTTTGGATCCTGAAATACATGGCCAAAGGGAATGGCGATGCCAATGAAGATGGAAAGAACATCTGACAGTGTTGTATTTTGGCCCTCGAGTGTACGAAGACCTCGTTCAATGGGTGACAAAATGGATGTGACATGGTGAAGCTCTGTTCGAAAAGCAAACATGTCAGCACTGACCTTAAGGCAATTTTCGACCTTCTTGAAACCCTTTCCAGTGAATTTGAGCTTGCCCAATTCATAGCAACTCTGCATCGCGGCCCAGCACCGACTGACACTCTTCGCATTGATTGAGAGTGTTGAAAAACGTGTGGCACCAGCTGCCTGTATTCCCCGCTTGTCTGTCTCTGCGGCGAGTTCTGATTTGAGGTGGAATTTGCCTAGCCTCGTTACCAGGACCCTTGTCGAAACCTCGACAGTTCTCGAGATGAGGGACATGTTACAGGTCTAGAATTTGCCGTAGTTACTGTGAGAAAAGTAAGAGGTGATTGCGGAAACAGTGGTCATAACACCGGCGACTTCGCGTGCATATTCGTTTGGTGCTTCGTTTTATTTGCTAAACGTCTGTCTACATCGTCGTTTTCGCCTCCATGATACCCACGTCGCCCTATGTTGTCACCTCCATGACCCGAGGAGGTTATACTCTCCTTGTAGGTTGGGATGGGAGTTTGAGTAGGTGTGCGGCGATGAATCAAATGCAGTAGGATGGGTGTTGATCAGAAGTGTATTGCTGATTTTTGACCGCTATTGGAGGTTAGGTGGATGGTGTTGAGGCTGTGCAGATGTTATCTAATTTTTATCAATATCTAAGTAATCTCAGCTCCGCTAAAGAAGTTCTTGTCCATCACATCCAGTGCAGAATGCAAAATCTTTGTCTGTGGTGTACCTGTGTCCTGTTCTGCAATGGGGAGCTAACATGAATGGACATACAGATGAGACCAGAAGCAGTGGAGGATTGAACAAGCTCTTTGCTACTTTGGCAGTAGAGCGGCGCCTACGGAAGAGACGGAAACAACGGTTGGATGAAGGCTTCGAATTCAGCTTGGATGAGGTATTGCATATGACTTTTAACAACGTTTGAGCCATTGACTTGTTTTAAGCTGAACGACACCACTAGCGAGGCTGGTGTCGTATCATTTCAAAATGATGCAAGGTTTGCAAGGTTGTCGGGATCGTGCTAGGTTTAGGAACTCGTTGGATTGGTAAGCTTTCCGAATTATCAGATTAGGTTCCAAAGTTCAATTGACAAACGCAGAGATAGATATATCAAGAGTACAAAGAAAACTGTCCATTCATCATTTAAATCTAGGTGAGACTCCATCAAAAGGACAGCTTCAAAATAAAGATTAATACCCCAGTTTTGGTCTGAATCCTCTGCATACAAGTTCAGAAATCATAAGTTCATTCATAAATTGTAGATACTTTTAAGTTGTAATATTCCTTATGTAAGTCTAAAGAGCTGGCAAACTGAACCAGCGACATCATTCGTTGGAGACATGCTCTTCCGTGAACCTTTCAAATGCCTCAATGACGTTTCCATCTCCAAAAAGCAAGTTCTTCTCTTCAGTAAAAGTCTTGTATTTGAAGAAGCATTATTGACTCACAACTCAATGTTTAGACATGTCTCTGGTCAGCCAGAGCGATCTGGGATCAGAGAACTATAGTATAGCTAATGGCCAAACAATGCTGATTAAGATTTTTTAGCCTCAAGTATTGACTTCAACTTATTACCAGAGGCGGAACTTCGATTTCTGGTGCCAGGAACAATGACTAGCACGTTGGATCTTCCGAATTGATCAACTTCAGCCAAGGACTGTGCGGTGTTTATCATGTCATCTTGCTGACATGTAGGGCTGGCTCTGTGGTCACTGTTGATGAGGTCATCTTGATCTCCGTGAACCGTGAGAAGCTAGCAGTGTTTGAACCTGACAAAAGAAACCTCACACATATCAAACCTTGCACAAAGATGGGAGCTAAACCTCGCACATATTTCAAACCTTGCACAAAGTTGGGCGCAGAACCTCGCACATGTTTTCAAACCTCACACCAAGTCGGAAGAACAACCTCGTACATATTTCAAACCTCACACAAAAATGGGAGCAAAACCTCGCACATTTTTTCAAACCACAAACCTAACACCAGTTTCAGTCTTATTGCAACCTAGCACACATTTTCAAGGATAGATGAACCTAGCATGTTTTAACTTGTAAAAAGCGAAACCTGGCACAAATTTAGCCTCGTTACCAGGACCCTCATCGAAACCTCGACAGAGGGCCTGGTAAATCTAAATTTATTTTTGGCCTTGACGTTTCTGACCCGACCTGGCTGAGTCATGAAGCCCATAAGTATCCGGTATTCACTCAGTTTGGAATGATGACATCACCACCGCACGTCAGCCTTAGCCGTCACGAGCAGGCATCGCTGCAGGCCATTCTGGCTCCCTTCTTTGCCAGAGTGCGACAGGCTTCGCTTTCTTCCCCCAAATGTCCATTCAGCTGCCGCTGAACGACCTATTCGCAGCATGGTTTAGTCACCGGGGCACCAGCTCATCGGAAGTCAGGTCATGGGCTCTCGACGCTCCAATTGACCAGCTCAAGAGACGAATTCTGCAACTTGATTCCAGGCTTCAGACATTGATTCCGAATGAATATCTACGGACCCTCAGCACGTCGCACCTCACCCGGGCTCTGAGATATATTTTTGTCTGCTGGCACGTCACTGGAGAGACCCAGTGCCCGACAAAGCTCCAAATCGAAGCTGCGCTGGGTCTATGGGCGAAAAACGACGTGTTTATGGTGGCAGGTACCGGTCAGGGCAAGACATTGGCTGGAATGCTAAATCAGCTGCTGGATGATACAGACGGAATAACGGTGGTCATATCTCCCCTGAAACGATTGCAGGCATCTCAAGTACGTCTATTTATGTTCTTTTACTTCTTTCTGAATCTTCACAGGCTTCTGGCGTGAAATCAAATATATCGGTTGGAGACCTTGATTGTCAACGAGGATACACCACAAAACACGGAATTCTGGCAGGTAAGAAAGTATTCCTGCTTCCATAGATATCTCTGAAAGTCTCTCTAGGAAAAGGCTCATGACATTGCTGATAAACAACCTGGAACTGCGCAGGTCATTATTGCAACACCAGAACGAGTCCCGAAGGACATTTCACCAAGCTGGGAGAGCTAGTCCGCCATGACCGCTTTAAGAAGCAAATTCGGCATGTCGTCGTCGACGAAATTCATCAGCTCGTAACCCAAGGCCTTCCACGACACGGCCTTCCCGCCTTTCGACCTTGCTATGGCCGACTGGACGAGCTCAAGTCCTTGCTCGGCGATAAAGTTTCATGGCTTGTGCTTACGGCAACCACTCCGCTTTACATGGTCAAATCCATCGAAATCTGTACTCTCAGGCCCTACTAGCTTTTCCTCGGAACCACATTCAATCACCAGTGTTTTTAGAGGCCGTCCTCCGGCGGCAAGTACGAATCCCATTCATTAAGTTCATTAGAGCAAACCAGATAATAAGTAGACTGCCAGCAGAGCAGGGACTCAACATTATGAGTGAATTTGAAGGTAAATTGTGCCAGGAGTATGGCAGACATAGTGTGCAATAATTCACAGTGTGATACCTTTGGAATTCTACTCAAAAACACGTTAGGTTGCCCGGAAATAGGGCAAAAAAAACGCAAACTTGGAAATTGTGCATGAAAAAACGTGAACTTCATTTCGAGTGCCCGAAAAACACAACCTACAATTTCCTCCAACATAAATACATCAACTGAGGTATTCTTCAAATACAGCAAGATGCATCAGAACAATAAATATGGTATCTTGTGATGCAGAAATGCGGCAATTTGTGGTCACATCAAAGTCAGCTAGGCTCTAGAGGCTTCCCTAGTGTCATACTTTCCAAAGGCCTTGGAATGTGCTATCTTCATAAAATAAGAAAAGCACAAGGACAAAAACTGGATCATAGTTGTCTTAGCTATTTCCTCAGCGACTTTGATGGTATGATAAGCAAACCGGGCGACGGGGTGGGCGTGTTTGTGGGCCGGTTGCCCCTGTCACCCCTGGGTCATCTGGACTAGGCCTCCACGTCTGAACACTCAACTCAGTGTAATCTAGTGACTGACTATCACAGTGGATCCTGGGCGGGCCTCAATTAGCTTGCTTTCAGTGTATGAAAGGCAGTAGAAATACAGTGGTAAAATATGCAGTATACTGACCTTTCCTAGGGAAGAGCTGATCGATCAGAGTATCAGACACCTGGTTAACACCCTGTTTTTTTTTAAAGACTCTGTCAGATCACTACAAGCCCACAAGTTTGGCTGGCATGACACCATCCTCGAGTCTTTGGAATATTCAACAGTCTTCAAGCTGCGATGAGTCAAGCCTTGCCATTCTACATGATTCAGATGAGATCGACAGGTTATAATGTTCAAGAAACTAGAGTGACAACTTCCTAGTACATTGGGCTTGATATCAGTGACACATATGAAGTCATATGGCTCAGACCAGGTGAGCCCAAAAGCATACTGAATAATAGCCGTTAAGCGAGGCATATTGCCCGGAAACTCGGGCTGCTAGTTGAAATATCTCCAAGTCTCTCCTTGGCAGAAAATAGAGTTTTCACATTGCATAGATCATGATCGGAAAGTTTCCGTTTTTTCGGATCAACCCGAACCTCTCATATTTCTATTCCACTAGCAGTTATCACATTTATCACGCTGTTTAAGGTGACATATTTTGATGAATCAAAAGTTGCCACTTTTTGTGTTGATTCACCAGATATCAAAAACAATAACATCGTCTGATCCTCCTGCTTTCTGTGGAACTCAACATAGCATTGTCTCGAGGTTACCCATCTATCCTTGCAATTTTGTGGACACTGTTCATAACTTCATGTTTTCTCTCCGAACCTCTTGCATTTTTTGTGTTTTTTCCAAAGGTATCATATTCCCAAGGATTTTGATTTATTGCACACTATAACACCCATACAGGAGATTAGTTGTCAGGCATATCACAGGAGGATATGAAGCTGGAGAAAAACATTAGTCGGGAGAGTGGGGCTCGAACCTGTGAGTAGCCCTTAGTGGAACGGATCTGCTGGGTTCCCCGTATCGGCTTTCCACAAATCTGCTCACACCCAACGAACGAACCCTAAAGGGGATTCGTAACTCCAACCTCACTTATGCCCGAAACTGTGTCGACAATCTCAAAGATCCAAAAAATTATCGCTGTTTTATCAAGGAGCCTTTCGATCTTGACACTCAACCGACTGTTCTCATCTTTTATGAACATACAGAGGGAACCGTCGACCTTGCCTATGGTATCGAGCACTTTTTACCCCCGGAATATCATAACAAACAGATCGTTCGACACTACCATGGCTCCATGTCCGCAAAATACCTCGACCGAGCTCATCGCGCATTCACAGATCCGGATGATATCTGTAAGATTCTTGTAACGACATCAGCAGAATCGACGGTATGATGACTTGCTCTTTATTATGAACCTGCTCACGATGTTTCAGGGTATAGACTTTTCCCATATTGATATTGTTTGCTCTGCAGGCCTACCAGATTTCTTGACTCTGATCATCCAAGAGTATGGGTGTGCGGTTCGTCGTCCTGGTACCCAGGGTCTTGCTGTCCTATGCTACGAACCCTGGGTCAAGGATATTGATCTCTCAGAGTATGACTCCAAATCGGTGGAAGATCTCGATAGGCCACGAAACAGTCCTCTTCGTCTGCAAGCTTCAGCGCGTGAGCGTGCAAGTCTCTCTGCAGTAAAGCTTACACAGCCCGGAACTTGTCAACGACAGCATTTCACAGATTATCTTGGAGATACAACGTCAGAAGGTCAATTCGTTTTAATGATTATTTTCTCTGTCTAATCATGCGAGTCTAGCACTCACTTTCGCGAACAAGTTCTGCTGTGATGGTCACGACAATGGATTCAACCTTAGAAACTTTCTCCCTGGCCCTTTGTCTGTTGATTCTCTCCCAGTATCCAGTGAAGATGAGGCTTCCAAACCAGTCAGTGCTCCGAAACGCCCAGTGAAACAGAAGAAAGAGCTCAAAACTCTGATTCAAATATGGTTGTCTTCAGCTTCAGTTGGCAACAGATACCATTTTGCATGGCCTCGCTATCTCATTCTCATGGAATCGCAAATTGCAGCGCTATTGATTCCTCCTGCAGGCGAACTTACGACAGTACAAGACTTAACCCGGCTTCTCGACCAAAGTGATGACTGGGAATCAATGTGGGCAGCGTCACTTCTTCAGGTGATTGTTGGTTATGACGAAGAGGTGAATCGAGAGTGATCAGTGAAGACTATGAAAGCAAGGAAGGTAGCTCGGAAGCGGATACAACCGGACGAGAATGAAACGCCATTCGATGATACTCAGCCAGCAAAGAGATCCGGGCGCAGGTGAACCGCAGCTCGTCGTTTTGGTGAAGAATTCGAACATATTGATGGGTATGGAAGACTCCGAGGATGAAGCTACCGAAGATAGTACATTCAGCTCTAAGCAGGTCCGTAAACACAGATGATGATGTATTGATGGATTATTCTACGGACTCGCTAGCTTCGCCAGTTAGATTGTCAAAGTTGGGGCTAGACATCATATCATCTTCGACGGCAAAGCCACCTCCCGCCTTATAGACTTCCATCTTTGCATTGAAGGTCTTCAGTGACGATGTAGCCAAAGTATGAAAGCCTTTACAGTGCAGATTGACAAAGGGGACCACTGTTGAAGTTCGTTTGCGATGGGCATTGAAAGTTTGGATCTTGGTCTTCTTCAGATCCTTGAAAACACGCCACACAAGTGCAGATGTGTCGGGAGTACTATGGCTATTGCCATGGTAGACTGTATCCATCTCTGTCGCTACACGCTTCTTCAGACCTATGAGATGCTTGATTGCTGAAGATATATTTCCCAGATGTTCCCACGAAGCATGAACCCCTTTCGATGTATGGAGTTTCTGAGTCACGGTGTCAGCTCGCAAGAAGGTAACTGTCAATGAATTGACCTTTGTGTACCCAATTAAATGCTCAATGTTGAGGTCTATTCCCATACAGCCATTGAAGATCTTGACAATTGAGTTATCGCGCATTATATCACTATGATTATAAGTCAGCCAGTGAGCCAAATTACGACCATAAAACAAACCTAAACCGTGGAGTCCAGACTTTTTTCACATTGTGAATCCAGTGAAGAACTTCATTTGAGTGATTGAATGATCCTGTGCCCCAGAAGAGACAAGCAAGGTTACGAGACCCATTTATGGGTTCGTTTGTTGGGAGGGACCGAAATTCTGGCCACCACCATCAAAGAGCCCAAAGGGGCTATCACTCTCGTCATTCCCTCACAATGGTCTGCCGACAAAGCGGGGGAGCATGATCACGTGTCTTGGTTTCGCTTCTGGGTTCCCACGCCAGATAACTCGCTGCCACACAGCCAGATAACTAGTTATCGTCTGGTGCTAATTCAGCTGTTATCCCAGTACAGGAAAAATCACGAAATATCCAGAGAGCACTATTATAGGTTGTATGATGTCTTGAGCAATATCCAGGGCTTTTTAACCCTTTTTGACTGCAGAGGTCCTAAGCAACCCTTGGCAGATGAACTGTCAGGGTCACACCTTGTGATCCGTGTCTCGTCTTACCTTGTTGGAAATGCTGGATCAATCCAGCCAAGAAGTAGGATTGTCAATCTCTTGAATGATGAAATGGCAGCTCCAAAGTCACTTTTAACACATCCATCCATTTCACAGCTAATTATTCGACTTCCGTCGCCCGTTGGCCACGAATTGGACAAACAGCAAATGGAACCAGCTGTCCAAAGAGCCTGCATTTCCGGTTCTCAAGACGCTTCACAGGCAGTACCGCTGGCGTCAAGTGACATGCCGGTATCAGACTTCCAGTGGAACTATACCTGATTTTCGGCATTTATATTACTACTAACCAGTCAAAATAGCAGCAATACAGTGAATCCTTCATCTAACAAGTGATTTGGGAACAGAGTTGATGGGAGAGTCGCCAAATGCAGCTGAAGCCCGTACCCAGCAAACCGTAAGGAAATATTGTCGATACAACAGGAAACTTGCCCAGGCAACGTAAATATTGACTTATGCTCAGTTCCCTGCAAAAAGCCTTGTCAGGTCTGTGACAGAAGCAAGGAAAGTAACCCAGTAGACTGTAGTACCATCAATAAACCCTTCTGCCCGGACCTGCTTCCAAATTTTGTGTCTCACGATGTCACCTCTCCATGTAGGATGGTAAGCGACATTGCCCTGATGAATTCAATTGGCCAGACTGATAGTCAAGTTGACTACTATAGTGTTAATGGAACTTGTAGTAGTTTTTACACAACAGACTGCAGTCTGAAAGTTACTGGGGTTTCCTGGGGTCTCGTATATGCCGCCGCAGGACGGCCTCTACCCCACTGGTCTGGATATGTGTCTTCTACTCCACCAAAGTCACCATCTGACACTGCTCGGATGATTTCAACGACGTATAGCAGTTCACGAGTTAGAAGACGTATATTTTGGTTGAGAACATCATCTTCTGAAGTTGGTACTGAAGGCATGTCGGTGGAATCGATTTCAGGATCAGACTCATCTGAGGACTCGGCGCTTTCTGGCTCAGGCGACGGTGGCCTTTGTTTGGAAGCTGCCTTTTTCTTCTTCTTCGGCTGATCATAGGTTCGTCGATTGGAGTAGCATAGACCTTCAGGATACGGCACGCACTCCTGTGAAGTTCATCAGCCGTTGGCTTTGACTTGGTGAACTTGTTGAGAGAGCTGTGTCCGCATTCAAGGTGCCACATGTGCAGAAGAAGACCATCCAAGATTTGTTGCATTGTCGCAAGCAGAGCATGGTAATCAGGTTTCTCATTTCCGAGGCGAACCTTATCGAGAAGGGAGAAGTAGTACTTCAGGCTCCCGATTTGACGAATGGAACCAGCATATTTCTTGTTGATCCCCCAGATGAGATTTAGAATAAGATGACATGGCCCCATTCCAAGCTGAAAGGTCTGTCGCTGCTCATAAGGATTGATGTCGCCGCGACGAGCGCGCTGGCAGCTTCGAGCGCCCAGCAGCGTGAGAAGGTCGGCAAAGAGTGGCGTAGCATAGATGTTCAATGGCGAATCATCCTCTGTTGATTGCTCCAATTGGGTAATGTAGGTATCATCGTGCACCATGAGATTCCCTTTGGTAGAGGCTTCTTCTATCTGTGAGATGCGCAATGGATAATATTTCGTGTGATGATCTGCAGGAAGGGGTCGACGAGGCTTATGCTGAAGCAGTGGATCATCTTTCAATGATTCAAATCCTTCCTGATGCGTCGTCAGTGCTCGAATGACATGAATTCGGGCTTGGAAGTGGTACGAGCTGATTTGGTCGTTGGTCGGGGATATATCAGTCAGTGTGAGCGGTGTTGACTGCGATAGGTTGGACAATATCGGCTGAAGAACCATGTCTTCAAATCGGCCATTGTAGAGTTCATAGACGACTGGAAATGTACTAGATTGGACTTTGGTCGGACCTCCTGGATGTTGCTTCACATGTGTAGAGTGCGACACATTGTAATTGTCGTACGTGTAGACATGAGGCTTGGTCGAGACCATTTCCCTAGCAGAAAGGACAGAATCAACTCCGATATCCTTCATGACCTTGAGAGTTGTCGTATAGGATGGTGTCAGATTGCATCGGTTCAGGACTTCAAGGAGATGTTGAGATGCTATGGTTGCCCATGTGAATAGGCCGAGCCCTAGCTGGAGTCTCTGTGCATTGTGGGATCGAATATGAAGTACTGCAGCAGTTATAGGTTTCGGCCCTAGATTCAGTTAGAGAATCATTTATTCGACCATGTCATCGACTTACCAGCATGGTTGACTTTTTCTTATTCTTGTCGGCTGTAGGGCCTTTTGTTGCGACATCAAGAACCTGATTCCACGATTCTGGTGCCTTGAATTCATCCACGATGTCGTTCATGCTCCATGTCTCGAGATAATCAAGCGAAACTTCCCCTGAGCCCATAATCATTCCCTTCTTTGCACTTTCCATTCCTGCAGCAATATCGTCACAGACCACTTTGCGCGCTGGACCCTGCATCATCCATTTTGTCAATCGTATCTGCCCTTTCTTGTGACTCCAAACAAGGTCTAAGAGTTCGAATAGACGCTTTGAGCGCTCGGCATAGAATTGATTCGAGTATCGTATGAGGTCTGGCTCAGATGATTGAAGCAGATTTGTGAGAAATCCAGTCGAGGTCATCTTCAATCTGCGAAGCAATGTCACGACCTCTCGAAGCTTCGCAGATTCATCGAGATCAGAGATTGAATCAAAGTATTCGAGTTCATCGTCATTGAGGTCTGGCGATGCGTCTATCGGAGGGAGTAATGGTGAAGCAGGAATTTGTAGATTATGGCAGGAAACAAGCAACGAATCATCTACAGCATCTAACATTTCAACATCTAGGTCTTCATTTTAGCATCGGTTTGTTCTAAATCCCCAATGAGCCGTTACCTTGGTCAATATTGACCGGTGTCTCTGTAGGAAGGAAAGGTTCAAAGGCGATATCAGGCAAGAAATTGGGTGTCTCTGGCGTTGGAGGAGAATTTTGCCAAGGACCATTGAATCATACTGGGGTCTGAACTGCAGGCAAAGGTCTGTCGGTTGCGGTATTTGCTGCCCAGACAGAGCCGGGGATTTCAGCAAGGTTCAAGGTCGGCCCTCGCATACGGCGCATGGAAATAGCAGAATGGATTGAGAATGATGACGATAAGGCTTCCCAGGGCAGTGCTGGGTCTTTGCAAACCGGTTCTCTATGAGGAAATACAAGAGCGACAGGTATGCTGAATGGCGGCGACGGAGCTGCTAAAATCGGCACAAAAGCTTGGAATGAGCCAGCACCAGGGATACCATGATGCTTCGGCCGGTGCTGGTAGGTCATTTTCGCACGAGCGTCGCTTCAAGTCGAAGGGAAAGAGCAAAATGCGGATATGTCACTGTGACGTCACCATTCCAAACCGAGCAAATACCGGATATGGGCTTCATGACTCAGCCGGGTCGGGTCGGAAACGTCAACGCCAAAAATAAATTTAGATTTACAGGTCCCTCTATCGAGGTTCTCGAGATGAGGGACATGTTACAGGTCTAGCACAAATTTGAATTTTGGCAGTGTATTACCCCAATATAAATGACAAAGTACCTTCTTTCCACAGCAGCACTGCTGAGGACAGGCTATACCAGGGCCTAATCACTGGTCATAGAGCAAGAAAACTCAGGCACTAGGGCAAATATTGGCGAAGTGAAAGTGGTGAATAATATACAAGGGCCTCATCAGTAAAATTCCATTTTACTTGTTATTTTTTGCGCATTTACACTTGTCACAAGTGCTATGTGGGAGCTCCATGAAGCAAATTGGCACCGGTGGGACTCAGAAAAGGTCCTGGTCGGCGTCGCCATGGTCACACTCCCACGGCTGTCATCCTCACCAACGATGATGACGACGGCCACCAATGTACCCAAGAATGCACATGAAACTAGCTTGTACAGCATTGTGGAAGTAGCAGAGTCATGGCCTGAGCTATTGTGAGCTATATTCCCTGCAAAACCAGTTTGCTGCACTGTCTGGTGCATTCCGCTTGTGAAATGTCGGACATACAAAGTAGCATGTGTCAAGATTTACGTGTTTTACGCATTGCCGCGCTTTTTTGCGTGTTTTTGCGTGTTCACAAGCGTAAAAAGTCATTTGTCATCGTTCTGATGAATAGCTATTTTGGGATGACAGATTGGCGCCGTAACACTACGCAGGGTTAAAGTTTCCGAGTATAAAGAAGCAAAGGGTTGTCAATGCGAGCAGGTGGCCTCTTTTCCCCCACTATGCCATCTTTCTCTCTTGTTCGTCACTTTAGACAACAAATTGCATATCAGAAAATGCTATCTACTTTTGCTGCAGAGCGTGATATTTCTGCACAAAAGACTAGTCATATCCTCTTAGGCTGTCCATTGGTTCATACATCCCGCCAAGTTCGAAATCTCTGTGTCTCGCCTAACCTCCAAGAGACTGTGAACTTTGAATCTCCAGAAACTGAACGGATTGGAATGATGAAGCGTTATCGGGAGCGGCATCAAAACACAAATGCAGCAGTTATAGATGAGCTTCAGAATGTGTCTTTGCTTAACTTTGTGCAGAATTGGACTTGGAGAGGAAAGAGGTACTCCAAGCGTGGAGGCCATGGTGCTTTACCATATGTTGTCAGTATCTGGCCTCGCTATCAGCCAGATCCTGAAGATGAAGATCAGTATGAAAATTGGTGCTATGCCCGCATGATTCTTCACCACCCTTTCACAAATGAAATTGATCTCCTTGATAGTCAACCCAGTTGGAAAGATGCATATCAGACTCATTGCCTAGGTGCACATCATATCCATATCGATGATACCTTGCCCAAAGCCACAGATGTGTCTTTTGACGTCCCGGAGTCTGACTCAGAGAGCATTCCTGGAGAAGATGATGAGGATGAGGACTTTCAGGCTCAGTGGATGCAGGAAGCTAGACGTCGTCCTGGTGATGTGACAATTGAGGATGAGGGTAGCAATCTTGGCAAGCGGGACATTGATCTTGCTTATGATTGGAATGCTGCATCAGGACCTTCTGGTGATATTGAGCAAGCGTCAAAATGGTCAGCAGATCAAATCAAGACTGTTCCAAATGATGCAATCCAGGTCCTTCCAGAGTTTCATCATGGTGTCTTGAAAGGAGAGCAACATGAGCTCTTTCTCCAGGTCATGGCTTATTTCAAAAAGATCAAATCTGGTGGACATCCCCCTCCATTCCGTATCAACATTGATGGAACAGCAGGCACAGGAAAGTCAATGCTGATCTGGACAATCACTACCGCCTTGGGAGAGTTGTTTCATGATGAATTGGATGGGAAAGATCCCACAGTCCGCTTGGCACCAACTGGAGTTCCTGCTTTTGGCATTCGAGGGTGGATGTCAACTTTGGTCTTACTATTCCTGCCAAGGAGAGCAATGGTTTCAATGCACTTGGAGCCAGCTCTTTGGGTCGACTTCAGACTCGCTGGAAGAATGCACGGCTCCTTATACTGGATGAGAAATCAATGGTTGGAAGGGCGCAGATGGGAAAGGCAGACCAATGTTTGCGTCAGGTCTTCCCTGCTGGAGTCGAGGAGACACTCGGTGGAATTCCAGCACTATTCTTTGGTGATTTTGGTCAACTGCCACCGGTGGGAGATAGTCCATTATATTCCACCAAAGAGGGCACTGGAACTCGTTCTGCATTGGTTAATCAAGGCCGTCGTGTTTTTGAAGACTTTGATAAGTCAGTCACTCTCAGCACAGTATTCCGACAAGCTGGTGAAGAGCAGGCACGATTTCGTCAGGCTTTGTTGCGCCTCCGAGTTTATCAGTCAACGCCAGAGGATCATGAACCTTTCTCAACCCGATTTTGGGATCGACTTCCTCGAGAGGAGACAGACCGATTCCAGAATGCACTCCATCTACTTCCCACTCGTACACTCGTGTCCAGTTTCAATATCCATCGCCTAGCAAATCTGGGGAAACCAGTTGTCCGATGCAAGGCAAAGCACAACAAGCCTGCAGCCAAAAAAGCCACTGAGGAAGATGCAGAGGGACTTGAGAGAGAGGTTCTCCTTGCTGAGGGTGCTCGTGTTATGGTAACTCGCAACCTATGGACATCCAAGGGACTTGTGAATGGTACACAGGGAATTATCTATCTGGTATCAGCCTCGTTCGGATCCAAAGAAAGATCTTCCGGCAGTGGTATTTGTTGAGTGTACTGGGTACACGGGTATGTTTCTAATTTTACTTTATATGAGGCAACTAAACAACTCTGTAAGGTCCACAGAATCCAGGCTGGGAAGGCATCAATCCAAGTTGGGTGCCCATTGTGCCTGTCACGTCGCGCTGGGAGACAAAGACCGGAGAATCTCTTTCTCGCACTCAACTTCCTCTCACTCTTGCTTGGGCTGTCACTATCCACAAAAGCCAAGGTCTGACTCTTGATGAGGTCACTATTGAGCTCGGTCCAAAGGACTTTGCAGCTGGGCTGTCTTATGTGGTTATCTCTCGGGTGCGGACTCTGAATGGCATTGCCTTTCGGTCATCATTCCCACTATCTCGTCTCCAACGTTCTACTGAGACAGATTCTATGAAAATGCTGCGTGAGGACAACATCCGAAGGGAGAACCTGGGATTTAATTTAGAAACTTATGATATGACACTCGATGAATATGTATTTGATCCGTAGATACAGTATTGGTATAGAACCTTCATCCCCCGAAATTCTCTTTGGAGTTTACCACGGCTCGGAATTCTCTTTTGAGTTATCACAGGCAGCAAGCTCACCCCCGGATTTCAAATGCTTTCACATCATTATTAATCGGCACATTCCCGCTACCTTGCGAGTGGACCACGTACCATATTTTGGTCCCCGCTTATGATCGACATTTTTGGGCGGTGGTTATCCCTCGGAGCGTGTCCTATTTGCACCGGAGCGTGTCATGTTTATGCCGGCCGTGGAGATCGGTCCTCTCCTATATTTGCTACTTGAATTCTTTTCCCGACTGCATTAATGGGTGAGTCGTACATCCTCCCTTTTCCAGTCTTTTTGTCCCTTGCTCTTCGATGAGACCATTGCTTCATAGGTCAAATCTCCTCATCTTCTTTTAGTCAATGGTTTTTGCTGACGAGTTCGTGCTCTTTAGCGCGACATGGAACCTGGGCTATATGACCCTCGGCGAGGCTGGTATGTTGGCTCAATATTCGCGCGATGACAGCGTCCCGCCTAGTGGGACTCTCCCTCAAAGTGTGCCTTATTTACTCGATCTCTCTCCTATCTTGATTCCCTTTTGAAACGGCTTGATTCCTGTTCTTTTCCATATGTTCCTTCCCTTTCAAGCTACATTCTCTCTTACTTCTGCTATCATTGTGAACTGAAAGCTGTATCATTCTCTGTCCCCTTCATTAGCTACCAAGCATGGGCTGTTTGGCGCTTGGTTTGTACAATATAATCTTCTGACTCGTTGACTTCGATACGTCAAGGCTTCCGCCTACTTAATCAGACTGAGAATCACTGCCAATTACCAGCTGAGCTTGGCTCGGACTCATGAATTTGTCGCAGAGCAAGTTTCAACTTCGTCTTTTACCAACCGCACTGGAATTTTGATTGATTTGAATATTTGGTCTGCATACTTTAACTGGCTGGTGAACTCGGGACCTACTAGCTTTCTCCGAGTCTGAGCGTGATGTTATTGATTTTATGTTAGAAAGTCGTAACCACTAGAAAGATGGTAAGGTGTCTCAGAGAAATTAAGTTCCAGTTAATCGTGCGAATTTAGACGTGCCGATAAATGCGCTTAAATTGACGGACACAGGAATAAGTTCCCACGGCTACCGAGAAGGCATGATACTGCTCGTTGGGCTCTCTGAACTGCAGGGAACCTTGTTGTACTGTCAATTACTATTATATGTATGTATAAAACATTATTGGGAGCAATTCCTTAGGAGGATACACACCAAATAGACAACAAGTCTCTTTCTATTGTGGAACCAGGACATAAAACAGCATGTAGCCACGAAATTTTCAAGCAATAATACCTGGAAACACTTGAGAACAATGAGTGACAAGGGTACATGAGCATAATGGCTACAGTTTACCAATGATGCGCCACAGGCATGAGATTTTGAGTCGGGCGGCTGTACCTGCCTTTTTGAGCCTAAATGCAGCTTAAATGCCGCTTATTTTGAACTTATTCTCACTTATTCAGCCAAAATGATGCTTATTTTCACCGGGATCACCAAAAACCTGTGTTATTCATGGATTTTAGGGTCAAACAGGGTGGATGATTATTGAGTAAGGTAAATATAAGATATTTATCAAGTATTGGGACAAGGGAACCCAGGTTGAGGAAGGAGAGAACAACTTGGCGGTCGCGCCAGCCAGCGCGGAGATGTCCGAGGGATCTCCGACGGAGATAAAAATAACTGATCATATGATCGTGGTAATAACAGCTTAAATGCGCCGACATAAGTAAGATTAATGCCGAAAGTGGTCTGGCCCATTAGGTAGCGGGCCCTACCGCTTGCCGGCCCTAGTTGTTATGTGATTGAGGTCTTTTCTAGTATGGACAAGCCTTAGGTGCCCCCCTTTGGTAGGAACCATGGCTTATTTTTGCTTATTATGAGGGACTGGCTGAAAAGAGTTTAAAGATAAGCACTGTATTATTTTAGTCATACCTCTGTAGATACAACATTTGTGCTGCTGAAATATTCTCTCCAAGGCTGTCTAACTGATATGTGATCCGTCCATTAGATGCATATCTTGTGAGTACAATATAAGGGCCAGGCTATCCATCTCAGAGAACTGAAGTCTGATCTGCATGGCAAAGCCATATATGCTGGGATCCAGAGAGCCAGAATTGTATCAGGGACTGGCTGAGGAGCAGTGCTGGGGTATCTATAACTCCATTACCATATCATAGTAGCACTATGAAACTACATCAGTAGACGGAAGTTGGACGGAAGCCAACAACGTACAATTTTGAAGAGTGTGATACAGAACTCTTGATACTTTGTGACCTCATGAACACCTAGTCTCTAATATCCAGACTCTAGTACAGGTGACGATATAGTAGCTGTATAGAGTCTGTTTTCTGTCGCGGGGTCGGAACCGGGTGATCGAGGTATTATGTAACGGTCGGACTTTCAAATAATTCCCATATGCCAAATTGGCTGCATGTGACGTGGTCCAAAATCTCCTCATTTTTGCTGGGTTGCTCGGTCTCGCCATTCTGCAAGCAATAGTCCCAGAAACCATCTTGGGAGACCATTTTAGCATCAATTCCCAGACATTGACCTGTAATACGTCAATTGACGCAGTTTTCCGGGAACGTGACCTCGGCAACTTCCACCGGCCCGATGCACATGACTCTTCCGCTGCGTGTTGACAAGTCTCTTCGTTTTCAACCATTTTGCCCCTTGACTCTGTTTGGAGTCGATATGAGGAGTCCTTGCCATAGAAATATGATTTTTGTCTCACAATCCTTAATTATTGAGAATAAAATAGCTAGTACTGACTTCGGTTACTCTTTAATGCTGAATTTGAAATAAATCACGGTCACAATATCAACAGACTTTCACCATCCCTTCATCATCCCTATATGTCCACCCAATGGTGCAGCTCTTGCAAGACCGACAAGCTCCTCAATTCCGACAATTTCACTGCCAAGGGTGCCGGCTACCGCAGGACCTGTAATGTCTGTAATGGACGGAAGAAAGGCATGAAAAATGAGGAGAATTTCCAACCCGCAGTCCCTCGAGCCGGTCCTTCAACGTCATCACGTCCGGAAGAACCATCTATAGATGCCAGAGATGAATCTGTCTTCATTGATTTGACAGAAGTCGGCCTCGGGCCCTTTCTGCGGTCATTAGCGACGTTGGGGGACATATTCAGCTTGGCGGCATGCGTGAATATAGCTGAACTGGAAGGTGACAGGAGAGAGCGAGCAGATAAATTAGCTACAGCCATCTGGGACCAGATGAAGTTCCGTTTTGTGTGAGTCACCATCGGATATCAATGGATTGTTTAGAAATACTTATCTTTTACAGCTACCACAGCAAATATGATCACGTTCGCACCTACTCAACGCGATTCATGTATCATTGTGCCCAGGTTGATGCACGTCAGCATAAACCCAAAAAGTCGAAACTCCAGCCCGGCGCTGAACATCGCGACAAGGACCAAATAAATGCCGACATTCGAGTGCAATGGTTGGTTACATATCACCTTGTTATTCAGATGATTCCACCGAAATGTGCTGCTCTCTGAATCCCATGGACTAGAGAAACGCTGTATATTTTGATATATATTTCTACTTTGTCAGGTCACATCACCAAAACTGACCTGACCATTCCATGCATGAATCGGTCCTGTTCTGCGGGAAGTGGTGACGGTCTGCAGGCAGAACAAAAAACTGGACCAAAAACCAGCGAATGCCTACCATCTGCATGATATGGTCAGGTTCTGCAGAATTTTCCCTCGGTTTGCAGAATGTGCCAGATTTGGCCACAGTTGACAATATCCCGCAGTATTTAGTCGGTCGTCAAGTGTTATAAAAGACAACTGATGCCGCGTGGGTCACGTGAGAGCCGGCGAGGCCAGGGCGTGTGCCTGAACACGGAGGGCAAATATGCAGCACAGGCGGGACTCGAACATCGGACGTTCGGCGAGGCCACATGTGAAGCACGCGCTAAACCAACTGAGCCATGAGGGAGCATAAGGGTATAGACCACCGGTGCCTTATATACCACAAGACATCCTGCAGCAAAGTATCTTTGAATGGTGGCATTTTTAACTAGAGAGGTCCCCAATGTGTTTATTGACCTCAGCGACATCAGATGGCAGGAGTTTTGATCTGATCAAATACTGCCGGAGATTGTTACGTTCTGCCAAACATGTCCCAGATTTGGGTAGCGGCTGCAGAATTTTCCCAAATTTGCTTGCCCCTTGCAGAATTAGGTTTGGTTTGGCTGCCTCATGCAGAGGGATGCCCAGATTTGGCTCAATTGTGCAGAATATTGCCCAAATCTTGGAATATTCTGCAGATTTGAGCCAAATTTGGATGGAATCTTGAGGACTTGGTCGTGTCGGTTTTGGTGATGCATTCGCAGGTGTTACATGTCCTAAATGGACATTCTTTCAACAAGCGCCAAGCAAGCGCTGACCGACCGCCGTGACCCAGAAATGACCTCATGCATCATCCTCAGAGTAACAACTTGTCACTTGACGTCTATCACCCGACCCAAGAATGCATTTCTCTGACAGCCCAATCCTACAGCATATTGAGCTCCATAATATCGATATCTATACCTCTCTCCGTGTTCCTTCACTGGTCTGTCATCCGAGCTCAGGTGGCTCCTGCTCGATATTAGTATGTCACTTTTTTGCAGCTATATTCAAGCTCCAATCTTGATATGGACCATCCAGATATTGCCGATACCAGCCTGTATTCTGACATTGGACTTATCAAAGCTATAAACCGACTTGGAAAATCCGGTCCCTTGCATCATGGAATCCATTTTCATCTAGCTGGGTTGGCTCGAACATTGTTGCCCAGATATACCAATGACTTACTGTGAACAACAGATGAACAGAAATTATTGGCTAGAAAAGATATCACTGCTCTAGCACAGGAACTTCTGATGTTCACTTCTGTCTTTAGTTGACTCGTAGTTTCTTGGTCTCCATGACTGAAAATCCTTTTGTTTGTTGCTTGTAGTGTGCTCTCCTTCGTCTCCTCGTTAAGTAGTTTCGTTTCCGGGTCATTATTTGCTCCAGTTGGATACACCAGTTATAATCTTATGGCACATATACTGTAAAAGTATTATTTGGGGGAAGGGTAGGCAGAAAACGCAAGAAAGGCAGAAACTTTGGCAGAAAATTCAAAAAAGGCGGAAACTTTGACTGTGAATTCAAAAAAGGCAGAAGGTTGAGTTCAGATCACAAACGGCGGAAAGTTGGAAAAAAAAAGAAAAGGGGGGAGGTTGTTCAAAAGTCAGAAGGTTCACATCTTTCAAAAAAGGTGGAAGGTACCATAGAAAGTAAATTGGCGGAAGGTTGAGTGTGGGATACATATCACATGCTCTCTACACATGTGACCTATTGATCTCACTCCCATGACATCGCTCTGTGTCCATGCCTGAACAACCAGTAATTCTCATGGTCTCAGGTGAGATCTTGCTCAAGGAAAGCAACTAGTCATTATAGCTGGTTATGCGAGTTCTCTTCATCTTTGCCATATGCCACTTTGACGGAGTCATCCGTAGTCATACTTAGGTCTGGGATAGCCTTGGTCAGCAGTATAAATACCAGAGAGCATGTAGTCAATACTAATCAATCAATCTTACCCTTTTTCGAGGTAGCCTGGCAAGAGACTGACCACTGCGTCGATGGACTCGAAAGAGTAGGATTAATTTTATTATGGAATAAAGGATATACAAATTAGGCAAATGACGCCGCCCTTTGCAGCTGAAGGCGTTGCAACAGCCTCCAAGCTGGGTAAGAGAAAGGCACCACGATGACATTATGGTTTCGGTGTGATTGAGATTGGCAAGAGAAAGATTGAGATCAACAACAACAACCCAAACCTTAAACATTTTCAGACTCAGCCACCGCCAAAGAGCGAGGCACATGTCAATTAAATTTCAAGCTGAGTCACTCATCTTTCAAATTATTTTCAAGTCCCAAACCACCCGCCGATCGTCGATCAAAACAGGTCCGGAACCTTCCGCCGAAATGCTCTAGCGTGACTTTCCGCCAAACGGATCAGAAAAACAACTTCCCGTGGAAATGGGTGCCGAATCACTTCCCGCGGATTTCACAAGGACTGAACCTTCCGCCGTTTTCGAACTTCACCCTTCGAGTGATTTTACAGTTTTGGGTGTCCCTTTATGGAGCCGGAAGCTTGCGTAGCTCAAAATCCCGAGGCATGAAAGTTATCACCGACGTCGAAGCATCAATATCTGTTGCGCTTGATATACAAGTGCCGGGGACAATTGTTGCGATTTCGAGTCGTAGAGATACATAAGACATGGTGTTTCGTCCATCCTTCAATTAGCTCTGATTGCAACTCTGGAGGTACATCTCACAACCATTTTGATGACTACCAGTGACTGAAATCGTGTCATAGCAGATTCCAAATCCGGACCGCCCCGTCGCGTATCCCTCTTAAACGGCTTTAACTCGCGTCTACTGCTCAATTGTTTGTCTTCTCTTACCTGCAATGTCGCGACATCATTCGCGTCATATGTCTCGGGCACCGTCAACTCCCGTAATCACGCTCTATGATGTCCCAGGTCCTTCTCCTGGGCCATGGGCACCCAATATCTGGCGAATTCGGTACGACTGATTCCTTCTCATCATATTCACAGTTCTCATTTCCTCTTTTTTCTAGCTTCATCTTGAATTACAAACGACTGCGCTACAGAACAGTCTGGGTCGAATTTCCTGATGTCGAAGTGACGCTGCGGTCGTTGGGAGCAGCTCCGAGCACAGTCCGTAGCGACGGAAGACCAGTGTACACTCTTCCAGTAATCGTTGATCCAACACGAAACTCACTTGCTCCAGAAGTCCTTTCAAACACCAACAATATTGCTGAATACCTCGAATCGTCGTATCCAGCCAGACCAGTGTTTCCACCTGGATCTCGAGCTCTCGAGACATTATTTGTGCATTATATACAGGAAGTCTTCGCCAAACCATTGCTCCCCATTATGGTGCCCCTCAGTGTTCAGCGCTTGGATAACCGGAGCTTGAACCACTTCCATTCATCGAGTCCAGCTCTTCCGCCTGGACCTCAGCGAGAACAGGCCTGGGCTGCAGTTAAAGAGCAATTCGACTTTCTTGCCATGATCCTGGGCAAAAATGTCGGCGACGGAGATGGAAGGAAGGAAGGAAGTACATTAATCGTTGTATCTGGACGTGAAGTTTCATACGCCAATTTCGCTTTATGTTCCGTATCGATCTGGATAGAGCGAATGGCGCCTCATGACGGGTGGTCCAGAGTTAGAACTTGGAATGGAGGGCGCTGGAATCTGCTTTGGGAGCGCTGCAAAGCATATATGGACGAATGTTGAATTCAGTGATTTTATCGGATCATTAATTGTTCATATTCAATATGTAGTATTTAGTAGTATCCTAGCTGTATCGTAACCACCTCTCAGGAAATTATGACTCCCGAGTGTTCTGCCTGCGAGCTCGCCAAAACATCACTGGCTGCTGGAGACCAGCGAGAATGTCCAAATTGAGCTGTACGGCAGCGGCCGCGCGGGTGGGAAACTAAGTCACATGGTTATCGCCTTTAGGACTTTGATGATCGTTTCTTGGATCCTGCTTCCGCCCAACAAACACGAACCACAACAAGTCGGATTCGTAATTTAAGGATTTGGTTTTTAGCGCTCTCCCACGGACTATGCTGCGGAATTTTGCCGTTGGAGTGCCGCCGGCACTGGGCGCGCTTCTACCCGGCATAGAGAAGCCAATTTTCAGTGTTTTAACTGGTTTCAATGGGCTTATTTTGTTCACAGTGAGCGTCTTGCTCGAAGGCTTCAAATGGAGATGGTGTCATCATTGTCACGACCCCACCGCACTTCCGTGGCTGAGTCGTATGACTGACCATGACCGCGTCATCGCCTGCTTACTGCTGTATGAAGTAATGTTATTTTTCTCCTAGCCCGAAACTCCAACGATTGCAAATTGCTGTATATACTTACCCCACTTCTTTTTAAAGGTTGCTGTGAGGAAATGAATAATTGTGACTGAGGTGCTGGGTCCTTAGGACTCGGAGGCGGTTCCGTTTCTGGGAGGATCTTGTAAGTGTTTGACTGCTATATAAACGACTTGGCCGAAAACACCATTTCTCCCGCTTTCTTCGATCTGCTCTCATCATCCTTATAAAATGGCCTCTCGACATCATGGACCACAGTCGACTCCAGTCATCACGATGTACGATACTCCTGCTGGACATTCCTCGCAGGCCTGGGCTCCAAATGTCTGGTGCATTCGGTCTGTACTCTTTCATCTTCTTGTCCTGATTGCTGAAATCATTGTGTAGATTGATTTTGAACTACAAACACCTACGCTATCGCACCATCTGGCTTGAGTTTCCAGACGTCGAAATGACGCTCCGTGCAATCGTTGCCCCTCCAAGTGCAGTTAGATCTGATGGAAGCCCAGTTTACACTCTCCCAGTCATCGTCGACGCTACTCGTAATCCTTCATCCCCCACAATGATCTCCAATACCAATAACATTGCTGAATATCTCAAATCGACATACCCTGCTCGTCCAGTCTATCCCGAGGGTTCTAGAGCTCTCCAGACTCTCTTCGTACACTATATCCAGGAGATATTCGCGAAACCGTTACTAGCCATCATGGTACCCCTGAGCTACCAGAGAATGGGAGAGCGCAGCCAGACACATTTCGCGAGTCAGATCCCAGCACCTTCCGGACCTCATCGCGAAAGAGCTTGGGGTCTGGTCAAAGAGCAATTCGATTTTCTGGCCGCCATTCTCGACAAGAGTGTTGGAGATGGAGACGGAATCTGTGCCATGGGATATCATGTCACATATGCTGATTTTGCGTTGTGCTCAGTATTGCTTTGGATTGAGCAAATGGCACCGCAGTCTTGTGATACGGGGTACATAGCTCAAGGACTATCGTAGCGAATGATGAGTAAAAATGGTAACATGAGCCGTTGGCTGGTTACACCCATTTTCACTGAGGACTGTTGCTCAGATCAGAGTGGGAAGACAAACACAGTTTGAGTACCGATGATTCACTCAGATCCATTTACATGATCATCAAATCGCGATCCTCAATTGTTCCATCTGGCTAACCCCGGTCGTAGCTGGACAGCTTTGCCTATAATCTACGGCCGAAGAGTGCCCGCATCGCGGCTTCTTTTGGCCTGGAGTCTCTTATTGACTCGGAACCACAAAAATAACTGCATAGCCGTTCAGTCACCCGCTTGAAATAGCGCACTAGTGTCAATTGCGCATTTTGATTCGATCAAGCCCAAACGCGGCAGCACGTGCTGGGAACGCCCACCTGACCTTGAATCATGCCGTAGGTAGATACGACTCAAAATGCTATATGGACTAGTTATCTTCAGTGATTGTAAGATGAAATACCAAGCCCTCTCGATGTACTATTGAGACCAACTTTGGTTTCATTGAGCCTGCACCTCCGGCCAGCGGATGCAAATCAGGGCATCCACCAACTGATGTAGGCTACCATTCCAGATCACGAGAGAACTCATGGTCCCATGCATTGGGCTTTCTAAAGGCCTCATCTGTAGTCATGAATATGCAGTACCGTGGCCCAGTTTAACCTTGATCTGAATTGTCTGCTGTGTCTCGGCGACTAAAAGCTGACATGTGAGCTTTGATCGCCGGGTTCTGTGAAATTGGTGACATGTTGCCGACATGGTTACCATTTGTGTCATACTTTTCACGCTGTCCCTGGGTTAGAAGCTCTGATATTTATTCACAATAGCGTTCAAGATTTGTACAAATACCAGAATGTCCAAGAAAAACAAAAAAATCCTATTATTTGGCGCTGGAACTTACTGTGGTCAGGAGAAAGCTGCAGGAAACTGACTTGCAAAAATCAGAACACTTGAGGATATCCAAGAGAATTCTGCGCCGGTTCTGTGTAATTGTTGCGTCGGGTACCTGTAATTTCCCTGCCCCCGCGGTATGTGAGAACTCAAACTAAAAATACTCAATTCCTGTAATCAACGAAGAACTCTCAGTAAGATGAGAGACTGTGAAGAGGCTAGAGTAAATAGAATGGTAAAGGAATACAAAATTGAAAGACTAAAGAATACAATATTCTAAACTACTGGTTAAATACTAGTGAACATGAGACTACTGTCTGTTTTCCATAAGGTAAAAGATCCTATAACTATGCTATAGACAACCTGCTTCTAAGCCTTCTTTACTAAGTGCCTTCAGGTTTCCACACCTGTTTCCTGTTTCACTACAATGTGCTAGTTGTCTGTTTGCCATGTGTTATCATGTCTGAACACCTTGAGGTTTTAATCTCCATGCCTCATGTTGTCCCATGACCTTTGTGCTAGATCAAACATGTCAATCAGTCTAAATCCTCATGGTCTGCCTCATTGTTGTCTCCTGTGGCTGCCTTGTGTACCAAAGACAAAAACCGCGTGGGCTTTGCTGATGTTTCAACGATGACAGGATCCTCAGATTCTGACACAGTATGCCTTAATTGCTTGATAGACTCTTTAATAGTTTGATCTGTCTACTGAACAACCATCAGGACTACTTGATCACTGGGGTAGCCATGTTATTTTTACAACATTAGTTTCACAATACACATTAACTGGAAAGAAAAGGCACAGTGGGTGATGCTGAGATGTTGAAAGGCATGAATGACATGAATGGCTACTTAAAAGTTAGAATATAAATTTATGGCTTTATTTATTGAGAGTCATTGGTGTTTTCTCTGGTATCATTCTCTTCTCCCTCTGCTGTCCTGTACTCAGAACTGTGCTCATTCTCCAACTCCATGGTCATTCCTGGCTCAGCAAATGTGATGTGGTGTAGATGGGTCTGGCCTTGATACTGCCAGTCGATCATGTAGAAGAAAAAAGGGATATCAGGATGGAAGAAAAAAACATTTCGAACAGAAACAAAGTGTTGGATTGGTGCTGTGGAGTTGTTGGAGGAGTCTCCATAGAATATAGAAGATGAGAATTAGTCCAAAAAAATTAAAATTTTGAATAAAACTGTCACATACATGATATCAACTGTTCAGGAAATGATTCTGCAATATGAACAAATGGTATTAGCTTAAAAAAGCGAAATAACTTGAGCATTTTACCTCAAAAATGACTCCAAAAGAGTAGATTTATCAAAAAGCCAGTAACTAAGCACAAAGGACTCTGATGACAATTCAGAGTGCCAAAGTACTGAATAATAAAGCCTTTGAGCAGGGATCACTGTCTTACATAACTTTTAAAAAGCAAAGTCAAACAATTGGCATAATACCTTGAAACAGCTTGCAGAATACAGATATCCCAATATAGCCAGGAAATCAGAAGAGAAAACAGTAACAGCAATCCAAAGTACAACTCTGGATTGCTATTGTTCCCAGCAGAAAGATAACAGATCCAAGGCCAAAAAAGCGAAATCAGATAAGGAATATAGGCCTTTACAGACAGCCAATAAGCAGGCTACAGTGGAGAAAACAGTCAAAAGAAATAGGACTGCAAAGAAGAACCTATGCAGAGCTGGTAGCTGTTGATAAAGGGACAATTTCAGATGCACTGTGTTTCCCAGGGACATGGACCAACCTGGGTCTAGCTCTGTTTGGCTCTGTCTAGGTCTGTTTAAGTGCCTAGACCAACCTGGTAGGTCATCCGTCAAATACACAGACCTAGACCAACCGCCTAGACAAACATAGACAGACATAGACAAACTTAGACAAACCTAGACAAAGAGTTGGTGTAGGTCACGGGTTGGTCTAGGCGCCTGCGAAACACAGTGATGGCTGGATGGCTGTGGAGAAGGAAATATGGACATAAAAGCTTGAAGGGCAGGCCTCCTGGCCTGTCCGGAAGTTTCCGTGCCATGCCAGCGCCAATTCACTGTAACTTACTTGGGTCCAACATAGACTATGTCTCACGTGATCTAGATTAGCTAAGCAGGCACCGTTGAGAGAAGAGATACATAAAGAGCACAGCAGAGGTACAAAAGTAAATATAAATAGTCAACAGAAAAGCAGAACTGACTGTAAACACACTATTGAGCATGAAATGTACAGGTTTTGGACAATCAGGTAGTTCTGCGGCCAGCACTGATTCAGCGCTTGCTGACAATTTGAACAGCGCATGATTTCAGTGCTAAATCTCGGGCGCTCGCAAGGCTTATGTCAGTTAGAATAATTCGTCATCATTATTCATCATTTGTCATGGTTTCAAATGATTTCAAATAATTAATCAGCACACGTGCCTGAGGTATTTTCTAGTATGGATTCTAGTATGGATTGGATGGGTACAGGGGCAATCCAAACTTGTTGGAAATAGTGTTGCCGCGGCTTGGCTCCAAGCCACGCCCGAGCCCGAGCCGAGCCGAGCCGCGGACCCCGGCTAGCTGCGGCTCGGCTCAGCTTGAGCCAGTTTTTCCAATGAATTTTGATTGGAGCGGATATATGGCTATAGTGGGGTCCCATTCTCAAGTATAGGTCTCTATGTATTGTTGCAAAATGAAAACATTGGTTTTGGGTGGGACAGACGAGCCACAAATCAATGTTGAATGGGGTGGGAATATCTTTATTTGGTCGTATGTGGTTCTGAGGTCCGATTCCCACGACTTCCAACATGCACAGCCCCTGATAGCGGCCACACGTAAAATGGCTGTGTCTCGAGAATGAAGTTTCTTGTGTAACAGAACACTTAGGTGCTGAATATATACTCCTGGTCACCCATATAAATTGGTGAAAATTTGGCGGCTTCAAGGCTTGAGCCGTGGCTCCAAGCCGGCCATAAGCCATGGCTCGGCTCGGCGGCTCGCGGCTAGCCAGCCGCGGCAACACTAGTTGGAAATTGTCACCTTCTGTCCAGGACTAGCCTTGAGTCGGTCATTGCGAGACTTGAGGCCATAAGTATTGGTATGGCAAGATGTGACACGATATTTTTGCCGGCCGTTTGATCCGTGACATCTGAGTCTGATACTTCCATTTATGGTAACAGTATCTTCAAGCACTCATCTCTCTGTAGTTCTATGCGGGCAAGAAGGGTTCACAATGGTATCGGTGCAATGTGGGTCTTTCCCCTTGAACTGGGTCATTGAACTTTGTTTCTCGTTCCTCTTGGATACATGTGCTCGCTATCCTTTTAGTCTGTCATTTATGATGTTTTAGCTGCTTCAAGGACTAACCCCGCCTGTGAACCAATGACAGCGGATACAGGGTGATGGAGCTGCGACTTTGTACAGTAACCGCATATCATTAGATGAATCCTATGCACAAAAATGCGCAGATGTAGGATGAAAATCCCATCCTATCCTAGGTAATAGAGAGCACCAGCACCGGGCATCACACTCATCCTATCCTATCTTATTTTAGCAAAAGTGACCTTGACTTCATTTTAGCAGAGTCTGAACATATCCCAATCCTATCTTATCTCATCCCATCTAAATGCATCCTATCCTATCCCAACCCTCAAAAATAACTTGAAAGCATCCAATCCGAGCACTATATCGCATGCTGTTGAATACAGCGAATACTAGGTTCCACAATCAGAACAAAGACCTACAAGGTAAGCTGCTTCCACAGCATAACGTCAACAAGCCATCCGGTTTAAAAAGTGAGTAGCGGCACGTCTAAAATTGAGTTGATGCACCACCAAAGACTGGCAAGGTCTAAATCACGGTGTACTCACTGTCTAAAAGCTTGATTTGAATGGTTAGAGGAATGAGGAAAGCTGAGGAAAGAGAAGCACTGTGGTTGATGATGAGCGAAAGAGACAAGGAACAATGGGGCACGTGCTAGGCGGAGTTTGAACTTGATCTTCATTGTGCGCCAAGTTCATTGTTCAACTTTGTCAACATTCTAGCGAGCTCACGCTACCCTGTTTGACTTTGTTCTATCTCCAGCTTCTGTCATGACCGCCTTAAACCTGTCTTTCTGTTGAAATAATTGGCATTGCCAGTGAGTGACCTTGTATTTTGTGCATCATTCCCATTTATTGTATCTCAGCAACACTTAGCTCACCATTGTATACCAGGCTGGACCCATCAGAAAATGGCCTGCACCCAAAGTTGCTGTCAGATAGGATATACTTAATGGGATTGGATAGGATTGGATGGAATTGGATAGGATGGGATGGGATAGGATTGACTGAGTAAGATGCTTTGTTTGAAGGTCTGAGAGAGCTCGCATATGGTTATGATTGGATAGGATTCAGATAGGATTCAAACCCAGGATACTTAGATAGGATAGGATAGGATTTCATCCCACACCTGCACATTTTTGTGCATAGGATCCATTCAATGATATGCACTAATTGCTTTGTATCTGTATCAGTTATGACCTCGAGGTGGAGAAGATGGTGCAGGCTTAATGGCAGTAATTGCATAGGTTTGACACAGCTATTGCATCCTTGCATTGAACTTGAAATAGAATTCAAAGTCAGTCAGGAGGATCACAGAAAATCGGAGAAGGTTCTGACCTGTGCAGTTTCTGTAGCTACTGCTTCTGAAAACTCCCGGTGGCATTGCTGGTGCATGCTGTCCAATTCTCTATATTCCATCTGCCACACATCACAAGACTGGAATGCTTGGTCCGCCCTTCTCTGTATATCGGCTTTCTCTACCTCTAATTTGAGTTCCTGGCTGTGAGATCCCTGGCCTTTGTTGCAGAGTTGGTATCTTGGGACCTTATTGCCATGATGATTTCCGCCTGTCAAAGTAGCAGATAGGGGCTGACAGACGAAAATGGGCTAGGGTGAAGAGGGGAGTCGAGACAAAATACCGTTGTACGATATCAACATTCCTGGGTCTTGATCGACGGATCCACCAAAGAACCGAGACAGAAAGACCTAGGTTCAGGAAACGTGAGGCACACACATAGCTACTCACGATAATATACGACCAAACTGAAGGGAGATGGTCTCGGAGGATACGGGCAGCAAGAAAAATAGTCGCAAAGATCGTCGAAGAACAAAGAGGCTTGACAAAGAGATGGAAGAACAAGTTGCGAAAGGAAAAGGGGATCTAAGGATGGATCAGCTAGAAACATTTGTCCCTCGAGATCAGACGAGATCACAGTAAATTATAGTCATATGCAGTGATCGTTATATATGTTCGGGGAGCGAATCACAAAGGCATGGTCCATGCTGCGGTGATTTGTTGCTACTATGATCTTTTCATAGCTGTTTGAAATATTCTCAAACTTGGAATGAAAATGCGCGTTGCGCCTTCCGGTATACACCATACACGGTAATCGCTTACTTTGCAATCGGAAGTATCACAGAATCGTTGAGCAAGATACTAGGTGCAGGAAGTAATTGGGCCACAGCGAGATTCCTAGCAGCACTGAATCAACGTCTATTTCCAGCTGCTCTTCGGTACACAGATGGAAACTCGTCTCCTGGGAGGTCGGACTCTAAGGTGAATAAAAAGTACAGTATGTCACGCCTCATCTGCCGGTTGGATCTCCTTTCTATCAAGAATAAGTGAATTCCGAATGTCAGTCGTAGTCTTGATCTCAT
The DNA here is from genome assembly GCA_029320655.1 of Mycena floridula. Lineage (NCBI taxonomy): Eukaryota > Fungi > Basidiomycota > Agaricomycetes > Agaricales > Mycenaceae > Mycena > Mycena floridula. The sequence goes on from JARIHS010000011.1 coordinate 2,098,551, forward strand.
GATTCCGCCACACACACATATGTGGTTCCCGGTTGCGGTGAAGGATTAAACAGAAAAGGATGACTGGCAAACTTTTACATGAGCCCAGAAATCGCTTCAAGCTAGCCCTCCAGATCCATTTAGAAGCGAATATAAACCTCGTTTGATTGCGCTATTGACTCTAAAACCCTGGGTTGGCTGATAAGGCAAAGATTGTTCATTGCATCCTGGGCATACTAACCAGGAACAAACGGGCCTATATTCGTGCTATCTACAACCCTATGGCCGATATTGAAGTCAATGAACCAGGACTACGGCAGACGGATCTCCGCACTGATTGACTGCACACAGACCAGGCCGCGCCATCACCTCCGACACAATCAACCAACTCCACTCACCGCACAATTGTCCAACTCCACCCCACCACCTGCGCAATATGCCGCTCGCTTGATTCACGCGCTCGGACGTGAGAAAGACGAAACGTGTAATACTGACGGTAAGGGGAATGCTGACCGACCTTCATTCGATAAAATGGACTCACACCGGGATTGATCAATGTAACAGTTGTCCATACTATGATATCCACGCCAGAATTCAGCGATGAAGCTGGACAAATCAAATCCACTTTCGATCCATTTGCCGCCCGATCATGGGAATGAGAAAGCTTGTATCTTCCCATGAGGTCTCACGAAGTTACGTTCAGATTATTAGCCATTCAGTCTCAGATCCGTCAGACAGGCCACAGATCTAAAGCGCACCTTATCTGAAACTCGACTGCATTCCACTTGTATGATCATCTTTTCCTCATTTGGCCAATTTATTGCGCCAGCTGACAATGACTGAAGACAAAAAATTAGACTGAACAAAGATTTGGTGCGATAAGTTGGAGTTGAACAGGAAAAAAGACAAATAAAGCGACGAACTTGCCACAGCACATTGCGATGTGTTTGTGGCATGCACATTGTACCACCACGGTCAATATGGAGCCAATTCGGACCTTGAATTGTAGCCAGCCAATCTTCAAATTGCATTCTGCCCCTAGTCAGGAATTTAAAGCTGTACTGCATTTCCTGTTACATCTGGTAAGGCTCAAGAGGTTGAATCCTCATTCATCATGCTTCAATGAGTATCCTGCACCAATGCGCCACTGCATACCAAGAGGGAATGAGATTGATGGTCATCTCAAAGGACGCGGACCCTCGACTAGCGGTCATGGCACTCAACATCGAGAAAAGGCAAAAATTTGTTTTTTTTTGGACCAGAGGTCAATGTTTGGAGAAGGGAACTTGTGGAAGTTTTCCCTATGTTTTGCCTTGGGAGTCTGGCCTGGGATTCTGCATTGCGTCGCCGAGTGTGAAGATACAACACTCACAAATGCTTTGTCGACAACTCGAGAACTTGGCAAAGCCTGATACTGATAGGGTTTCTTTTTTTGGTTCACACCGAGATGGCACCGTTGGGGGCCAGTGAGCCGACCTTTTTCGAGAGACCAAATAGAGGAAGGAGAGCCGGAGGGATGACTACATTCTGGTTGTGACTGACAAAAGGCTCTGGGTCATAAATTGTGTCGCAAAACAGGAGGTGAAAGCAAACCAGGAAATCGGACGCAAGAAGTACGGGCCCACACCCTCAACATCTCCGCCCACACCACCACCACCACCACCCTCCCCGTCCTACTCCGACCAAAAGGGCAGCTAGTAAGATACAGGTACCCATTACACATAGAGTCATAGCCACTCTAGATACATCGAAAAGGTTCTATTGTGGCCTGAAGCAAGGTCAAGTGTACTACTTTTTGTTCGAGATCTCGTGGTGAGAAAATATTGGTCATCAGGACTCAACACATTGCCGCTAATGAGAGATGCTAGACAGCTCTCAATTCATTTAGATCTGGAGCCAGGAGCAAACATGAACTTGGACTTTTGTGAGGGAGAAGATGCAGAGTAAGGGAGGTGGGAGGTATTGGAGATGGAGGATTCGATTTTTTTCTTGCGGTGCAAAAGGGAGCCTCCAATGTACTTATCTCTGCTGAAGGAACTCAGAGACTCATTGACCCGAAACCATGTATGACTTGTCGCTCTATACCACTTGACATCCGCCACCAGAAGTCATTATTCGACATCGTCACAATAGTGCATATTGGCGCGGTCGACCTCAGACGAGGCTCAATCCACGCCACATGAGGAACGTGTGATGTCCTCCCAAACACCACACATCGGTGCCTCTGAACTCCCCGCACAACCGCAATCCATCACCGAAATCTAATATATATGACATCGACCAAACCAACCCTCAACGCCCGCGGCTGTTCGTATTCACAGCGAGGGCAAAGCGTCAGCGAGAACCGAGTTGCAGGTTTGTATACAAATTGACTGGATGAATGTATGCCTTTGATTCGTCGCTGAATTGACTCCCATATGTGATCTTCATGTACTTTTATCCCACGATCGACTCGAACTTGACGCTTTGATCTGCCACGGATCGAGGGACATCCTTTGTCGGCTAAACTATCTCCAATAAACTCTCTGGTCAGCACCAGGGCCTTGTGAGAGATTCACTGTGATAACAAAGCCCTAGGTATCACCTGTCTTCAAAGGTATTCGATACACTCCCATTCTCCCATACACATTTTTTCCCTATTTGTCACAACATTTCGTTATTTCGAGTCCATGTGTCACAAGGGAGAAAGGATTCATATATGTCCAGAGTGTATCAGAGGATGTGGAACTGGAGCACAAGGTCCCTTCAATGTCTCTATTCTTCTTCTTGCCTTTTCTGAACTGGATTCCCAGCTCCCGTGCCAAGTCGATAGGATAAGGAGGTCTATCTTCGAGGGAATATCAAGCAGCTTGGCTGGGAAGAATATGAAAGCTTTGTTGATGCAATCTAGTACGTTTCATTGACTTTTCCTCCTTTGGTCATCGTTGAAAGAGTGGCCTAGCTCCATCTTCTCATCGACCACGACCTTCCCTGCTCTAGATTCCTCTTATACACTGCATTTCGCAGGGACCTACACCAACTCGGGTCTAGCATCGTTCAGGTCTGTCTAGGTCTGTCTAGGTGCCTAGACCAACCCGGTGTAGGTCACCTAGATGCGACTTGATCTACCATGGCTCAGGTTGGCCTAAGTCCATGTAGGTCCCCCGGACCAGAGTCTGTCTAGGTCTCGAGGTAAGTGTAGGTCCCCCGAACCAGGGTCTGTCTAGGCCTCGAGGTAATATAAAATATAATTCAACTTTTTTGCTTTTGTATCTCCTGTTTATAATTTAGTCTGTGGGCCTGCGGCGTTTCCGCGGTTCTCACCCTCGTGCCCGTCTCACGGCCATCATCCGATCAAGTCTTTTTAGTCTGAGGCCTTCTTTATCTTTATTGACATTATCGTGCCAGATTTGACTATATATTCTTGGTACATTTTCTGTGATGAGATACCTAAGCACACGTGGCCCAACCTGAACCAACCTGCATAGAAGTATCCGGACCAAGTTCTGTCCAGGCCCCATCAAAATGCAGTGAAGAAGACCGAAGGTTTCAGGTAAGTCCCCGAGCGTTTCAAGCCGAATGAAGATGATGACTGCACCTATTGCAAGGACTCAATGGCAATTTGTGGTGGCCGCTCTGTAGTCGTAATCAAAATTCGTCATCCGAAATCTCATCCGAAGTCAAAGCCGGATCATTTGGGATCTGAGGGATAATCTCGGTTATTATAAAGTCCAATGATACTCACCTCACAAGTTCGCCTATGGTCTCTGTGGCAGGAATATCAGAGTTTGATGGCATGAAAGATCACCTTTATGTCGCCAGACTCATTGCGTCTCATGGCCCCTTATCTGAGCTTGGGACCACCTATTCCGACTCGGACTGGGTCTGACTGTAGTCAGAATCGGTGAGACTCAGTCAGACCTAGTCTGAGTCTGAATAGGTGGATGTGAAACGCAGTGAGTGGGACAGGACGTAAAGTATCTGCGAGCATCTCGATCAACGACAAGTGATTGGCAACCTTTGTATGAACACGATATTCAGCTCCAAGAACCCAAATCTGTTCAGCTGCATAAGTATTCTGTACACTACTTGTCAAAACTGTCGCCAAATGAACGGCCCTTGAGTGAACTTTTCTCCAGCCCTCAGTTTCCCTTCTGAGCTCTTTCAGCCACGATTAAATCGGTGTCCGTTGGTCGTTCGTTAATGTTGCCAGGATTGACGGTCCGTGAACTGAACGATTCTTCCCGATAACTAGGTGGCAATTCCAAAGGTTGTGGCGCAAGCTCCAGTAACCTTGAAGCCATTGGTGGCAGGGTATCCGAGGAAGTTATGGCACGTGTCTCTGGGGCACGGGTAGCGGATACATACGCCGGTTCATTGAGATCGATAATGTTCCTGGAAGCTGGGCCCCGCCTTCTTCTATACAGAAAGAAGATAGCGCTAATGATCACAGCGACCAGGAAAAGTCCTCCGACGATTCCACCAGCGATGGGACCAGCCTTGGATTTATGTGGCGCAGGCGCAGGCGCAGGTGCAGGTGCAGGTGACGAAGTACCCACTGGTGCCGATGCAGTGTCATTCTGGACGGAAATTCCGGCCAGGAGAACACTAATCGCGGCACGTTGAGCAAAGGGAGAGTAAGCTGCTGTGGGCGATGCTCCTATCCAGGACTCGCTGTAGATATCATTCCCTGTAGTTGCCAGGTCCAGGACGGCGTTATACTGAAAAATACTGTCAGATATAAGAAGGCATCTTGACAAGAAGTCTTGCTCTACCTGAACTCCAATGTAATCTCTTAGGTATGACCGCAAAGCTTCGTTTGTAGGGTTCCGGTTATATGCAGCAATTACTCCGTTTATCACAAAATCATTGCTACCGGCTTAGTAGTAGCGTCGGTCAGTCGGCGATGACAAGTCTCTTGTTCAACGTGCTTACGTTTGCCAGTATCAGTAATGATACCGCTGCCATCAGTGACGTGCCAATGAAGAGATGTGACTGCAGGCACTATGATGGAGTATAAGCTAACCCACAGATTAGCAGAGATCAGGTCATGTTGTGGTGCGACTCACAGATTTTGAGTCTCAACATCACTGGGATCTAACGAGGCCAGAACGGCTAGACCCTCTACAGTGAGGCCCTGATTGTACCCGAAAATTCTATTGTTAACAATGGAACAATTGTCAGTGGCCTGTGCAGAGATACTATCTAGCACAATGTTCTGAACACTGAGAAGGTGTGAATGCATGAAAGTTGCACCGGTCCGGGCCGCAGTGAGATACGTGGCATTGGAAGTTGATTCGGCCAGGAGAGCAGACATTCTTCTCCAGTCATACATCAACTCAAGCGGGAATGATGTGCTGGACTCACACGAGGAGACTCCTAAACAAATTTCAGCCAAGTATAATAATAGCGCCGCAGTGCTCTTACCCGGTTGAAAGACTGTTAATTCTAGGACCGTTGACATTAGTTTGCTAACTGTGTTCAGGATGCGCTCATATTCTTTCCACTTCTACAGACTCACAGCGAGACATCCCCCAGCCATAGTTACTATGCAATATCAGTATTATCCGAACAGCAGCTGGGGAGACTTACTTCCTGCACATTGAGCCTCAAGCGTGTAATTCCTTGGGTTAGTACTCGCGCCATCCAGCTCTGGTTGCGACAGAGTGTAATTCATCCCAAAATTCCAACTTTGCTGTGCCCATTCAAGAAATTCCGGCTCATGATATGTCGAATATCCAATGGCTGCCGCATAACCATAGATGCTGGTCATTGTGACAGTCAGCAAGGGATTGGAGAATGCGACAAGAGACTCACAGTGCTGTGGCAGTCTGATAATGAAGGTCAGAATCAATAGAGATGTTACACAGGGAAGGGGCTGACATAGCTATGATCGTTGAGTTTTCGGTGAGGCAGAACACACTTGAAACACGCACGTGTCATCCAGGTTCACGAAGTCAGGGAATAGAGATAAGACCGTCGGGAAGAGGCTCTTTAATTGATTCCGGTAGACGGTTTGATTTGTGAGCTGGTCGAATCTCGCCATCTGAGAATAGAGCATTGCCGTAGTAGTCGTGTCACCACCTAGTCAAAAATATAACAGACTGATTCAGACGCTAAATGGTATTGCTCACCGGTGATTAGGGCGGTGGTCGAGTTGAGCAAGTTGACAGACTGTTCCAAGGCCGCTTGAGCGAGGCTCATCCTTCGATCTGGTGTTGTCACGAAGCCAGGTTTCTGGTTCAAGGTCATTTATCAACTAGAAAATCAGAGGATGCAGCCTATTACCCTCCATTGAGGCGAGGAAACGAAAGGTGTCGTGGAATTGGCAGCGTCAAATTGAGGGAAAAGCATGAGGAGCGACGAGGCCGGATATCTTTGTTCAAGCACAAATATATGGTTCGGTAGCATCGCACCCTGATCTTGATCTGTCAATGTCTTTTAGTTATATCACGGCTGCGGTCTCACGCGGCACGGCACTTCGCGCCACATTAGACTCGCCTCCTAGTCTACCATGGTTGATTTAGAAAGCTATCTGCTATCAGTTTTCAGAGAGTGCAGTGTGATCTCCTATCTAAGTCATTATTGAGGCTTATCAGGAACAGAGAGCACCGTCTTTGCTATGCTTATGTTGCTACAGGGCTCCAATTACTTTCCATGATGCCAAGAAACCGGAACCACCTGGCAAGAAACACGGAACATACACTGCGTTTCCTACCGTTCTATTCAGGGACAGAACCGGTGGGAGCGAGCCCGAATAGGTGGGAATTCTGGGCTATTCTTGGCTAGACGTGTGATTTATTCTGGTGCTGAATAGACATATGAGTCAGTATAATCAGGGGCATAGGTTTTTTGAAGTGTTGCCTGAGGTGTGTGAAGAAAATTGAAGAAAATTGAAGTGTTGAGAAAAGTGTCCTGAAGTGTCAGTGAAGTGTCAAAAAGTGTTGGTGAAGTGTCCAGAAGTGCCGATCAAAGAGTTGGGAAGAAATTGAAGATGACTTTGTCAAGCCAGTCAACATGTTTGAAGCATAGTATGTTCCATATTTGAGCCATAGAGGTATCAAACGTGATTTTCATGAGCAGTACGCAAGTTGATGTGACAGTTACATCAACATGATGTTTCTCTATGGTGCTTGTAAGTCTTCACTTTGTCAATATTCGGTACATATTTCTGAAATTCTGTTTCCAGGGCTTCTTTCGACATGTTTGGTCCTATTGGGATAGCCCAGCTGCACCAGCTACTGCGGCTCCTCCAGTGGTGTCTAGTTCATCAGGAAATCCAGTCCCTTGTATAACAAGCAAATTTGGTCCTCCCTAATCTTCATAGCTGCAATATTCACATTTTTATAACCCTTCATCCTCAAGAAGGCTATGAGCTGTACATTGAAGGGAAATCTGAGTTGGAAGTGAGTTTTACTGTTTACCTCCTGGATATTTCTGACTTTGGTCTCTCAAAGCACCGCCCCAACTATTGCAATGATCAAGTTCATATGCCAGTTCAGCCACCTCTGCCACTAACTCCAGCAGATTCAAAGCTGAGAGCCTGGCCATGAATGAAGCACAGGAAAAAGTTCTGAAGGGTTCTGATGCCCATTTGGCTTACACTATGACACCATGGGCAAAGTCATCTGCACCATGTTCACTGCACCTGTGGTTGCACCCAGTCTGTACCCAAGTTACACGTTGCATTGTTCTCATGCCCTTTCATTGGCATCTTGGCATCAAACATGTGTTCTATTGTTCTCTCAAAATGGCAACTGTCAAATCTGAGATTTGTTGCTTGAACTCTGCATGATCAATCATGTTTTGCATTCTCTACCCTTCTTCAATCCTCCCTATTGATTAGGGTTAGGGTGAAATGCCAAAAAGAATTACTGACAAAGGAGGCCAGGACATTTAAACTAAGGGAAAATAAATTAAAACTTGAATGGAAGTTAGACAAAGTTTTTCTCAAAGTTTTCCCACATAGCCCCACATCAGTTCAGCTGATCAGGAACCTGTCAAAAACTGGCAGGTACACTGCAAGGTGTGGCCTAGGTACAGACTAGGTGCAACCAGAAGTGCACTGAACTCAGATGCACCGGGTTTTGCCCCCGGTGTGAACTACATTGTATTCCACACTTGTTGAGAGCTAGCCTATATTTAGGACAGAAAATGACATAGTTGGCGTGTTTGGGTCACTTTCTGACTAAGCATGAACAATAATTCAAGAAGGGACAGAAGAACCTCACCTGCTGACAGACCACATGAATGATGGAACAAACAAGCGCACATTGCTTATTGATTCCAACCACATCAGCGCACCACCCACCATTTTCCTATTGTACCTGTTCAAGGTCCTCATATGGTGCTACATTCTGGTGCAATTTATTTCTCTAGAAGCCAGCATTTGGGGGCATTTTGAGCAAAATTTGAGAATTGTTAGCTAATATGACATTGACTCATGTAATCACTTTTCTACCAGTTTCTATGTGTGACTGTTATTCTTGTCAGAAACCCGGTTAGAGGCTCTCCTAGCTGGCTGCGCAGGACTTGGATCAGGTTAGGAAGGGACACTGGAGGCAGAACAGCAGGTAGAAGATTGGTCTATTCGGCAAGACATACAAAACTACGTGACAAGATATATATACCTGGCAATCACATGACCCTGATTTCCCCCGCAAGGTCTGAGCTTCGCAGCTTGCACAAAACCCAGATTCTGACAATTCTTCCAATTTCTACACTTGATTTCAACTGCAGTATGATAATGTCTGCAGGCCAAAATGCCCTGTTGCCCTTAGATACTCATTAGTCTAATAGAAATGTCTTCAGAAAGCCTCACATCCAACAGGCTGATGCACTCCTTGCAATATGGACATAGAGTCACCAGCTGTTGTCCAGGGGTACTGGACAGTTCAAGGCCACTATGCTCCATTCCCAGTCACACTAGACCTTGAGACCAACCAATTATGGCACTGATATGATTCTTTGGTATTTACCGATGCAGACTATGTCATGGCTCCGGATTTACTGATAGAATGCAAGTTATTCAGAGATAGACTCAATTGCTGTGTCAGCAGCCAGGTCCATTCAAGTTGATGATCGGGATTGGGATCAGTTCAAGCTGTCTGATGTCTCCAAAATTGCTTTGGCACATCTTTTTGTCTGCCCTCCATGTATGTAGATTGACTATTTCCAAGAGTCAGATGGTTGAGACTAAAAGCAACCTCATTGAAAAATGGGAAGAATATGACACAAACAAATCACGTCAAAAGATTCAATTGTGGTCTGAACATCCAAAGACAGAATTAAGTGATTGGTGTCTTATGTTTTCTTCTGAGTGAAGTCATATGTTTGAATGATCTACTAGCTCTCAATGTATCAAGAAGGGCTGGAACCGCAGCAGACAGTCCAGGATTGCTATTTGGAGGACCCATCGTAAGCTAGTTTCCTTTATATTATATTTTCTTACCTCATGCGGGCTCCATGAGTGTCTCTGCTGTTTGAGTCAAGCTTGAACATGAATATTCTGGCCTTTTCCAGGTTTCTACAATGAATGTACTGTTACAGAAAAATCAAGCCTACAGCCAGAGTGTAGTGGAACTTTATATCTCATTTTATTGTGGTGCGCAAGGAGATGGCAATCTGAGGTACAAACCCAGTGATAGTGCTAGTGTGTACATGAGGACATGGTGCAGACTATTGTCGTTTACAAGGAGCACCTTGAACAAGCGACACAGAAGGAGCAGAAAATGCCCATTGCTGAATATCAAGGCAAAATGCTGGCAATGAAACACATGTTCTTGTTCCAGTTAAACAAACAACTCAAAAAGGTTTGGTGCTAGGGGGATTCAAACCCCAGTGTGACAACTTCAAACTAAACACTCAAGTATAGCCCCACCCTTAGAGGATGGGGGAACTCGGTAAGAATGAGCCACTCTAGCGTTCATGCAAAGTATCTGTAAAATCAGCTGAATGTTAAGACTAGCTTTACTACAAACTAATCTACTACTTAAATACTAGTAAACATGTGACTACTGTTCATTTTCCACAAGGTAAAACATCCTACAACCATGCTATAAACAACCTGTTCCTATGCTTTCTTTACTAAGTGCCTATGGGTTTCCATGTCTGTTTCCTGTTTCACTACAATGCGCTAGTCATCTGTTTGCCATGTGCTATCATGCCCGAATGCCTTGAGGTTTTAATCTCTGCCTCATGTTATCCTCCTGACCTTTGTGCTGGATCAAGCATGTTTTTCTAACTTCGATCATAAGGCCATGCTCTAGCCTCATGCAGTGGTGTCATTGTGTTGACTCATGTAATCCTTCCCTAAGCCTTGTTCCCTGATCTGTCCTTATGTTTCCACCTTGTTTCCCACAGCATCAAGACTTCTGCAAACTCCTAAGTACTTTCCAATTCCTAGGTCCAGGATAAACCTGAAAGGGTTCAGTAAGATGAACCACACTAAGCCTACTCATCCCAACTCCATGTTCTACTAAGTATCTACTTTGAATAAAGACCATTAACTTTGACTTCGGTCTGTGTTGCCTGTAAGGTGTGTGTTTGTCTGCGTGTCAACTACCTCATGTGTTGGTTCTTTTAATTCTGCCATGTCTCTGATAATCAACCCGATTATGATAACTGTCATCACTATCCATTATCTTATGACCATCTCTTAGCATGTGTCTAGATCTGATCTAATCTGCTGACACAACAATGATGACAGAGTGCTTGGATTCTGACACCTAGCCTTCAGTCTTCATGAGTGATGCTCTACCAATTGAGCTATAGTGCCCATGCTAGGAGGTGCAACTTGTACCTTGTGTAACCATAAGTTGTGACTGACATGCCTGCTGCAGGTGTACCCACAATGCCTTAGGGAAATCCCCACCTTATAGGTTTTCAGGCACAGATGCTGACCAAGCATATCAACAAAAAGTAGAGCATTGGACAATTGGCAATCACAAGTCATTCACACTCATGACTCGTGAGTTTCAAGGTTAGAAAAGTCAGATTCATACTCATGGGATAATTGTACAATAGAATACTCATACTCATAAGTAGGAAACTTGTGAGCAGTGAGTATATTCATAAATACCAGAGACTCATGAATAATTACAAATAATCCTACAAATCATCATAAGTATTCACAAATGATATAGTGGACAGATTAGTTAGAGCCATATCCAGAGTCAGAGTTATACAAGTCAATGAGGGGAGGAAAATTATGGTTTCAAAGCATCAATATGTGCTTTCTGACAAGTCTGTCCACTCAGGAACCTTGATCTCATCCTGGTCAACTATTCCTGGACTGGTCGATGAGGCAGGTTGCACCAAGTTCTTCAACAACAAGTACAAGCATCCCAACAATGGTGGGAAAGGGAAAGGTCGAGCTGTTGACCCAATAAACCTCCATCAACTCAGGAGGAAGATTCCACTTAGTCTTTGTATTTTTTGAAGTTGCAATCGAACTTGGTTTAGTATTAACCTGTGTGACACTTTTGTTACATTTTGTGACTAATCATATAAGTATTTGAGGTTCTTCATTTCTTCAAAAACCCAAACTTGTACTCATACAAGTTTGGACTTGCACTCAACTTGCACTCATGAATATATAAAACTCACAATTTTTCCCACAAGTTTGTTTGGTGCAACTCATGAATGAAAGGTTTGCCTCCGTCGCTGCCCCACCTTGCCCCTGGCTTCCCTTCCACCCTTTATTGAGAAACTGGAGGAGCCTGCCAATTATCGGTAGGTGCATCTGCAAAAAATAGTCAGTGAAATATCAAGCAGAGTCATAGAAGAGGGCCAACATACCGATATTTCCCTCTTCAGCATCCTTCACCATGCACAATGAGATGACAGAACACATCAGATAAAGAATAACAAACCCTTGCTTCAAACACCAGAGAGGTAAACTGCAGACCAGCATTGTTCTCGGTGATGAAATTGCAATGATCCTTCGAAGTAGCAATCTTAGTCTGGTAGACATTCAAGTTACCCATCCCTTTCGAAAAGTCATCTGCTAGAACAGAATCATTTGGAGGATTGAGAACAATGGTGTATTTTGCTCTGGACAATCTATCCGCATACTGGTCTGACCTTATATTCCCTGCTCTCGACAGCTGGATATGCAGATAATGAACAAAATACAGAAAGACTTACCTGTTGTACCAACATTGAAATTCTCCTTGCTGCATGTTGCAACGACAATGAGAGTTGCTTCAGGTGGGTTGTCGAGATTTGAGCTGGTAGACTTCTGGATCAGCATGTTGGCCGTCCCCCTCCTAGTCCACATGAAAGAGATGGGAATTTTTTTTCCACCAATATACTCGGGAGTATGAACTAGACCTTTATGCAAAGCTTGAATATCCAACATGTTGGATAGAGAAAGACAACAAGAGAATGTCAAGTTAGTAATGTATTTATATTCAATTCCAGCTGTTTACATAATGACTATCGGCCATGTCCAGACCGCGTGCCTCAAGTGTCAGGAAATTGCTGTTGTCTGACACCTTGAAGTATGTCCCATGAACATGAGATAACCCGCATCCTACTCAGCAAATGAGATCAAAGAATACATAGAAACCAATGGCACTATGAAGTGAACGGCTATCACATACTTTGAGATTCAACTAGAAACACCAGGCACAGACAATCACATGAGACATATCCATCATGGTCAACCCCGACAAGAACAAGGACGTTGCAAGCAATCAATGTGAAATCTGCACTGTAACTGGGTGAGAAACCAATCCGTCAACAGAGAAGTGATTTACCTGAAAGAACGTTGATGCAGTGACATGGAGTATCAGGTGACACATGAAGGATAGGCGAAACGTGTTGTCACAGAATCACATCTGGCAGAGAATGATTCCTCTCTGGAATCCCACCACAATAAACCTTTTGCACTAGCAAAGAATTTAAGAGAAAGAACTGACTCAGAGTCGCCCTAAATTCAGCAATGTGCATCATGCAACTAGTCCCGTGACATGAAGGTTCAGACGCGCCGTCACGGGGTCAAATGTGACAGAGAAATGAGAATCATTCCTCCTCGGAACCCTACCATCATGAGCCTTGCCAAATGTCTACCACTCATGGCAAAAACCCATCAAAGATTTCACTGCAGCAGGATCAACGGGTCAGAAGAATCACCATTCTTACAACTATCATTGGCTCAATGAATGAAACAATTACTTGCAGTCTTTTTCAGCAATCCGGAGGACATACTTAAAACTCTTTTGATCGACCCTGTCACGAAGTAAAGCAGTAGTATCGGGCTCTTTCATGATACAACTGCTACAGTGAACAACGTGCAATGATACAGATATAGACAGCTACGTACATCAAAAAGGCGCAAAAGAACTCCTAGATATGCTTCTAAAATTGAGCTACAGATATGTACCCACCAGGCTCACTCAAGCGGCTTGGGGACCAAGAATCTAGAATATGGCATATGCCAATGCTAACAAGTATGGAATGAGAGGTAAGTCAACATGACACTTCCAGCTCCTGCTCCTTCAAAAATTGAAAAAAAAAAGAAAGAAACAGGAAGAGAGAGAGAGATCAAGACCTTGAATACTGAGGTGAACTTACAGGCATTGTTGGAACAGTCAATTTCTATAGCCGGGACATGAGAGACTTGTACAAGTAATGGTCACGCAAAGCAATCCCTTGTAAACAATACTTCATTTTCATTCCAGTAAGTTCCGATATATTATTCACAAACACAGATAGGCACTAATACTCGAAAAGCGGCTGTTATGAATGTGATGACACACACCCATGTATACAGTTTGTATGCTGCTCAGATGTTCATAAACAAAATGAACATCTACGTGGGCCCAGAAGATGTCAAAACCCAGCGCACCCGTATGAAATATATGACGAGAGCATGTTCAATACTAGATCAGGACAAAGATGACACTTTGCCCAAACGAGAGATTGGAGATAGACTTTGCTGGGGTATCCAATTCCCAGACAATGATATTGCCACCCAACCTCTCCTGGAAAACAGCGGGCACATGGAAAACCACTCACAATATATAGAGGCAAGGTTCTCAACCTTTCAACATTCAGCGCTAACAGTAACCTACATCCTGAAAAATGGGCACAGTCAATATTCTCAGGCAATCAACGAGATCACAAATTTGAAACACGTTAGATGCAAAAAGTAAGCACAAAAGCAGTCTTTCAATAATGATATTAACAAAACACTGGTGTCAATGACATAAGTATTTGTGAGCCTGATTTGAAGCAATTAACCATGCATAATAGGACAGAGAACATCACGTATTATGAGATAGCCAGGCAATAGAGGCGACACCTGTGCTATTATTCATTTGTTGATGATAGTCTCTGCTACTCTAAAGTATCTAACCCACGGTTCAATGCGAAGCAAAAAGAGAGCTGACAATTCAGCTCATGCGGCACCGTGGAAACTCTGGATCACATACTGACCAAATGCAATGTTCCAGGACAAACAGATCTGGGACCTAGTATCAGAGACATGGATGCTAAAAAGCGGATAAGAACTTCGCCCACCACTTGGTAAAATCATCATTTGCGGCCTGAAACAAAGCAGTGGGGCAAACCAAGAAAATGTGAACCGCGGAACAGCAAGCTTCCGAAGAATTCTCATCTCAGAATCTGTTCACCTCATCTGGAGAATATTCAATAAGAAACAAAAAGCAATCAATGGAAAAGACCCTTTGCCCACAAAAGCCATTTGAATTGTGATCCGAAATCCCCACACACGGCACAAGAGGTGTATCGTACGAATGCGTATTTCCTCGGTCCGTATGACGGGTTTAGGTAAGTGTGACAAAATGTGATGATGCTCCGGCTGGCTTATTTTGCCGAAATTTGGGACCAACGCTCCTCGGCATTCTCACCCGTATAGTCACCGGTGTCACGCTTATATAAAGTCGTTGGAATAATTCAAGGACCGACCGGCTTCTCCCGGGAAACGATGGCAGTTTTGTGACAAGTCAGTGTCATCAAATGTCCCAACAGTGAAATACCGCAAAGACCATTTGGTTCCGGGTCTCGAGCACAAATAGCACAGAAGATATGGCAAAAGACTTTACCGCGAGATGGTCCGACACGATTGGTGCCAGCAGCACGTCTGCATCAGGTAATGGAAGTCCTGGATGTCCGTGGTGTGCAGCCCCAGTGGTCAGCAGATGAAGGTCATTGTGACTCTCGTCACATCTATACGGGCAGATGGGGACAACTCTGGTCCCTGGATCTGCTGGTTGGTGAAGGCACGATCCTGTGTTCAACTTGAGCTTAGACATCTGCATTCAGAAGACGATAATGCACGTGGCTAGATACTCCTCAAGACAGCCAGGTTTATTTCTCACTGCGTTTCGCAGGGACATAGACCAACCTGGGTCTAGCTCTGTTTGGCTCTGTCTAGGTCTGTTTAGGTGCCTAGACCAACCGCCTAACAAATATAGACAGACATAGACAAACATAGACAAACCTAGACAAAGAGTTGGTGTAGGTCACGGGTTGGTCTAGGCGCCTGCGAAACGCAGTGTCTGTGGTCAGATGAGAAGGTACCTTGTCGGGACGGGCTGCGGCCATGATTTGAGCTCTGAATCGATGGAGGAACAATGTATCAACATACCTGAGCCATTTATTTCATCTCTGGGCAGCTTGAGGGTCCAAAAGGATTTGGTCTTTGTTGTACATGGAAAATGGGTAGTTTGGGATTTGTTAAGGCCATGACACGGTACCAGAGAAGGAAAAAATGCAGTAAGACCGGAATATTCCAAAGAATTGCATATTGAGGTGACATACCAGCAGGTGTGAGCACAGTTCCCAAGAACAGCACAGTACAGAGGTGGTAATGTTGCTCTGTCTCCAGCAGCAGCGAGCGGTTTGTACGCAGAAAATAGCAAGCTCAAAGGGCATTTAGAATAAGCTAGGGGTTCCGAGATATTCTTTGGCTTCAACAGCATCAAACGAGTCCACCGCTAAGCAATTTGGAGGAGAACTGAGGGCACAGTGGCTCAATTGAGTTCGTTGATGTCACCGGAAAAGTCACGCTGGACAGCCGTGGCTCACGCTCAAGGGATGACACATACATCAAAAATTCCTCAGACCGAGATATTAACCTGTTCTACAACCTAAAACCCACATACAAGGAAAATAATATCTGAAGCTTTAAAATGCAAGTGGCTGACTTTCTGGGGGTGGCCAAGTAACTGACCAGTGCTAGTGGAGCATCACACGATTGACACTCACGCGTCATTCACACTCGTGACTCATGAGTTTCACATGTCAAAGGCTAAACTCATACTCGTGTCCTACTCATGGGAATGAATATTTGATGGATATACATATGATTAAGACTGTAACTTGGCAGTGACATTGCATATGTGAAGATAAAGCACAAGGATGACCATGCACCATACTGTGACATTGATGTACCAGCGGATATCCATGAGTATGTCTTGAGCAAACCTGACCTAACCCCCACAAAGGTCAGTTCTCCGCGATAAGGCGATGAATATTATTCACCATTTAATAGCTCTGGTCCGAGATCTTGAAGAAAAAAATGGAAAACCAGGCTTTGCTCGAAGTTCAATCTATCGTCTCTGGGCAATGGAGAATAGCAAGCGATGGAAATGCGACGAGGATGAGGTCAAATCGGCAAGAATCCTGCTTGAAGAAGCAGCAAAGCTAAAGGACATTCTGGGCAAGGCATTGTATGCCGTGGACCCTATCAATCTACCACAGAATCAAGACAATGGTTTTACAGCCATCGCTTTCGCATTACCAGAGACTTTATGAAAATGGGGCGGTCAGATATGTGAGGTCGCACTCGACTCTGCCTGTATGTCTCTCTTATCTGTCGCCAACATTATCGGCTTATATTTGTCAGGGAAGACAAACCGCTCATCGTTCAAGATCTTTGCGCTACTCGGCAAGGTCTACAGCTCGGGTCTTCCGCTTGGCTACCTCCTGATTCAGTCCAATCAAGGAGAGGCCGAAGGGAAGGAGCGCTATATCTCGAATGTTCTGGCCTATTTCAAGAAGACCTGGAAGATTCGGGCCATAATTACCCTTACCGACAAAGACTGGTCGGAAATCAATGCCTTCCTCAAGAATTTTCCAGACGCCAAGCATCAGTTATGCTTTTGGCATTGTCTTCGCGGCATCAAGAAATGACTCAGCATCCTGCGGCGCCAACCTGCATTCTACAACGTTGAACAAGCTCACGAGAAATATCCAAACTGGATTGATCTTACTTTTGTTCCAGTCAAGCAAGCATTGGTCCCTCCTGAGGTAAAGATACATTTCCATGTACATTTCATGTAGCTGACAAACTACAATAGATCATGCCTGCTACCCAGACGATATTGCCGCACTTGAAAGTCCGTGTCGGTGGTGTCGTCATTCAACCCCCGAAACGCCCACGACTTGTTATCCGCATGAATGGAGCACTTCGAAATGTTCTTTCAGGTCCAAACAGAAGCGCCGATGACTCTGAAATGTCACCGGTTGACGAGTCGATGTTCGACGAAGATGAAGACCTTCTTGATGAGGTTGACAAGGCAATTGGAAAAGGAGACGAATCTGATGATGAAGACGGGCCAGACTGGATGTTTGATGAAGGAGAAACTGTTTCGAAGGACAAAGAATATGTCTTTTGTCCTGCAGTGCATCGGCATCAACTCCTCCATCTCTTTACCAAGCACTTCTGTCAGCATACTCTTTTTGTGGAGTGAGATGGAAATCAGTCGGCGGAGACTATTCGTGACAATGCTGTCTACGAAATGTATGGATTCTGCAAGGGACGTAGTTTGCGGGAGGTTTGGGGCTATATGTGGACCAATGGGACAGAGGCCAACCGTTCCGGTGGCAGATACGAGTCCCCCTGTTTCGGCTGGCAGCAAAAGACAAGATTTATTTAGAGTGGAATATGACTGGTAAATATGTTAGAATGGTTTTTCTGTCATCCATGCCACTGAAACATGAATAGCAAGCACTATTCTTGAGTTAAAGAAGTGCCAATAGTCTTACAATTTGTTCATACATCTCATCTTTGAGCCTCAACCAGCTGCTATTTTTCTACATCTCCGAGTTTTTGTCCAACTAGACCCAAGAGTCTCAAGGCATTCAAGGGGCCTACACAGCTGCTGTGGGATTGGAAGAATAAAACAACACATGTCCATTAATCTTCCATTATTCAGATAGAATATCCAATAGTACAGACAGCTCTATAAGCGGTATAACATGGTAGAAGAAGACAACACTCAATCCACAGAATGCCCTTTCATGCCATTCACAGCTCCAATAGCTGTCAATTGTAAAGTCTGTTGTATATTACGATGACCCAGTGTCTGAAAGCATCCCAAAGTCAAATTTGATTGTATTTGGTGCTATCTGTTCTGCGCCACATTTCGCAGTGCTGCCCTTACTCGCAGGTCATGTCACATCTACCGCAGATTAATTCCACAGTCTTGAACTCGACGATTCACATATCCTGTAGCGACCATTTTTGGCCTATTACCATGGATGACCAACTGCACTGGACATGTGTTATGCTGACAGGGAGGGTCTATGGAGATTGCCAATGAGGCGGACCATGGCAGTCTCATAGAAATAATATGCTAAAGTACCATAGGCTGATTATGAGGGGCATTGGTATTTGGGAGATTTGATGGGAGATGTGGGAGATTTGGGAGATGATATGGGAGCATCGTGGGAGCATTGTGGGAGATGTTAGGAGATGAATGGGAGAATAGTAGAGATACTTGGGCGGGCACTGGAGATCACATATTGAACCTAATTGAGCCTTGAAGTCTGCTCAAATTGTGATTCAGAGGGATAATTGGGCCGAAATGAGTTCAACCAGTAAAGTCATAGTGTCACATTTCTGTGACACAGCGACCGCAGGGTGAAATTTTCAACCTTGTTTCTTACTGGCATGACGGCCATGGTTTTCATAATGATATGTTCTGTTCACATCCTCAAGGTAAACCGTTTATTTAGCAGATGACCAACGAAAGAAGCACGCCAAAGCCATCAGTGGTACACCCTTTTTCACTGGTCACTTGACCGTGAAGGATCAGGCCGCCGTCAACAATTGGTGTGTCCATCACATCTCGGAAGCCCGTCCTATCTGGCATTTATGGAATCCTGGTACCGTCCCGGGTGCACCCACTCAGATGAATCTGGACTCTCTGGAAATCACCTATGGGGCTTGGATGTTGGGCCATATCAAGACAGATGGAATCCCTACATTCAAATTCCATTCCATTGGACAACTCAGTGTGCAGAAGATGACAAGAGCAAGCTAGCAGTATGTTCCATCTCTGCACTTCACCGTTTTGACTCATACAGTTCATAGCATGGTCCTCAATATCTGGTGGAAGCTGAACCGAAACCAGCAGACTCGGAGGTCGCAAAAATTGTTACCACTGAGCAGAAGCCGAAACCAAAACCAAAACCGAGACCAGTAGCAGCCAGAAAACTGAAATGTGCATAAACATATCCCAATAAGGAGAAGTCCCATCACTTGAAGCATCGGGATAATGGGAGATGCATGGGAGATTTGGGAGATGCGTGGGAGATCAATGGGGGATTTTGGGAGATGCGTGGGAGATTTGGGAAATGCATGGGAGATTTTGGGAGATGACTGTGAGATCAAGTTACCAAGTCTCAATCAAGTTTATGAGCATACTCTGTGGACCTGAATGAACCATTTCAAGTGGAATTGGCACTACTTAACCTCTGTTTTGCCTGCGGACCCAATATAAGGACTGATAACTTGAATTTGAGACTTGCTTACTCATGAAAGGCATATGAAAATAGTCAGAACCAGACTTGAGTGAGTAAAAGACATTGATAAACACTACTTGATTGCATAACACAACTGGAGAAGTCATTTACAGCTCTTTTCGTAAACCTTGTCCCGCGGCCTTTTTTTCTGATGTAAATAAAATAAAATAAAATAACTTCCCCAAAACAAACTTTTGGCTGAGAGTGGCATGGTTGCTCCTCCAGCGAGAAATGCTTCGCTCTGAGACACCTAGAAGGTGAGGGAGCCAGAGAGCCCGCTCTTTGAGGTCCTTGCTGATCTTGCAAAAGACCATCATCAGCAAATGCAATGAATGAGGCCAATGAAATCAATCATACTGATGACATAATATCATCGAAGCCATGGGGGATTTTGGGAGATTTCCCACAGCTCCCAAAAAATCTCCCATTTCTCATGGCCCAATTATGAGCACTCCCAGTGCTACTACTAGGCAGGAAATCAGCAAACTCTCTATTTCCTTGAAATATGGCTTTGAGGATAGATAGACTAGTCCTCTATCTTCCAACAGTATATTATATCCACCCAGGACTATTTATTGGATTAGTTAAGTCTACGCTACCCATGGAGCAAAAGCAGAACCTTTTTGGGACATCAGGCGGGAAGCGCATGGTGAGCGCGCGTGTTGAGCGCCGTCTATTTTGAACTGATCCGACGCCGGCAAATATCGAGTAGACCCGCTGACATGATAAACATGATGTCGGTAACCAAGGCCGGATAGCCGGGGGCCCATGCGACATTGCCGAGAGAATACTGCCGTACGGAAGAGAATAGCATTGCCACTAAGTAATGTAACCAGGACCAATAATGATCATAATGTGGTATTATCAGGTGGTCACGGAACCAAGCACCTACTGGCACATGACGATTCGGACTTGTCGATGCTGACATATCTGGTGATGACGATGACGGGCTGACCAATGCAGATGCAAGCGGCGATGAACCTCATTGATGTTGCTACTGATAATGTGAAGTGATTTTTCTCAATCTATGTTCTCTGTATTTTTCCTGGACAATACATGCAATTATAAGACTGTTTGACAAAATTTCCTTTTTGAGTTTTTTTGGTGTCGGGGGCGGGACGATGAGCGGGAGGAGCGGGAAGGGAGTGGGATCCTACCGCCATCAATCATCGGGACACGATGAGCAGACGGTTGTTTTTTTACCGACACCCGAAGGTCACGCGACAGCGAGCAGCCTGAATTCAAAGTCTTTGAATTTATTCATGAGTAGGAAATCTACATTACATAACGGCGTCAAATTAGACCGGTTGTACACAGGCAGTGGCTCCACTGATGTATAAGAGCATTTCTCGTTGTAAATTACAACTCTCAGAATCTATACTCAACTCGACTGTGGTTCAACTGGTGTTCTAAGAGGATAGTGAAGCAATGGCCTGCAACTGTAAACTGTCAACTCGCAAAGCCGAGGTCATCACATGGTCACGATTCAGGTCCGCGGCGGGTTTCGCCCCAGAACCCATTTTTGGACTTGTGCACAGGCACCTCGATCTCGGCACCTACTCTTATAAGTTCTTATAAGTTCTTATGTGTCTTCGTTAAAACATTATTGGCAGGATTCAGCTGTGGATACAATATGTTCAGGTAACAAGAAATTCCACTCTCTTTCTAGTGCTCATTATGGATCCCTTGAATGATGCTAGCATCCTCAGAACTATTATTTCTCGAATTTAACCACATGTCCTCATTGCATTTGACCAGGTTCAGCTCAATGACACCCAGTTTCTGCGTGGTGTTCTAAGCAGAATAAGCATTGTGCCACTTCCAGGTCTCGAACAAACCCCATCTATTTCAGCACCACCCCCGAGCTCCAGTATACAGCCAACAATTCAGCCATCTCTTGCAGCTCAGGCTCTCCCACCAGTCTCAGCATATCAATCTCCTGGGATGATTCCAGGCAATGGGAATGGAAACAGCCATCCTGGCCCAGATCCTTTCCGAGGCACACAGACTCTAGGAGTCAGACTACCTTTTGGTCCTGAAGTTGCTGAGGACCAGGCCATTCCTAACGCCAATGACGAGAGAATGGTGTCTGCGGTCAGACATAGACGCCGAGGTAATGCTCAGCATCCTCCCTCTATCAATCTGACATCCACTGGCTGAAGCCAATCACACGTGCAAAGTCACATCACCAGACCAACTCTGGCTGCACGTCCAACACTCTTGGATGCTCAAGTGAGAGTTGGAGAGGTCACCACTGGAATTAGGGTCCAGGTCAACGTATGGCCCAAAAAGCCATTGGTTCCACCAGCTGGAGTCGACAACAAATCAGACACTCTTGACAGAAAGGTAAGAGCCATGTACATTCTATTCAAGTTGCTTGAATATTCACTGATATCATTCTAGAATGAGGTTGTATTTCACATCAATACCACAAGTGGGGCTTCTGCCTGGTGACAGCGAATGGGCCTTGAGCATCATTTCCTCATCTTGCCAGATTCAACCCTGGGCCAAATCTTCACCCTTGTCACCAATGCTATGGCTCAACATGAATATCAGTATCAGTTTACTTCTGCCAACACCCAATTCTCAGTCTTGCAGTTCCTTCAGGATCAGGGACACCTCTTCCAACTCATGGAATTCACAAATGCTAGTTGTCCAGATCATCGGGGACAGACTCGACTGAGACCAGCCCCTCACCATTTGAATTCTCAAACAACAATCAGCACACTCATGCAAGCAAAATCAATCTCTCATCTTCCATACGCTCTTGAAAATGATCATTTTGTTATTGATTTCCGTCAGTCCTTTTCTTTATCTCTCTTTGAGCTGTAGCTTATTGTAATACACAGGCTTCAAGCGACCTGTGATCACTCGTTTCTCACTTTCAGCTGCCGGCTTTGGGCCAGACACTCAAGTTTGATTACATGGATGCCTTGCAAACAAATTCTATGCTCCCAATTGTTTTTGTTTTGATGTTGAGGCTCAGATCTCAGCCCAAGCTCATGAAGAAGAGCAGTCTGACTGTGATGAACTTGTATGTCAATTTTGTCCTGCCTTTTTGAGCTTCCTACTGAACATTTCTTTATAGCACAATGAATCAGACAGCAAATCGGAATCAGAAGTTTTGGGGCCCAGTGTTCCAGCTATTTCAGTAAGAGGTCATGGTGCCATTGCCAATCGCAATGGCTGAGCTACCCTTTTCCTTGGTCGCAACAATGGGGATCGAACTCCACCTTCAACTCAACCTTCCAGAGTGCTTCAACCTCTTCCTACCACTCTTCCACCTCCTCCGTCTTCTGGTCCTGCAATGTCTTTGACTGTGATGATCAATTCACAGCATCCAGCTCTTCCTGTGCCTCAACCTCTCATCCAAACGCCCACTGTGATTCCCAGTATTCTCTGGGGAGCACCCTACATTGACTCTTGCCAGACTGAGACTAGTCCCATCCATATGACCTCCGAGAATTTCACCGGGGCATTCTTCCAGGCCGTGGAAGATGAAGATGATGGGTGTCTTCATATCACTGGTGTCGACATGGCTGCATTGATGTCTGGTCTTCAGGCAGTTATCGTACAAGGAGTTGTCGAACATGATTACTCTGGTCTCTTGGCTCATTGTCAGTCATTCTTGGTGTGAGTAACTCTTATTGTATATTCAGACAGTTGGACTGATTGAAATTTAACAGTCAGGCCGTTGATGGGCGATTCTCACCTGGAGATGGAATCGAAGAAACGGTCTCTACATTGTGGAGTCTTTACAAGCTTCAACCTGCTAGTAGCCATTTCTTCAAGTTCTGTACAATGGCAAGGCATCTTTGGCACTGTCTTTGCCAATGCGCTCTGCAGGAGAAATTACTTCAGAGCATCTGCAAGAAGAACTATCTGTTTGAATCTTATCTTGATACTAGTGTACATGTTGATTCATTCTTTGCTCGTAAACACTAATCATTCATTAGGTTCATGTGTATCATTCCAGGACTGAAAGATCTCACCAGTTGCTCACTTGTGAGCTTCTCTACAAGTGCGTCATTGGTAGGGAGCCTCCCTTGCATCCTGAGCTACAGGCCCTTTCCAAAGAATTCAGGCTGGGTCGTGCAAATGGTTTTGATTTCACCACAGTAAGTCCTTGAAAGTGATATCATTTATTCATGCTAAGGGTACTTGCAGAATTTGTTTGACGACATGAGCCTGCATGTCTTTTTCACTGCACCTAGAGCTTTGGAGGATGAAATCACCATGGCACTTGATTTTGAACCTCCTTTCCATTGTGAGACCTTCATAAAGACCTTCCCTCAAGGCATCGGTATCCCAGATCACTCCGAGTGGGACAATGTGAAGCCTATGTTCAATGACTATCTTCCTTTGGACACTGTCAATGAACCATGGTTCTGGCCTCATATGTTTCTCTGGGCCCTGGAATTGCGGGCTGCTATCCTGAAATCTGATCAAGATATCACAGTGCAATCCTTTTCATCTTTGTTAACTGTTCTTATTCCTTTTTCAGGTCACATTGTGTCAGCCTGATCATCTTCAGTATGGCAATTCCAATATCGACACCAAACTGTGACAAAATTTAGCCGCATGTGGTCAATTTTGCATTCACACATGCGTGAACAATGTTTTCATTCCAGCTTCATACTTTATTTCATGTTTTGAAGTGAAAAGACCTAATAAGCTTCCTTCTGACGCACCAAAACCAATCTCTTCCATTTCTCCAAGGACGAGAGCACCGGAAAAGCTGCCGTGTTCCAACCCCAAGCCAATCACTTGCAGCATCGAAGGCAAATCCCTCAGGAGATTCATAAAAGCGGCTGGGTTTTCCAAGCCTGGGAAATTAGCCCAGGGGGGATGTCGCATGAAACAAATGCCTCGGAGGTCGAATTGAAGGTATAGATGAGTGAGCTGGAACAGGTGGCCCAGGTTGAGAAGCTGAATCAGATGAAGTGCTACACTATTGAACTCCAGTAGCAGATTCAAGTGGCTGATGTGTGGTAAGAATGTATCACAGACGTCCAAAGGCCTGACAATGAAACCTTTCCCAGGTTGATTATCAGAGTCGTAGACAGATTCCAGAGAGTCATAGTCAGCCTCGAGATAGCCAATGACTCCTTGGAACTCCTGAAGACACTGCAGATTGGCAGGATTGTGAATGAACAGGCCATACTGTAAGAATAATACAAAATAACCTGAGAGTTCACTACAGAGGTTTTGGAAAACGATAGGACTCGAGCTGGGCACAGCTTATTGCCTGTTGTAGTATAAAACCACATGACATGGTGCCGGACAAATAAAGAATATTATATAATTAATATTGCTTGGTCAGCATCTCAATGGACGCAGAAATGCAATAAAAATAATGTGGCACCAGTGAGATTTGAACTAAAAACCCTAGGGTAACTGCGAACAACCAGGCACAAACATCACAAACTTGACACTGTAGCAACTCAGCCACTGGGGCAGATACAACTACTGACATCAAGGCCAATATATCACCCATACAACATCATGTAAATACACTTTTTGGCACTTCTGAGGGCTACTCCCTTCTGGACAAAGGGAAATTGATGTGTGACAGTTAGATATTAGTATACCAGAGCTGAACTAAGGAAGATTACGTAATTTCCCAAAAAGGAAAGTCATCGGATTTGGAAGCGGAATGTCTTATACTGGAGTGAATTTGTTAAGGTTGATTAGAGAAATGTTGCTAGTTAACCCAGTATTAACTCAGAGATTTTTTAATGGATGTTGAAGTAAAAAATCTCTGAGTTAATACTGGGTTAACTAGCAACTTCCAAGGCAGATCTGGCTGTCTTCCAGGCCTTGGGATCATACTCTGAATGAGCATACATGTTCTCCATTCCTCGGTTGATAGGACAGCACCCTGGACCAGGTTTACAGGACCATCTGTTGTGCCAAGACTAAGGTGTCGAACAGTGTTTAAGAGCTCCTTGGGATCGTTGAACATATCCTAGGACTGAAGGAATCCTTCCCAACTGCTGGAATCTGGCAGCTTCATACGACAAAGAACAAGAGGACACAGGCTGCACTGAATCAGCCATAGTTGGAGAAATGAAAGATTACTCACTCTCTCCTTGCTTCTCTGGATATGGCAGAGAGAGCTGCAGCGGCCACCGAGGAGTCTCCAGCTGCAAAAACAAAAATGTTCTGTCTGATTAAATCATTCCTGTAAAGGCCTGGCAGACTGACGTCTGTGTGAATAAGGATCAGCTGGTAGTCAGAGACAGAGCAGCAGATATACCTGGTTCTATACTAGCAGCCATATTGTTCTGGTCGCATTCAAAAAAGTGGCTAGCACAGCTGCTTTCTTTGTCAGGTGTGACCTTTTTATCTCAAATTGAAACTGGTCTTTGCTTCAACAAGTAGTAATTTGGGGTGAATGAAATATAAACAAGGCTATTACAATACAATACAGTTGCCTGAAGCAATGGAGAGAGTCCGAGAGAGTCTGTCCTGTTTGACATACACTCTCATCAAGACCGCAAGAGACAAGGAAGCGGTATGAGATTTTGGGCATGTCTTGTGGAAGAAGAGCAAGTATACCGAAACATCGCAAGTGACCTTGAGCTGCTTGGCCTTGCTCAACAAAATGAGAAGGAGCTCATCATTGATCTGGATATCAGTGACATGAACTGTACAATTATGCAGATTGGAATTGGAAAGGGTCTGCGACGGAGCCACAACAATTGAGTCGTCTATGGGCCGCAGTTAATATGAGAAGTGTAGAAGATAAAAGAGATGCACCTCCATATTGCAAACAGTGATGCAATTAGCCTGACAATCTCTGCCCACCTCATATTGAATCTCCTTCCATCCCTTTATGCTCTTCTCGACAAGGACCTGTGGGCTCGTCACAAATGCCTTGGAACAAAGCACCCTCAATTGTTCTTTGTTTTGAGAAAAACCAGAACCCAGACCTTCCAGAGCATATGCTGCATGAACGATGACCAGGAAACCAATGCTCAACGCAGCAGCAATGGCTTCTTCCTGATTCGTCACTGTCAAGCTCTCAGCACACTTTTCCCTGATTTCCTCCATTGCTCTTGCAAACAATTGGCAATCCTCGGTGGCGATAATCATGTCGATAGGTGTACCAAGGACCTGGACCCCAAGCACTTCAAACTCGTCTCCAGGTCCTTGCCCATTCCAGCGATTCTCCTTGATCATGCTGGAACAAGGGCTGTGTAAACGAGCAGTGACAGGAGTGAGATTGACAAAGTCTGCATCAATTCGTCGCTAATAGGGCACCTTTCGGTGGGGCTGTCGATGCAAATGGCATCTCAGAAACCGATCTATAAAGATCTATAACTAATAATCCAAATACACACTAACTCTCTTTTAACACCCTAAGTAATTCAGGCAGCTATTAAGAAAGAGAAAGCCTTTCAACGAAGTTGTAAGGTTTGGATTGTGCACTACTGGTCTCTTACAGACAGAAACTTAGCTTAGTTCACTTTGACACACCGGGGGCAGAAGCCAACGCACTCCAAAAGGAGTGCCTTAAACGAATTATCGATGCACTCGTGATCCCGGCTGTGACCACTGCCGTTCGGCAGACAAAATCAGCTGGCTTGACTTCGGGTCAAGTCGGCTCTGGGCGCTGTTTTCCCGGGTCCGCCATCAATCAAATTTCCCTCTTGACTTGTTCCCTCATGTCTTCGCTTCGTGCTGCTGGAATCTGCAGAATTGGAGAGTAGTATTGGAGGTGGAAAGCTGGTCTTGCTTGTTTCTTGGCTGTGGGTTGCTCAGAGGACTGAGCTTGGTCAAAAGGCTCCACAATTTCATGTACGTCTTGGTTTCTCTTTTCTGCTGGCATCACGGTTGACAATTATCTTCAGATATTTCCCTTGTTTCTGAGACCAATACATCTCTTTTCTATTCATCTGCATTGCTTCAGCACCATTGCTACCGTCAGTCGCTTGTTTGATGACTAAATTGCAGTGACAATGGGATCAAAGAAACCCTGCGTCGCAATTCTTTGTTTGTGAATCTATTTCAGTCATCTCTTTCATCTTCCATCTTCATTCTACCCATTCCTCCTTCAGCTCATTTAACACCAATGTCTCATGCACCTGGGAACCAGAACAAGCGCGGTCGTGCTAACAGTCAGACCGACGGTGCTCAGTCTCGTTCTCCAAAGAAACCACGATCTTCTCCGCCATCACCAAAGCCTGGGTCAAAACCTCCAAGGAAGAGCTTTCATATGACAAGGGCTGAGGTGCCAAAGAAAGCAAAGGAGGTTCAGGTGCGCTAGGATAGATTTTCTTTCATGCCATTTCTTTGACAGAATTTCAACAGGATGCTTTCCACCTTCATATTTGTATTCTCTTGTGCCAGTTTTCTCAGGATGGAGTTCCACCAAATGCCGCTGGCCCTTTTTTCACCGCCTTCAATGAGCGTTTCAAAGACACCGGAGCCGATGGTGTTCAAGCTCAGGTCGAGTCCATCATTAACACTGCTGAGCCTGCTTCAATTGAAGTTATGAGGCATCTCGAGCGTGTTAAACGAGAAGCCCATCATGGAACGGCAATGATCGCGAAGAATGTACAACGTGTCAATGAATCCTTTCTTCATGACATGTTCACGGCGGTCGCTCGAGCTGGTCTTCAGCAATGGTGTCCTGACTTTCTTGGCAGTCCAGACTCTCTGTACAATGTCCTACATGAACACATTGCCATTTCCACATTCAAACATCTCCTTTCTTCATGGGCTTATGTCTTCATGAAGGCCGACACATCCTATGCTCACAACCACAGTCTTCTTGTCAAGCTTTACAAAAGCTTTGTTTTCTCTTACCTAGCAAAGAAGCTTCGTAGGGAGGAAAAGATTCCAGGAGCTTCGATAGCAGACGTTGAGCGCAACAATGCTTTCCGAAGGCGTAAACATGTAGGTCCTGTCATTCTTCACAGAAATATTATACTGATACCTCTTTACAGCTATCTGAGACCCGAGCAGAACAGCTCAAAGCCCAGGGCTATCGACGTGAAGTCGTCCGTTTGGCAGAGGCACTGGACGCTCACTCAGACGATGAACTTGATCCGACGGCCGGGCCGGGTGTTGTCCGTTATCGTATCAAGGCCAAATCTGGGCGGTCCGACCTTGTAACAGGCCTGTTCCGCTTCGAGGACAACAATTATCGGGATAGGATTCTCCGGAAAAGACGAGCAGGACAGCGGTATGTCTTTTTTGTTTTATTAGCAGTGTGACTGATATTATAAAGCGCTGACCGTATACGGGTTGTGCCTGAGACTCCGCTTGCAGAGCAATCTGCTTCTCCTCATCCTCTCAATGTACCAATTGACTATTTCTCTCCAGACTATTACAACAATGTGCTCACACTGCATGAGCGCGCACAGTACATGGACAATGGTGTCGCACTCCCTCTAGCACGGTTCTGTACAGATATACGGGATATTCAGACCTGGAAAAGACTATCGACGGACCAGTTTATGCAACAGTACGGCAATGCAGTTTTAGAACTGTATAATCTTCCAACTGAGGAGGAGTTGGAACGTTTGGATAGCTATGAAGATGAGGATGAAGAAGACGAGGACGAGGATATTTGAGTTTATGATTTTGGTTTTCTTTTCTTTTTCTGTCATTATCATTTCGGTGCTGCTTTTTCCACATTGTTTAACAGTTCTTTAGAATAAATTCATCATAATTCTGTGGTTGCTATTTCATAAATTTAGAGATCCAAAAGGGCTGTTCAATTATAATCACGATTGGAATCGCAAATCACAAAAAAGCCGAGGTGCTGTGCACGTGTCAGGTTCAGAGTCTCACACCTACAGGTCATTCCACGCTATCGGGCGGGAGCTCTTCATTGGCCCGAGCTTTCCAATGCCCGCTCACTGCCCGCCCAAAGCCGATTTTTCCCTATTTAGGTCAAAGGTGCAAGCGATCAAGTCTCCGGCACCTGGTCATCGCCACATTCAGAGCTAACAAGCATGACTGACCAGGGTGACCCGGTCATGCTAGCTTAACATTGATCTCACCTGTTCTTCACTATCTGCCAGTATTTCTGCCAATATCTCAAATATCTCTTATAAGGTGAAAGTCAAATTTTCCATCACAAGGTACTCAAGCACGATGTGAGGCTGGCTCGGCTATTCGGCACATGGTTACCATCATCAATGTCAGGTGTAAAACCTTTGCTCACTGTTCCCCGACATTGATATTGATTGTATCAGTTGGAAGTCCAAATTGGGCACTCTGCATGCCCGCTGTCCGCCTCCCGCCGCGTGTCCCAGAAAGGTAAGCATGGGTAACCGGTCCCGACCTTGTCTGAAAAAATGTTTTATTTATTTCTGATTGTCTTGTTTCCCAGTAATATAATGCCATCGGGTATGTGAGTGCTATCACCGTCAGGATGTTTGCGGCTTCCGCTCAGTGCTATCCATATCCCTTTGAAATACTTGTCTGTTCTTACCTAGATGGTAGATGATGTACAGCACCATTCACTTTGAAAATGTATGGCCCTTTGGCCTGCTGTGATGGCTAGCACATAGTTTGATGGATGCCTGGCTGCCTTTTTCAGACAGTTCATGCCTGGCCTGAAGAATCAGTGACCTATATCTATAATATGTATTTCCAGTATCACGGACATCATGCAGCATGCATCAGGTCACAGCAGTGAGACCATAGAAGAAACTGCGCCACAGTGTGTTGTTCAAGTACTGATCATTTTCCACGTGGTTGGGTGATCCATGTTATTTTGAATAGATTTAAATAAGGTCCTCAGATGTCTATAAACGTCCCCAAGGCTGAACAGGATAATCTGTGCCTTGATCTTCAGTGGTGCACCTTTTGCTCAATATTCTATGTTTGAGGACCATGTCAAGAGGGAAAATTCCAGAAACAGCTGTTCTAAAGCATTTTATACTTGAACCGTCATGCTTGGGTGCCATGGACCAGATTTTGGCAGCTGTAACAGGCACAGAGGAAAATGCGCCACAGTTTTGTCCCACATGGGGACATATCTTTAAGACATCTGAATCTGTTGTAGACTACCCATATAGATATTGTGAGCCTTCTCAGAAAGTATTGATGATTCCTGAGCCTGAAAGCATGTCTATCTAGTGTGATATTCCATTCATATTCTGATAATCAGTATCATACCTTAGGACATACTGTAATCTCTCTCTATTGTTATAGAAAGTGTATATAGGGTGTATATACATTTTGATCCGGCCCCAGACCATTCATCACTGGCTGTGCGTCCATAAACAAGAAAGCTGGAGTTGCGCCACACAGTGTATTTGGCAACGTGTAAATTCATGATGAACTCTTTGGAGAAAATGGGAGCTGCACTTATAGCCATATGTCATTCTTGAAGATGTGTGAACTGTTTACAAGCTATCTGCACCAAAATGGTCAAAGAATGGGGTTGAGGAGTATATGACCTTGTAACGCTCTGCAAGGATTGGTGCGAACAATATCTCAAAAATATTTCATCAACTCCACAAGCAAAAATCTTTGTCCAGAGGCTGATAACTCCAAGATGGCTCTCTTACATGGTCAGTCCCTACACCAATTGTGGGCATAAGGAAAATACGCTTGACGTCATTCAGAAATTGCCGAGAGATGCCAATGAGAAAAATATGACACCTGGTGAATCACACTAAGCCCAGAATTGTTCAAATTTAATTCTGGGACTTTCAGGTACAAATTTCTGATGGTTTTAATTACTCCGAGATGACTCTACAATGCTGCACTGAGAATTTTCTGTATTGGCAGCAGAGGCTATTTGAGAATACTGCCTCAAGTACAGATTCAATCCTGGTTTCAAATAAGATTCATGGAGAGCTACATTATCTACCCATAAGCTGAAGGTTATATCATAGTTCTGGGCCATGGATCAAGCTCTGTTGGG
Source organism: Mycena floridula (assembly GCA_029320655.1). Classification (NCBI taxonomy): domain Eukaryota; kingdom Fungi; phylum Basidiomycota; class Agaricomycetes; order Agaricales; family Mycenaceae; genus Mycena; species Mycena floridula. The sequence continues at coordinate 2,130,181 of JARIHS010000011.1, forward strand.
ATTCCAAACCTAAGCTGAGGCACCTTTGATGGTATTTACGCCACATTTTGTCTCATGAGGCTTTGTTACCTGGTGCTGCAACAGATTTCTCAGAATACACTTCAACATACAGATGGCCTTTGCCAAGTATTGAGTCCCAGGAACTGCTACTAGACCCAGTGAAACATTCACTCATCACAAATCATTTGAAGCTGAGCTGCCATGCAGATGTCGGGGTTCAGAGTCATGCATGCAGGTTATCTGTTGTATACCATGCTGTCAGGCAGGATCTGCCTTGAGCTTTCTGATGTCTGCTCACTGTCTGCTCAAAGCCATTTTTCCCTATTTAGGTCAAAGGTGCAAGTGATCAAGTTCCCAGTCAGCTAGAAATATTGATATTGATCCTAAAATATGCAAGTTGAAAATTATTGATGCTTGCAAGACTGCCAGGCATGACCTAGAGACTAGAGTGATATTCTGGAACAAAAAGGTGCAATACAGCAAACAAAAGCTAGACTATTTCTTTCCACGGTCTAGTCCCCAACACACAACCAACAAGTCTCTATTAATACCATAAGTGCCAGCAGACCGCCTGAGAGTAGTAAGATGAGTGATAATGTGTTGTGGCTCAATTATGAGCATGCTATCCGTTATACTAGCATCAACAACCTTGGTCTTCAGCCGAGGATAGTGTAGATATGGAGTCTGAGACTGTTCTGCATTTGACAGTTCTTGGTAGGGGTGAACAAATAAAAATGTGCGAAGGAAGCCATCTAATGGAATTTCCAGAATAAGGTGAATTGATCCAGTGAGTTCCTGGTGCTGGGGATTATAAAACTGGATTGCACTATTTCCAAGATGTGAAGAGATGCAGCTGTATGTCTTCCCCTTAACATTGATTTGGAATGGGCGTGCAGCTGTGGGTGGAAGAATGAGTGCATATTCAGGATGTGGGGTGTCAGTGTGCTTCCGGTATGGGCACCCTATTGAATGAAGATAGTTCTGTAGCTGTACATATTCTTGGCCTGTCATCTGTGGTGCCTTGCCAAGAAATTGAGCAATTTCCCATGAGCTTAGCTCGCCAGCTAGAGATTCACGGATTGTAGAGTATTTAGGTTCAAGAATGTCTGCAAATTCTCTGGTGGTATTGTCACCATGCTCATTATCATGGAGCAAGGCCAGAAGGCGACAGCGACGGGTGACTTGTCGTAGCATTGTATAGTCCATGTCATCTAGGAAAAGAATCAGAAAAAGGAGTACATTTATTTATTATCACTGACAGAGATGGCCATTTGTTTTAACCTTTTGCAGCATTCCATTCATCCGCTCTCCTGGAAACTCACTGAGACAGGGCAAAGGTCCCCAGTATTTCAGGAAAGCTTCGTTATGCATTGCAATATGATGATTAGGTAAAGATGGAAAATCAGGAAAAAGCTGCTGAATAGATCTGCGATATTTCACATAGTGGTCTGTGAATATCTCAGCCTCAGAGTTGGAGGTTTTGAATGAAATAATGATGTTTGTTGCAGCAGTGAGATTGTAGTAGCAATCCAACTGCTGTAAATCATGATTGTTAGAGTTGGTGTGAGACCATAGTTCAGGAATGATCAAGGGAAATATGGCGCTAAAGAGAATAAGAAGTTCTTGTGCTTTGAGTGAACCATGCTTCTTTTCACCAAGGTTTGTTGGTGGGCGGCCTACCCAGGTTGGGAGGGAAACTTCACGGAGACATGCATGAATCACATCAAGTTGGTCTTTGGAGAATCTGAATGGGGTGCCGTTAATGTTAGCAGTAAAATCAAGGTCATTTTCATCATCATCGTCAACTGCCATGGGAGCTGGGGTTGCACGTGGAGTTGGGGTACTGTTCTGTGATGATGATGATGATGGAGGTGGTGTTGAGGCAGAGGAAGCAGCGCCAATTGAAGCTGCATAGCTCTCAGCTTCCTTGTACAACTCTTCCAACTCATCAGCAGAATCTGTAACATCTGAATCTGTGAAATTTTCCTCCTTTGTGATTTCTTCAATGGCCTCTACATTCCTGTTAGGACCAAGGCTCCATAAGTTGCGCAAATGGTTTGCAAGCACCCCTTCCAGCCAGTTGTGCATAAACCCAAGAATGAGGTCCCAGACTGGGTTCCAGTATGGGAGACGGTGGAATGGAGTCCACCTTACTCCTGTAGCTGTTGCAAGTCTCTGCTTGTCTGCTTTAGTCACTGCAGTATACCACTTTTGGGCCTGCTGTCGAACCTCTGCTGGACTACGGTTGGTCCATGATGTAAAGTCAAGACTCTCAATCTGGCTCTTATGAATGTTACAATAAGAGCATAGATAGTTGGCCATTGCAGGTGCCAGAAATCCACCAGCTTTGCGAATAGCTTGTAGATCAGCAACAACAGGCACAATTCTAGCTTCAGCAAAAATGCCTTCTGGATGATAGTGTGTAGTGGTTTGTTTTCCTGGTGCTTGATATTCCAGCATGGTTTCGACCACTGGATTGAGCATATGAGCAATTGTTGTGGTGTCTGGCATTGATGGAGTGGGAATCAGCCCAACAACAAACACATTTTCAGGCAAGTATCGCAGCTCTGGAGGTAAATTCAAGCAGTACAAGACAAGTGTGCCACAAGACACAACTTTTCCTAAAGAGTGCAGAAATTTATGAACGCGATCATAGATTAAAGTTGTGCAAATACCTGCTATCTTGTTTGTAAAAGGATTAAACCAGTCAATGTAGAATGCAAACACAAGATGATATCGTTGTTGGAGAAAACCTGAAAGATTTTTCCATGCTGGACTGTCACATAAATCATACATATCTCCATTGAGCGATGGTATATGCTGGAATGTACCCTCTAATGCCTCTTCAATGTGTCGGCGTGACAGAAAAAAGTGCAGCCAAGAGTCAAAATCCTGAGTGTTAAACAGGGTTTTTGGAACTTTTTTTGACTGATGCCCATAGTTCTGTGTGCGGAATAAGTCTGTACCACATGGCTTTGATTTGGGAGATGCCTTCCATGTGCAGATTGTGGGAATAGGCCGAGTGTAGATAGTATAGCATGTGGGACAGCAGACTGTGCGTACAAGCTTGGGATCGTTGCCATACTGATAATATGCAGAGCGGATATCACGGGGAATGCTGATTTCTGGAAAAGTGATATTCACTCCAAGCTCTGAGTTCAGTGCAGCAGAGACAAGATGAAGAAGGGTGGTAATAATGAATTGGAGAGCCTGAAGGGTGGTATTTGCTGTGTCACGGCTGACACCAGCTTTAAGATTCAGCCAGAGAACAAGCTTGCAGCATAGCTGTGCAATAACCTGAGCAGCAATTGTGATTTCTATATAATGATTTAACTTCAAATAAGGCAACCCAATTGCTTCTGAGCCTACCTTTCACAGCATTATCAAGGTTCTTGCTGTTTTGAGATTTATTCTCTCTCTGTCTTGTCTGCTCCTGTGGAGCTGAATGTTTGGCTGGAGGTTTGGTCTCATGATCACGACGAGTGGCATGACTGACTTCACAGCCAGGCTGCTTCACACCGTGTATGGTTACAGTCCTCTTTCTGCACTCAGAACAAGTGCAGATAACCATAGTTGACAGCAGAATACATCAGCTGGGTGCGGCACTCCATCTTATATTCACAAGCTCCATCGGATCAGGAATCGTACAGAGCTGATTCATGACAAATATCATTTCACTAAGCATGATGTGTTTCCATTTGATCTGTTCCAACAAGGACCATGTGTATTCTCCTGAGAATTATTCCGTGAACAGCCAGCTGTTCATATGTAAGCACCCCTGGGCTTGGGAACACAAGGTGCCTTGGAGCCTCCAAAGACAGATCATAAGGTAGTCTGATCCTTAACCCAGGGGTCCAGACTGAGAGAGGTTCACTTTGGATATTGAATTTTGTGATCGCCAAGGCAGCGGCACCTCATGTGACTGCCTTTATTTACGCAACCAATTGTTTACTGTTTCACCTCCAAGTGCTGGCAATTCTGTCATTTATTGCTCTCGAAAAGTCTTCCTTTTCAGGTCTACTATCGCTCTGACCATGACCACACCTGAATCTAGCCCAGAATGCCCCGGCCCCACAGTAAATTTCCATTCTGGCTCAGTTGCGGGATCAGATTCATGACCTGTGTCAATAACACGCATTTCCACATCTGAAGAAGGCATTCGGGAATAGACAATACAGTAGCTCCAAGAGCTGTGATATCGGTACGAGAAAAGCCAAGGTCACACGGCATTCGCTGAACAATGACGTATTTATTGCATCTTATCTCAGTAAGCCGACAAGTCGACATCAAATTTTAAAACCTCTTTAGACCGCCAGGCTAAAGATCAGACTCTCCTCCAGGTAACGACTTTCCTTACCAGGGGCGAGAGACTGACTTGTGAGACTGATCATAAGGCTTGCACTCACATGTGCTCTGACTAAAAATAGATCAGCCGGAAACGCAGTGTTCGGCACTGGAAATGCCGCTGTCACAGCCGGCCATCAGGAGTGCATCAATGTTTCGTTTAAGGCACTCCTTTTGGAGTGCGTTGGCTTCTGCCCCCGGTGACAGTGAACCTTACACGGTTTTTGTAATGGTTTTAATTCACAAGGAATATAAAGGGGATAGGTGCAGGGCTACTGCTTCAATGCGTTGTCAGGTTATGACTCCACTGGTTTGTCAGGCTACAACTTCAATGGGTGCAGGGCTACTGCTTCAATGGGTGTTGGGCTACGACTTCAATATGTCTTTTCAGACGAACACAATTTTATTGCACCTCAGAGCACCACGTCCTCACGTACACACTAGCACTATCACTGGGTTTGTACCTCGGATCACCAAGTCCTTGCGTACCACAATAAAATGAGATAAAATGTTCCACTCGGACTCTACTTGTGGGCTGAGCTTTGTGGGGTACAATTTCACTGGCTACTAAAGATACAAACATACTAGTTTTATAGTACTTCTACACTTATTTCAGAGTCCGCTGTGTTGATAGTACAAGTCCTGTTTGGGACCTCGCCATATGCAAGTCTTCCTGTTTGGGCTTGACTTCATCATCTGCCAAGACTAGGTTGTCCCTATTGGGCTCGCTGCTTTGTAGCTCTTCCTGATCAGGCCAATCCCTAGTCATCCTTGTCTTAATCTGGCTACCTTGGGTAAAGCTGATTCATTGCTGATTCTAGGCTTTACTCATGGTAGCGCACTGCTCCCTTCGTACTCAACTTTACTCACATAGCACTGGCTTGAACATGTGTTATAACAATTATTCTTTGCCTTATCCATGCTGAGACTTCATATGAAACAGTGTCTTTGTACTGTCTGGTTTTCACCAAGTCACTTGATCACATGTGGATATGTTATTGTTTGTTGTTTGGCTACTTATCTCTGTGCGTCCCATTGAGTTTCGCTTCACAGAGTAAGTTACTGAGTTTCCCAAGCATCGAGTATTTATCCTATGTTTTGACTGAGTAGTGCAGCCTGCTTACAGATGGTTTGCTAGTAGAACCACTGCGTTGGTTGTTACATTTCCCATCAAGTAGTCAAGCAAAGCGCCGTTCAAACGCTGTTGCTGGATCCTTCTAGGTGCTTGCTTCATGATCGGCACTCTTCTAGACAAGTCGGAACTCCTCTCTAGGCAAATAGTGTCCCGTTCATAATCAGGAAAGACGGTCATATTTACTAGATATGCCAAAAATACAGGGTGGAACGTTTCCAACCCTATTATCGCAGCAGCGTTTGTGACCTGAGCTCCATTTGGTAGGCAGGAATGCCTGGATTCAGATTAGAATGAACAACAAGACAAAAGAAGATGCTTACCTTCTATCTGAGTCGCCCCAATCTCTGGTTCAAAAGCTTCACTGGATCCATTCCAAGCCTGAATGTCCATTTGGCGAGGAGAGATACATGGTGGCTGTGAGAACTCAATCTATAAACACTCAATTCCCAGTCTGGATCTATTCCACTCGATGTCGAGAGGTGATGGAGGAGCTAGAGCGTAGTAGAAAGGTAAAGGATACGAAATTGAAAGACTAAAGAATACAACAATATTCTAACTACTTAAATACTTGTAAACATGAGACTACTGTTTGTTTTCCACAATGCAAAATATCCTACAACCATGCTTTAAGCAACCTGTTCCCATGCTTTCTTTACTAAGTGCCTTCAGGTTTCCACGCCTGTTTCCTGTTTCATTACAATGCACTAGTTGTCTGTTCGCCATGTGTTATCGTGTCCGAATGCCTTGAGGCTTTAATCTCCGTGCCTCATGTTGTCCTATGACCTTTGTGCTGGATCAAGCATGTTGTGCTTCTATTCCTTATCTTATCATCACATGTCCTCACGTCAATACAAGTCCTCGTTTTCTTGACATATGTCACTTGTTGCTGCTTTATGAACTAAGTCCAACAACATTGGCTGTTTTGCTGACGTCTGAACGATGACAGAAACCTCGGGTTCTGAAATTACCCCCCCTCAAGGTCAACATCCTCATTGACTAGAGTTGTGTTTTCTGCTGTTTTTCTGATATTTATGTCGTTATTTCGTGAAGTATTGTCCATTATCATAATATTTTCTCCTGTTATCCAGTTGAAAAGTTTCCTTTCTGGATAAGACTGGGATTCTTCTTTGGTCTTGTATTGTTTAACCAAATAATCCCAATCTCCTAAAGGGAGAACTGGAACCGGTACTGAAACAGAAGTCGTGTTAATGTTGTTCTTCTGTTTGTATTCGGCAAGGATTTCAGCAGCATTTGGTAAGATGTTACGCTCCAGTTCCCATGTGTTCTCAGACATCGGATAGTTCTTCCATTTGATCAGGTATTGATAACCCTGACCACGTTTCCGAGATTTGACAATCTCTTCAACTTCATACTCCCCTTCCCCATCAATGATAACAGGGTCTGGTCGTAATTCTCTCCGGTGTGGTGGAGGCTCCTTGTATGGAGTCAAGAGTGACTCGTGGTATACAGGATAGCGCTTGTCCATCCCTGGGATCTTTAGCTTGTAAGAAGCTTTCCCTCGCTTCTCTAGGATTTCGTATGGTCCTAACTGTTTGTCACTAAGTTTTTTAGAGGGTCTATCGATGTTAACATCTTTAGCCTCAACGTAAACTTTATCTCCGATATTAAACTCCGGTGCCGGCCAGTGACTCTTATCATAATATTTTTTCATATTTTTCTGCGCTTTTTCAAGCGCTGCTGTTGCCTCATCTCGGACCTTTTTCATCTGAGATGCAAACTCCTCTGTAGAGATGTCCACGATTGCTTCGTATTCACGAATATTTCCAAATATAACTCATGAGAAATCCGCAAATTTTGCATATTCGCGAGTACAGATATTTTAGCCTAAACATTCACTCGAGTACGAATAGCAGTTCTACAATGTCAACAAAAGTCAAGTATTTACAGACGGATATTTGTCGAGTATTTGTGTAAGTATTCACACGAGTATTTGTACAAGTAGAAAGATTTCATAAAATGTGTAAAACTAAGTCGACTCATCCATATTAGTCTTGTCACTCTTGCCCCCATTCTGCGGCCTCTTGTGCTTACTGTTGAATTCCTTGATGCAGTCTGGCTCGTCGACAAGGCCGGGAATCTTTGACCAGGATGAGATCAAAGTCCCAGCCTGAATCGACTCATCAGCGAGTCTGAAACGGTGCTTGGACACCATTAAACCACTGCGACTAAAGCCACGTTCGGTATCACAAGAAGTTGCTAAGAAGATATCAGTACAAACGCGCTCGCAGAAAGGTCACAAAACTTGCCTGGAGCAGAAAGTAAGTCCATTGCCATATGTGCCAAGGGATCACCGTCGCCATAGTTATTGTACCACCAAGCAATAGGATCCAATGTGGTCTGGAGAGGCAGTGTGTTCAAGTAGTCGTCCAAGGCATTGCCACCGGAAACAGATTCAGTATTGAGAGAGGCAAAGATGTCATTCTAAAGGATAATCAGTAATCAAGAGCGACAACGAGAGGCAAAATACCTACAGGGTTCACAGGCACTGGAGCCGCAGCAGCAGCAGCGGGTTTATAAAAGGAGTCCCAATGCTCTCGGACAATATCGGTTGCGGTTTGAATCCATGCTTCGGGCCAGCCTTTTTTGACAAAGTAAGCCTTCTTGTAACGAGGGTGCATAACTGCAAAAGAAACATTGTTAGCGTGAAAGCATGGAGAAAACTAAAGACTTACTCATTGCAGCGTGATACATGATGGATTCATCTGTCTTGCTGTAATACTTGTCGATGAGCATGAAAGCGCTGGCGGTGGCTTGACGCACGACAAGGTCGAGGCTTGAATCCTTGACCTTCAGTGCCAGTTGATCATCGATGATGTCGAATAAAGGGAGTACTTCGTGAAGCAGTGGGCGGTTGGTGTGCTCAAATCGGTTGGTAGCGAGTACAAATAGCTGTTCAAAAATTAGATTACGACGAAAAATAAGTCCAAAACTGAGGCGACTTACATTAAGTACACCATAGAGATTTTTTGCTACGCCCCACTCATGGGGACTGAGAGCAAGTGCCTTCAGGCTTTGCTTATGCTCACTGCATGAAATGAGGCGGTCGATCGCCGAGGACATGCCAATCATAGACTCGAGGGTGGTGGCAAAAGAATTCCAACGCGTCGCAACATTCCGTTTGACAGTGCGATACTCAACAGGAGGTATAACCTTGGTGCAATGAGCAGCGAGGTCGGTCTGAAGACTCGACAAGTGGAAAATGCACTTAGCCAATTTGAGCACCTAAAACATGTTATCAGTGAGATGTTGATGCGCATTGATAAAACATACTTTGCTATAAACATTTCGAGCTAGCTTTCTCTCTTCCTTGGACAGTGCAGGCAAAGAGATTCCTTTGTCGAAGAGAAACTCTGAAGCCTGCATTTCGACCTGGGAAAGAAGAGCCTCATCCTCAGCGGCACGGACTTCATCCTGTTCGCTGTCAGGAAGCTCGTCGTCGTCGTCGTCATCCACAATAGGTTCAGCGTCGTCCTCCTGTTCGTCTTCCTCGGGGTCACTAATGTCGTCTTCCTCTTCAGCGGAGTCGACTCCCTTCTTCTTGGCCTTCTTCTTGAGTGGCTTGAAGACCTGCATAATCGCCTGAAGGTAATGTGAGCAATTGATGAATAGAACGATGAAAAAAGGAGGTACGTACGTTCACGAAGAGGTTCATCATATGGGCAGCACAGCAGATTCGGGTATGAATACCACCAGGTGCTTCAGGGATATCGTCGTTGAGGCGTTGAATCATTGTGTCATTGTTCGACGCATTGTCGCAGATGAGACCCAAGACCTGTGACGATTGAGAAAAAAAATCAGGAAGATCATGGATGTGATACGTACCCGTTTTTCGACGCCATATTCTGTGAGGCAAGCCAATAGCTCTTCTGCAAGATATGTTCCCCAGTGCGCCTTGGTCAGCCTGAAGGAAAATAAATCACGGAAAATAATCGAACCCCGAGATGACTTACTTCAAGAAGTCGAGAATAAAGCATTCCATTTTGCCCTGACGAGCATAATGTACGACGACACCAAGAAAGGAGATAATGTTGCGAGACGTCCAGCCATCGAAGGAGAAATGAAGGGCACCAGGGAGAGACTATAAACAATGAGTGCGAGACAAGACATCATTAATCAGATGACTCACTGCAAGAAATTCTTTGACGCGAGGCTTCGACCACTTCATGATGTCCTGCACGTCGCGAGAGACCATCTGGCATGAGACAGGATCAGCGGTTGCATTGAGGATCTGAAACATTTTGACGAGTGGGGTGTCCTCGATGATTTTGAATGGACGAAAATTTGATGAGACCCAGATAGCGCTCCAATACCTGAAGGCGCCTTTGTCATAAGCACCGGCGGCTTGGAAGCCAACAATGGACTTCTGGTCTGGAGCAGTTTTAGGGTCGCATGTGCGAGCATGGTTGACGAGGTTCATGGTGGCGCTTTCCTGGCGGGCTTGAACGACAGATTTGCTAGGATTTCTGGAAGAGAATCAGGTCAAGAAGACAATAGAACTATAAAAAACACATACTTTTTACAGAAAAACCTATATTTTACTGGCTGGGTGGCTGTCGCCTCGATGATCTGGGTCTTTTCCAAGGCATAGTGCTGATAATATCGACTTGCACTGTCAGCATTGTAGCTTGCAATGTGATTTATACAATAGAAGATAAAGGATGCACCAAGAATAAGCTGGTCTGTCGTCAGCTGGGGATTATTTTTTTGCAACGCCTCTACCATTCTCGCATCTTTGTCCTTTGCCGTCTCTGCTTTGAACTTCTTTCTCGGGGGAGGAGCATCGCCGGATGATGGAGCGGGTGAGCTGGTCCTAGAACTGGGAGCGACAGCAGAGGAGTCCGAGTCACGGCGATGGCATGGAGGCATGATAATGTTGCGAGATTTTGGTTTCTGGGAGAGAGATGATGTTAGACAAAGATCGGAATTTGTTGAGGCTTTTATACGTACTTTTTTCAAGGTCCGATGGCTGGCATTGTCCCTCGAATTCAACGAAACAACAAGCCACATGATACCGGTGTCGGTCCAAGCGCTGTGAGAACCTGGTGCATGGGCCAAAGCTGTATTGATTCATGCCCGATGCCAATCTATTCGAACAAGTGGAAATAAATAAGCAGGAATGAAAAAGGGTTCAGACAGCAAGCACGTACATTTTTCAATGGCCTCAATAGCAGTCGGCACCGTATCTGGGTGAGCTGAGAATATATCAGCGCCAGTCCCTGAGAATCGATGCAAAGAGAAAAAGAGGCTCACCGTTTTTTGCATGCGATACGCAGATGTTCATTGCTTGCTCGTAAATTGGTGTGAACCAGATAGAATGACCAACGGTCATTCTAGGAGCAACGGACCTAAGGTCAACCATACGACAGGCCACCAAAGGTGAAACCTGTCATGACTCCGATTCTCCAATTTGCGGGCCCATCTTGCTAGATAACCTGGAACAGTGGTCAGTCAAGGTCAACCGGGATGCATCATGCTAGCCCTACCTGGTTTGTCTTGAGGGTGCCAGACGTCGGTGGTGGTGGTGGGAAGGAAAGAAATTTCACGTCAAGGCCACGTCAGCAGTCACGCACCTGGCTTTTTGGGAACCGAAGCCCGCTCCGACGCCCTCCGTCTCTTGCTCTCCAACGACGTTGGGCCCGACAACGATAGCGACACTCGCGTCAAGACTGCTCATCAACAGCTGGATTTGGTGACAGGCATATACATTTTTTCTATCGACAGCTGCACCTTTCGGACTCCAGAGCCATCGACCAGTTTCACCTTTGGTGGCTGGCCGCATACATTGAACCCTTGGTTCTTTGCTATTTGACGTTGACCTTTGTGTCCGTCGCTCCCAGAATCGACCTTTGGTTGTTCTGTGTCAAGGTCCTTTTCGATGAATTTTATGCCTCACGAGATTCTGCTGGACCCAAAAAAGATTTTGCATGCGGCTGCCCCTCGTATGTCCTGTCAGTTGTGTTCCAATCTCTATTGTTCACGTTTCATTCTAGATTTACCTGTCGATGCCTTCACTGGTGCTTTGGGAGCGGTCATCAATGATGGCTATCATATCATCACATCTCCCAATGCCATTGAGATCTACGAACCTCAAATGACTAGACGAGATATCCGTATGCGTGCTGATGGACGGTTTGGACCAGATGACTACCTCGTTTGGCCTCAACCATTTTCTCTCGACCACGCCTACCTTTCAGCTATCCTCCGAAATCCCCGCAACCCAAATCATCCTATGGCGATTCTCTGGGACTCGCCAACCGAAATCGAGTTCATCCGTGACTTCAGACAGACAAGCATTGGTCTAGGACACTGGCGCCTGAGCTATCTAGCTCGTTACACTCCTCTTCTGGCTGAACTTCGTCTTCAGTACCATGCATATCTCCAGAATCATCCTAAAGATCCCAATAAGCTCGCAATGTCCTTGTTTCTGTCCATGAATCAGACATGCGAGCGTCTCGACTCTCTTCGCATGACTTTCCGGCAGTACATCGTACAGCTTGTGCAGTTTCAGCGCATGTATTTGGAGCTGCTGGCAGTGCTCGACTGGATCCAAAAGTGGCTGCCAATGCTGAATGGGACTCTGCCGACTCCTTCCGCAGTCAAAGTCGCTCCAACCATGGGTGCCCTTGTCATCGACGACAAAGTGGTGCAAGGTTTTTATCAAGTCGGCTTACCTTTTTGGCGCATCCATGATGTACAGAAACTTCGTCATCTTCGCATTGACCGTCTTCATACGGTCCTGTATCCCTCTGCATCGAATTTCGTCACTGAAGAGAATGCTTCACCGCCTTTTCCTGTCATTTTCACCGGCAGCGCGACTGATCCTAGCAAGAATGCTGCTATTCAGCAGTTTCTTGCTTCCTTTCTTCGAGATAAGGATCCCTTCACAGATTGGAAAACCCATACGCCTTTGCCATATCCACCAGAGCGACCAAGTTCTGTCTCGACACCATCGGGACCTCAAACGACTGCTCCATTTCGGCAAGCTCGTCAATCTGGATCTGTCAAGCCAAGTTTTCGTCCATGTAAGATTTATTTCGTTAATCATTTTGAACCAGGGCTGATATATTACTCTCAGATCATAAACCAGCTAATAAACCAGCAGCGACCTTGTCACAGCCTCAACGTGACCTGTTTGCGGAAGTCAAAACTCCTTTTATGCCTCTGACCACCAGCATCTGGATCGCAGCTGTCAAGCAGATCGACCAAAGACGGTCTCCTGAAGGACGTCAGTCGATTGGACATGTTTTTCCGCATCCAGCTCTGTTTTCTGGGCTACAGAACATCCAGAAACGTACCAATTTCCTTCAAAACTGGCTCTTGTTCCGTGACGCAATCCTGACTTGCGTCGCTTCAAACCGAACCTCGAGTGTGAACAGTGAATCATGGAGACGAATCCTTGCTCTCAAGCATGGACCAAATGCTGAGCTCGAACAAGGAAAGGTTCAGGAAGCTCGTGACATTGTCAAGGCTCATTTCGAGGATGCTGGGCTCGAGTTCAGCTTTACCGCATCAGAGCATGACTTCACCTGGAGAGGTCAACCATCAGCCATCGTCGATTTGGAGAATGAAGAGGTCATTAGGGAGATCTTGTGGGAATTGTACGAGCTGGGCTTTCGTAGGGAGCTTGTAGCGCTCAATCATCAAGCTCGCATCAATGCTTCAACCTCCAGTTTCAACGAAAGTGCTGTCCGACAGTGCGTCACCGGTGATGATTCAACCCCACTGCTGTTGATTACTGTCGAGAGTGCTGATCAAAGCTTGGCTGCTGCTTCACGTCGAGATCGTGCACCATACTTGATTGAGCTGATGCGAGTCATGTTGGAGTGGAAGGGTGGTCAGGATCTGCTATTGGCGTATGCTGGTATCGTGGAGCCAAACAAAATGACAAGTGAAGTAGAAGAGGCCATTGTGGTCTGCTATGTTCAGTCTTTCTTCGACTGTTTCGGACGGCCACCGACTATCCCTCATCGTCTTGATGCGCCTCGCAGGCTTGCTTCATCGTCATCATGATTACAAATGCAGTTCATTGTTTGTCTATCGCTGGGCGGACCACATGGCCACCTCAATGTAATTTTTTTTTCCGTTTTACCATTGTTTCCCAATCAGGAAGGAGCTGCAGAGCCATTTTTGTCCACTGGTTTGTTTCTGTTGTTTTGCCCAGACTCCTTCCCCGCCGCTCTGCAGTTTTGTTGTGGTTTGTTTGCATTGTGGAAATAGTGACTGCAGAGCGACTGGGGTAAATTCCATGGGAACGTTGCACATGTTTGGTTCATGTTCAGGCTCTTGCTCTCTCGAGGGTCCCGTTGGCCAGGTTCACTATATTCTATGTCTTCTGGCTTTCTACTGTAATCCATGTTGTGCTTCACAGTCAATATAAGGATTCCTTGTTGACCCTACCAATGTGGCTGATCCTGAGAAAACTTGGCATGTGGAAGCTCTTAGACGCTCACTTGCTTAGAGAAAGTGGCTCCAACAATGCTATGTTACATTTCTGTCAATCCTGTACTATTTTGTCCCTTTCTCCAGCTATATTTGACTGCTAAAAGCTGCCAAACTCCTGTCAGAGAGCCCGAGAGCCTTCAACATGAACCAAACATGCGCAACGTTCCCACGGAATTTACCCCAGTCGCTCTGCAGTCACTATTTCCACAACGCAAACAAACCACAACAAAACTGCAGAGCGGCAGGGAAGGAGTCTGTGTTTTGTTGTTGATTTCTTCAACTGCTCGTGACAGAGACAATGGTCTGTTTCGTTGATCAATTTTGCTGAAGATATTGTGACCCCCAACGATCGCCGACTATAAAAGCAGTCCCATTTCTGCTCTCCAATCTTCAGAAATTCCCTCGATTTGCTCTTTGTCACTAAACTCATTCGATTAACTCATTTTCTCTGCTATGGTATGTCCGATTTTATGTTCTGTCTCCATTACTGACCTCCTTCGCAGGACTTTACCCCAACCAACCTCGACATTTGGATCAAGACTGCTTTCACCATCATCAGACTTCATTATTTTTGCGAGCTCCCTTTCAATGAGATCGACGATGATGTTGCTGGCGTCATTCGCTCTGTTGTGAGTCATCTACTGCTTTTGTTATTTTTATTATTCATTCTATTGCAGGTCCCAGCCAGTGATGCTGCGATTGCCTGGACATTTTCTGATGCAACCCAGTCTCGTACGTGCATCAGAACCCGTTACAATCTTGAATGGATGTTTTCGCAGCTTGCACAGGTATGCTGTCTTCGCTCCTCTGTTTGTGCTTGAGGCTGACGGCTCAAGTAGGCTGCGATCAATGCTGGTCTCAGCACAGCTGTTCATGTCAGTGCTGACAGCTATGGTAGTGACGAAGAAGACGACGATACTGATGAGGAAATGCCGCCACTGGTTGAATTGAGTGACTGGGAGATGGATTCAGGATACGGTACTGATGATTCTGACTGGTAGATAGTGTTCTATAGATTTCCTTTACTCAGTCCCAAATATTCGCAAGTAATCCGCGAGTTATTTGTAAGTATTCATGGATTTAATTTACTCATGAATATACTCACCATCCGTGAATGTTTCCATTCGCAAGTACGGATTATTTGCGTACAAATATTCACCAAGTACGAATATCATTATTTCTAAGTCATTATTCGCGAGTCCGAGTACAAATTATTCGCAAGTGCCACTCGTGGACATCTCTACTCCTCTGCTGACTCATTGCATGAGCCTGCAGCCCCTTCGATCCCTTTTCATGGGTGATAACCATGATCAGCGAAGAAAGGCGACATCCTCGTGGATGCATTGACTTTGTCATTGTAACTAAACTCTGCCAGTGCAAGCCATTCAGCCCAGTCCAATTGGTGCCAATTGATATAAATCCGGAGGTATTTTTCAATTTCCTGATTCATCTGTTCGGTCTGGCCGTCTGTTTGAGGATGGAATGCCGTACTTGGGTTCATTTCGATTCCAAGTAGCCGATTGAGTTCTCGCATGAACTTTGAGACGTATCAGGGATCACAGTCTGAAATTATCTTTCAGGGAACTCTGTGGTATCTGATCACCCTGTCTCTTGTTAATCTTGTGATTCCCTCACTGGTAACCTCCATATTGGTAGGTTCAACATGAATAGATTTGGTAAAGGTGTCTACCCACACCTGTATGGCATCGAAGCCATTACTCTCTGGGAGGGGTCCAATTAGGTCCATTGATATCGTCTCCCAGGGTCCTGCAGCTATTTTGTGTGGGTTAAGCTGTCCCGTCTTTGACCTCTTCGCTTTTGCCCGTTGGCAAGGTTCACAGGTTTCGCAGAACTTCTTGATTTGGTTACCCATGCGGGGCCACCAAAAGTTTCTCTCAATAAGTTCTTGTGTGCATATTTCTCCTGGATGACCTGATAGTGGTTTGTCATGGTGGAGCATGATGATCTGCTCCCTCAGTTCATCACTTCTGGGAACATAGATAAGTTCCTTGTAGAAGATCAGATCTCCCTCTTGCTTCCACCCCGGTAAGGACTTTTCTAACGCGAGTTTGACACTGGTGTCTATCTTTTGCGTAGTTTTGATCTTATCGATCAGTTCCTTGTCAAAGGCCTCGACTTCAAATTCCGTGGCTCGGAAATATTCCGGTTTTAGTAACACCACATTTTTGTTGTTGTTGCTTCCTTGGTCGTGATCTGCATGCCTTGACAATAAGTCAGCCTTTTTGTTTAGGGCCCTCGGTCTATGTGTGAGCTTGAAGTCATACTGAGACAACTCCCTGATCCAATGCACCTGTCGGCGATTGAGTTTCTGAGGCTGTTTGAAGTATTCAAGATTCTTGTGATCTGTAAGAATCTCAAAGGTCTCATCTGCCCCCATAAGGATGACGCGCCATTCCTCAAGCATGAGCATGATTGCGAGCATCTCTTTGTCATAGATCTCGTAATTCCTTTCAGTCGCTGATAGTCCATGTGACATAAATGCCACAGGCCTCCATTGACCTTCCTGTTCTTGACTAAGAACAGCGCCTATTGCTCCCTCAGATGCGTCTGCCTCAACGCAGAACTTTCCATGATCTTCTGGAAGTGCAAGTACAGCATGTTCCTTGATCCGATCTTTAATTTTTTGGAAAGCCACGTTTTGGTCATGACCCCAAGAGAAACCGGCTTCTCCTGTCAATTGCGTCAGTGGCTTTGCCACCTCGCTGTACCCGTGCACAAACCAACGGTAGAAGTTTGTGAAGCCCAGGAAAGCCTGAACTTGTTTCACGGTCCCTGGTTCGGGCCACTCCATTACACCCTTAATCTTCACTGGATCCATCTTCATGGAGTTGTGTGAGATGAGCACCCCCAAGTATTCTATCTCAGTGCTTTCGAAATCGCACTTTTCAGGTTTGAGATATAACTTGTGTTGTTGGAGCACCCCCAATACACATTTCACTATTTTTCGATGTTCCTCCATTGTTTCTGTAAAGATTAAAATGACATCTAGATATACAATAGTATGGGTCAGAGTAGCCGTTTCTGGCTGTTTCTGATGTCGTTTCTCAAGTCGCTTCTGGTCCGCTTCTGGGATCACAGAAACAGTGTTTTTTCAGAAACGACCAGAAGCGAGAAGCGGCTCTGGAGCCACTTCGTCGCTTCTCAACTTCACGTTTCAGGCCATTTCTTGTAAACAAAGAACAACTGATGAATAATTTATTTAAATACATAAGCAGATATTCCGATCTGGGTAACAGGTAATAATAATTTCTTCCAGTCTGACAATAATGACCAACTGTAAACGCAAACGCACTGACAAGGCCAAGGGAGCTACCAGCGACCATGAGCAGTCTGACCGAGAACATCTGGAATCCCAGAAAAGAAACAAAAAGACGACAACAGCACCTCCTAAAAAACCTGTCAAGAAAAAGACCATGGATGGAGCAGGAGCAAACAAGTCAAGGCGCAAGCCAGCTCCTGTCGAGGTCTCTTTGGAGAGCGAGAGCAAAAAGCCTCTAGTACAGGATTTTGGTGTGAACATCGTGTATGTCGACAATTTTCACGCTGCAAATGCTGGTCAGCTAAGAAATTCCACAGATGGTCGTCTGACCTCACTTGGTCCCTCATTGGTGCTATCGAGGATGATATCGACATCAAGCAGGGTCTCTTTCCGCCCCCTGGTCAAGGCCCGCTCAAAACCAATGGCAAGCCAAAAACTGACTACTATATTGCGCTTGCTCGCATAGTCTTTGCCAACGACCCCGTCTACAGACCTGAATTCGCTAGGGCTTCCAAGATGCCAAAAGGTTTAAGCAAATGGGGTGACAAGGTGAAGAACCGACTTGAAAAGTATGTCCTGAATAAAATGTCTTCCTCTGTAATTAACAGCTCCTCAGGTTGTGAAAACAAAACACTGAACAAACCCAGAAAATGGGAGAGACGGGCGCTGGTATTGAGCAGGAAGAGGATATCAATATGGAGGTGGCAAATGCCTTCACGACAAAATGGGGTACGTTTGACCAGCACTAAATCATCATAAGATTAACAAGGCACCTACCACAGCTGAAATCAAGGCAACAGACCCATGGTACTGGCGTCTCCGAGTCCTTATCGGCCAGCGACCCAACAGCATTCCCATCGGAATCAGTAGCAACGACAGCGCCATCAACTTTGGTGTCCTTCAGACAGGTGAAAATGATGAGGAGATAGCGGGATCCAGAGACGAAAAACTGGTCACTGACAATGCCATTGAGGACAAGGCCAGTCACAGTGTTATTGACGATGGTGACCCTGGTTCGGATTATAACCAGGCTGGGGATGAACAGGAAGAAGCTGAGGCCAAAAATGAAGAGATAAACCATTCCAGTGATGAATATGAATACAGAGAACACAAGGTGAAGATGGATCATTGGGGGAGAAAGGAACCTGAGGATGATGAAAGCAAGAAGAAAAAGGTGTCGACAGCTGTCAAAAAGAGCGCTGGGAAAAAGAAGTCTGTCCCAAGTACGTGATTCAGCTTCCTTTTTTACCGGAGACTGAATGTGAGATGTAGCTGCAGCTAAATCGACCTTAGCTCCAGGTTCCAACAAGGCCAACGATGCTGCGAAACATTTTATGGCAATCTCAATCAAGGAAGAGGAGACAATGAAAGCCAATCTGGAGCTGAAGCAAGCCAAGGTCAAGGTGGAAAGACAAAGAGTTCTGGCAGACAAAGAGAAGATAGCCCTGAAGGCAAAAGTCAAGATGGATAAAGAGCGAAGAAAGTCGGAATACCAAATGCGGAAGATGGAGCTGGATCATCAATTGGCGCTCGCGCAAGCTGGGCACACCAGCTATGGTGATGGTCCTTGGAATGCGGGACCATCTCACCAAGGTTATGGCTCTTATGCCAGCCCATCTTACAGCTCATCGACGCCTTCGACTCCGGATATGTACCCATCATCATCTGACTTTGATTCTAATTTCCTTCGACAAGTAGACCAATAGTTAGTGTCACAAAATCTTTGGCATAAATCAAAATGTATCATTTGCAGCTATTAGTTATTCATCCAAGTCCATTCCCATGTCCTCTTGTCGCTGAAACTGTGCCCTATCATGTCTGTGAGACTTATGACAAAATAGGCGACACTTAAGCTGCTCCTGACGCTCTTTTGCAGCATCTAAGTGTGTTCTTGATTGACGACCATGATGGACCATACCAGGACCAACATTACCGTCATATTCCGAATCACTAGAGTCAAGTCCTTCTGCAATGAAAGGGTCTTCAAAAACAGCTGATTCATGATCATTTCTAGCCCTCTCTCACTCCTCTTGTTCATGTTGCATGGCCCAGGCATGAATTGTAATGCACGATGTGATCCAGTAGGTAGCAAACTTGTGTGCTTTAGCTGAGTTGATTGCAATACGCAAGTTTTTAAGTGATTGAAAGTGACCTTTGAGATATCCAATGGCATGCTCTGAGTGGATACGTACCATGGAGACATGATTGTTAAAAACCTCATTGTCAGGAAGGTTGTGCTCAGGCTTTTTAAAGGGCACAATTATCCATGTATTGATCTAATCAGGGATGAACATTTTGTATCAAGTCAAAGAGCAGTCAAAGCATCTACCGGGTAAGCCGAATCTGCCCAAATCCATTCACCCTCACACAAGATAGTATTGTGGTTTTGGGCTGTCATGGTCGCTTCCCAGGCTGTTGAATCATGGGTGCTACCAACATGGCCATAACTGAAGTCGATAATGTGGAGATTTGGCAGGTTTATGACCTGCAGCAATATGAATGACTGTCGCATAGAACAAAGAGAAGAATGCTTACCTGTATATTCAAAGAATATCGGCATTTCCTGTCAAAGTAACTCTCTCCATACCAATAGGGCTTCGCATACAAGGGAACCAGGGTGCCATCGACAAAGCACCAGCCCTTGCACCAAGCCTTGCATGACCGACGCTCTACCCAATCCATCGCTTCCTCTCTTTCCTCATCAGTGGGCATCCGTACTGCTTCATGACGGAATCCAGGTCGAAGGACTACTGTCATGACTCAACAGGTGCACAAAAGCACTGTTCCCTTTCCCATACCCGCCCAGGTGGCAACTGCTTGAAGCGACGCTGCATTTCCATCGTGTCCGAATCTATACAGCACGACACCAAGCTGCCTGTCAACATCTATTTGCTCATTGTTGGAATTGTTGGAGAAGACTGGATCCAGGGAAATACGCTCGACAAGCGCATCAAAGGTATCAGGAGACACACGTAGATTCTGCTGACAGAGATCTGGGTGCGATGATTTTAGGGTGTCCAAAATGTAAGGGAGTTGAGCTGGTCCATGAGGAAATTCATCTCGTGCATGCTCGTACCGTTGGGCTTACATTTAGTCAATGTTAGCATAGACATAGGCCCTTAGCCTTGCCCATTTATCCCATTCTTCCTCATCATCTGAATCCCCGTCAATGCTAAAATCATCATCTTCGTTGTCGGCATCCCACGCCATTAAATCTGGCATAGAGTCCGTGTCAGATTCGGTATCAGTGCTGTCATCGGTGCTGCAGGTAGATGGAATGGAAGGGACCGAGAGAATATCCCAGTCAGACGGGTCAGAATCCGACGAGTCACTGTCCGAGGAAAAGGAGGAAAAAGAGGAGATAGAAGACAGAGATAGTGACGATGCTGGTAGCTGGACTCTTGTTTTGGGCATGCCACGAGAGAGAGCACGCAGTCTGCACATCCGATGGAGCCCTCGTAGCTGGTGGCTTTTGATATGCTGCCGATATAGCTTGAGAAGCTTTGCTACACGACCTGGATGCCCAGTGGCCATGGCGGTGAGAGTCAGGACTGCTGATTAAGCAGTAAATACTTATAATTATTTACATAATATACAGTTATTTTGTAGGACAAGTCCAAACAGCAGAAGCACCCAAGAAGCAAGCTGAGAAATGATCTCAGAAACATGGGGAGTAACCGTGACAACTTCCTCTCGAGGAGTCATATTGACGTCCTCTTGAGCGACCGATCCAGAAGGATTACTGATGGGAACCTTGGAAGCGATTGCTGCCTTGCGCTTGGCAAAGGAATCGAGTTCGAGAATAACCGGGGAAGGAGTCTCTATGACTCCACGGCTGGCAATAGTCTCGACGAACTTGAGAGCGGCAGTGACATGGCCCATTAAAGCCTTGTGGCTCCCAGGCTTTGGGACGTTCTGGACAAGGGCGAACTATGAAAGAATGGGCTACAAAGTGCAAAGAAGGAAGATGAACTTACCACAGCATCAGCATAAGCTGCAGCTGTAACAGCCAGAATGTTGGGCAGGGAATTCATCGAAACACATTGCACGATGGTTTGTTTGGCAGTACCGGCAGCATTGAAAAGTTGCAAAATATGGCTACTAGACAGAGCAACCATGGAGAACAAAGGAACGATTGAGAATGCGAGTTTAGAATGATGTACTGGATTAAAACAGGAAAGGGCTGCTTCGATGAAGTTTATGGAAACAACACCAACAGCTTTTATACAAAAATCCTGGCTCAACTAGGTCACATCGGCCTAAACAAGAGCAGTAGTAATACAATTCTCAATCAGGAAGTGGCACATGTCAGCAGAATTGATTAAGGAAATTGATTGCTGAGGAATCATATTTTAGCTTACCAAGACTGGCTGCCGATATGTGAGCAACCAGGTTGCTAACTTTTTTGCGTGGAGGAGAGGGCACCAAGCGCATTTGCTGTAACATTGTCCTAAATAGGACAAGAAAGTTACAAAGAAGGATTATAAGACAACGGCATGGTTCCTAATGAGGAATTGCTTGATAATAGCTGAAAATGCGAGAAGGCACAGAGTAAAAACAACAAAATTGCTTTACTCTATGTCTTGAGATACAGATTGACAAGTCTGAGTAAGAACAAAGGGTCAGAGAAATCATATTCAAAGACCAAGGATCGAAGGTATCCGATCCACCCATGGAACCAATTCTATAAAACAAATAAACCCATGATCGGAACTTAATAAAGCCAGGAATATTTATTTGAAATACCCAAGAAAGGTACTACAGCGTGGATCAGGTAAGCAGATGAAAGCGTCAGCGATGGATTAAGATAATCAAGTGAAGGGTACTAGGGGCCATAAAAAGACTCGAAGAAATCGAAAGATTTTAACAATATCCAATTTTTATGTCTACTGACTTTGTATCCATCATCAGAGAACCAGGCAATATACTCGAGGGAATGTACAACCTCAGAGGATTTGAAGAAGCACCACCAATCGACTGAAAGCTACCTTACCCACTTGGCAATTTGGCTGGGACCTACTACAATCTGGCTCACCAGGTTAAGTACCCGGTTCATACAGTAATGTGCCATGATGGAAAAGAATGGCAAGCTACAAGCTGGTTGGACAGTCAACTCACTTGGATGTCCCTTGTAGGACACAGTGTTAAGACACATCCAGAGAGAGCAGTATCTCGGGTCGCAGACATAAACATCTACACCAGAGATATCATAGACAAGTGGTACAATGGAAAGATGTTGACGATTTGAGATTTATTTCTGGATCCAGTCAAGAAGTGCGAGGAGAGCAACCTGACCTTTGTCCACAAAAAAGGAACAGGGAGTTTCTTGGATCAGGCAAAGAAGGCTAGAACGAGCTAGAGTTTGAATTATGCACATGTTTAAGACGTAGTGGAAGCTGTGACAAGCGACCGTGAACTTAAATCTTCAATATCCAACTGATATCGAATGTATAATAAAGTACATGAACGACAGTGACCAAAGAATGAGGAAATACATGCGAGACACCACAGATGGTGGAAGCCAAGGTGCCGAAATCTGAAAGGAGACGATATGACTCATCATCAAAAAGAGAGGTCATATCAGTGAGTAAGCAAAAACGCGCAGACCAGTACTGATGATAACAAATAAATGCAGAATCTTGTGAAATCAGCAAACGAAATCGTTAATTGGCTATCTAAAGATACATGTCGAAAGCTACAGAACAGTCACGAAAACTTTGTTTTCACTCAGAAATGTTGGATGGAAATCACATGATTTTCATTACCGTTTTGAGCTGGATGCATAAGTGCAGTCAGCCTCGAGGGCAAAGTCGGATATCAGGCGTTAAAAATCCTTCAAAAATTCTCAAAATTCACACGAAAATTTGAGAACAGAAAAGCATGTTTAACGTCCGTTGGACAATGATTACATTGGCAAAAATATAAAAATAAAAATTTTATGCCCCACAGGACCCCAGTCTCTCAGCGACGCTTCGACCGCTCACCTCGCACTCCCAAAAGCTCCCAGAACCAATCCACCACTAAAAAGAGATGTGAATCGAAGTCGTTTATGATGATGATGGTGGTGGATGAGTTGCTGGATAAGCGTCAGCAGGTGGTTGAGGAGCCAACGAAAAACTGGTCAAAGGGTCCCTGATTGATGGCAGGTTCCCGGTACGCTGCAGCAGGGACGCAAAGAGGTCAATATGAATAGCCTAAAAGCGAAGTTAATAAAAATGAAAGAAAAGGGTTATTAGCAAAATTTTGGCAAACTCACCGGAAGGTCGAGGTCACATTCCCACTCTGCGGTACCAAGCGGGTAGGTCAAGGATGGGTCCTCGCGAATGCAGTCGACCAAGTCAGTATGAATATGACAAACGATGGAAGCTTCGACGCAGTTGAAGAGGTGAAGGCGGTCAAGCCGCTGAGCATAGGCAATCTGCACTAAGCTCAGAAAAGCGATGGTATGAAAAGAAAAAGAAAACATACCAGAGCAGGATTGGCCTCACGAACACAGGCAACCAAATTGGCGGGCCTAGCATAACCAGCTTGCTCCAGGGCGAGGAAAACAACCAAACGAGAGGCAAAAGAATAGGCAGTGTCTCAGAAGAAAGTGATTTGAGACGTCGACAAGGGGTAGTCTGCATCGCTGGTTACTGAATCTGATGACGAGGCTATGGATTCATTGTCTGAATCAAGGGAACGAACCAATGTAGAATTGTTGGCCTGGTTATTGTTTTGCGAGGTAGAGGCGTTGTGCGACATAGGGAAACGATGAACAAGTTCTGTATGTGCACCTGACCTTACCACAATTTAAGATTCACGAGTTGGAGCTCCAAATCAGGCCAAACTCGTGGGTCTTGATAACCATGCAGAGTAGTATTGACCTAAAAAGGCAATCACCAAATGATCTGGGACATTGGAGCTGGTTATCAAGTACTGCGGGACCAAGATAGATCCTAGTGAATGAAGTACGAGTGACGTTGTTTAATGAGGAATCGAGCACGAATCACATAGTAGGAATGACCAGGGGGTCATTATTATTGTGTGGGGGAGATAATAGGGTTGGAGACATTCCACCCTGTATTTTCGGCATATCTAGTAAATATGACCTCTTTCCTGATTACGAATGGGACATGATCTGCCTAGAAAGCGAGTTCCATCTTGTCTAGAGGAGCACCAGTACTCGTTAGAGCATCACACGATTTCCACCCGCAAGTACTTCGTACTCGGATCTGTGGATTTTCAAGCTGAAAAAGTGACATTCGTACTCGTAGAATATTTGTAGACAAAGTATTTGTACTCGAGAATCTAGAATCTGTGAGTAGAGAGTACATTCACGAATACTAGGAAATCTGTAAGTATTTGTGGATATCCATACAAATATCCATGAATATCCATGAATAAAAGTATAATAAGACCAAAGAGAAAGATAAAATAAGCATTGGACTAGTCTGAGTCGCAGTCTAACAAGCAGGGCATCTCGTCATCATCGCTGGCATAGGCATCAGCACTGACATGTATGCCACTCGAAGGTTGGGAAATGCTCGCAGCAGCGGCCTAAAAGCAATCACTACAAGGAATAAAGCAAGGCAAACAAGAAAAATACCTCATGAGCTCAAGCCACTGTGAGTGCCCAGTTCCACCGAGTACAAGCCCGTTGATGATTGACTGCAGTGTCAGAAAAGTGCTGTCCAATGCGGGCGTCATTTGCTGGTAGCTGCGGAGCTCCAATCAGCGTGATGAAGGTGAAAAAAGAGCAAAGACATACAATTAATTCAGTCACAGATTCATCAACTTCACTGAACGGTAGCTGGGAGAAATAATGAAGTCAGATGATGAGCAGAGCAACTTCATGCCAAATATCAGGATTTTCGGTGCTGAAGGCCTGTAGAGACATTAGAAAGAATTAAAATGAACAATAATCGTACAAACCATTGAGAAATCACTGGTAGAGATGATATTTGGGGGCGAAATTAAGGAAATCCTAAAGAAAGAGGTTGAGAAATGGCTGCTTTTATAGCCCCAGCAAATGTGACCACAGAATCAACAAGAAACCGATCAACAGAAAATCCATTGTCCTTGTCATGCCAATTTGGAAAAAAAAATCAACAAAAGAAAAGCACGACCAACTAAATCAACGAAAAAACAGGCCATTGTTCTTCACAGTCATGCCCAATCAGGAAAGATTGGTCTATTGAGGGGGCCATAAGGTCCGCCTGAGCTACCAAAAACAGAAACAATAAGAAAAAGCCCAAACTCAGGCTGCCGATGATGCAGATGATATGATACAGGGTGAATCAAGACAATGAGGAATCGTCGGTGGTCGTCTGAAATGGTCAAAGAAAGTTTGAACGTAGAAAATAACAATTGCCTCCTCAACTTCAGTTGTCATCTGGATGGGCTCGACGATACAAGCATAATTGAGCAATGCTTCCTGACCTCCCACCCATTCCAACATTACGCGCATAAGATAGATCATGTACTGAGCACGATCTCGTGGCAATTTCACTGCCAAGCCATGGTGGGCATCCTCGAAAGATGGTGAAAGAAACAGTGTTGAATCCCGGACAGCAAGACATTGCTGAATCGTGTTATATGAGGAAGAGTTGGAGCCACTGATTCGTGCTCGATGGTCCAGCACCAGAAGCTCCTGATGAAAGCCCATCTCATACAAGTCCCAGAGGATCTCTTGAATGATCTTGTCACTCTGCAAATCCACCAAATGCTCTGCCTGCCCTCTCCATGTGAAGTCATGGACTTCTGCCGAAAAGTCAAAGACCATATCAGCCTCGTCAAAGCAGGTCTTCACCAATTCACGAGCTTCATGCAACTTTCCTTGTTCTCGCTCCGCATTTGGTCCATGTCTGAGACTGAGGATGTGTCGCCACATTTCGCCATTGATTGCAGTATAGTTGTTCCCTGCTACACGTGCAACAAACACGGGACGAAACAGCAACCAGTTGCGAAGAAAGTTTTCGTGCTTGTCAGCATTCTGAAGTCCGACAATGATAGCGGGATGCAGGAAGATATGCCCAATTGAAGAGCGGTCTAGTGCTGAGCGGGATTTGTCGATCTGGTCAACAGCAGCAATCCAAATAGCAGTAGTTGGTGGCATTAAAGAACTTGTGGGCTCTGCAAAAGGATCATGCTGCAGTGGCGCACTGTTTGGCTTTTGACTTGTCTTCGACGTGCTCGCCTAAGCCTGGGGATCTAAAGTTCAGATTAGTATGTAATGATACTGAGAAAAACAAAACTTACATGGTCGATAACTTGGCTTGGCCTTGACCTTGGAACTTCAGCGAGATGAAGTAGGAAATGAAGGCGCTGCAGAAGTCAAAGCGAGCGGAGGAGCCATCGACGGATGCAGCAAAGGGGTATGGCTCTTCCACTCTGCAAAGGGATCTCTATCCCAGAGCGATCTGGCCAGATAATTGTGAATCGCCGTAGCCATGGTGGGATCTGTCGCACTACCCGTGAAAATGATTGGGAAAGGAGGTTTGGCATCTTCTCGAATGATCAAAGAGGACTGAGAGGGGAATAGAACACTGTGAAGGCAGTCAATTCGAAGATGGGGCAACTTTGAATAGCTATGAATCCTCCAAAGCGGCAAACTGACTCTGAAGAGCCCTTGCGCAATCTTGTCATCATGGACAAAGGCTCCGATGGTCAGAGCGACTTCAACATTGTCGGGGACAGGCAAAGTGCCCTGCAACATTGGATACCACTTTTCAACCCAATCGAGGACAGCGATAAGAACAAGGTATGTCCGCTGGAATTGTACCAGTTGAATCATAGCCTGCCAAAAAGACATCGAAAGGGAGGGTGATTCAAGTCGTTCCATTGACTCGTTCAATGCCGAAAATGAAGACAATACAAGCTTGTTGGGTGATGAAGCATGTTTCGACAGATATGTCTTACAACACAAACGAAGCTCGTCAAGTAAAGGGGTGTATTGGGCGAGATAACTCAGTCACCATCGTCCCAGACGAAGACCAGTGTGAGAATAGTCAAGAGTGAAATTGTCGTTAGTAGGCGTGTCCCACAGAAGATGTTGTGGGGCATCTGGAAACCCAGCCCTAGGGCATCGTAGGATGGCAGCGAGATATGCATGCTCGATGGAGAAAGGTTGAGGCCAGAGAAGAAAATCGTCTTCTGCAAAACGAGCATCAGCGCGCATACGCATTTCGCGCAGGCTCATTTGTGGTTCAAAGATTTTGAGGGCATTGGGAGATGTAACAATATGATAGCCGTCATTCACAACAGCACCCAATGAGCCAGTGAAAGCATCAACAGGCAATTCTTCAGAACAAAAAGTCAATTACATATCGTAAACAGAAGGAAGCAAACGCACTAGGAGCAGCTGCATGCAAAATTCTCCTGGGATTGCGAAGAGGCTCAAACGGGGTACATTCGGTTGCAAAATCCATTATCCTTGCTGTCAAGAACCCAAGTGCAGCGAAACCAATAGAGCAGAGGACCAACGGTCAATCTGGGAGCGACAGACCAACGGTTAATGTCAGAGAGAGAAAAAACCAACGGTTTTGTTCTCTGCGAGAAGCCACCAATGGTGAACCTCTCGATCTCCAGTCTAGTGGTTGAGCAAAGGGCGAAATTGACTGAAGTCGAGCTGAAGCCCAGAATCAGCCATGGCCAGCAGTAAAAACCGTGTATAGGCATACCTTTGGTCAAGATGACAAGGTTTGCGTCACAATGAAGAGAGAAACGACCTGCTGAGGTCGTCGTTGAGGTCATCGAGAGCGAAGGCTGAATTCACAATAAGCAGTGGCGAGAGGTAAAAGCCATGGAAAAACATACCTCTTTTAAAGATTACACGGTTAGTGTCACAGAGAAGGGATGAACGGTCCACTGAAGTCGTTGTGGCTGTTGAGGTCGAGCTCGTCGTTGACGTTGTCGAGAGGGATATCCACAGATCGCCAGTAATCGTGTGATGCTCTAGTACCAGTATCGAACATAGTTCAAACTCCAAGAAGGCTCTAGCAACGATCAATAGACATGATCTTGCTGGAATACTTGATGGACAAGGACAAAACAACGCAGCAGTGTTACTAGTAAACTGACTGTAAGCGAGCTGTACTACTCGGTCAACATAGGAAACAAGTCTTGAGTGCTCAAGACCAGGGGACAATATCGCAGAGCGTAATATGTCAATATGCGACGCTTTAAAAGACCAAACAAAGAGATATGATGTGTCTACATGTGACAGAGTTACTTGGGGAACCACGCAGTAAAAACACTGTAACAGTGGGCATCTCACAGCTAAATATGGAGTCATAACAGTACTATGCTACCAGTGCAAGGAAGTATGACACGGAAGGAAGGTGAATGCAGGAAAACTGTACCAAGTTCTGCTGAGTAAGCTGTGACCAATCAGTCTTACTCAGGGTGACGATGTATAAGAAAGCGCTGATGAAGCACGTCCTAATCAGGAATCGTCCTGAACAGGAATCGGCCTGAACAGGAACTGCTTTAAATCATAAGCACAGCACAGCGACCATAATAGGAAGAGAGATACTTGGCGGGTGACTGAGGCATAGCAAATCAGGAAGCCAAGGCAATTGGTATTCCTGATTGAGCGAACTTTGGTAAAAGGAGCAGACTCTGAATAATGTGTAAAATTACTATAAAGCTAGCACGTTTGTATCGATAGTACTCAGTGAATTGTACCCCACAAAGCTCAGCCCACAAGTAGAGTCTGAGTGGAACATTTTATCTCATTTTATTGTGGTACATGAGGACGTGGTGCTCCAAGGTGCAATAAAATTGTGTTTGTCTGAAAAGACATATTGAAGTCATAGCCCTGCACCCATCGAAGTCATAGCCCGACAACCAGTGAAGTCATAACCTGACAACACATTGAAGCAGTAGCCCTGCACCTATCCCCTTTATATTCCTTGCAAATTAAAACCATTACAAAAACCATGTAAGGTTCACCGTCAAAGTGAACTAAGCTAAGTTTCTGTCTGCGAGAGACCAGTAGTGCGCGATCGAAACCTTACAACTTCATTGCAAGGCTTTCTCTTTCTTAATAGCTGCCCGAATTACTTGGGGTGTTAAAAGAGAGTTAGTGTGTATTTGGATTATTAGTTATAGATCTTTATAGATCTGTTTCCAAGACTCCATTTGCATCGACAGCCCCACCAAAAGGTGCCCTATTAGCGAATACATTCAACCTGCTAGTATAGCTTCGCAGTGGCCAACCAAAGGCTTCCCATAGAAACATCTGCAGGCCAAAGGTGAGACCGAACATAGTTACAGTCACAGTGCCTTGCTCGGGACCCATAATGTCATCTTCTTTGAATCCAACAGCTCGACATCCTCCTTGGACAACACAAAATTGTGCCACTGATGGTGGAAGCTAGCTTGGGGACTCTTGGAGTACGGAAGAATCAACCTGAGATAACCGACAAGCTGGGAGATGCTGGTGAAACTGAACTGGATGGTAAACGAGGAGATTGGTTCTGGTTATGAAGGGTATGTGTACTGTTCATCTTTGTCCTCTGCCTGTTCAACTCCTTCCTCTTCTGCAGATCCATCATCCTGAGCAAAATGGGTAGCAATGCTGGTGGAACTGTTTATTGGGAGATTGCCGAAGTTTTCACCCAAGTCTGTGGTGTATAAGTTCTCCAAGGAGAAGATGGTGGAGGACTCAGTTGAAAGGAAGCTGTTATACTGATGTTCTGAGTAAGGTATGGCGAAGCGAGAAGATTGTACTCCAGACAGAGGAATGAAGGTTGGAATGGACACTTGTATGGTGAGGTCAAGTCCTCCTGTTTGGTCAACAGGGTACAGGGCAACCTCATGGAGTTGGGGAAAGGATCCTGGTGGGATATATGCGAAAGGCTGAACCGCCGGTAAAGCTGCCAGAGGACCAAATGACCGGGAATCTGCAAGATGATCCCCTAGCGCCTCCAAGGAATAGCCACCAATGATGTATACATCGACGGTTGCATTTGGATAGTATGGACCTTGGCACCACAATGTCTGAATCAAGGGAGAATCGAATGTTTCATTCTGAGACGTGTTTGAAGCCATGGCCATTATATTACTGATGGAGGTTCTGAACCCTTCTGTATTCTGCTTGACAAACAGATATAGAGGTGTGGGGAAAGAATGGTATAGAATTTGATCCAGTATCGAGCTGTTGTCCAATTGATGTAGTAAAATTTTAAGATCTAGAGTGACAGTGGCCTCTGAGAAATATTGTAAGAGTCTTACAAGAGAGAAACTGGACTGGAACATACAGTCGCTGGGAGGGAAAGACAACATTTTATACTTGATAGTCAAAGGAAAATGAGAAAAGTGTTGTGCCAGTCTGTTTGGTTCACGGTCAAACTTAGGCGAGATCAATAATGTCATAGTCCTTCTTTTCATTCCCAAATGTGGTACTAGCTATGTCGGCAGAGATTTCTCAGGATGCCGTCATTGAACAGTTTCACCAGAAATATCACAATTTCAATATTCGCCTCCAAGATATCCTTGTGAATCCTACAGATAGTTTTCAAGTCTTGCGGGCTGGAGAGCAGCTGGAAGAGTTCAGAATTATAATCCAAGAAGTTTGTGTTTGGCTGCTTCACATTCTTTCTAACTGATGGACCTTTCTCATTGTAGTATCATAGCTATCTGGATGCAGAGGAACATCAGGTTCTTCAGAGAAATGTCTCCCGAATGCAAGTGGACATCCGTAATTGATATGAAGAGCTTCTGGACTCCTCTCACCATGGTCGACCAAATCCCATACAGCAAATCCATACAGGTAGTCAAGGTCATCCCAGAACAGTGATAGACCATGACTTCCTCCAATTTGCCTATCCTTGCCGAACAACTGTTGGAATTGCTCATTTTCTGGGAGTAGGTGTTTCAACTGTTTGACGAGAGCCGCTGGAGCAAGGTATTGCACAGCCTGGTGTTGCTCCCACCAACATTCATTACCAGGAAGCAGAACTAGTGATCAATTCTGAAAGCAATGATCTGCTAGAGCCCGACCTTCCCCTTCCTCAATGTCTTCCATCAAATATTATTCCTGCCCATATAGGTCCCCATACTGAGATCTCTGTCGAGATCCTGGATGCACTCATTTCTCAAATTCACCTGCATTTCCGATGCGCAGGTACCAGGATGCTTCATGGGAGCCTTCACTCTTTGGAATATCATATTCAGTTTGAGCGCATTCGCCATTCTCTACTGCGCATAGATCCTGTTCACAGGATATTCGACAGAATAAGGATACGTCGAAGGGGTTATACTGTTCCTGGTCCAAACAGTCTCTGGCATCATGATGGACAACAGGGTAATCCATAATGAGCCACTTGATGATTTACAGGCTAACATTTTTACAAAGGACTGATACACTGGGGAATTGCCATCCATGGCTTCATAGATGGGTATTCCCTTCTGATCACAGGTTTGCGAGCCAGTACCAACAATCGAGCCATGACATTGCTCAATCTATTCTAAGGCATGCCGCGGGGGCGGGATTTTCGCAGGTCCCGGCCGTTTGGACCGCGGGAAATTCCTGGCGGAGGTAGGAAAAAAATCCCCACGACCGGCGGAGGCGGGGAGGGGCGGCCAGCGTCCACGATCTGAAATTTTAGGTAGGATCCGGCGGGGACCTACCCCCGTGGGTACAGTATATAGCTAAAATTTCCAACTTAAACTTTGTACTCATACATCATCAATCTGTGGTCTCTGGACCCAGTTCTTCAACTCTCCACCCGAGGTCCCTTCTTCTTGATCTCCTTGACAATCTCATCCTGGGGAACAAAGCCCATAGAATGCCATGACCCCAGTTGCATTATCAATGTAAATATTCTCGAGTTTGGACTTCTACCTATATTTTCCAGCTGGTTCCTGTCGGGCCCTGTCCCTGCAGTGGTCTGTCGGGGTAGGTCCCTGTCCCCCGCCGGGTTCCCCGCGAAACCTGCCGGTTTCCCTGCCGGGGTCGGGTTTTTGGCGGAGAATCCGTGGCGGTCAGCGGGATGACATCTAAATTAGCCACTCCTGCTGGGGCGGTCCGCGGGTACCCAGCGGTCTTCCCCGCGGCATGCCTTAATCTATTCTGGGCTGCTGCCAGAGCTTATGGCATACCTACCCGACTTCGAGGAGATCACAGCACCGAAAATCTTTATGTGGTGCAATGGATGGCTGATCATTATCCAGACATTCGAGGAGCCTATATCTGGGGCCAGTGAGTGTCAGGCCTTGCATAGTTTCTCTTCATCCTGAAACCCTTTTTAGAAGTGTACACAATGTCAGAATTGAGCATCTATGGGTTGATGTCACTGCCCAGGTTGGCGGCACTTGGGCCTCTATGTTCGACATTCTAGAGCTCTGGCATGGTCTAGATATCAACAACCAGAGTCATATCTGACTCCTTCAATATCTCTTTCTCGAGACTATCAATGATCATCTAGCTCTGTTTGCAGGTGGATGGAACCGCCATTCAATCCAAATACAGAATGGTCCAAATCGCTCACCAGAGAATATGTTTGGCTTTGACAGCGATGTTCAAGGCTTTCGAGGCCACCAACTGGATCTAACTGATGACGAACTAGAAGTTTATGGAATTGATTGGGAAGATTTGAATGTGGATAGGATTCGAGCATCTCAATTGGCCAACAATCCCCAGAATGAAGATACTTCTTCTTGGATCGGACGCACAGGACCACCTCCTCGACTCAGTGAGGTCAGACTGGACCCTCCAGATGTTCATATCACCATTGAACCTTTAGATGGCTTGGATAGTGAGGGCTTGGAAACACTGACAATGACTCTGTTATCAATTCTTGGTCTCATGGACTAGCTTACTGTCGTCGTGTATATGGAAATGATTTCTAGCCTTCTGAAATCTTTGTACATCTAGCGCTTTGAAATCTATAAATGGTCAAGGTCTTCAATTCCCGTACTTTTGATAGCTGACATCTTATAAGATCTTATAAGAAAGCTATAATCATCTCATAAGATCTCACAATCCAATTTAAATTACCCATGGCATAAGATCACAGAGTTTGAACATCGGGTGCATCAGTAGCGACAATGTGCAGTTGTGTGTTGAACAGTAAGCTGTCATGTACTATAGAATCTAGTTTGTAGATATCATTGATAGAACATGAAATTGAGACAGTTGGAACTTGACCGCACCAACTAGATGTCAGACCTGGGAGTTGACAGTTGCGAGTTGTTATCCACCTGTCACATGACTGTGGCAGTTGATTTTCCGGTTCCCAGTTGAATAAACAATGAGAAATGCGCCGATACTGATGTGTCGCAGCTGGTCAAATCAATATCTGTGACATTGAAATTTCACACCTGTCTCACATCAGTTCCGACCCACAGCAGTCTCAGTGTCAAGGATGATAAGCGACGCTTGGTACCGCCCATCAATTCACTGCTGTGAAACACTAGTGATATGTAATGAGCCATTCAGATCAAAATTGAATGAAATTCCCAGGGCATATTCAGACAGAAAATATATTAAAAATATATTAAAAAGCGATTATATTGTATAAATGACCAGTTTAAAAACAATGTAAATAAAGCTCAAATGATACTTTTTAAAAACTACCAAGGTCTGAAAGGCTCGCCGCTGCTGTTGGCCTGTGGCCCTCTGAAATTCATGTCGCTATCTCTATTTCCATAGAACCAATCCAGAGGAGATGAAGAGTGGGGGCTGGATGATGGAGAACTTGAGCCTGCATTACCACAGGTGTTGAATTCACCAGTGTACCGGCTGCTGCTGTAAGAAGGGCCAGGCATATAGAGTGGTGTCGCAGTGGCATGATTATGGACAATGGGTGTTGATGGACAGTACTGATAAGAATGAGGGACGCCAAAAGTCACCGACTGCTGGGGTGGTCTCGGCTGTTGGACAGGAGTCGGAGCGCCAGTGATGGAAATGGTTGAGAGGATGGGCCAAGCAAAAGTATCTGGGGTCCCATCATCATTTCCCGTCATGTGATGAGTTTTTTTTTTTTTTTTGATGGCCTGCACAGCAGTAGAAACTTTTGGGGGAATTTTGCTCAGAATGCATGTAACTGGTGGTCCAATTTATCGTTACAGCCATTTGTGTCGGGATACAGACATGAAGCATATACCGTGTTAGCAGCAAGAATTTCCAAAAAAAAAAAAGGTCTCAAAATTCAGCTAAATTCAGACAAAAAGCTCAATCTGATCTTTGCTATATGCATTGCAAGCACAACTTCCAGCCTCACTGGTCTGAATTGGATTGCGGCACTAATGCGGCGGGTGTTCCTGATGGGTGAGCGGGTTGGGTCGGCCACATCTGAATCCGATCGTCATAGCATCTAGCAACGGGCTCTGGGAGTGCTCTGATTTTTGAAGATATTCCAGGGTTTGGGTCTTGTGGGATGGAGATAGTCATTAATCACTTGTACTTGTAACATTTTTCATGCCATTTGGAGCGCTGGATATTCTGTTGTCCAAGACATGGTGATCTTGGATGTGAAACCCAAGGTATGAAAGGTCATCAGAGTGAGTGGAAAAGATCCCTAATTTGGAGCGAGGGTGCAGCGCGCTGCGCCGCTGCCCTCCCTTTTGGACAGATCCTGGGAAAGACTTGTCAAGAAGCACTAACAGTACATCATAGACTGTGAAACCTAGACTAGAGTCAATAATATATTGGGTAGTGGCCTACAATCCAGTTCAAATGATGTATTATATTGTCATTATGGGCTTCCTTGCTCAAATAAGCATACAGCTTTGCCTTGTATAAGTAGTCAAATTGCCTCTTAAAACAGAATGGTACCAAGGTACCAACTGAACCTAGTAGATGGCTCTAATTGCAGTCCAAGTCAGTCAGAATGGTTCCCTGAAAGGTCATTGGTGTCACCTATCTCCCTACTTTTCTTTTGCTGATGTCTTTGTGACAAAAATTTCATCATCAATGGCTTCTGGGGCAAGTTGATGTCTTCAATCCACATTTTGCTCAATTTTGTAAGAGCAGCCAACTCAGCAATGTCAGACAGAGGTTTGCTGTGTGTCCTTCCCTTCCCTCTATTGTTGAAGACCAAGATGATGGCCTTCTCAGTGGCAACATTTTTGATGTCAAGCTCTTGGAATATTTTTTGCGCCCTGTCAGGTGAGTGAGGGAGTAATGGTGTGGGTGGTCCTGGCTATGTGTCAGTTTTCCAACATCAGGTAACAATCAGTAAAATAGTCATTTCATTGTATTTCACCTAAAATGTCATATTTGAAAGTTTTCTGCTATTCCATTGAAACTGAAAAAAATTGGGGGACTTGTATCTGCCACTGGCACAGTTGGCCTCTATCCCACTGGTAGTAAAGGGAAGGGGAAAGAGATATGAAATAGCTATGGGTGGGAGACCAAAAAATAGAGTCCTTAAACAGACAAGACAGAGTGAGAGATGATTTGAGAATCCTCTTGTCTGTCTTGTCAGGTTAAATAGTTCAGAGCCCAAGGACAAAGCGGGGGTCCAAGTGCCATTGATGCGCTTTGAGAAGCGAGGTCATTGTCATTCCAGCAAAGACAAAGCGAGGACTTACCCAAAATAGACAGCGCTACTTGCGACCGAATTCAGTGAGCGTTGTCTTGCACTTCCTTGTGACCTAGGAGGTGGAAGTGTTCGCGTAAAAGGCTGTGCGACAATTAAACTCGAGGAAATTCCCTTTAAACGCGCGTAATATCAACCTATATTGTACTCCTTA
Source organism: Mycena floridula (assembly GCA_029320655.1). Classification (NCBI taxonomy): domain Eukaryota; kingdom Fungi; phylum Basidiomycota; class Agaricomycetes; order Agaricales; family Mycenaceae; genus Mycena; species Mycena floridula. The sequence continues at coordinate 2,166,087 of JARIHS010000011.1, forward strand.
TGAATACATCAAAAAGAGCTCTGACATATGTAATTCCCTGGGACATTCTGAATGCCCAAGCACAAGTCGAGCCTGCTGGTCTGGTCCGTCGCCTCGCCGTTCAGCCGAGCTCGCCCGAAACCCAGAGCCAAAAGACAAAGGAACAAGAGGATAACCAGAAAAAGAAACTGCAGCCTCAGACAAAGAGAGCACAAAGAGATCCCAAATGACAACACAATGGTTGGTCCAATGACAGTACCAATGACTGTAGCACGACCATCAGTGATGACAGCTGATTGTCCGAGGTGACTTCCTTCCTTCCGGCATCTCAGATCCCGATCAGCATCGTTGAGCTCTCACGTCCCTGTCAGAGGTCAATGCGTAGTTGTTTGAGTATATCTCCGTAACTCCGTGTAGCGCGGTCCTTTTATCTCCGTGTGATCTGATCTCAGAGACCCGACGCCGTCGGCCAAGCGGTGAGGCCAAACGGCAGGCGCTCATCCAAAAGGGGATGCGGAGATGTAATGCTGATGCGGAGTGCCGGAGAACTCCGGAGAAGCGTGGATGGGGGGGAGACGCGTAGATGGTGGTTCGGATGCGGGGGCAGGATACTCCGGTTACTTTCATTCTGTCTGTTCTGCTGGCACAACTCTTTGCAGCACTGGTTAACAGATATCGTAGCGGGTATGTCGAATTTTTCTCAACTGGTTTTGGGAGCTCATCACTATATAAAGACTCAAGTGCCCTGGAACTCTCGCAGTGCTGGTCTGCGGAATAGCGATAGTCGTTCTGGTGCCACTCGGAATGTTTGTGATATTAAGAATTAGCAACTGGAAGAAGGAAACAGACCTTCAGGCTGCAGAGGAGCGACTTGCAACCGCTGAACGAACTCCAGCTGTCAGCCAGGCTGGATATTTCTGCCGGTTGTGTCGCAAAGGACACTAGCTTGAGGTATTTTTGGCTGCCAAAAGCAATTCAATACTTATCACGGACTGTACATAGTCCATGATACAGGGAAAAAAATCACCAGAGAGATGCCAGCCGTTGCCTTGCACTGCCCGCTTCTAGGGGGTGCTCGGGCATTGGTCTGACTAATACCGCGCCCCGCCCCACACTGTCAATGCCCTGCATTCCAGTGGCGTAGTCCGACCCTTGCAAGGTTGTACTCTGCGTACACCATTAGTGGCCCAGACTCCAAGAGGCTTAGAATCCCAATGCAAGTCACTATTTCATAGCCTCACATGCCCTCTGGCGAGAGTCTGAGAACCCTTACTGGACTCGGAAATAATTCGAGGCGACTCATCAAGGAATTCAAAGTCTGAGAGCTCCTCATCGGGTCTCTCGTGGCGCGGGAATCTCGGATGAGCACGGTAAAGACTCGCTCTCGCCTTTACCATATACAGAGACTATCTCCAACTCGGGCCAAATGATTGATGTGAGAATTCATCGCTGTCCAAAACTCTGACCCTAGGCTCCATCCCTTCCGTGGTAAACGTTATGATTGTTTTCAAGGCGTTCAGTTGTCTGTACATGGATATTGCTTGGTATCTGTTCCAGGATTCTCTCGCCCGGTAAGCCCCTCATGGTGTGTTCGCAACTGTATCTGACTTGGACCTTGAGCTTTTTTTCGGGACTGTGTCTATTCTGGTGATTATCCGTCCTGGTTGTCTCGAGTCTCGATTGCAGTCTCTCGTGATGTATCGTGGCGCGGATCTTGAATTGAATTAAGGAGTTATCGATCGATCGGATCGCTAGGAAATGATGACCACTGCCACTATTGTACGGCAGTGCTGTCAACGTCAATGCCAGAGCACTGGTGTCCTCTGCCACGAGTTGGCGTCTATTTTACCGGAGGCCCGGAACGGAACATTTCCCGAACTTTCAACGCGTAACGGGCCAGTCTGAATACTGCTACACTGTTCCATAAAAGGAAGTGTATGTACAAGTCACTTTTCTTGCATTTAACACCAACTGGAGATGTAACGTCAACATCTAGGCCGTGACTCCGTCGGCCAAGTGTTCTAACATGGCATGAACATTTGGTGAAACACTACAGTAGATTTCGAACCGAATATGATGGTGTTTCAGCAGTGGCAATGAAGGCACGACTACAAGGGCGGTAGGTAAGGTGCGACGCTTGACCCTGTAGAAGAGCGGCACCCATGACAGGCCGTCAAGTTTCACATCAATGGATTGGCTCTCGTTATTGGCTCTCGTTGTAGACGTCGAGGCGCTGATGTCCCGTAAGCTGATGGCAATCAAAAAGACGGAGATCAAGATAGTCTCTGTATATGGTAAAAGCAGGAACGAGTCTTTACTCCTGCCTATCAGAGAATCCCGCGGATCACGAGAACCCACGATGCGCTCTCGGCGGGATGTGTCATCGACAAGAGCCGACAGGCACAGTTCCGTCTTCAACCTGACGGTGTAACTTCAAGTGGTGGTGGTAGTGCGGACTTTTTTTTCTTGCTTTTCCATGTAAACAATATGAAAAGCCGAGAGTCTCGCCCTCGCTAAGCGGCCGACTATATGTTCCCGCTTTTGGACGTGTGAGACCCTGGGGACCGCTTTTCCATCAAATTGTAATATGGTAAATAACACAGTTGATGTTTATCACCAGTCAATGGTCTGGGCCCATGAGATCAAAGAATTCTAACTCACACTCGTAAGTCCATTTCGGTGCCGGGATCCCATCATTGGAGAACTGTGCGGCAATATCGTGATCGGCGGGATTCTCGGTTGAGACCATTCTGTATATCATCAGCTGGTCCGAGTCCACCATTCAGGCCCCACTCCTGATCCGGAATCAGAGGTGGTCTTCACGGTCAAGAGTGAAGCTTGCATTGCACTCTGGAGTGAAACGATCTGCCACGTGATTATCCAGATGACAGAAACCCAAAATGAACAGATACATATCCCAAACCTTATCTTGAGTCATAGTGGGTCACCCCAAGTCCTGGTAGAATTTATAGCAGTAGTCAAGGAATGTTGGAAGAACAAGCTCAAAGACTGGGTATCAGCGGTACAAGCTTCTCTTTGACGGTACGGATATGAGCAGGATCAATATAATCTGTATGGAGTTGGAATCAATAGGTAGAATGCATGTACAAACAATATCAGCCTGATACTGATAGTAGTGAAGGACATGACATCTGACATGAAGTCTCCGCTGACAATGACAAAGCCAATAACAGTCCGCCTTGGTCCTTGAAAGGAAGTGAAACCCACTCGCGAAATCCCCAAAGCGTCGAGAGAGAATGAGCATGTCAAGATCGATCGATTTCATAGTCCCGGGTTGACATTCGATATAGTAGCTGTCCAATTGATCTATATCATGCAACTGTGACCGACAGTGATCTGTGACTGAGCGGCTAAGAATGAGTTTTGAGTGAGTGAGAGGTGAGCGGGCGCGATGTTTCGTATTGAATTGCTTTTGGCAGGCCAAAAATATCTCAAGCCCAGAGTCCTTTGCGGCACAACTGGCAGAAATGCCCGTTGCGGCACAACCGGCAGAAATATCTAGCCTGGCTGTCCAACAGCTGGAGTTCGTTCAACGGTTGCAAGTCGCTCCTCTGCAGCCTTAATCTCTGTTTCCTTCTTCCGGTGTATCCAGCGCCCGCATTCAAACCTCCATCTACGCGTCTCCTCCGCCAGTCCTAGATCTCGACAGCCCTGGCCGAGGGCAGCTGCCACCGACATCCCTTCGAACGGTGCCTTGATTCACGTGCCTGCGGCCGCGAGTGGCTCGGGAACCGCAACATTATAAGTACTCCATATCCAATCGAAACTTGGCAACCACAATCTTTTACCTTTCCTTCTCCTTCCCTTTCCCTTCTCGTTCATTACCCCTAAATTTCCACAAGAAATCTTTCCAGCGCAAAATGTGCGGTAGCGCCCTTGAGAGTCTTATTGCTACTCCACTACCTGACGGGTATTGGGTCAACGCCTTCCCTTACTCAACAACTGCTGAATATCCTGATCTCATCGCGTATGGCCTGGGGTCCGAGAACGTACCAGCGTCCATAAACCGCTACTTAAACCCTCAAAATGACCCGTCAGTTGATTTATGTCCCCATATTCAATAGACCGCTCTAACGATCTTGTAGCGTCGGTTCCAAAGGATGGAAGGTGACGGAGATCCAGCGCCTCCAATTTCCTATTGCAATGGTGTATGCTGATCTCAATGATGATAATTACAACGATAGTCAGTTGTTTTTCATTCTCTGTTTTTTGGTCTTAGCATTTTGATTCAGTCATCATCATCGATCAATTCGGAACTGGAACTGCTGATGTGAGTCTTATTTCTCAATCTGTTCTTTAGCTCATAGGTTTACGTTTGAAGCTCTGGGGCGAAAGCCAGGGCGGTGGTCGAATTCAATGGCTTCGTAACCCCGGAGACATAAGTGATCCTACTATTTGGGAGGCAAAATATATTGGACACTCTACGGGAATGCATAGGTTGGTGGTATTTCCATGTTCATATAAGTCCACGTAGCTGATATATTCATTACTAGGGTGCAAGGTTCGGCCCTTCACATTTCCTTCATTCCAGTATCCTGATAATTCATGCTAGTTGGCCATTTCACTACCAAGGATCATTATGAAGTTATGGGCCTGCCCATCCTCTCCGCTTCGAGCGATCTGGTATCTCCTACACCCGTCATGCTCTACTCCCCTTCATACGGGACGAACAGGACAGAGGGGCCTCAGAGCTGGTCGGAAGACAACATATTTCCGTCACAGTTTCGTTTGATCCACGATACCAAACTCATTCCTGGCGCGAACGGCCTGGATATGGTCCTTGTAGCTGGAATGGAGGGAGTTGTGCTTCTTTGGTTCGACGAAAAAACGTCCAAATGGGAGTACAACATCATCGGCACAGGCCTACCGGCAAGTACAGTCAACCCGTATCACGGTTCGGGATCCGTGGATGTGGCCAGTGTCGGGGACGACTCCGTAGGCTACATTGCCGCTTCCGAAGTCAGTGTTTCTTTTGTTCAGTTTATTTTTTGCCTCTAATCGCTGTTGGCTCAGGGCTTCCACGGAAATGCTGTTTCTATCTATGTCAAGAACTCCACAGGAGTCAAGGGGCCCGAATCTCTTAAACAAAATGTTTGGAAGCGTATCCAGATCGATAGCTTCGGTCCTCTCGATAACACCACTCATACCGGCACTATCCACAGCGTGCACACCGTCAAGACCGGAGACAGTGCATTTGATTCATTTGGTATTGCTTGCCTGGGTGCACGTAAGTTTCCCTTACGTTCCGCTGATGGATATTTCTAAAACCAAGTTGTTTATAGCCAACAATGTGGGTGAGTGCCCCCTTCTTCACTCCTGCTTGATAGTGATACATTGCTGACATCGCCACAGTCGAGAATCAGGGTGTATACGTCTACAGTCCAGCCAACTTGACACTTGGACGCTTCACCAAGACCAAGCTTACGGACAAGTCCGCAGCCCAACTAGCCGTTGCTGCCTTCGTGGACAAGGATCGCCTGGTGAGTTCGAATATGTCATGTGTTTGATATTTGGCTCATGTTCTTTTTCCCCGCCCCTTGCAGGACGTCGCCTCGATTTCTTACTCTCTTCCTAGTTATCATGTCAGCGTCGACCCCTCCAGCGTTCGCATCAACACCTTCGGCAATACCACCAATAATTGCCCAGCGACTGTCGTGTCACCCATCAAGACAACTGTCCCACAATGAGCCTCTTATGTTCAGTGATACGATCTCTGGCTCATGTAAGCAAATATCTCACTCTCACATGCGCAAAGACTGATTTCTCAATCTGATGTTGCAGGAACCGCATTAGACAACATTATTTAATATTTCATTCGTTTCAGAAACCGCATTACATAACATTATTTTAAATTATCCCTACAGTTCCCCTTAGAACAAGACAATCAGTTAATACACATAAATTATAATTCAATGCCTGTGTATCGCCATAATATGTGTCAAAATTAACTCAGTTTTCAGGCATTCAACTAGCATTTGATGAGATCTTTCATTTCAGACACTTTCCGTGGTCCAAAATTCTCAAGATTTTATTTGTTGATTTTGTTTTTCCACGACTGTAATCCTGAATGGACACGAGTTGCTCAAGTAAACATGCTTCAAGTTCACTTTATTGAGGAATGATAGAATTGAGAATCCCTGTCACGTCGACACTCGGTTATGCGGAGCCTATGATGGTATCCGCCCTGCCCAAGCCAGCATTATGACTGACTGTAGATTGGATCGCAGCCCAATGTTTCATATCGGATCAGCCAGGAAGACACCTGGAGATTATCCAATAGCTAGTACGAAACGGAACTCGCCGAGAAAAGCTGTGAACCCCCAGCCCATTGTACGTAGTACTCGCGCCACAGACTGGGTTGCATCACGTGCAATGGATGACAGTCAGAAAATGCTGAACGACGTCAGCGATCAAATGTTTTGCATACATACTGAATAGAAGCTATGGTCATTGTCAAGCAAAAGAAGGTGAGACTGGATCCCGTGAAGATTCACACCAATGTGATGCAACGCGTGAATCTTTCGGCAACTTTGGGCCCTAATCTGAGCATCCATTATAGGCATTGAATACTTAGAATCTGGAGGTCATTTCCAAGGTTCCAACTGCATGATTGTGCCAATGTAGTGTCCGTTTGTTGGAACAGAGCGAAATTCAGAACTCTGCCATCAAAGGACCGAGCGGGGATAAATCACATGGCACAGCCTCAGCGCTGACGTGGCCTTTAGATCAGGGAGCGACTTGACCGGTCCCACGATCTATGTCATGGATTCAGTCACCATATGGCATCCAGCAGATAAAGCTCATTTAATGTGATACTGAACCAATATTATGTCGAATTCCTAACTTGACAGCCAACTGCAGAATTCCGGGTCGCACCAAAAAAAAGTGCGATGTTCGGCATTGCTCGGCAGTGATCACATTGGGTCACGTTGTGGTTCGACAAGCTCCCGTAAACAGGATGACTGGGGTAAGGGCCGGCCAGCGGCAAGAACAAACCGCAAATCGGAAAAGGCATCCACTCCAGCTCATGCAGATTCAATTTTCTTGGATAAGTTCAATACAACTCACAAAAACAGTCAAGGTCTGACCGGTGGATATTGACAGTGGGTATTGCAGTACTACAATGTACAAAATGACATTAGCTGCTTGTCATAGACCTGCGGTCCACTCCTCACAGCAGTTGATTTTGTGAAGCAAAAAATGTAAAGGCATCCGCCACGAGAATCAAACTAGCGACCAGCAACATAAGTCATAGTGGGTCACTGCACGTGAAAAAATAAACATGCATGGTTTGTTAACAACTTGTCTGGTGGCAAAAATTATAGCAGGTGAGTATTTTGCTATTTTCTCAGCCTCCAGTATATGAAATGACTCCAACTAAGTTATAGACATTTAATTTCATATTTCAGTACTAACTAGCATACTCATAACTTGAAAAAGTCGAAGAACCCTGAACAGGCAGAAGTAAACAAGCAGCAGCATCCATATCAATTTGCTTCCACTAATCGGCCATCCATCTGCTGGCATTCACGTCAGTCCCTAGGCCTTTTCAAAGTGATGCTGAAATCAAATCACCAACCCCACAATGTCACAAAGAGACCAGCGCCCATGAATGCTACTTCCCAATCCAAGAAATTCCCAATTCTAACACTATCCAAATTTTCTCGACATCTCGGATACTTTGTTGCAGTTTGGTCTCACTCCTAACCCCGGTAGTGGTGCTGAATCTATGAGCATTCATGTTGTTTTGTTGCTAGTGAAAAAAGGGGGACTCATATCTGCCACCAGAATGGTTGGCCTCTATCCCACTGGTGGATGTATTTTGTTGGGTAGTGTAGACCAGTTTTGCCTTGCTACATCTCTGTGTTCTTGACTGAACTTGCATGTGGTCATTGATACAATCATACCATATGTCAGATACCTCAAAACCCGCCCTTGGCTTGTCTTGAATATTGATTTGTGTGGATGTCGCAGGCAGGCAAGGAAACTTTGGAAAGGGTGATGAATGTGAAGACAAACTATTACTTCTACAATGGGTTCCAGGTTCTCGAAATACAAATCGATACTATGAACTACAGTTCCATTGATAATGGTGAGTTGCCAAGCTTGGGATGCTTTTGCTGCTTCTGGACAGATTGCCAGCGCTTAAGCGGCGCGCTCCGATCGATACACGCTGATCTTCAATCTGTCTCCACCTGTGACCACGGTGCCACAATCTCTCAATGTGTAAACCTGTCTCGGACCCATGGACAGCTCGACATCTCCGAAGCGGGAGCTCAACCGAACCTCATTCAGGCTTGTTGACCGACGGCTCAGGTTGGTCGCTCGGCATCTCGGCACTACCGTAAATACGGTGCCGCAATTGTTCTCAGATCATTTACGTCCTCCGTCGCCGTGCACCCAGTATTAGGAAGCGGCGTCAAAATCCCGCAGCCATGGGTCTGCATGAATACCTGTCATTTGAGCTGAACCCACAACATTTAGCAGCCTTTAACCACCATTCAAATGGTGCAAACTTGGGTATTCTTGAATTTCTGGGCCAGGAACGGTCAATGGGCATTTTCTCAAGCTTCATTTCTGGCCTGTATGACTTCAATAGACTGTAGGCATCATTCAATGTCTAAGAGTATAGCAGACTGTTCAACATACAGCCAGGAATGCATGGATTCAGGTGAGCCTTTTGTGTCCAGAGTGCTTTATAGTCCTTTCTGAAGTTGACATGTGTTTTCTTGATATTCCTTGATTTATGCCACTCATTTATGGTCTTGTGTGTTGAACAGCTGCAGGGCATGTCCCTATGTGATTTGACATGCTCTATATACAGTATACTGTGAAAGAGTATGTCGCAAGCTTAGGGGAGCAGCTAACCGATGATTTACCGATATGTCCGCTATCTCCGTTGTACTAATCGACCTATTACTCTCGCCGTGACTTCCTTCCTTCCGGCATCTCAGATCCCGATCAGCATCGTAGAGCTCTCACGCTGTTGACGATGACAAAGGTAATGCGTAGTTGTTTGAGTGTATCGTATCTCCGCAACTCCGTGTAGCGCGTCCCTTTATCTCCGTGCGGGCCAAGCGGTGAGGCCAAAAGGCAAGCGCGCGTCCAAGAGGGGATACGGAGATGTAATGCTGATGCTGTCGAGATGGAGGAGTAGCGGAAGACGTGTGGATGGCGGAGGAGACGCGTAGATGGTGGTTCGAATCCGGGGGCACTGGGCAGGATACAACTCGGGCATAGTCCGGTCACTTTCATTTTGTCCGTTCTGCTGGCACAAGTCTTTAAACAGATATTGTAGCGGGTATGTCGAATTTTTCTCACCTGGTTTTGGGAGCTCATCGCTATATAAAGACCCAAGTGCCCTGGAACTATCTGGTCTGCGGAATCGCGATAGTCATTCTGGTGCCACTTGGAATGTTTGTGATATTAAGAATTATGAACTGGAAGAAGGAAACCGACCTTCAAGCTGCAGAGGAGCGACTTGCAACCGCTGAACGAACTCCAGCTATTGGACAGCCAGGCTGAATATTTCTGCCGGTTGTGTCGCAAAGGGCGGTGGCTTGAGGTATTTTTGGCTGCCTAAAGCAATTCAATACTTATCACGGACTGTACATAGTCCATGATACAGGAAAGAAATCACCAGAGAGATGCCCGGTAAGCCCCTCATTGTGTGTTCACAACTGTATCTGACTTGGACCTTGAGCTTGTTTTCGGGACTGCGTCTATTCCGTTGATTATCCGTCTTGGTTGTCTCGAGTCTCGGTCGCAGTCTCTCGTGATGTATAGTGCCTGTATTGTGCCAATATTATTCTGCGTGCATCTTGAATTGAATTGAGGAGTTATCTATCGATAGGATCGCCAGGAACTGATGACCACTCCCACTATTGTACGACAGTGTTGTCAATGTCAATGCCAGAGCACTGGGGTCCTCTGCCACGAGTTATTAGCATCTATTTTACCGGAAGGCCGGTAGGGAACATTTTCGGAACTTGTAACGCGTAACGGGCCAGTCTGAATACTGTTACACAGACTGTTCCATAAAAGGAAGTGTATGTACAAGTCACCTTTCTTGTATTTTTTGACAGTTTTTCTGCTTTTTCTGCTTTCTGAGCCAGTTTTTTACGTCAGAGCTCGTGGTTTCTTGCAGAAATGATAATCAAGCACCCAAAATGAGGTTCAAATCATGTCAAAAGTGAACACCAACTGGAGATGTAACGTCAACATCTAGGCCGTGACCCGGTGGGCCAAGTGTTCTAACATGGCATGAACATTTGGTCGAAACACTACAGTGGATTTCAAACCCAATATGATGATGTTTCAGCAGGCACGACTACAAGGGCGGTAGGTAAGGTGCGAGACTTGACCCCGTAGAAGAGCGACACCCATGACAGGCCGTCAAAGTTTCACATCAATGAATTGGCTCGTTGTATAGACGTCGAGGCGCTGATGTCCCGTAAGTTCATGGGAATCAAAAAAACGGAGATGAAGATAGTCTCTGTATATGGTAAAAGCAGGAACGACGCTTTAGTGCTGCCTATCCGAGAATCCCGCGGATCACGAGAACCCCCGATGTGCTCTCGGCGGGATGTGTCATCCGACAAGAGCCGACAGGCACAGTTCCATCTTCAACCTGGCGGTGTAACTTCAAGTGGTGGTGGTGGTGGTGCACACTTTTTTGTTGCTTTTCCATGTAAACAATATGGAAACCCGAGAGTCCTGCCCTCGCTAAGCAGCCGACTATGTGTCCCCGCTTTTGGACGTGTGAGACCCTGGGACCGCTTTTCCCTCAAATTGTTATATGATAAATAACACAGCTGATGTTTGTCACCAGTCAAAATGGTCTGGACCCATGAGCTCAAAGAATTTTAACTCACACTCGTAAGTCCATTTCGGTGCCGGGTTTCCATCATTGGAGAACTGTGCGGCAACATTCAGACCTCTCTTCAGCTTGAAATTCATTTAAAAGACAGATTCAGATTACAAATATTAATCACAATTATCCCAGATTATATTGGGTATGCAACTCCCAGTGCCATCTACATATGCTATAGAGCTCTTGCTGGGGGTGCCCCGGCGCTATCAAACCTCCGGAGTTATCACCAAGAGCTACGGAGTGCTACCATCACTTACGTAGCTCGGATATTTTTTGGTGGTGGGCCTGTAGCATTTCCGCGTTTCCTTATGCTGGTCTCAGTCCACCATTCAGGCCCCACTCCTCATCTGGAATTAGAGGCAGGGCATCGTCATCCGATTGGTCTTCACGGCCAAGAGTGACGCTTGCATTGCACTCTGGAGTGAAAGGATCTACCACGTGATCATCCAGATGACAGAAACCCCCCGAAATGAACAGATACACATCCCAAACATTGTCTTGAGTCATAGTGGGTGACCCCAAGTCCTGGTAGAATTTATAACAGTAGTCATGGAATGTTGGAAGAACAAGCTCAAAGACTGGGTATCAGCAGTACAAGCTTCTCTTTGACTGTACAGATATGAGCAGGATCAACTATAATCTGTATGGAATTGGAATCAGTAGGTAGAATGCATGTACAAACAATATCTGACTTTGAAGTTGAGACATATATATATATATAATATCAGCCTGATACTGCTCCTCTACTGCGGGATGAACGAACTGCGGGACTTGAAGCACGACACCTGTGACTTTTCACATCAATCAATTGGCTCGTTTCGGACGTCGGGCGCTGATGTGCCATAAGCTCATGTGAACCAAAAAGGCCGAGCCGAAGATAGTCTCCATATATGGTAAAAGCGGGGACGAGTCTTTAGCGTGCCCATCCGAGACTCCCGCAGCTCGGGGGACCCCCCGAGCTTGCGAGCGAGGGGAGCGGGAGCGAGTGATGGGTACTCTTCCCGCACCTCCGGAAAGACCTGAATTGAAAAGAAAGAATATAATATAATATATTACAATGTTTAGATGAAAAAGAACACAAGAAAACACAAGACTGTATTTCACCGCTACCCCAGGCCGACATCAGATGAGACATCCCGTTAAGGGCGCGAAGATGTCCGAATCAGGATGTGTCGCTGATTACAAATTGTCACAAGCGTGATGTGTAATGTGTCGCTGTTTGTATATCCTCTAGATACTGATACGTAGTGAAGGACATGACATCTGACATGAAGTCTCAGCTGACAATGACAAAGGCAATAACAGTCCGCCTTGGTCCTTGAAAGGAAGTGAAACTCCGCGGAATCCCCAAAGCGTCGAGAGTTTGTTGAGACTGAGCATGTCAAGATTGATCTATGTCATAGTCCCGGGTTGACATTCGATATAGTAGGCGTCCAATTGATCTATATCATGCAACTGTGACCGATCGTGATCTGTGACCGAGCGGCTAAGAATGAGCTTTGAGTGAGTGAGAGGTGACCGGGAGGGATGTTTCGTATTGAATTGCTTTTGGCAGGCCAAAAATATCTCAAGCCAGCGCCCTTTGCGGCACAACCGGCAGAAATATCCAGCCTGGCTGTCCAACACCTGGAGTTCGTTCAGCGGTTACAAGTCGCTCCTCTGCAGCCTTAATGTCTGTTTTCTTCTTCCGGTTCCTAATTCTTAATATCACAAACATTCCCAGTGGCTGAATGATAATGACTTAATGATGTGGCGCTAATACTGGACCCTCTATCCAGGTTCCCTGATAGAGGGTCAGTAACCTGACTACGCCTGAGTTGTATCCTGGCCCTGCATTCGAACCTCTATCTAAGCGTCTCCTCCGCCGCTCCTAGATCTCGACAGCATTAGCCGGGGCTAGCTGCCATCAGCGACATCCCGTCGAACGGTACCTAGATTCACATGCGTTCGGCTGCGAGTGACTTGGGAACCGCAACATTATAAGTACTCCATATCCAATCGAAACTTGGCTACCGCAATCTTTTACCTTCTCTTCTCCTTCTCTTTCCCTTCTTGTTTATTACCCTTAAATTTCCACAAGAAATCTTTCTAGCGCATAATGTGCGGTAGCGGCGTTGAGAGTCTTATTGCTACTCCACTACCTGACGGGTACTGGGTCAACGCCTTCCCTTACTCAACAACTGCTGAATATCCTGATCTCATCGCGTATGGCCTGGGGTCCGAGAACGTACCAGCGTCCATAAACCGCTACTTAAACCCTCAAAATGACCCGTCAGTTGATTTATGTCTCCATATTCAATAGACTGCTCTAACGATCTTGTAGCGTCGGTTCCAAAGGATGGAAGGTGACGGAGATCCAGCGCCTCCAGTTTCCCATTGCAATGGTGTATGCTGATCTCAATGATGATAACTTCAACGATAGTAAGCTGTTTTTCATTCTCTGTTTTCTTGGTCTTAGCATTTTGATTTAGTCATCATCATCGATCAATTCGGGACTGGGACTACTGATGTGAGTCTTATTTCTCAATCTGTTCTTTAGTTCATAGGTTTACGTTTCAAGCTCTGGGGCGAAAGCCAGGGCGGTGGTCGAGTTCAATGGCTTCGAAACCCCGGAGACATAAGTGATCCTACTATTTGGGAGGCAAATTATATTGGACACTCTACGGGAATGCATAGGTTGGTGATATTGCCATGTTCATATAGGTCCACGTAGCTCATATATTTATTACTAGGTTGCAAGGTTCGGCCCTTCGCATTTCCTTCAGTCTAGTATCCCTAATGATTCATACTAGTTGGCCATTTCACTACCAAGGATCATTATGAAGTTATGGGCCTGCCCATCCTCTCCGCTTCGAGCGATCTGAAGTCTCCTGCACCAGTCATCCTCTACTCCCCTTCATACGGGACGAACAAGACAGAGGGGCCTCAGAGCTGGTCGGAAGACAACATATTTCCATCACAGTTTCGTATGATCCACGATACCAAACTCATTCCTGGCGCGAACGGCCTGGATATGGTCCTTGTAGCCGGAATGGAAGGGATTGTGCTTCTTTGGTTCGACGAAAAAACGTCCAAATGGGAATACAACATCGTCGGCACAGGCCTACCGGCAAGTACGGTTAACCCGTATCACGGTTCGGGATCCGTGGATGTGGCCAGTGTCGGGGATGACTCTGTAGGCTACATTGCCGCTTCCGAAGTCAGTGTTTCTTTTGTACAGTTTATTTTTTTTGCCTCTAATCGGTGTTGGCTCAGGGCTTCCACGGAAATGCTGTTTCTATCTATGTCAAGAACTCCACAGGAGTCAAGGGGCCCGAATCTCTGAAACAAAATGTTTGGAAGCGTATCCAGATCGATAGCTTTGGTCCTCTCGATAATACCACTCATACCGGCACTATCCACAGCGTGCACACCGTCAAGACCGGAGACAGTGCATTTGATTCATTTGGTATTGCTTGCCTGGGTGCACGTAAGTTTCCCTTACGTTCCGCTGATGAATATTTCTAAAACCAAGTTGTTTATAGCCAACAATGTGGGTGAGTACCCCTGTTTTTTGACTCCTACTTGATAGTGATACATTGCTGACATCGCCGCAGTCGAGAATCAGGGTGTATACGTCTACAGTCCAACCAACTTGACACTTGGACGCTTCACCAAGACCAAGCTTACGGACAAGTCCGCAGCCCAACTAGCCGTTGCTGCCTTCGTGGACAAGGATCGCCTGGTGAGTTCGAATATGTCATGTATTTGATATTTGGCTCATGTTCTTTTTCTCCGCCACTTGCAGGACGTCGCCTCGATTTCTTACTCTCTTCCCAGTTATCATGTCAGTGTCGACCCCTCCAGCGTTCGCATCAACACCTTCGGCAATAGCACCAATAATTGCCCAGCGACTGTAGTGTCACCCATCAAGACAACTGTCCCACAATGAGCCTCTTATCTTCACTGATACGATCTCTGGCTCATGTAAGCAAATATCTCATGCTCGCATGCGCAAAGACTGATTTCTCAATGCGATGTTCCAGGAACCGCATTAGACAACATTATTTAATATTCATTCGTTTCAGAAACCGCATTACATATCATTATTTTAAATTAGCCTACAGTTCCCCGTAGAATAAAACAATCAGTTGATATACATAAATTATAATCCAATGCTTGTGCATCGTCATAACACTGTGTCAAAATTAACTCAGTTTTCAGCCATTTTTAGTATACTTGGGCTCAAAAAGTGACTTTTTTTTTTTGGCTAACTTGAGCCTGATTTTGTAGTCTACTTTTCTTTGTTACCCCTGAGCCGTAGTTCAGTTTTGATGGCACGTGTACTCACGTGAAGACCCAAGTAAATTCTAACCCCGCGTTGTCAACGACCATATCTTGCCGTGACTGAACAACGAATGGATGCGACAGAGCCTGTTGAACGACCATTTAGGTTCCGCTCTGAGGCTGGAAAAGCTCTCTGCCTCAGAATCCTTCAGCCATATCTCTCATTTGTTCCCCATGATTACCAACTCGAGGGATTCTGCACTGCGCTAGATGGAGTCGACATTTTAATTTCCCGCTCTGAAGGAAAAAGATTGCTGGGAGGAGCTAGGGGTTGAAGAATAGAAGCTGGTTGTTGGTATTGGACTGCTGAACAAGGAACTTTTGGTCTGACAGCTGTCCCGCTGGAAAGCGTAGAGCGGCGCGTCCATTTGATGCGCCTGACCGACCGATGACGGCGCTGGGAAAGGACGTCACATGCACCTCATGTGATGTGACGGATCACGGGAAATTTCCCTATTGGGCCTTTTTTAAATTTTTTGAACTACGGTTTAATGGCGCGTATCAAATCAGACTCTATTAGCAACGACTTTATCTTGCTAACTAGGGTCTGGCTTGGGAGACTACTGATTTTGGGGTGAAGAATGCGAACTTAAGGTCAAAATTTCCAACTTTGGGTCAGTTTTTCATTGAACTTGAGAGTGAATGAGTCAAACTTGAGACTCCAGGAGTAATCCTTTGCATCAAAAGTTTCCAACTTCAGATCCAAGGTGTCCATGTTCGGATTCATTTGCATGTGATGTTTGGAGTTTGCATGTGCCGATGGCTCAATGAGGTCCAAGAGACGGGAAGAGGATCGCATATATGATATACAGTAGCGCTGAGTGGTCCAGACCATATTCTCCCGTAACCTTGATTCCACTGTCCAAACTCTTAATTTCTGATCGAATTATCGTTCCAACTCAAGGCTTCATTATTGGGATGATGAAGTCAAAATGAATGGTTTCTGAGCCTGCGCCTGCTGGCTATAAGCTCGTTGAGCTAGAGAGTTGTATCCTTAAGTCTGGGCTGCTTGGATTTCACTCATTCAGGCATATCGAGACAGAGCTGGTACCTGTGCTGACATATTGTTCTTGACACTATGGAGGCGTACATTCAAAGTCTGGCATACAATACTTACTGTATGTATCCCATAGGCCTGACTCACATGGTTTTTCGTAAATTAACCCACAAGCAATAGTCTCATTGCACGACATGGGTATCTGCTACTACTACTAGCTGGCTGGCTGCAAGAGATTGACTTGATGCTTGCTGAGACTTGGACATTATAAGTTCATCACCAAGTTTCACATGTCTCGCTCTGAGTCAGAGTTGCTTGCATTTCATCAAACATGGGCCCTTCAAAGTTCGCTGTTCACAAGTCTGTGGGTTACAGCTCTATTCAAACTGAGGCGATTGCTTCCTGGATCTCACTCAATGCTTGAAGCCACAATTTTGTCTGGCCTCCTATCTACCAGGTCCAGCCATCCCAGTCCGCCTTTCTCGATGATAGCTTGCTGTGCGAGCCCCAGTAGGGTAATGTCAATAAGATG
Source organism: Mycena floridula (assembly GCA_029320655.1). NCBI lineage: Eukaryota > Fungi > Basidiomycota > Agaricomycetes > Agaricales > Mycenaceae > Mycena > Mycena floridula. Next base: position 2,182,815 of record JARIHS010000011.1, read on the forward strand.
GCTGTGCCAAGGCTTTGCCATCATTTGGAGCCATTTTGCGGAAGCTCGCCGGCCTCTTGATGTTTCCGGCTATATACGATGGAAGAAGAATGAAAAGAGAGGAATCTCCCGGGTCTTTCTTTTGGTTTGCCGATTGGTGGGTAATGTTTTCGCATTGTCTACGATTCTATAACGCTCAATAAGGATGCATAGATGTTGCAGTCGCTCTAGTCAGAATGGAAAACAGATTTCAACTAGAATCAGGGGTTATGATAAAGGTCTGTGATGATGTCCTGGCGCCTTGCCCTCTTATCCTAAAAGTTCAATTATTATTGATCTTTATCATTATAAGTATATCCCTCAGTCTTGGGGCGGCTTGTGTGTTTTTTGAGGCAGTTCATTGACTTGTTAAATGTACAGTATCACGAATTGCGCTTTATAGAACTGTGAGGTAGCAAGTTACGGGAAAAAGACCATCTTACCCGCACCGCATGCACTTTCTGGCTGCGAAACCGAGAAGCGCTGGAGCAATGGTGGCAAATCACTGATGTGTTCTACTATCATGGCGCTCCGGGAGCCACAAACACACACAGACAACGAGTGCTATATTCCGTGGACAGACCAAATTTCTAGCCATCACGTTGGGAAGTACTTACTACTCTTTCAACCTTCGGTCGCGCTGCAGAGCACCTGTGGAGAGAAACCCACCAGGAGCTTGTTCTTGCATCGCTGACGGATTGAACGCGAAAAAACTATACACGGTTGGAACTTATCATGGACAGAGGTGCGATCCTCGTTAGGTCCATTCTATGATAAATAGTGATTGAATCGGGGAAGGTATCATTGGTGGAGCGTAGAAAGTCCCTAGACATGGAGTACAACATCGGTGTATCCGTTCAAGGCTACGGTCGGTCTGAGGTAATTGTATGTGACCATCAAATCAAGATATGGGTATTGTCGAGGGGCTGGCAGATGTATATCGGAAGCCAAGTGGAATTGGTAGCTAGTGGCAGTAGAGCACTCTGAACGCTCAACTGGACGAAGCTAATAATACTTGTTTGGTTAGGAAAGCGACCCCGTGCTATATTGGTGCATGCATTGCGTCTAGCATCGAATACTAAAATAAGATGGACTCAATTATATCGACCACAGATGGACTGCAAATGCGAGCTCGTACCATCCATAGAAACGTATAGTACAATTTGCATATGACAGAGGTCGTAATAAAGGTGATATTCTGAGTGTAACGTCCACTACGATGGCACCCTACAATCCGGTCACTGGTCAACAATTCAAAGCAAAAGCACACCTTTGAGCTCGAGATTTGTGAATAGAGAGATCCGGAGAACGTTTGCTTTCAAACACCGTGTTGCACGGCAATCAACCCGTCACTGACGATCCGTGCCAATCGAAAGTTTGTAATGATCACTTCCGACACAAAATGATACTATCAATGGTCAGTTAGTCGGGCACCCCCCAGGTAGTTGGCCATTCACTCATTATAGCATGGCCGCTGGCCTGGTGGTCGAACTTGGTGTGTAGACAGTCTGACGTATGTCCTGGCCAAATTTGGACCCGATGTGATCGGTTGAGTGCGGTGTGATCCGTCGATTCTGCTCCACGTGCTGATGGACCTGAAATCCTTTATTGGGAGAGGCGATGCGCCTTGGGAAATCTGTCATAGCTCAATCAATTCCTGCTGCGCTGCCATTATTGCAGGCGCAATGTCTGCCCACGACCTCTAGCTCCTTTCTATTCTGCATTAGGTCATGTCTAAACCCATTTTTGACCATCATATTGCCTCTAAAGCAATGTTTGTTCAGTGGAAATCAGCATTCAATAACCCATGGTCGCCAGTGCTGTCTCACAGGATCCTGATGAGCAGATGCCCTGCACTTTGGCCAGGTCTTTCCTCTTGGATTTTGCTACATTTCCCAAGGTCTGTTATGATTTTAGTGATTTTCTTTCTCTCTGAGGAATGTCTATTACAGTCAAGTCCTGTTTAAGCAGGCAGAACAAACCAGATCCCTGAATGCGAGCGCTGCGACCATATCCATGCAAACTGGTTATGACTATGTTTCAGTACATCTATTGCATTGTTTTGACATTCCTCAAAATGCCCCATTTCTGTCAATTAAGCAGCCATGAAGCTGAGTCCAAAACAGACAGAATGTTGAATTCCAGGTATGTTGGGCAGACCAGGATGTCACCTGAGAGCCTCTGTCCAATTTCGATAACTGTGCCACCATGGATACTTATCTGGCTCTTCATGATTTTGACTGATCCATTGTTGCTGCTGAAGCGAAATTATCTGATTGATCCTGGCTTAGAATTGTCAAATTAATTGTCCTGGGCCTTTTCAGACATGTATAGCCTTTGTTGAAGCCATAATATGAAGCTGTTATAGCAGGAGGCAGCACAGGGAAGCGCAGAAACGCGCTAGATGCCACAGAAGATAAGTTCCCACGATTAGCCAGGTACCCGATAATTCCGCTTTTGGGACCTCTTGCCGGAAAAATATTCACCGTGACATCAGAAGCTCACGTAAATTCACGGGACCGGGCACAAATTACAGCCAAGACGAATTACTGCGACATAGAATCCCCCAATGTATCAAGGACCATTATTGATGTGAGGTAATGGGCGTCAAACACTAAGGTGGCCGACTGACCGACCATTGATAGTACAAGAATTTCATCCTTCCGACGTGAATCAAATATGCTGAGTTGAGAAGCTCAAAGATTTCCAGCCCTTTTCACCGCTGCCATCTGCAAGTAGCTGAGATCTGCTCTACTGATCCCCAAAGGCGCATCAAAGGGCTCGGTTTCACCGAGTGCGTGGTCAAACATAGAATTATACTGCTGATACCGCAGAGATTGCCATCCGTTGCTCGAAAAAAAACGTATACATCGTCATGCCAGGTCATAGATGGGGTACAACCATTCGCATGATTGTCACCATTGCAACGGTGCGCCTTGCTTTGTTCTCACATTCCACTGGTTCAGAGAGTCTTAATGGCATATTATCGCCAAGTATTGACTAACTGCCTTGTTGACGCTCTGATAACACCCGATCGTAATTTTGAATACAGCTCTAGTGCGGTGAAATAAGTGGTGGAGAGAATGACGGATGGAACTGTGGTAAAGAATTCATTTGCATTGCCATTCTTCTGGGATCAGGCCTAGCAGATGGCTACTGGTAATTAGTTCGTTCAATTTGGCTTATCTGGATCAGGTTGTCACACATCCGTATCGTCTACTGTCCAATGCTCCGATTTGTTTAAGCGGCAGAGCATGGAGGTTCAGTTCCGCATCGGTCAGACGGAGTGGAAGGAGGTTGGATGTGACAGGGAGGATATGGATAATTCGGGATGGAATGAGGAAGACGTCAGTTGATGAGAGGGACCGAGGAGGTCGTATTGGAGGCCAGGCCATCAAGGTTGATGCAACCGACACCAGATCCATATACACTGAGTTAGGAAGATCTGAATGTTCTCGAAGTCCAACTTGACGGTATAGTATGGGCACATCAGCAAGATTGCCTTCCTGGCTCCAGACCACCTGTGATGATGCCAACGTAACATAATATGAATGGTGGGATATATTAAATTGCAATGAATGCTTGCATCCGCGTGGAGAACCAACCCACAAGCCCTCGAAAGTCAACCTATAATTGCGACGCGTGGAGCACGTGGTGGGAATTGGATGGATAGATTAGATCTGACACGTGCTGACCATCTGTCGGCTCGGACTTCGGTTTCTCCGTGTTTTTAACCCATCCGCTGCAGCTTGCTGTCCTGTCGATTTAGTCCACTTATCGCTCTCAATCATGGCTCTAGCACATCTGCCCGCCGCCTCCCGTTACCTAGAACCCAGAAATTGGGCTTTCTCGGGCTCGACCTTCAATTCATTCTCGTCTCCAAATCCAATCCGGTCGGTAAAGCCTCGTCCTGCGTCGCGCTCTCCGAATCTGACCTCTTTCTGCAGGCAAGGTCAGAAAATAGGCGCTTGATCGATAAGAGCGACTGGCTGGGTTGATCAATCAGAAAATCTAGGCTAAGTACCCTCGACCGTCGTTGTCGATAAAAATGTATTCTACGAGCTGCGAGACATCTCTCCGAGGAGAGCATTGGCACGAGCATGGTGCGCATTATCTGGGGGTATCTGATGTCCCCTGACCCTGCGTGTAGCAATCGCCGTTGAGCCTATTCCACGTGTGTCCCGCAGCTTCCAGGGCCTTGACGACCCACGTTGACGACACGGGATATCACGATGGAAGACGATTTGGGGTCGGATTAAATATATCCTATCCTATCCTATCCGGTTGGTGGAGGCTGTTGTTAGCTTGGACTACCGCGACAAAGGTCACCTTCTCATTGTCTTGCTCTTGACCTTTCATTGACGAGCCATGGATCGTCAGATGCTCCTGGAACGTATCTATCGTCAATACATCTCGTTCACACAAGGCCTTCATCTCGTTCACGCAGGGCCTTGATTCGAGGAGGCAATACTCTGTTAGTCATGGTAGCTCTATGCTTTAGAGCCAGAGGAGTATGTCTGCCGCCATCTTTTCGTCTCTATCTCGTTCAACGATTTCACAGGGTGACCTCGTTGGCCGAGAAGACCTTTCTTTATTTCGCTTTGATCATGCTCCTCTTGCTTCGCCGTATGCCTTGATTCTGGCGAGACAAGCCTGATTTTATCATCGCTCCTTTATCGGCCTGCCACGAGGATTGTTCACGAAGAACGATAGCTGTCGGTGGAAGGAAATCTCAAGCCTTCCACTAACTTACAATGTCTTCACTGTATGTCAAGCTCTCATTCCTGCGCTCGTATGACTGCTTATCGCTCCCTCACTCGATTTGCGAATCTGTCGATCTTCGTAGTACTCAGGTTCTTCGATGCAATATGCTCGTCGAAGGGAAGATGGCATTGACAACAGCCTGAGATGACATCATCGTCGTATGACAGCCTTCTGCTCCATCGCTCCTACCGCTGCACATTGTTCCTTCCAGTCGCTGTCTAGTAGATATCCCAGTGAGCTGTATTCCTCGTCGTCGCCCGGCCTTTATTGATTGCTATTTACTAATTTATCTCTCTCTCTCTCTCTTGCGTTTCGGATTCGGTTTCATGCAACGGGGCCAAGGGTTCGTTGCGAAGGAGCGGATGTCGACTTATTTTAAGGAATCAAGGCAGGCTCCGGTTGTTGTGGGGAAGAGTAGGTCTGTCGTAGACGGCATTTAGGTCTGTTTTACTCTCTGACTGTCGTGACTAAGTACCTTGTTCATCGTCTCCTCCGGATCCTTCCTTCCTGCTTGTTGTACATTTAGATGAATGCATCCCTTCTTTGTCCCATATTCCCTACGTGCGCGATATTTGGGTCGGCTTTGCGGTAGACGGAGCGCTTTGGCTTCCGGCTTGTGCTTTTCCGCCGACTGTTCTTGGTCGAGGTGGAGGATCTTGCTTCGCATCGCTCTCGTTGCTCCCCATTGATGGATACCCGAACCATTACATATTCACAGCTTAGTTTCCTTTCTCTCATCGAGATTTATTTGTCCTGCTTAGTCGGACTACTGTAGAAGTTTTGCTGAAAGGGAATGCTGCGCGAGATCCACCATCAATCAAACGAATGCAAAAATGATCGCGAAGTTTACAATTCCACGTAGCAGCATCTTTCTAGCGACAAGATGAAGGGCCGTCCAACGCAATTACCAAATGGTCTATATGGGAGAGATTTTGGGCCAATTACGACAGTGACCTTGGAGTTTTGAAAGACTATCGCACTTGCTGCAGTATCTTATTGCTCTCAGGGATCTATCATGACACATATTGTGGTGACAGAGCGTTGACCAACGAAAAATAACTCGTCGACAGAAGGCAGGATGGAACTGTGGTAAAAAAGCCATCCAAGTCGCCATTGATAATATCTGCTTGAGCAGATAGCTACTGGCAACCAGCCCATTCAATTTGGTTATCTGAAGATCAGGCACCAACCAATGCTATAGTATGATACTACAGTATGACCTGTTGATGTGCATGGTGTCAGTATTCGGTTGCTGTCACATTGACCGTGTGGGGTGGCGCACGGTATTAGTCAGACCAATGCCCGAGCCCGCCCTCGAAGCGGGTGCGCAGCAACTGAATGACATAATACCGATGACTGCCATGATGACTAAGCATCCGAATCTGGCACAAATTATTCCTAAACAAGCAAGATCTTGCCGGTGAGTGGCAAAAACTACCCTAAACAGGCAAGATCTTACTGGAGACTTCCCACAATGATAGTAGGTGCAATTTTATATCCTAAAAGCACAGTCTATGCTACCTACACTCAAATATCAGAGGAAAATATCAGGGTGCAAAAATTTTGCTAAGGGCCCGGGACACCCCCAACCCCGTGTCCCCGAGATGACCAACGCCTACCTCTTAACACTGAGAGGAAAATATAATAGTGTTGGTTATATCCATTGATGAAATTGGTCAAGTGTGATCAGTTGTGCTACCTCAGATATCAATTCCAGCTATATCTCTTGTACAATCTAATCCACAATGGATTCATACTGATTGAATTGCGCAGAAGAGACTCGATCACAAGCCTGATGGGTCAAAATTCTGTAGCTGTACAAAAATCAGTTACGGTTACAGTTACGATCAGTTACACTTCAGTTACATGAGCAGTGGTAACTGACTCTGCTTTTTCATGGTGCCCCAACAATATGACTGATATGTACCTATGCATATGCCTTGAGATATTGACCTGAAATAACTTGTTTTTATATCACTAAAAAGAAAAATAGGCCCAACTACTCTGGTTTCCATAAATGCTTTCTCTTTGACCAACAAAACAACAGCCAAAGATGCAAGTCTCTGAGAGTAAATGAGATAACCATGAAAGAGAATGCGAGTGCAGTGAGAGATCATGTAAATACCTGAAAGCATCATGAAAGGTCATGCAAGCGGCATGCAAGGTTGGGGTAAATCTACTAAGTCCACTTTTATTTCAAGTTTTCGGCCCTTGAGAACATTTTGGATTGCTCAATGTGAGGCATTTGGATGTATTAAGGTATGAATATACCCAGTTCTACTTGCGTACCACTAAATGTATATATGTTCACTCTTTTGCATTTTCACTTGCAGAGCTGACAATGACAAAGTCAATAACAGTCCACCTTGATCCTTGAAAGGAAGTGAAACTCACTCGCAGAATCCCCAAAGCGTCGAGAGTCGGTTGAGAATGAGCATGTCAAGATCAGTCCCGGGTTGACATTCGATATAGTAGCCGTCCAATTGATCTATATCATGCGACTGATTTAGACGGGTTTTAGGCTCTTGTTGACATTCGATACAGTAACCAATTGATCTATATCATGCAACTGTGACCGATCGTGATCTGTGACTGAGCGGCTAAGAATGAGTTTTGAGTGAGTGAGAGGTGAGCGGGCGCGATGTTTCGTATTGAATTGCTTTTGGCAGGCCAAAAATATCTCAAGCCAGTGTCCTTTGCGGCACAACCGGCAGAAATATCCAGCCTGGCTGTCCAACACCTGGAGTTCGTTCAGCGGTTGCAAGTCGCTCCTCTGCAGCCTTAATCTCTGTTTCCTTCTTCCAGTTCCTAAACATTCCGAGTGGATGAATGATAATGACTTGATGATGTAGCGCTACATTCCAGCCATAATACTGGACTCTATCCAGGTTCCCTGATAGAGGGTCAGTAACCGGACTATATCCAGGTTCCCTGATAGAGGGTCAGTAACCGGACTATGCCCGAGTTGTATCCTGCGCCCGCATTCGAACCTCCATCTACGCGTCCCCTCCGACACTCCTAGATCTCGACAGTATTAGCCGAGGGCAGCTGCCATCACCGAGATCCCTTCGAACGGTGCCTAGATTCACGTGCCTTCGGCCGTGAGCGGCTTGGGAACCGCAACATTATAAGTACTCCATATCCAATCGAAACTTGGCTACCACAATCTTTTACCTTCCCTTCTCCTTCTCTTTCCCTTCTTGTTCATTACCCTTAAATTTCCACAAGAAATCTTTCTAGCGCATAATGTGCGGTAGCGGCCTTGAGACTCTTATTGCTACTCCACTACCTGACGGGTATTGGGTCAACGCCTTCCCTTACTCAACAACTGCTGAATATCCTGATCTCATCGCGTATGGTCTTGGGTCGGAGGACGTACCAGCGTCCATAAACCGCTACTTAAACCCCCAAAATGACCCGTCAGTTGATTTATGTCCCCATATTCAATAGACTGCTCTAACGATCTTGTAGCGTCGGTTCCAAAGGATGGAAGGTGACGGAGATCCAGCGCCTCCAATTTCCCATTGCAATGGTGTATGCTGATCTCAACGATGATGGTTACAACGATGGTAAGTTGTTTTTCATTCTCTGTTTTCTTAGTCTTAGCATTTTGATTCAGTCATCATCATCGATCAGTTCGGGACTGGGACTGCTGATGTGAGTCTTATTTCTCGATCTGTTCTTTAGTTCATAGGTTTACGTTTCAAGCTCTGGGGCGAAAGCCAGGGCGGTGGTCGAGTTCAATGGCTTCGAAACCCCGGAGACATAAGTGATCCTACCATTTGGGAGGCAAATTATATTGGACACTCTACGGGAATGCATAGGTTGGTGGTATTGCCATGTTCATATAAGTCCACGTAGCTGATATATTCATTACTAGGTTGCAAGGTTCGGCCCTTCACATTTCCTTCATTCTAGTATCCCTAATAATTCATACTAGTTGGCCATTTCACTACCAAGGATCATTATGAAGTTATGGGCCTGCCCATCCTCGCCGCTTCGAGCGATCTGGTATCTCCTGCACCCGTCATCCTATACTCCCCTTCATACGGAAAGAACAAGACAGCGGGACCTCAGAGCTGGTCGGAAGACAACATATTTCCATCACAGTTTCGTATGATCCACGATACCAAACTCATTCCTGGCGCGAACGGCCTGGATATGGTCCTTGTAGCTGGAATGGAAGGAGTTGTGCTTCTTTGGTTCGACGAAAAAACGTCCAAATGGGAGTACAACATCGTCGGCACAGGCCTACCGGCAAGTACGGTTAACCCGTATCACGGTTCGGGATCCGTGGATGTGGCCAGTGTCGGGGATGACTCTGTAGGCTACATTGCCGCTTCCGAAGTTAGTGTTTCTTTTGTTCAGTTTATTTTTGCCTCTAATCGGTGTTGGCTCAGGGCTTCCACGGGAATGCTGTTTCTATCTATGTCAAGAACTCCACAGGAGTCAAGGGTCCCGAATCTCTTAAACAAAATGTTTGGAAACGTATCCAGATCGATAGCTTTGGTCCTCTCGATAACACCACTCATACCGGCACTATCCACAGCGTGCACACCGTCAAGACTGGAGACGGTGCATTTGATGCGTTTGGTATTGCTTGCCTGGGTGCACGTAAGTTTCCCTTACGTTCCGCTGATGAATATTTCTAAAACCAAGTTGTTTATAGCCAATAATGTGGGTGAGTACCCCTTTTTTTTTTGACTCCTACTTGATAGTAATACATTGCTGACATCGCCGCAGTCGAGAATCAGGGCGTATACCTCTACAGTCCAACCAACTTGACACTTGGACGCTTCACCAAGACCAAGCTTACGGACAATTCCGCAGCCCAACTAGCCGTTGCTCCCTTTGTGGACAAGAATCGTCTGGTGAGTTCGAATATGTCATGTGTTTAATATTTGGCTCATGTTTCTTTCCCCACCACTTGCAGGACGTCGCCTCTATTTCTTACTCTCTTCCTAGTTATCATGTCAGTGTTGACCCCCCCAGCATGCGCATCAACCGCGTCGGCAATACCACCAATAGTTGTCCAGCGACTGTAGTGTCACCTATCAAGACAACTGTCTGACAAGGAGCATCTTAAACCCGATGTTCAGCGATACAATCTCCGGCTCGTGTAAGCAAATATCTCATTCTCGCATGCGAAAAGATTGATTTCTCAATGTGATATTTCAGGAACGTGTTAGATATCATTATTTTATCCCTACAATTCCACTTAGAATAAGAGAATCCGTCTGTACACATAAATTATAATCCAATCCCTGTGCCACGCAATAGTGAATCCTGAACCTTGTTGGAGTGAGCTTTTTACTTGGCTGGAGCCATGCAGTACAGGACCAGTTATAGAAAAGAACTGCGCAGAATAGAACTTGTTGACATGATGGGAGAAGACAAAGAACAATGAAGCATGTGTATAGTCGGGGTCCATTAGAAGTAAAAAGAGTTATATCTGCGTGTACTGTTGCAGTAAGATAAGGGTTTCTTGTCGAAAGATACACGCATCAGCTGAATATGCCATCTCTCTATGAGTCTATCCATCAGCAACCTTGGTGACCCAATCCTCTCGGCCTCATCGACGCGTCGCCGCCTGCCGCCTTTGTACGCATCTATTAGACTTGATGGTAGAGGTTAGAGATCGTGGGATATGTTTTTCGGTTCCGTATGGCTGTGCGCGTCACTTAGGTTGTCTGACCATTGTAGATGGGCATAGTAGACCTTTCGTAACAAGTCCTTAGCGGCCGTATGATTGACCGCGCCATTACGGTGTGATGGAGACCGTACTGCGTACCGTCTCGGAGACATCTCAAGCATCTGACGGTACAGTACGGCACTGTGATATAGGTCAACGGCTGCCTCTACGGCCGTTTCGCAGGTATATACATAAAATATTGAATTTAAAGCAGGCGCGTTTATTTATTTATCCTTCCTTTGTCAGATCAAGATCTACTATGTTTGACATGCCTCAATGTGGTATTTACCCGGGGAATCACATCATCGCGGAGAATTTTTTTGTTACCGTAAGACGGCCGTTTCGGTCGTACTAAGGCGGGCGCAATATGGCTATGGCCAACTCTGACCCCGTACCATATGAAGGCGCATCAGATCGCGCGACGGTACAGACTAGCAGTAGCCCTATATAGTGGTAGGTAGGTAGGTAGAGTTACACAGCTCGGTCCTACAACAGAGACGCGGGATTACCAGACTTTACTCTGGAAAATTCGCCTTCCGCCTCCGCCGAGCGGGTAAAGGTATTCACTGTTGTTTTGCAGGCCGGAAACAGGAGAATTGATTGTGAAAACGGCTATTATTCTCCAGCGACATACGAATCTCACTCAAGATCTCGGGTTTTTTGCGGTCTACAGCAGTGGTATCAATAGTCGTTCAGGAGGTCTATACAGGAGCTTCCGCACGCTACGCTCGAATCAGACTGGGCTGGGTGCCAGTTACACTCAGTTACCGGAGAGGCATTCGCGATCAGGAACTGTTGATGGAATCGGAGGCGTAGCACGCGTTTCACGAATCCCCGAAGGGGACCTGGGTACTCGGGAATCCGGATATTTCTCTAGTTAACGTTCCGCTAAGTCCTGTTGTACGTAGATACCTGCAATCTGCGAGGTTGGCAAAAACTGTCACAAGTCTTGCAGATCGAGGCTTCTCAGACTCGTGAATAAATTTCCTCCTTCTTCTTTCCTTCCTCTTCCTTCCTTCCTTCCTTCCCGAAATTTCTGAAACCACAACAGGTCCAGTCCCTGGTTCATTTTATCGAGTCTGTTTCGAATTTCTGGTCCGATTCCGCTTGTAAGTCTCAAGATTGTTTGAGAACTCAATAAGGACCTGCCTGTTCGAAACAACTTTGACAGATGCCAATTCTAAAACCCCAGGCTTCCAAGGAAACCAGTGGCAGCTATACGACCTGCTGCGACCTCCGCGGCGTCCAGCCTCGTCCACCGAACCAGCCTTTAACAAGACTCCTGGGGTTTGGTGGACCACCCGAGGGTGCCGAGGAAAGGGAGCGGGAGCGAGTGGTGGGTGCTTTTCCTGCGACCTTGGAGCTCCGAGGTTCCGAGCTCATATGTTTGCAGGAATCTGGTGTTAAACAAAAACGAAATGCCTGTATACAATTACAAACAAAGGAAACGTATACTGCGTGCCTGATTATACATCTGTAAATAATGATACATTGTCACGAAACCCGGTGCACGTAGTTGTCGCGGTTTCGAGGAAGGTGTCCGTCGCAATCATGAATCCGCGACAATCTCGTATATCACGTGAATGCGTCGGTCAAGTTGTGATAATGAACTACCCGGCGGCGATGTGACAAGGTGTCTCATCTCTTCAACATCACCGGGTCCCCGAGCAGGCTGGAAGAATTATCGTCTCCTAGTCCACGATTGTCCAGTGGTTCAAATGCAGAAGGAATCTCGCTGTCCAGCGCTCTCCTTGGAGGCCGCCGTGAAAATGTCTGTCACTGCGAGCTCTTCTTGAGCTAGAATTTGAGCTTGAACAGCCTAGTCTTTAGGCTATTGGTGGTTTCTAAACCTGTAATATCCGGGAAATAAATCTATTAAATTAAAAATCAAGTATAAATAATCACAGTCTTTCTTGAAAGCAAAGTTCTAAATACACTATCATACTCCTGCTGGACCACTAAGCGGGGCCTGTGCTGGGCATCCAGAATTGTTGAATTGGATACCTGTAACGATGCGTCAGATCTTCACTGTCCGAGTTCAAGCCAGATTCGTTCATACTTCTAAGCAGATCAACATTTTTCTTGAATATTCCTGTGGTGTTCATCAGGACACCCGGAAGGTTTCGAGCTTGATCCCAGTATGCGGTACATCCCTAGAGGAGGTTAAACTCGGATTCAAGCTAGTTGAGGAAACATTGACGCACCAGGGTGACATTAACAAGACCTGGAGGTGGCGAATCAGCTACATAAGCGCCCTGCTCGTTGTTCCTGCCGGGGGCGAATCCTACACCAGCGAATAGCTGGGCTACCGTAGGGGAATTGACGGCTCCTGTAACCAGACTGGTCGCACGGAACCAGTTTTTCGGGAAAGTCTGGTTCCTGAAGAAGGACGAAATGATGGGCAGTGTTGCTTGCTTGGTGGTACCTAGTGGTCATCTAGCAAGGATTCAGCAAAAGAGAAGCTTCGTACCATTGGCAAAGACACTGATGACATGATGATCAACTTTGGTACTTATTGTAGTTGGAAAGAAACTCACTTGAGGAGGAAGGCGCTTTGGACTGGGAGAAGGAAGAGCCACGTTGAATAATGCACTGGAAGAAAAAGGTCTGTGACCCACCGTATGCTCCGTTCATTCGGAACAGCGGAAATTCGAACTGGATTTTGATCAGCCAGATGGAAAGATGTTCGAAGGAAGACTGACTTTAGGATTGGCAGCTTGATTTGTCATGATAGTATGGTTTTTCATGGCAATGAGGGTCTGTAGATTGAACACTGTGTGTGGTCCGTCTGGTCCATCGTCTCCGTATTTCGCGAGCTGCGCCAGGTCCTGTGGCGCACATGGTCAGATCGAATTCAAGGGTCAATCAAGGATGAATTCATTGTACCTCATCATAGAGGGCTTCTTGGAAATTGCGGTTGTCGCCAACGAAAAAGTCAGCACGCGTCATCGAGACATCACCTGCAGGTCGTCAGAACTATCAGATCACAAAGAAATGTGACTTTTCACCTTCGCTACGTCCGTGTTTCGCTAATCCACCGGTTTCTGGACCGTCAATTTTATGAGGGTAAGGAGGAACAAGAGGTGAGACCCCGCCAATGGATACTTTATTGGCGAAGACATTTCCACGGGCAAGCTGTACCATTATTGAATAAGATTGAACAATGTCTCGGGGGATCTGAAAGACATGCCATGTTGTTCGCAACCATAGTGGAAGCAAAGTCTATTCCGAGGTTGAAGGTCTGATTAAAGGTTAGAGTTGATTTATGCAACTGTCATAAGTGCCTACCTCCATCAGACCGATGACGATTTCCTCGAAGGTTGCGATTCCACTGTGATAGGCGTGTTAGTTTATGACGAATCTCTAGAGAGGGTCAGCGCACTTTCGGGGAATGTAGCCATGGTTAGCGAGTGTATTCATAGCGGCTAGATGAAGAATCAGACGGAGCAACATTTTGCTTCATGGATACCCACGACATGCTGAAAGAACAAGAGATGAGCAGAGTGATCATGAAGGCTGCGAGAGAAACTCACGTCCACGCTGATCATATGGTCCAGGAGCAATGAAAGGATGCGCGGCATCTGAGATAATTATATTGAGCCCTGATATCTTTCACTGACTCCGACAAAGTGGCATACCTGGAATCTGCTTGATACCACTGGTTTCGGTCGCTTGAGGTGGGATCACAATAAGAGTGCCTCTTTGACCGTCCTGAATCTCTGTGGTAGATGTAGGATCACAACTATCAAAGTTGATCTTAGCAGCGAGAACAACTGGGAGAATGAGAAAAAGTGCAGAGAATGATTTCATCCTGAGTCAAAGGTCGTGGTGGAGGTACCAATCACAGCGCCTTCATGCCCATTTTATAAGCATTCCGGGATTTACTCTTGGTCCGATAATCCCTTGGATATTTTTCTAAGCGGTAAGTTGTGAAGGTGTTGCATTTTGAAGTGTTAAGAATCTGGTATCTCTCAAGTCTCTTGACATGTATGGTTGCCTCAGGGGTCAAAGTCTATTTCACGTGTGTCAATCACATATCATTTCCTGACGTGAGACGCCGGGGTCCAGGTACCGTTAGGGCTCTGCACTGTACCGGGTTACTGGACGGTCGTAACAATCACGCTGTCATTGAATTGGTAATACACAACAAATTGTGCACAGAGTCGTCTGAGGTCAATTTGGGACCTCTTTGGCTTTGAAGGGCAATGGAGTACCATCTATGGCTAAAATTATAGCTTTTCGTGATTCACATCTGGTGAAGTCGCTGCTGTCTGTCCACGAGATTTTTGGCTAAATCTGGCCTGTGCTGAAAATAGACTTTTGATGGGACATACAGGATGCGAAACACATCGAAAGGGGAAGCCTCCATCTGCGATATCTGCGACACTTGTCACAGTTTTTGCCACAGATTGCGGGCACATGCAAAAGGCCTTGACGGAAACTAGAGAAATATCCGGATCTCCGAGGATCTGTGAAAGGCGGGAACGAGTCTTTAGTCTTTAGCGTGTCGAGCGAGTGGCAGGTACTCTTAGCTCTGGGTTTTCGAGCTCATATGTTTGCAGGAGAGTGGTATTCAAAAAAAATGAAATGGCTGTAAATAATCACAAGCAAGCGAGTTGCCTGATTGAATCTACATACATTGTCACGAAACCCGATCCACGTGGGTGTTGCGGCTTTTATGTCACGATCGATACTCTTAGGACCCCAGCAATTCGGCCTGAGAGACCGAGGATGTCACCCAAATCCATATTGGGGATTTTATTAGCTCGGTCACTTGGTTTCGAGCTCGAATTTCTCTCAAATCAGGCTTGAAAATGGCTATAAAGCGTAAGTCAGTCAGTATTCTTGTCTCTCTATGGGTCTGCATGTCTCAACCAGCCACAGGGCGCAAATTCAAAATCTAAAAATGCTCTGAAACACGCACCAAACGAGCTCGAAATTGAGCCCGACATCAGGAAACCCGGAAATGCTACAGGCGCATCACCAAAAAGTACCCGAGCTACGTAGTGATGGTAGCGCTCCGTAGTTCTTGGTGTTACAGCTGATAAAGAATCGACAGGCCGCCATCAAAACTCGCGCTGTTCGGCGGAGTTTGTATATGTAACCATGTGCTGTTATCTGAACGAGCGCATCATGGGGGTCCTAAGTAACCGAATGCATTATAGTCTTCAGGTTGCAAGGTTGAACACAAGAAAGCATGGCAAACAGTGTCATCCAAGATATGAAAATGAGAGTCAAGTTAAACGGATGGAACTATTGGTTTTGAGGCAGAACAAACATCATAAAATTGTTTCAGGAAGCTCGGAGAAAGCTTAAATGTGTTGGCTGTTACAACGAGAAAGGCCACGGTCGTCTAATTCCTTAACTGGAAATGTCGAATGCAATCTCTGATTGCCGAAGCTTGTACAAATAACAGCACATGATTACATATACAAACTCCGCCGAACAGTACGAGTTTGATGGCTGTAACTCCGGAGGTTTGATAGCGTTGAGGAACTCCCAGATGACGAAAGATAACTTACCCATGGTTACCGTTGATCCTTCGGCTATACAGCACCAGGGATCATTGTCGCCGTCTGATGGAGATCAGCCTATCCAACAGGTCTGCAGAAGCGAGAAGTAGATTTTCAGTCGGTGGATAGAAACCCGCTTTTCCCGCTCAGCGCTCATTCCTCCATTGATGTGACTTTACTCTGGGGAATTCACCTTACGCCTCCGCCGAGCTCGAGGTAGAACGTCGGCGGGATGTGTCAGATTCACTACACATGGTTGTTTTCAATGCCATGCCTGTGAATCTCCGTTGCCCTATGTAGCTCGGATCTAATCAAATTGGGTGAAATCCCGCCTGCCCGGCCATTGCTTCGCCCTGTTGCGGTTTTGTTTCACGGGATTGATTATATATGTTGCCCAGGGCTCAAACTGAATCTAACCCCTGAAGAGCTTGTCCCCTTAGCTCAGATTTGACCCAATCAGGTTTGACAGGCGGGATTCGGGGATACCCAAAACGCGTTAAATCTCGCTCGATCCTTCGCTCACATCCTATTCCATTATTTGGCTGTTGCGTGCGAAATTTTGAGTGTAATATTATCTCAAAACTAACCCATCAGGCACTATATGCAGCTCGGACAATGCCAGCTAGAAAGCATCAGGGCGCGATTGATGTCGGGGTCCCGATGCTGTCAACTCTTAGATCATATCTGTCTCTTTTTGCTGGTCGGCGATGGTCGCCTAGTTCGTGTATCTAAGTCATCTACAGTGCTTGCAATCACACTTGCGCTAGTTACAGGACTTGAATATTCGTATATTCTTCAATTGAGCAGTCTATATTCCACGATCAACGACTGCCGGGAATTTTAACTGTGGCGTCAAGTCATGTGCTCATATTTGTATTCTACATGGCCTGGTTCAGCACTATGAGTCCACATAGGAATAAATAAATTGATAATTCCACTGCTTGTCACCAAAATCAATATCTATCTGCTCGACAGCTGAATATGGGCGCTATGGGTCCCCTCTCACAGTGATGTGCCCTCGGAGGTGATTCGCTATGACAGCAACAGCACCGCCCCAGGATGACCGGGATCTATGTCATAGTCCCGGGTTGACATTCCATATAGTAGCCGTCCAATTGATCTATATCATGCAATTGATTTAGATGGGTTTTAAGCTCTTGGAATGAATTAATATCATACTTTTTCATCTCGGAACGGAGACATATCAAGAAATTGCCTAGAAAAAGAAAGCAAGGCATCCGAGCTATTATATGCAAAAAAAGACGCGTTCATGAATCATTTGAAGCGATATCATGGTCTATGACCTGGGTGAGATCTACCAAGACCGGCTAAATCTTTGTTTCTGAGAAAGACTTTACAGGAGGTAGAATGACTCACCATTTATGGGCATTTGCGTTGTTTGAAACTTGTTTCGCTGACCATTTCATGTTACTGTGACCGACCGTGCTCTGTGACCGAGCGGCTGAAACTGAGTTTTGGGTGAGTGAGAGGTGACGGGGAGGGATGTTTCGTACTGAATTGCTTTTAGCAGGCCAAGAATATATCAACGCAGTGCCATTTGCGGCGAAACTGGCAGAGATGCCCTTTGCGGCCCAACTGGCAGAAATGCCCTTTTCGGCATCACTGGCAGAGATGCCCTTTGCGGCGAAACTGGCAGAGATACCCTTTGCGGCACAACTGGCGGCCTTGGGTGCGCAACTGGCAGAAATATCCAGCCTGGCTGTTCAATAGCTTGAGCTTGTTCAGCGTCTGCAAGTCGCTGCTCTGCATCCTTCATGTCTGTTTCCTTCGTCCGGTTCCTGATTCTTAATAGCACAAAAATTCCTAGTGGCACCAGAACGACTGTCGCGATTCCGCAGACGAGCACTGCGAGAGTTCCAGGGCACTTGAGTCTTTATATAGCGATGAGCTCCCAAAATCAGGTGAGGAAAAGTCGACATACCCGCGACAAGATCCCTTAACCGGTGCTGCAAGGACTTGTGCCAGCAGAACGGACAGAATGAAAGCAAGAGAAAGTAAAGAATAGGTCATAAATGAAGCTGGGGGCAATTGCTGCTGGGCTGCTTGTTATATAACTGGCAGCTCTCCCGATGGCAACGTGCTCCACTCGGATAGGCGAGACTCAAGCACGTAACCAGCCTCTCTACGGGAGATAGAGTTGAGAGGCGGAGGTCTTTCTCGGTAGATAGGCTCGCATCACGGCCAATGTCGACCCAGATGGCTGACAATGATGTATCGCAAACTCAGATTTTCTGAATGATAATGACTTACCAATGTGGTGATACATCTCAGCCATAATGCCAGACCCTCTATCCAGGTTCCCTCACAGAGGGTCAGTGACCGGACTATGCCCGAGTTGTATCCTGCGCCCGCATCCGAACCTCCATCTACGCGTCTCCTCTACCCTCCACGCGTCCTCCGCGATCCTACATCTCGACAGCGCCAGCATTACATCTCCGCATCCCCTCTTGGACGCGCGCTTGCCGTTTGGCCGACGACGTCGGGTTTCTGAAACCAGACCACACGGAGATACAAGGACAGACAACCCTATTACGCTGATCGGGATCTAGGATCAGGAAGGAAGGAAGGAAGTATATTTGCCGGAAGGGGTCCTGATCGATCATCGCCATGGTCACACTCTCACGGCTGTCATGTCCTCGAACTGTGGCAACGAGCAGACTTGAAACACAAAATGTACTCGAAACTAGCTGGTCGAGTACTATAGAAGTAAGCTAGAGGCCACTTGAGAAGCTGTGGGCAATATTCTTGCCAATAGTCCAACTTTTCGGGCTGTCTGCGGCGTTGCGCTTGTGGGATTTAGAACATAAAAGTTGCATGTTTCAGCTTATTACATGTTTTATGTATTTCAGCATATGTTTTGTGTGTTTTTGCTTGGTTTTTGCGCTTTTTTGCATGTTTACAAGTCCACAAAAGCGCAAAAGGTCATGTGTCATCTTGCGGATGAATGAGCATGGATGTTCCACAGTCAGTTCACACTGGTCATTACGACTTAGATACTCCTCGGCCTAGAAGTCGGTGCCCATCGGGAAGTACTGCCAAATACAATTTGTGATTAGTGTGACACCAACTACACTATTCCAAGTTCCCTTGAACCTTCCGCCGACTTTTGGAAAATTCTCCACCTTCCACTATTTTAATTACTTATCGCAACCTTCCGTAGCTTCAATGATTTCAGAATACTTTTACACTATATACCCCGTATGTCATTCTTGTCCGCAACACGCATATGATGATTGTATGATGGGAGATCAAAGCGATTTGTCAGCTTGTCTCGATGTACTTCATGAAACCGCGACGCTTGAGCATCAGGTACAATCACGCAGTCGTCCTATCTTGCTCGTGCTCGATACACTGGATCGAGTTTTCCGCCCCTCAGTTAGACCACGTTTCTCTTTCGGATCCAAAGCTAGTAACTTCACTCTATTGGTGAGTCCTGATGTCTCGCTGCTGATCTCGGGATTTTGACCACACCACGGCTTCAGATTGGTTTAGATTTGTGAGACCAGCTTGTACCGCGTTCCCGCTTCTCAATGCTACATGACTGACCATCCTTCTGTTGTGGCATAGATTCAGCAGACGAAAGAAAGGTCCGGGAAAAAGGTACCTCAGCCTGAACTCAGAACAATACAGTGCCTTCACTCGCTCTCACGAAGCAGCAGCTTGTTTCCCAAACAATACCAGCTGCTGACCTATTGATGCAGCAGCTAAAACATTGTTCAATCGCGCAAGTGGGCAACCAAGGGAAAGGTAACCTTCTATGGATATGAAAGCACCCGGGTATGTGACAAATACAATTCAACTGGCAGTTATATAGCGCCAGAGACGAAGAAGCGAATTGGGAAAGCTACGCCTTCCAGTGTAGAAACCTCTTTTCCCCTGACGAAGACCGGCATCTTATCCATTGACACGGCACCATCTATAGCCTCCAATGCTCCAACGGTCGAAAAGGAGCAACCTTCCACCGACGACTGTAACACAGCGACACGAGAAGGAATCACCATTATCAACGGCATGTCTTCCATGGACGATGATAAGCGACAAAAGATATGAGTATAGACAATGACGAGAACAACAGGGTCGTTCACAGTAGCCAATTATTGGCCGATTATTGGCCTGATTAATCGTCAATTGTTGATGTTTGTGATTATTAGCTCGGTCAGTCTGCCGCTTTCAAGCTCCGCGCCAAGTGGTCTGACTAATTCATAATCAATATGATGGGCGCTGATAAGGCTTACTCATAATTCTGCATGCTCGCTGTGCCCAAACATCAATCTTTGCTTGATGAGCTTGATGACCAGGCCTGCAAGGGCTACTGTACTGAGTTCCAGCACCAGCTAGAGTGAATGATGATATAACAATGGCTAATTATGACTCATTAAACTCATCTACAATACTGAGTGAAGAAATTGTTCACTGCAATGGCATATTTGGCTGGGTTCGCCATATAGTTGTCCCATCAGGATCAGCTTGTTTGGGTGCCCAGCGAGACCGACCACTGGAACGGGAGGAAGTCGAGTTGGCAGGGCGGCGCTTGTTTGGTGGGTCACTGGTGGTATTGCTTTTGCTTTTGCAGGATATGATTTATCGAGAAAGATAGAATGATATTAAGAAAGGCAAGGCTCAAAGCAGAGGGACAGGGAAAGGCTGCTGGTTGTCATGAGGGGGAAAAGAAAGAATTTGACACCCAGCGGTGTTTGAAAACTCGGGATAAACAGCAACCGATTAATCAAGCGGAATAATTGATTGTTGACCTGATTATCCACTAATCAGAAAAATAATCAAACCAATAATTGAGCAATAATTGAGCAATAATAGCTACTGTGAACAATCCTAATGGATATCAGGAAGGTATTGGCTTATGACCTCCACAAGGGAAAGAGCTGGGAAAGACACAAGACAAAGCAAGATAAGGCGATATACCATGGGCACAAAGGATCCCAAGGGATTTCAGCTCCTAGACTGATTTCTCCATCTAGCATTGCATCCAATGATGACAATCATTGGTGAGGGAGATGAGCAAGGAAGCCATTGAAAAGAGAACATCCTTGTCATAATGTGCCAAGTGGGCCCTGGTGACTGTGATTGACAAGACCTTCATGCCATTATGGCTGGAAAAAAGCAGGGCCATTAATGAAAAAGGCTCCACATTGTGGATGACCAGGTTCTGGTGATGGCCACTGTGCAGCCTCATCTAGCACTGGGCGAAAGGGAGGAGCCTTGAGCATCTAAAGAGAGCAGTCAGCAAGCACAGAGGATCCTGACGAGAATACGGACCAGCATTTGAAAATCAATGAGCTCGTCGGTAAGTCCCCTGTCTTTCTAGGTGAGCACCGGAAAGTCCCCGGTACCAGATCGCCGCAAATCAAGCGAGTTGCAGAATGACGATGACTCGATCAGGCAACCTGGGTCAAATAGTGGCGCAAGTAGATGACTATGACCTTCGGAGGACCTTCTGACTTGGGTAGTGGCTGTTGGAGGTTCAACTGTAACGCTCATCTCATTGAGTTTACCCCATTGGTGTATATTTTTCTTCACAGAGTCCCGACTAGCTAATTCAGTATATAGTTCATTTTCCATCTTTGTCCCACCTCAGTCGTTTTGTACCTTTGTGCAACGTCTGGGGTTAGTTTCTTCCTTTCTTTCATATCTATTTCATTTGCCTGTAGTACTTAATCTCTTAACAGTGGCTGCAATCAACCTCAAAGCAGAGATAAATGGCTTTATGAATGAATAGTATCCATGAGCTCTTTCCGCACTGAACTCTGTGTTGAACAGTACAGTCCGGTCCTCGGCTGTTTCTGATCTCTTGTATGTCACTATTTATACCAGTCTGATCTTTAGTTACAAATTAGCTCTTTGCCCTCCTCCCGTACTCCCCTAGCATTTTGCTCATATCAATAAAATCCGCTTTTACCTTGCTCCTGCTCGTTGGTCATCCGAGTCACTGCCATTTCGTTTAACACTCTGGACCCTGGATAGCAGTTGTTTGATGGAATCTGGTGATACCATTAGAACTGTAAGGGACAGAAGCGAGATGCAACCTCGGTTATCCTGAAAGGTACGCAAAACCCAGTCCAAGTCCATCAGCCAGGAAGAATGTCCCTGTTGTCAAAGGTTACTGTTGGCAAATAGGGCAATGCGGGTATAATTATGATCACCCAGAGACATCACATATTCGAGGTAACACAGAGCCAAAATGACTCGATGAGCGCGCAGAGGCTAAAGACCTGTCTCAGTGTATACAATGAAGTGCGAATGGAGTGCTTGGACAGTCCGAGACAACGACGCCAAAAGCGATGTAGCACTGCTTCCAGCTTCTATAGGCCCTTGAGATTGGTATCTAATGCAATCCCACCATCAGAAAAGTGTCCAATTACTTTTTGCACTTTTCTGCGCTTTTTTTGCGCTTTTCCCCGCTTTTTTCCGCTTTTGCGCTTGTACACACGCAAAAATACGCAAAAAAGCGCAAAAAGTAAATGTACATTTTTCTGATGACATCCATGAGTCAGATGGCAGTTGACTAGAGCAGTGTAGAGCTGTTGAGAGATGTCCATGGGAAGATCACATTGTCCAACAAAACGATCCATACAAAAGATCCCCTGTGCACTTCCAATGCCATGATGAGACCAGTGTGATAGAGGCCGTCCTGTGGCGGCAGGCACGAGTCCCCAAGCAGTAAGTACATCAGTTCGATAAGCAATGATAATTCTTGGCAACATGAGCATATCAAAGAGAATGAGAGACTACAGTAGCACATGGAAAACTGAGCCACAACTCAATGAAAGTTTGGGACAAGGTGTCAGAATCATGCAGAAAAGAAGGAAGACCATGATCTAAGTCCCAATAGCGCTTCTGTGCAATGTCCAAGTCTTCACTTATGTCCAGGCCAAAGCATAGCTGGTCAATGTCTCAACTCTTGAGTTCAGCACACACTTGCAACAGTGCAATGACAGTGCTGGGAGTCAAAATATATGCCTGTAAGACCCCGCTCGGCCATCTGATTCCACAAGGCAGAGTGATTTGCTGAGAGAAAGGTGTTTGAGATGTTGACAAAGGCCACGTAAAGGACCTCTCCAGATGCTCGAGCCTTCTCAATCAAGGTACGTGTTGGAGTGTGACTTATGACGCCACAGTCTTATATTATCTTTCTTTTATCTATATTTCAAATGGACTCTTTCTCATATATATACCGTATTTTAGATCATTTCACCTCAGTCTTTTCCCTTTCAACTGAGGTGATATTCACTTTTTCTCTACTTACGCTCCTTGCTGATTGACACGATAGATCTCTACTTATCGTTGTCTTTCAGATTCAGTGCTCGCGTCAAGTGTATGTAGCACAAAAACGTTATTGTTGGTACGGTGTCCCTTTCGGAACCCATTCTGAGATGGTATTCCAGCAGACTCGGCGGCATTGGAAAATTTCCTCTCAATAAGGAGTATCAAGAACTTCAGCAAACAGCTCTCCAGAGCGATCGCGTGATAATTCTTTGGCAATTTTAGATTTCTCCCTCGTTTAGCAACCGCAGCAAGACCCAAGAATTTGGACAGTCATGCAGAATAATACATTAGGGTTGTTCACAGTAGCAATTATTGCTTGATTATTGGTTTGATTATTTTCTGATTAACAGATAATCAGATTAATAATTGAGAATTAATCAATTATTTTTTGAATAATCGACACAAGTGCTGATTATGTGAAAATAATCAACTATTCCGCTTCATTAATCAGGTACTGTTTGTCCCGACTTTCAAACTCCGCTTGTCGTCGACTTCTTGCCTTCACCACCATCACGACCACGACCACCCTTTCCCTTTCCTGCTGCCTTTCAGCCTTACCTTTCTAAATCTCATTCCAATTCTTCCCTCTCTTTCTACCAATCATGGGCTGCCAAAAGAAAACCGATACCACCGGTGACCCACCCAAAAAGTGTTGCTCTGCCGATACTGTTCCTTCCCATCCCAGCCGTCGGGCTTGCAAGGCGCCTAAATGAGCTGATGCTGACATTGTCCTCAACGATAATGATTCCTCTTCCACCGACGGCAAGGCTGCACCTCGTGTCAATTGGAAAAAGAACCTGTCACAAGGATTGGCTTGATGAGCACCCAGACCAGCGGCACAAGTACTTTTCTGATTCAATGGAGGCTGCGAAAGAGGAGGGCCAGGTCAAAAGGTTGCAAAGATGCCAAAGAATGCTATTCATGCTCTTATTGCAAGCAGTCTTCACGGTTGATGCAGATTCCACCGTCCAGGATGATTATGCGGCGAACCCAGTCAAATGTGTCACTGCAGCGAATAACTTTTTCATCCAGTATGTCTATTGTTCTCTTTGTACATTATTTTGACCTTTCTCACAAGCTCCGTAAGCAATATCGCAAAGCAAATGCCAAGGAATGGGTGCAAGACTGTCTCAGATACAAGGCAATGACCTTTTCTTGCTATATGGTAACCCTCTTTTAGTATCGGACGTTGATTATTTGTCATTTGCTTTTCATTTACTTTACAGCGGTTTAGTATTGACTTTGATTTGCCACCACACATTAGTCTATCATAGACACATTCAATTAGCTGTAGTTAGCCATCATGTTTCTACCGTAGATACATCTAATCATCCTTAGTTAGCCAATGTTATATCATCCTTGACGTCCTGGCCTGGAATCTGAACTATGCTCCCCAGATTTGGATCCTGAGGATGGAAGATCAGCATTTAGAGCCTCTACCTGGCACAAAAACTCTGTATGGCAATGCTTGCAGGCATGGTCCTCAAGGTCATCAAGCAAGGATTGGCATTTGGGTACAGCAGGCATGTAGAATGGCGAGAAAGCCTTATCAGCACCCATCATATCATTATGCATTATTCAGACCACTTTATGCGGAGCTTGAAAGCGGCAGGCTGACCGAGCAAATAATCATGACCGTTTTCATCTGCAAGTCCCCAATTATTGACCAATTATTGCCAAAATTCTAGCACGGGGGTTTCACAGTACTGATTATTAGACCAATTATTTTCTGATTAATCATGCACTTTACTGCCAAAACATCAATAATAGGCTACCATGAACGACCCTATTCATTCAGCAGGTCTCGAAGGATGTCATTTTCAACTTCCAGGATCCATGAACAAGAGATATCGCCAACCCCTGTGGCATTGGAGGTAAGCCTTTATCTCGGCAATGTACTTGGCAGTCAAGAGCATATTCAGCTCTGGAAAATGGGAAGCAGCTGAATCAAATGTTTACACAACAATTTGATGCCCTGGTTCCCCCCCATCGCAGCTAGAAAGGTTCAAGCTCTGTGGATTTGTAGACAAATACATGCCTTTAACCTCGCAATTGTTTCCTTCTCATTATCTAAGCAAGTGCATCCGAAGGATGTGAAATCCATTCAAGAATTCCGAAAAATATTCGCATTCTTTCTTTGAATTCTTGGCCCTCATATAATCCCCCTTTTTGCAAATGGAAATCAGACTTGACAAAAATTCAGCAAGTCCGTATCACCGCTGGCCGGCCACGTGGCCAAATTATTTCTTATCTTTCGAGCATCGCTGACCATCGCTCGCAGTTCTCCTTTATGATATCCATCTGTTTTATCAATTGACTCGAGTACAAAGAGCAATTGTTCTCCGAGACAGCTGTCGCGCCTCATGGCCAGTTAAGCGCCCGTGTCAGACTCATTTATCGTGACACCTCGGTCCCGTCTCCGCATATATAAAGCTGGTCAGGGCGCCTTTTCCCTTATTCCCTTCCTTCCGCCCACCATGTCAGGTGAATGGCTGAACGAAGACGGTGCTGTTTTCCCGGATTCTCTTCAACAAACTCCCCCGATGCCCCCTCCAGGCATGGTTCCTCCTCAGATCACGTCGTTCACGCCCCAGGGCCAGCCGATATATGCTCCTACTCAATGGTATCAGCCTCCTCAAGCTCCAGCGGACTTTATCCCTGCTCAAAATGGCCCACCATTGATTCATTACCCGACTTACTACCCCTGGCCACCGATTCCGAGTCCAGTTCTTTCAAAGCTGGATTCACCACCAATGCCCGCCGATGTATCGACGACTGAAGAGGTTCACGACCATTATCTCCAGCAGACCCTGATCTGGCACCAGAACAAGCAGATCTATGTTCCATACGACACGAACGATACGATTCCACCTCTTTCGCTCGAAGACGAGGCCAACGGGTTGAAATACTATTTCCACGTCGAAATCCGTTATGCGATGTCTCAAGTCCGTGCGTAATCTCCCTTGCTTTTCTGTGATTTTGTCGTCTTAAACACCTCTAGGTCGTGTTGATGGCGGTGTCATGCCGGCTAAGATTGGAAACCCGTTTGTCTCGCTTGCTTTTGTAATCTTATCGTCTAAACGCCTCTAGGATCACCTATCTGACCAAATTCAGCGAACCTTTGACAAAGTATTGCAAGTAAGCACTGCTTCTATATCTGATCCTTATCTCTGCTGATTCAAGAGTCAGGCTCCTCGTTGGTAATGGTTTCTACGATCAAGGCGGTGCGCCGGAATGTCCAGTCAGGCTTTTCTTCCCACATCTCGCAGAGATGAAGACGATGCTGAACAAGGCCGAGACTTTGTTGGCATCCGAGTCTGCCACCAAGGACGAGAAGAACCAGCTCGCTCGTTCACTTGGAATCATGCCTCCAGTCAACGGACAAATGCTCGCAAATGGCATGAATCCTCCTGTGCAAGAGGCACGGGCTCCCATTGTCAAAAGCCGTAAAAGAAGAAGGGCTCCCATTGTCAACAGCCGTGGAAGCCGTGCTCCTGATCTCGTTTTGTCGGAAGAAGAGTTTATGGCCGCGATTGTCGATGCTACAGCTCATCTTCGCGTCCTGATCAAGTGCATCGAACGTTTCTTCCAACCAGTGTAAGTTCTTCTATCTTCGTTGCTTTCTCCCTCTGATAAAGACATATTTAGCTCGGAGAGATTGAACATGCTCGTTGGGAATGGTCACATCGAGTTCGAATTGTATGTAACAACACTCGCATCTCGTCTTCTGTTCTAACTCTCCAAGGCTCTACTATTTCTTTGAACCCGGTCAGATTCTGACTTACAAGACATTCGGGGGGGAACTTGTTCGTATCTTTTATCATCAACGGTGAATTCAACTGATTGCCTTCCAGCATGCTTTCCGAGTCTCTCGACGAGACTATTCCAACTCGGGTCTACAAACTCATCACGCCCTACAAGCTTACGATGGAGTCCAAGCTGGAAACTTGTTTACGGTTACTGGGACCAAGTACTGCTGGAATGGATTCCAGTACCAAGCGCTTCCGATCACGCAGACTATGAATTACTTCCCAGTATGTCTTTTCTATCTCACTACAAGGATGCTTTGCTAATGCATGCTTTCGCAGGGAACTAGAGATATCTCAAGCTTGAACTTCCAACATATGAGCGAAGCTGAAAAGCTCTTCCTCACAGGTAGATATCTTTTCTTTTGATCAAACAGCGGTTGACGGATGTTTCACAGAGCGAGGTAAGAGATATATGGAATATTCTGGACGCCCTCAGCACCGTCTATGTGAGTTCAGCGAACGCCTTATCTGCTGTTACTGATACCGTAAACCTAGATCGCGACTCCCGTGTCATGATTGATCAGGTGTCCTACGCAATCAAGTATCCTTCCGCAGCTATGCCTTTCGGGTTCGTCTGTTCTCTACTTCCCAATTTCGCTTTTTTCATCATGTTATAGTTCCCCGCCTGGTGGCATCAACTACCAGCCGACTGGGACGAACTTTGGTGCTCCATACCCCGCTGCTCCATATCCTGGTACGCCTCCTCCCCTACCATATATGCCAC
Source organism: Mycena floridula (assembly GCA_029320655.1). NCBI lineage: Eukaryota > Fungi > Basidiomycota > Agaricomycetes > Agaricales > Mycenaceae > Mycena > Mycena floridula. The sequence goes on from JARIHS010000011.1 coordinate 2,210,637, forward strand.
CTGGTATGGATATGGACCAGTTCAAGCCCGTCTCGACTATCACGGAAGACGACGAGAATATTGTGATGCTGCCTGCTGAAGTCAACGGATTCAGCCTCAAGACCAAAGACTGGGGCTCCTTCCCCGTCGACCAACTTAGACCTGTTGCTTTCAACGACGACGCTTGGGAGCATTTGGTTCTCGACGCCGATACTAAAGTTCCTCATTCCCACATTTGAATTTCTTTACTCTATTAACCGTCGTGTAGGTCCTCATCAAAGGTCTCGTCGATGTGACCAACATGTCCAATATGTCTGACACAATTATCGATGACGTAATACCCGGAAAGGGTGGAGGATTGGTTTGTCTTATCTCGTGTTCATCGATTCATAACGTTGATATCCATAGATTGCTCTTCTTCATGGTCCCCCTGGAACAGGTCAGTTATCTTCGTCTCATTCAGTGATCAATACTGATATTCGTCTCCAGGGAAGACCCTCACTGCGGAAGCCGTCGCTGAGCACCTCAAACGACCCTTGTACATCGCTGGGGCCTCTGAGTTGTCGACCGATGCTGCTTCATTGGAGTCGAGACTGCGTGATATCGTTGATGTAAGCCTAGTTTCTTCCGTGTTCTGGCACCAAGACTGACGTGACTTTTAGCTTGCGACGAAATGGGATGCGGTTTTGCTTATCGACGAAGCTGATGTATGGTTTCTCTACTTTAACTGTTGAACCACGAATCGACTGTCCTTCTTAGGTCTTCCTTGAGCAGCGCAGTCTCCATGAGGTAAGCATAATTCACGTCGCATTCCTTTAAAACTGACTCATTGCTCCAGATCGCGAGAAACAGTTTGGTCTCGGTAGCCCTTCGTGTTCTCGAGTATCACCGTGGCGTCCTCTTCTTGACGACGAACAGAATCCAAACCTTCGATTCTGCTTTCTTATCCAGATTCTCAATCGGTATTTCACTTCTTCCTCTTCTCTCTTCTCTTGCTTAATTGTGATAACAGCAATCAAATACCCAGAGCTCGACGAACCTGGGAGATTGCAGGTCTGGTCCAACTTCCTTGAGCTTGCTGGATGCACTCTTGTCTCCGAAGTCAATGCCAAGGAGCTCGCCAACTGCAACGTCCCATTGTTAAGATCCAGTATTGAGACTTTGGCGAAGAAGGAGCTGAATGGAAGGACTATTAAGAATGTTGTTAGGACTGCTCAAGCGCTGGCTTTGTCCGCGTAAGTTCTTTCTTTCGCTGTGAAACTTGGTACTGAATCACCCCATAGGAATAAACCCTTGTCGATAGATCATATCAATGTCGTGCTGGCTGTGCAGGAGAAGTTCATTCAGGACTTCTCTGGAATGAAGATGTAAGGTGTACCATGTATGTTCTCAGTGTATAAATAGTCAGAATGTCTATGAATGATTCCTCATATCGACGAAACCAGGTGCCTTGGGCGCTGTAACCGGATTCAATACTATTTGCATTCTTCTTGGAATTCCTGGCCCTCATGCGATCCCCCTTTTTTGAAAATGGAAATGAGACTTGACAAAAATTCAGCAAGTGTAACACTGTTTCGGAGGAAGGTGTGACGGGTGTCCGCTTCTTTAAGCCAGCTTCGATGTGGATGGGACCGAGGATCATATGGTAAAATTTATCTGGTTTGCATCCTAGAAAATTGTGCTGGATTCCTGCTACCTTGTGTAGTGGGTCTTAGACCGCCTTAATTTGTCACCCACTCAAAATCGGCTTTTGGGGGATGGCTGTGCTAACTTTGAGGGTCTTGTTTGGTTTTGCGTGTCTTATTTGTTTCATGGACCACTGCCTTCTTTTCATCAGCAAAACGGTCGATCGGTGGAAGGCGTGGACCATCAGTATGTTTTGAGCATTTACAGAGCGATGTGACTCGGTCGATGGAGGTTTACTTGCAACATGAGATAGATCACTCGTCAAGAGTGAGAGACTTGCTGTTTGGGTGAAGAGAGTGGGATAAAGATGCTCGAGGGCTTGTGGTAAAGGTGCTTGCTTTCAGGCATTATCTGAGAGTGAAAAACTCAGAGCACCGAAGGGCAGTGACACATGTAATGTTATCTGGACATGCACTAGCTATGGAATGAATGAGAGGGAGTGAGAGAAGGCACCGAGTTATACCAAGAGAATGGAGACTGTGTAGATTATGCCTAGTGGGTCAAGAAGATGTGGTTCATGCATTGGTTTTGTGTCAGGATGAAGATCTGTGCACTGTGAGAGCAGAATTTTATTCAGACCTGGACTCTGTGCTACCAGGTTTTCAATTTAGGTTCCTGGATCCAGGGTTATTCTTGCGAGCTTTGATGGCAGAACGAGACACGATTGATTTAGTGGCAAAATTCTGCTATGATGTGCTGAAGATATTCTATGTGAGGCCAATGTTGCTCATCCGTGCTCGATAATGACATGCATAGCCCATGGGACACTTCTAGCGGAGGGCGGTTTTTGCCTGCGTTTTCCGTAACCAATGCAGAACGACCCCCATGGTAAGCGTGCGTGTGCCGGTTTGTTGAGTATGTTGCAGGCATATTTAAGTATGCTGAAACATGAAAAGACTCATCATAGACGGTAAACTGATTGGTACTTGGGCCCGCTGATGTAATAGTCAGTAGTCAGTATAATTTATCCTATCCTATCCTAATCCATCAATTCCAGATGTTTCACATGGCCACGGGCCAAGAAAAATCAACATGGATACTCAAGATTTGATCATCAATTGTGCGACTGTGCGGCCGTGATAAGCTGTGATCCACAGCAATGGGCTAGCTCTCCAGAGCTCTCCACAAGCTTTCACATCATGACGATCAGCTCATTTTCCACATTGAATTCAGGTTCCCATCCAAGAATATTATATAAATAGCTTTTTATTGCATGTATATGTGAATATGGAACATCATTCCATCACCACTTTCACAGCCTTCCACAGATGTGCCGTTTTGCTGATGTTCACCATATGCATAGCTATCTGTAGCTCTACGAACTCAATGGGTGGCCTGTTATTTGTTAATCCTGCTTTGACTCAATCTTACTGACCTTAAACTCTCTGCTCCATCCGCTCTGTTTGTGCGCTATTGTTTATTTGCTTTGCAATATTCTGATAATATTTTACTTTCCCTCATTTGCTGTCAGAATCCGAGAATCCTGTCATCATTCAGACATCAGCAAAACAGCCAACGTTGTTGGACTTAGTTCATAAAGCAGCAACAAGTGATGTATGTCGAGAAAACGAGGACTTAGATTGACGAAAGGACATGTGATGATAAGATAAAGAATAGAAGCATGACATGCTTGATCCAGAACAAAGGTCATGGGACAACATGAGGCGCAGAGATTAAAGCCTCAAGGCATTCCGACACAATAACACATGGCAAACAGACAACTAGCGCATTGTAGTGAAACAGGAAACAGGCGTGGAAACCCAGAGGCACTTAGTAAAGAAGGCATGGGAAACAGGTTGTTTATAGCATGGTTGTAGGATGTTTTACCTTGTGGAAAACGAACAGTAGTCGCATGTTTACTAGTATTTAACCAGTAGTTAGAATATTGTATTCTTTAGTCTTTCAATTCCATATTCCTTTACCATTCTAAAGACCTCTAGCCGCTCCATCACCTCTCGTCTTACTGAGGGTTCTTGATCGAGACTCGGAATTGAGTGTTGATAGTTGATAGTTTGAGTTCTCACATATTGAAAGACTGACTTCATACCCTCGTACCATTCCTCTACCCTCTTGCCATCATCGTCGAACTTGTCTAAGAAAGTGATCGCTCTGCCATTGGTGCCGGGTTCCGGGGCACCAAAAAATTACTGGAAAGAGGCGAGGCTATTGAAGCCGCCGATTTGGAGAATACACTTTCTGAAAACAATTAGACTTTGTTGAGTTTTTCCTTTTCTCTTTTTCATACCTCTCCTACCAGACAACTCTATTGCGCCCGACATAGTCATTCGTCGGGACACCGCCTTATCCTTTCATACCCTCCTGCTCTATCCTTACAGACCAAATACCTTTTCACCTCCCAACACTTCGCCGACATTTGTATTGGTTAGCAACAGCGGGACTTCCACTATAGTGAACTGTGCTTAGTACCTCTCGAGTAACGTTGAGTCTGACTCAGGGTCATAGTAGCAACCAAGGCCAGATTAGCCAATCTTCAGAGAGGTGTCAGCGGCAGTATCAGGGGTGTCGTAGAAGACCCGGACTGTTTTCACTCGCAAAAGAAGTTCTGTAATTCCCTTCCTACCCATTTTCACCACCGCGCTCCGAGAGGCGCATCAACGAAGTAGCTGCTTCTAAAACTCAGCTCCCTCCACCGGAAGGTTATATTCCGGAGGTCACATCATCACGTTCAGGTCATATTGATCTCGATCGTCAACACCCTCACCGACCACTACTCCAAGTGGTTCGAATTTCTTACCTTCACCTATCACACCGCCGCCAAGTCACATTTCCCTCCTGCTGGACAATATGTCGAAAGTCCAACTTGCCGTAGTTCCCGCCTACTTCACAGAGGACAAAAATAAATTTGACACCTTCCAATCCCAGCTTCGAAGATACTTCGGAGCTTACAAGACAGAGTTTGACACCGACTCTAAAAAGATATGGTTCACGCTATCCTTGCTGAGAAGTGAGGATGGAAAGAAATGTCCCTTGGAACTCTGGGCCCAAAACTGGGAAAGAATTCACATCAGCGAGGACGGGGACATTAGAAAGATTCCTGATGAGCAGGATTCAACCAAAACAAGAGATCTCACTATAGGAGATCTCCTGAGACACTTGAGTCAGTCCTTTTTGGACTCGACCAAGAAACAAACCACCTTGTTGTGGTTAAGAAAGTTCCGTCAAGGAAAAATGTCCTTCACAGATTATCTGACCGATTTCGAAATATTGGCAGATGAGGCCAGATTAAGCACGGCCGACGACGGGGCAGTTTTAATAGACTACCTTGAAGAGAATGTAAACCGGGAGTTAACAGACCCGCTTTACCCTGGGACAGAAGAAGTCCCAGCAGGATATGGAGAATATGTACATCTTCTGCTAAAGGTTAATCGAAACCTTGAAAAGAAGAAGATCCGGGGAGAGAACCGGTATTCTGGATGGTTCCCGGCCCGGAACTCAAACGGGGCGGCTCGAGGAAGCCAAAACACCTCACAGGGGCAGGGAACAGCCCTGAATTTGAACAAGTCGACACCAGCACCAATGGATGTCGACAAGACTTCCACGAAGGTGCGAGAGCCCTTCAAATGTTACAATTGTAACAAAGAGGGCCATATGGCTCGGAACTGCCCTGAACCGGCAAAACCCCGAAAGGGAAAAGTTGACCTGAGAACTCTCAAAGGTCAACTCAACAATGAAGATGCAGGGTCTGCGACCCTGAAAGAACTTGCAGAGTACCTTCGATTGAAGGGTTTTTAAAAGGGCCGCCTTCTCTAGCCAAGAAGACGCCGGCCTCAACTGATAAATTAAATGGACAATATACAATACTCGGATCTATGGAAACAGAACCCAAGACCGATGAGGACACTTTTTATGTACAAGATAGTTCTTTACAAAAAAATATACATGATTTCCTTACTGCCGAAGCTGAGAAAGCTAAGGACAAAGTTGTTATTCTAAAGAAAAAGTTTATCATTAAGGAAAAGAATCGTCGCACCAATGCTCAAAACGAAGAGTGGGGTGCTTTCAAGAAAGTATTTAAAAAGGCTCGGGGAGAGAAAACCTCGTCAACAAAGACTAAAAAGGGTGGTAAGACCGCGGAGGCTCAATCCGATAAGGAGGAAGCGCCTAAGAAATTAAAAGTCCCTGACGCTGTAAAAAGGCGTCAAGCTGCAGAAAAACAGGCAGGCCCTAAGCCTGACCATCTTCATGAGGAGTTGGCGGAACTCCTGAAAGAGCAGAAACAGCATCTGCACCGTGAAATGATGGTTCCGATCAAGCTGACCCAGACAGACACTGGAAAGACCTGTACAGTAAAAGCACTCTTGGACAGTGGCTGTTCCACCACTAGTATCGACCGAGAGTATGCCCGTGCGGAGAAATTTGAAATGAAACCGCTTCCGAATCCAATCACGGCATTCAATGCGGATAACACTGAAAACGCAAATGGGAAAATCACTCATTACGTAGAGTGTCTCATGAGCATGGGAGCTCACCAGGAAAAGATCAAACTCTTGGTAACTGGATTAGGAAAGACACGTGTCTTTATCGGCTATGACTGGCTGAATAAGCACAATCCAGAAGTAGATTGGAGCGCCCACAAGATTACGTTCAGTCGTTGTCCAAATGAGTGTGGGATGAAGGGTATGGAATACCGGACCGGAGTGGGAGAAGACGCACCACTCGAAGAAGGAGAATCTATTCTCCTTGTTGACTTTGCGGAACACTTGGATGAACGAATAGACATTCGTGCTAAAGCAAGTCAAACCCAAGAGATGGCCAAAGAGGCATCCAAGGGAAAAGAACGCATGACTGAGGATAAGATCCCAGAACAATATCAGGAATATGTCAAAGTCTTTGCAAAGGAGTCATTTGATTCTTTACCGGAAAAAAGACCATGGGACCACGCTATAGAACTTAAGCCTGGTTCCAAAGCAGTAGATTGTAAAATCTATCCGTTGTCTAGAAATGAACAGGAAAAACTAAATGAGTTCCTGGAGGAGAATTTACAAAGCGGACGAATCAGACCATCAAAATCACCGATGGCATCCGCATTCTTCTTTATCAAAAAGAAAGACGGATCACTGCGGCCGGTACAAGATTATCAGAAACTCAATGACATGACGATCAAAAATCGTTATCCTTTGCTGCTCATTTCGGAGTTAGTGCATAAACTTCGAGGAGCAAAGATCTTTACAAAACTTGACATCCGGTGGGGATATAACAATGTCCGGATCAAAGAAGGGGATGAATGGAAAGCTGCATTCAGAACCAACCGGGGTTGTTCGAACCCTTAGTCATGTTTTTTGGGTTAACCAATTCACCCACCACATTCCAAACAATGATGAATGACATCCTAAGAGATCTCATCAATGAGGGACGAGTCATTGTATACTTAGATGACATTCTTATTTTCACGGAAACAATCAAGGAACACTGTCGAGTAGTAAAACGTGTGTTAGATACACTCCAGAACCATCGATTATATCTCAAACCAGAAAAGTGTGATTTTGAATGCACTGAGATAGAATATTTGGGAGTTCTTATCTCACACAACTCGATGAGAATGGACCCAGTGAAAATTAAGGGCGTAATGGAATGGCCCAAACCAAGGACCATGAAACAAGTTCAGGCATTCCTGGGCTTCACAAACTTCTACTGTCGGTTTGTGCACGGGTACAGTGAGGTGGCGAAACCACTGACGCAATTGACAGGGAAAGCCGGCTTCACATGGGGTTTACCTCAAGCACAGGCTTTCCAGAAACTAAAAGATCGAATTAGAGAAGACGCGGTACTAGCGCTTCCTGAAGATCATGGAAAGTTCCGAGTAGAAGCAGACGCTTCAGAAGGAGCTGTGGGTGCTGTTCTAAGTCAAGAACAAGAAGGTCAATGGCGCCCTGTGGCATTCATGTCACACGGTCTGACAGAGACCGAAAGGAATTACGAGATCTATGACAAGGAGATGCTCGCAATCATGCTCGCGCTCGAGGAATGGCACGCCATCCTCATGGGAGCTGATGAGACATTTGAGATTCTGACAGATCATAAGAATCTTGAATACTTTAAGCAACCACAAAAGATCAATCGTTGACAAGCTCGATGGATCAGGGAGTTGTCTCAGTATGACTTCATGCGGCGTGCAGATCATGACCAAGGCTCTAACGACAACGAAAATGTGGTATTACTCAAGCCGGAATATTTCCGAGCCACGGAGTTTGAAGTCGAAGGCTTTGACAAGGATTTGATCAGTCAGATTAAATCCACCAGCAAGATAGATACGAGTGTCAAGCTGGCGTTAAAAAAGTCGCTACCAGGGTGGAAGCGAGAAGAAGATCTGATCTTCTATCAGGAATGCATCTATGTTCCAAGAAGTGAAGAACTGAGGGAGAAAATTATATCTCTCCATCATGACAAACTGTTAGCTGGTCATCCAGGGGAGATACGTACACAAGAATTGATAGAAAGAAACTTTTGGTGACCCTGCATGGGAAATCAAATTAAAAAGTTTTGTCAAACTTGTGAACCCTGTCAGAGAGCCAAGGCGAAACAATCAAAGACGGGACAGCTTAACCTGCATAAAATAGCTGCAGGACCTTGGGAGACGATTTCAATGGATCTTATCAGTCCTCTCCCAGAGAGTAATGGCTTTGACGCCATACAGGTGTGGGTGGACACCTTTACTAAATCCATTCCTGCCGAACCCACCAACATGGAGGTGACCAGCGAAGGAATTGCAAGGTTGACAAGAGACAGGATCATTCGATATCACGGAGTACCCCGAAAGATCATTTCGGACCGAGATCCAAGATACGTCTCAGGGTTCATGCGAGAACTCAACCGGATGCTTGGAATCGAAATGAATCCAAGTACAGTGTTTCATCCTCAGACAGATGGACAGACTGAACGAATGAACCAGGAGATTGAAAAATATCTCAGAATTTATATTAACTGGCATCAATTGGACTGGGCCGAATGGCTAGCATTGGCTGAGTTTAGTTACAATGACAAGGTCAATGCATCAACAAAGATGATGCCGTTCTATGCAGATCATGGTTACCACCCGTGGAAAGGCACAGAAGGGTCTGTAGGCTCTAACAATGAGTCAGCAGAAGAGTTTGCATCTTGAATGAAAAAGGTTCGAGATGAGGCAACGGCAGCGCTTGAAAAGCACAGAAAAATATGAAAAAACACTATGACAAACATCACAGGCCAGCTCCGGAGCTCAAAATCGGAGATAAAGTTTATTTAGAAGCAAAGGACATTAAAACAGATAGAGCTTCACAAAAACTCAGCGACAAACGGTTAGGACCGTACGAAATCCTAGAGAAGCGAGGGAAAGCTTCTTACAAATTAAAAGTTCCTGGAATGGATAAGAAATATCCAGTCTACCATGAGTCACTCTTGACTCCATACAAGGAACCCCCACCACATCGGAGGGAATCACGACCCGCCCCCGTTATCATTGATAATGAAGAAGAATACAAAGTCGAGGAGATTTTGAAGTCTCGGAAACGAGGTCAGGGATATCAATACCTGATCAAGTGGAAGGACTATCCTATGTCCGAGAACACATGGGAACCGGAGCGCAACATCTTACCAAATGCTGCCGAGACCCTAGCCGATTTTAAACAGAAGAACAACATTAACAATACTTCTGTTTCAGTTGCTCCAGTACTACCAATGGGACATTGGGATTATTTGGTCAAAAGATACAAGACCAAACAAGAATCCAAATCCTACGACACATGGAAATTCTTTGATATCACCACGGGAAAGTTTATTACGATTCTTGACGACAATAAACGAAATAATGACATAAATATTGATCAACTTCAAGTCGACGAGGACGTTGACCTTAGAGGGGGGGTAATGTCAGAATCCGAGAATCCTGTCATCATTCAGACGTCAGCAAAACAGCCAACGTTGTTGGACTTAGTTCATAAAGCAGCAACAAGTGACGTATGTCGAGAAAACGAGGACTTAGATTGACGAAAGGACATGTGATGATAAGATAAAGAATAGAAGCACGACATGCTTGATCCAGCACAAAGGTCATGGGACAACATGAGGCGCAGAGATTAAAGCCTCAAGGCATTCTGACACGATAACACATGGCAAACAGACAACTAGCGCATTGTAGTGAAACAGGAAACAGGCGTGGAAACCCGGAGGCACTTAGTAAAGAAGGCATGGGAAACAGGTTGTTTATAGCATGGTTGTAGGATGTTTTACCTTGTGGAAAACGAACAGTAGTCGCATGTTTACTAGTATTTAACCAGTAGTTAGAATATTGTATTCTTTAGTCTTTCAATTCCGTATTCCTTTACCATTCTAAAGACCTCTAGCCGCTCCATCACCTCTCGTCTTACCGAGGGTTCTTGATCGAGACTCGGAATTGAGTGTTGATAGTTTGAGTTCTCACATTTGCACACTGGCTTCCTCTGGACATACTTGACAGCATAATTTCAAATGATCTGTGTAGATGACATACCCATCTCAGCCTATCTGAGCCATTATCTCATCCTTGTGAATGGAATCTTAGTTCATTCTGGGCATCACTCCTTTTACCATTTCTGCTTCCTGCTCAATGGACAAGCCTCCCCATTTCCTGAATTTGGTATGTATCCTGCGCTTGGCCATTGCTTAATTGTACTGGATCCTGACATATAGTAAATAGAATTGATCCATGCAGACTTGAAGTCAGCTCGAAGTCCATGATGCTTTCAACCTGCACCTGGTTTAGTGTCCTGTCTGTCCTTCAAGTCTCAAGTCCCAATGCTGGCCTAGGGGTGACACATGCGAGTTGCTTCATCGATGCAACCTTCAACCAGCCTCTATCTCCATCAGTATCTTATCATTGGTTAATTTCATTGCTGGCAGATAAACAGTTTCCTACAAGTTTCCTCCATACACATATACTTACATACTCGTGGTCACACTTAGTAACCATGATTTATTCTTGGCTGATACCTCCAGGGCAAGTGGATATTTTTCCAAGCAGTAAGTTGTAAAAAGCTGGCTTTTTCAGGTCTCAAGAACGTGATACCATTTGAATACACGTATGTCTCTTGATTGTGGATATGTACACTCAAGCATGGATTTCCGGAAAAATGCAAAACTTACAACTTGGGATAGACGTGTCACAGAGCAAATGCGATGCCAGGAACGCAAATATCTCGCTTTACAGAATTGGTTTGCATTCTATTTCAAGTCGATCGACCCATTCATGAGCGAGAAATCAAGACGCAAAAACTGACGTTTTGGCAGGGAAATGATGAAATCACGGTTACTAAGTGTGACCACAAGTATGAACCCTCACAAGCTCAGACAGAGAGCACACTTCCTGCCACGTGTTGGGGGTGGCATTCAATGTGTGGTAAGAGTAGTAGTAGTCATCCTGTTTTCAATTTCATATAAACCTTGATCTGATTCCTTATATACACCTCATGACCTTCGCATTCAGAGTGGTTCTGCTCCTAGTGTAGCGGGCCCTGCCACTTGCCGGCATTATAAGTTATCAATATACGGTTTTAACGTCGAACTTGGTACTGAATCTTTGAATAAGTATTGAGGGCTGGAGGTGCAGTGGAGGTGCATGGAGTTCTGTCGCCCTGAGACCTGTACCAGGGCTCTCGGGACATTCTTCTTTCGCACTATTCAGGTAGCCGTAGAGATCTCTTCCTCCACTTTCGTGGCGCATAATCTCTCCCCCATAATACCACTCTCATGGTGATTGTCACCCTGCCATGGAGGTTAATCTGAGCTGGCCCAACTCCGCTGTCCTGGAGACCCGGGCCATAGTTCGATTGTGGCTTGGAGGCCGGGAGCATCGCTTCACTTTTCAGTCTCTCCTTCTCCTTTAATATCTTTAGTCTCTGATATCCAGACTCTAGTACAGGTAGCTGTATAATATCTTTCAGGGAGGATGGTTTATGAGACTGAAGCTGGCATCGGAAGTCTGTGTTGATGTCCTATGTCCTCGCCAAAGCTGCTAATGCAAAGAGAATGGAATTCTCAATTGATCTAAATGGAATTTGACAGCTCAAGCGAGCTATGCGAAGCGGAAAAGCAAACCTGCTGTGGCTCGAATCCATGTGCACAAAGGATGAACCGAGTTTCAAACCCACATCCCGATTCTTGAGGCGGAAGAATCCACTTTCATTAGATAGATAGATAGATAGATAAATTACACAGTATCATCCCTAGTAGAAACACCGGCTTTCTGAAATAACCTGCCGCACCAAAATGAAGGCTCCTACCAGAAAGAATCTTCGAGCCCGAAGCTTTGATTGGTAACGAAACTCTTGACATTTACATGATGACACACTCATCGCCGCCATCCTTGTCCTACATCGCTTTCTCGCTGCTGTCCTTGCCGATCTTCTGCGGATGACGAGCTACGTCGAGTTTACGGCGCGCTTATCCCTCTATCGCATATGATCAGCAAGCAGAAATGTACCCGTCGATATCGCTAGACAGGTGGTACACATGGGAATCTGCCAAGACTCTACTTTTACAGAGTTTTCTGAATCCCGGCTGGCAGTCCCTCGCTTCGGCGAAATAATTATCGCTGAACTGCAAAGACTGCTTCATATAGACAATTTTGATGCAGACCTTATGGCAAGGAGGGTTTCGCTCATGGCAAGCACCTGTGGTCTTGAGACTCCTGTGCCGAATGCCATTCAGAAGGAGCTCGTTGCGGACGGGGCAAGGCAGGTTTCTCTTGACGTGTTCTCAATCATCGCCTCTGATGAGCAGTGCCGCCCTCGAAAATATTATATTCCCTGACATGAGGTTCTGATTACAACTTCTCTGTATGACAACTCAAGTGTATCGCTAATATTGCTCCCTCTTTCGCGATCTTGGAAATCAAAGCCGGCTTTTGCGTGCTATCCATGATGCGATGGGACTGGTCAAGCTGGCAGACAAGGAGAGCAGTGAACAGCTCGAAGAGTCATATCAGTACATCCTGATCTAGCTGGAGATTCTCTAACTATATCCTTCGGTTGTTCATGTTCAGCGTAGCTATCACGGGAAGCGCGAGTTTGTGTTCACCATCCACGAGGATCCTGCCTAGAAGACTTTTCACATGAATCTTGAGCTTTCCATCAAGGATCGGCGAGAGTACAAGAACAGCCAGTTCAGAATCGGATTCTCAGCCATTGAAAACCCCAGTAACATATTGATATCAAAAAAATAATCTTACCCATCCATTGTTCCTCTGCGAGCTAGATAAGGCCATCAAAACCCGGTATATTACCATTTATGGAATAATGAGTTGAGGAAGTCTTGACTTTGTGAAGTCTACCTTGTAGCGCAATGTGTCCTCTATCATCCTATATTTTATTTTGAGTTCATACCTGCGGGATCCGCCACAATAGAGCCGTCACAAATGTCAAAAATACTTATGTGACATTTGTTTTGCCGTGTTAGTGTATGCTTTTATCCGTCTCCTGTGTTAGGTTCGGAGCAGGCCCGCGCGCTCCGGGGCCGGTGGAACCGGCGCCCTCCTACGAAGGCGACTGACTTTGAATTTATTTCCCAAAACGGAAGTATTTTCAAATCCCGCCGACAGTAGAAGAGGCTTGATCCGAACCTACCCCTGTGTCCAATTCGCAGCCTCAAAGACTATTGGTGAAATTAGTTTATTTATTGTGGCTCACTAATGACATACATATAATGCCAATCTGAATCAAAAGCATGGGGAAACGTCCCTTCTACTGTATCTCCCCAACACCGACGAAGTGGTTACAGTGTCTATGGAGCTGATAGCGGTCTCCATGCTGCGTACAAAGAGACCTGGAAATCTTCTATCAGAGTAAAGGGATCAATTGCGGCTTCTCCAAATCTCCAACTGGTTGTTTTCGCTCATCAGACTACAATAGACTTCTGGAGCGCAGAAGTTACTATTCCCGCTGATGTACCGAGAACCTTGCTGATAGATCTAGAGACTAAAAAAAGGGACAGAACTCATCAGTTGGTCTGTCGGAATCAGGATAGTTAGAGGATCTCACTCAGAAACACACCATCACTGTCAATTTTCGTCTCAATTGTTGTAGACAATGACAAAATCCGCAAGTCGAAGTTCTATGCCAGTGTCTCCGAGGACTAGGGCGATCTTGATGACCTTGGTCATGAGATCACGGACCGACGTATTCTGTTCTTGACATTTCCGAGTCTTACAATGAAGTGGACACTGGACAGCAACATCAGATCCATTGAATGCTGATGAGGTGCTTTCATTCGTTGTAGTGTGCAATTGATTTTTGGGTTCGAGTTGTCTACAACCCTAGAAAATTGAGAATTTTCCGGAACCTAGCCACGGTTTGATTCCAAAAGCGCCCAGAAGCTCGATTGGACGCACATAATTTTGGCGAAATGATCTCGGTGCATCCTATAAATAAAATCCCTCGCATGAGATAATGACTGGTATCCTGTATCTGACCGACATGCGTGCTGACGATTGATGTGTGAACTAAAGCTTCCTCTGATTGTCCATGTCCATCCTGTCATAGATAAACACTAAGACGAGAGTCGGGAGCCTGATAACCATTTCATATTCATCGGCCCCTGAGATATAATGAAAATATCAATACCAGCGAATCATATTCTCTGAGAAGTGGTGCAACCTCGAACCAGTCATTAGTGACTGAGTCAACGCGACGCGCAAAGATCACGTGGTGTGAATATTGCGACGGTCCGAGAAATCCGGTATCAATCACGACCAAACAGATGAATCTCTCTTCCTCCACCGACGCAGCAGCTCACTTCACCGCGGACCAGCGAAAAGTGTGGCTCTCCCAATGGATTAAGGTAGTTCACCAGGTCCCTTGGTGCTTCTGCCAACTTGAACTGACCCGTCTGGTCCCAGATCTGGCTCGGTGGCTTTTCGTATGAACTTCCGTAGCAAATGACGATGAATTCGTCCAGATTGGCCTCAACGAATGCCAGACAAGCCTCTATCCCGAGAAATGGCGTGCTAAATTGTGTTGGGCTCGTGCTGTCTTTGTATGCTCTGCGCTTTTGTCCCGCTGACATTCCCCTCCGGTCCCCGAAGCATGCAGAATGTCCGTCCCTTTTCACCGAATTCCGCTCAGCTTCCCATTACACGCCTAAATACGAAATAGCCTACTAAAACATGGCTGTCGACGGCAGGTCGTCGACGGTCATTCTTTTGTCGTCGGTGGAGGTCCTCGGAGACAAGGAAGGCTGCGTCGTTGCGGGGCCAAGGAGGTCCTTGCTGGAAGAAATAAGACGATGCGACTGCCAGAAGCAAGGAGGCTCGAGGATGTCTCATTCAAGCAAGAATAGGTCTCCAAGGTCTCAAGTACGTCGCTCTAGTCGCTTTCTTTGGGCATTGCTCATATCATTTTCGCCAGCTCATTTGCCTTGAGCGATTACCGTGCTTCTCCATTGTTCAGCTGAGGTCCGGTTACGTCCATAATCACCATTATCGACAACATATTCGGTCGTTTGAAGGGGTGAGCCTCTGTCCCCTTCCTCGTTGGATCGCTGGCTACAATGGTGGGCGCTTTTTCTTCCAGTGGGGAATGAGAAGGTGTTTTGTCCAATGGTTGAGGAAACACGGTCTCCGTCGAGGAAAGAAGATCCTGTTCTTCTCTCGCAGTTGGGTATAGCGTCTAGTCCTTTCTCTTTTCATGATATCTGAATTTCCTTTGCAGCCTGTTTGCTAGTATTCATTTCAAGACAACGATGGGCCAATGCAAAGCTGTCGCTGGCAGCTTTTTCCATTGTCGTCGCTCCCGACGAAGCTAGTTGCTTCGCATAAGAATCTGGCTCGTTGGTCACCGTTGGTGAGATTCATGTTAGATTGGTGTCGTTTGGAATCGGGTGGGTCACCTCGTTATGCAGTTTTGTTGATGTCGCTGACCTACGTCCTAGTCCTATCGCCAATCCTCCTCTGAGTGGATCTTCCTCGGCGTCGGGCGTCGCCGCCTCCATCGCATTCAACATTTACCTTGCTCGCCTCCTTCGGCGTTGTCTGTGCTCTTGAGCGTCAAGATCGATGTCTCGGTCTCCTGGCCGTCCCGACATTGAGGATTGTAACCTCAATATCAAGGTCATTGTTACCTTGATGATTGTCCCTTTCACTTTCTGAAACCGTCGTAGAAAGGTCTCTTCAGGTCCAACAGGATCATGGCGCTCGCCGCCGGGACTAGATGACGATCGCGACAGATATTGTGAGCAAGTAGAAGGGTCATCAGAGCGACATGACGCTGGGTCGTTGATGTCAGGTATGGTTTCATCGTCTTCCCGTTTCTTTTTACGGTTCTCAATCATTTTAGCTCCATTGTGTAAATAATAACGTTAGCTCAGGAAAGACGTACATCGTGTGTCCTTTTAGAGCATAGAAGGCAGCGAGGGATTGTGGGATGGTTCATTGAAACGTGATTTTTCATGGTTTGTCTAGCTTTCTCTTTGCCCAATCATCCTCCTGATTACCTCCAGTTTGCCGTAGTGGCGTATAGCGAGCAACTCAGACCTTTGGACATTGTTTTGCCACTGCAGTGATGTCTCGTGTGTTAAACAGTGAATGTTTTTGTCAGGAGGAATATTTATTCCCGCCTGGTTTCGGAGCGAGCTCAAGCCTCGTGTTTCTTCGGGCATGTCATCGTAGGATCCGCGGTACTTATTCACACGGTTTCTTGTACATAAAGCCGTATTTACGTGTGTCGTACCTTACCCTTTTGACCTCCCGCAATATTATCTTCGCCGTTCCTCTCTTCACCGGGATGCTTGCTCTGAGGGACTAGATTCATTCTGACACAAAAGGGTCCTCTAGCTGGTTGTGAACCTAGCCGTTTGGTCAACGACATCGACTCGCCTCCGAGGGCGTCATCTCTTTCTGCGGCCATTTCTATATGGTGCCATTTTCGGCCGTAAGCATCTTCTAGCGGTCTCATCTCTTAACCGGGATATCATTGTCAAGCGGTGCTGTGATCCCGTGGTCCAGCAAATTCCAGTGGCTTCGTCTCTTAACCGGGGCCAGCACAAATTCTAGCGGTGCTGGGATTTTTTCCTCAGCAGGCCTGTTGCAGCCTTATGCTTCTCGCGCAGCGCCAGTATCTAGCGCTCATTCTCGCGGTCATCGTCGGCTCTCTCCGACACCCAACAACTTTCCTCCGGGCAGCTGTATTTATCCAACACAGTTGCTTCCTCTCCTCACAGTGGTCGATTTCATTGCAGACAGTTCATCTGCTTTCCTCACCACATTCCTCTCTGTGACTGCTGTTCTCTTCGTCAAGCAGCATTTCATGGGAATCTCCGGGACGACATCTTCGCTCGTCTCTTCACTCATTTCACCCAGAATCACTCCCGCCATTGGAACTTGATTCTCTTCTTCATTCTCCCAGTCAGACATTGATTCCAGCATCTGTCTTGACTCCGAATTCCTTTCACGGTGCCGATTTCATTTCGGAACCTTCACCATTCCTTTCCTTGATGTCAACATCTCATTTCACCTCGTTGACATCATCCATTTTCCATTCCAGTGAATCTGTCACTTTGGTCGGCAATTACATGCACCCCGAGCATTATGACCGGTTCACATTTTCACCATCTCCGCGGTGATATTATTGTGGCGCATTCATGGGGCCTTAGTTTGAAGGAGGGTTAGATCTTTTCTGGCTGAACTCTGGAGCCAGATTTGGGTTTTCTAGATGCTTTCGCTCGAAGGAGGGTGTCAGGAGGAATATTTATTCCCGCCTGGTTTCGGAGCGAGCTCAAGCCTCGTGTTTCTTCGGGCATGTCATCGTAGGATCCGCGGTACTTATTCACACGGTTTCTTGTACATAAAGCCGTATTTACGTGTGTCGTACCTTACCCTTTTGACCTCCCGCAATATTATCTTCGCCGTTCCTCTCTTCACCGGGATGCTTGCTCTGAGGGACTAGATTCATTCTGACAGTTTTCACGACTCGAGGCTCATTTTGACTTGGTGAATATGGAATTCTATCTTCCTCAAAGACGGAACGCATTGTTCATCCACGGATCTGATTTCGGCTTGACGTCGCACCTCATCGTCAAGTCTTTACGACGTTTTGACAGGGCCGATCCTCCACTGTGAAATATCTTTGGCGAGAACAAAGATGCATTATGGTGTCTGAGGAAGCAAGATGATAGCTACGCATCCCTTTCTCGTACTCATCCGTTTCCTCTTCCTCAATCCTTTTCGTTCGGATCCTCATGGCCTGAGGAGCGATTAGCGAAAAGTAGACGTGGGAAGGGTGACACATGGAACATGCGACCGGGAGGGTGCCGAGTGGGCTGCAAGATGTCTGGAGAAGTGATCCTTCTTCGGTCGACAGGTCCCGGTGTCGTAGGGATTCATGTGGCTCTGGTGGAGACTCTCATTCATTCATGTTTCACTAGCATACTGATCTAGCTCATTCAATTGTTCATTTTCCATTTCAGGCTTAGACAACAACTCCAATATATCGCGTCTAACTTGCACAGCCACTCAGCCGCCCAGATTACAACCTTACTGATCAGGACAGCATATTGGATGAGCTCGTGTAGCTATTTTATTGCTTATTTCCTTATCTTTCCTTTTCACTATCTGATTTCTTTATGCACCTTTCTTTAGGACCAAAACATCGAAACGACTTGATTTGATTGATACGCACTGTCGGACTGTGCCCAGAGGATCAATGTGCCTTGGCAGCGGTCTGGGGGAGCCGTCTTGTCGTTGAACGGTATCCTTTTGGTTTACTTGTCTCGCGCTACTCCCGCATTGCCTCTTTCATCAATCTTGCTCAATTCTTTGTTGAGGACTTTCTTTTTAATCATGGACATTTTATATCAAGTTATCGATCATAGTTTCATATTGACTTGGGTTCCGGCGACACGAGAGCACGTGAGTCAGCCGTCCTTTATATTCCGCAATTTGTACTCGCTCATATCATGTTTTTCTTCCCCTTTTCCATCATTTGAGCCTGAGCTGAGCCCCGAGCACATATTACAAGCTGAGCCTTCTTTTACATTCCGCGCTGATTATTCTGTTTGTAGATACTTTCTCTGTCCTCCGCTACGGACACTGGGATTTCTGTCGATCCTATTCCGTCACATCATTCTAGCGTTACCCTGCCCGTATTCCTCATCCGACTTGATTCCTTGCTTCTCATAGGGAAGCACAACTCTTCGACACCGGCCGCTTTAGGTTCAAGAAACAATTCAGGCGTGGCTGTCTGGAATCAGTCACATCTCCACCATACCTCTGGCCAACTACTTTTGATACGGGTTTGACTTGACCTGTAGCATGTATAAGAGATCCCAATCGTTTTCACATTGATTAATCAGGCCATTAGCTCCAACAGAGAGTCAACTGGGAGGATTTCTCGGTGTAGAAGTCTTGTCATCAGGTATCTCGTGGTGATCCAAGGATTAAGCGATGAATCATGACCATAAAATGGCTACTCACTGACACTGTCAACGACTAGACTTATGTGTCCCTTCGCATCATGATCTCTACATTTTTTTCTTCTCCTGGGGATTTTCCCAGGCTATTCAAGGCTTCTCAGGCGTATCGGACAAGGTTCTCATGCGGTACCAAATAATCAAAAAAGAGGCAAGCATAGAAGATCGAGATTGACGTCGGACACGCCACGATCGAGCGTTTCAAAAGCCAGAAACTCAATCATCCATCAGCCGGTATTTCAGCGACCACATAACTATGGCTATGATAACAGCGTGGAATGCAGCTGAACTTGGGATGTTCTACCATACGAAACAGTCAAATCAACAACAGAACAATAGGATGTGGGTGAGGGAAACAGGTGATCCCACTCACGGGAAAGTAGTGATGTATGTACACTCGCCCATAGATCCCGCTTCGGACACCATGTGCCGGTACCGGCTTACAGGATGCGAAGGTCAGTCACCCACCAAATCATTGCCTGCCTTGAAGATCTTGGTACGAACAGTCCGAAGGTCGACAAGCTTCCATCATCTTACCGGAATCGTCAATAAAAGTCGGCGCATGCACATTTGTTTTGAGAATTGTGGGGTGAAAAATCAAAAGCTAACAAAAGGATGACCGAATGTGGAAAGGGTGTTCTCGGATCAATAGAACCAGTGCATCAGTTGTGCTTTTAAGGCACTGAGATTCCAGTGCCATAAGGATTGCCCCCAGTCTTCTGCCAATTTACTTTCTACAGTACCTTCCGCCTTTTTTGAAAGATGTGA
Organism: Mycena floridula; assembly: GCA_029320655.1. Lineage (NCBI taxonomy): Eukaryota > Fungi > Basidiomycota > Agaricomycetes > Agaricales > Mycenaceae > Mycena > Mycena floridula. The sequence goes on from JARIHS010000011.1 coordinate 2,230,500, forward strand.
ACCTTCCGACTTTCTAACAACCTCCCCCCCTTTCTTTTTTGTTTTTCCAACTTTCCGCCATTTGTGATCTGAACTCAACCTTCCGCCAAATTGAATTTGCAGTCAAAGTTTCCGCCTTTTTTGAATTTTCTGCCTAACCTTCCCCCAGATAGTAATACATTTACAGTATATGTGCCATACAAGTCACTACTGACTAGATGAGATAGATATATGGGCTATATAGTGTAAAAGTATTCTGAAATCATTCAATCTGCGGAAGGTTGAGAATTTTTCAAAAAGTCGGAAACTTTGGGTGAAGTTTGAAAATGGCGGAAGGTTCAGTCCTTGTGAAATCCGCGGGAAGTGATTCGGCACCCATTTCCGCGGGAAGTTGTTTTTCTGATCCGTTTGGCGGAAAGTCACGCCAGAGCATTTCGGCGGAAGGTTCCGGACCTGTTTTGATCGACGATCGGTGGGAGGTTTGGGACTTTGAAATAATTTGAAAGATGAGTGACTCAGCCTGAAATTTAATTGACATGTGCCTCGCTCTTTGCCGGTGGCTGAGTCTGAAAATGTTTAAGGTTTGGGTGGCTGTTGTTGATCTCAATCTTTCTCTTGCCAATATCAATCGCACCGAAACCATAATGTCATCGCGGTGCCTTCCTCTCACCCAGCTCGGAGGCTGTCGCAACGCCTTCAGCTGCAAGGGCGGCGTCATTTGCCTTAGTTTCTGGCCGCTCGACGGTGATATCGCCACGATTAAGCCTCTCACCCTTTGTGCTGTCTGTCGATGTCATGCCGCCAGCCACATGGGCTCCACAGGCTCTCCTTTCGATGCCGAGTCAGTCTCCTATTCTCGATGCTTAGGGGATTCAGCTGATTTTTCTGCTTCAACAGAGCATTGGGCGCATGTCTGAACCATCGTTTCAAGGCGAAATGCAGTGCATATTGTGGACAATTCTGCTCTGCCACTGATGAGCTTGTGACGCCTGCAACACCATGCGCAATTTGCAGCTGCCCGGCGGGCTGTCATGGAACCGAGACATCGGTAGATCTCCTCTATCGCTGTCTCCTATGATTTGTAATTTCCTTCTCCTTAGCAAAACATTCCACCGGTAGAAATCTCATCCTCAGATTCATCCATCCCTCATGCGAGCTCATTTCTCCAGGATATTCCTTCCTTCTCTGCTCCTGAAGGCCATTCTTTTTCTGACCGTCGCTTCAATTCCGATGGCAACCGCACATTTGGGCAAGAACCAAATGAGGTAATGTCATCTCCTTGTTGAAATGCTCTTCGTTAATGATTGTCAGGGTCCACAGACAGATCAATCCAGTGTCAGTCTCAACAACCTTCTTCGGTTCTGATTCTCATTATCTGTCTAGGGCTCTTCCACCGCTCGAACCATGCATGGATCTTGTACGGAATATGCCAGCCGTGCTGCTGGATCATATGCTTCGACTCCCTTTTCCCAAACCCAACACCAGAGCGAACAGTCTGATGGTATCATGCGGGAGATTGCCAAAAAGCGGTCGGCCAATCTTATGGGAGATGTCCCCTTCAGCTTCCCCAGCACCAAAAGCAAACCAGGTGATGGCGCCTCAGCATCTACTCCAGTGGCCCATACCTCAAACGAGCGATTCAATCCAGCTGCCAAGGTCAGATCTTGCTACGACTTTTTATGCTCTTTCTGATGCTTACATCATTACAGGCGCAGAAGGACACCTTTCTTAACCACCTTGGGAGAGAAAAAGGATGCGGCAAATCAAAAACAGGCAGCAAATCCAAAGCCACGTCGGGACCAACCTCTTCCAAGACGAAGTCCACCAGGATGTATGAATGGAACTTTGGCGTTATTGAAGATACCAAGGCTTTGGACAGCGGTCGGTACCGACGTCCGAGCAATAGCAAGTGCGTCTGTTTGATTCTTGTTATTCAAGAAATCTTCTCATAATCGTACAGGGCACTTGCAATGGCCGTCGCTGGGCTTGTCCAGCCAGTTTCGTTGACAGCTGATCCTTCTCCAGAGGAAATCAAAGTCGCCGTTGAAACCCAGCACACCCACCTTCCAGTAGGATGCCAATGGTGACTTCTCTATGCCCCTTCAATCATTAGGGGCACAACGCCCCTTCTCGCCATCATGGAAACACCTGAATCCGTCGGGTATAATATCCGTCAGCTGAAAATGTTAGTCAAATCGTACACCTTCATTTTCATGATCTCATAAATTTCTCTAGCGCATCTGGGACATCTTTATCGAAGGCTACATCCAATCTTCCCAAGCTGGTCTGGGTCGCTCTTGCAGCTGGCTCTGACGACATTCCTTTCGCTGATTCAGAGAAAGTCAACGAGGCTGATGATGAGGTGAGCATTCGACACGTTGTTATATGGATTTTCTGAACCTTTCTTGCAGGATGGTTCGAACGAGCGTGAACCAAAAAGGAGGCGTAAAAACTTGAACCGAGCCCAGGTAACTGAATTCACCGACTTCGCTAGAAACCTTACTCTGATTCTCCTCCACAGTCTCAGTATTCCAGCGAGGAAGATGTTGGATCGTCGCATGCTGAAACAAATGGGGAAGAAAGGCGCAAGGTATTTATTATCCCTCGATTGGAACAATGCCAAGGCTGATGCAATATCACAGCGATCAAAGACACCATTGTTCCATCCAGACAGCCAGGACGAATTCAGCAGAGCACCGTCTCCAACAGACGAACATGAACATCATACAGATAGCCGTGGGCCCTCGGAGCCTCGTGGTCCGACACCAGCACCGTCGGAGTCTCGTATTCCAACACCAGCGCCATTCTAGCCTCGTGATCCTACTCCTACATCGAGCTTACCACCCTTGCCCTGGGTCCTCCTTCAGGCCAACCGACTTCTTTACCCGGTTGAGAAGCCTGACAAGAAGTTTCCTTGGGTATGTTATTCCATATATCATGTCTATATTTGACTCACCCAACGATCCAGTACCCTCAATCACTGTCCCAAGCATCACCTTTCATGAAAAAGTTGCACTCGGAAATCCTCCCTGCCCTATCCACCATCCATCGACAATTCAAATCAGATATCCTCTCCCCCAGTTCATTCTGTATCGAGCTGAAGAGTCAGCTAATCGATCCCTCCTCTCCAATCACCACTGCATCTATCGGGATGGGTGACGAGGTCGAAGCCTTTTTTCGGCATGATGCTGACCAGACCACTCGACTCGCTGCAGTTTTAGCTTTCGGCCCCCATGGACTTGACAGCCTGGTCACCTCGCTCACCGGAATCTACCTATCGATGAACGACTCGCGGTCCTTCTCAAGCTTCGAGCCTAATGCGGCCGAGCACCAAATTCTCTTATTGCTCGATGGTCTTATCGACGACATTTATCGTCTCCTCAAACATTTTCACCATGTCACTATGCCTTACTATTACCTACCGAACAAGGGTCCGAGGGAGCTGGGTCATATGCTGTGTCCAGTGCGAGGTGATGCGGTCGACAAGCTGCTCCCGGTACGTGATTAATCATTGACTATCATATTTAACCAATATCTTCTACAGCAAGGGACTTCTGACTCCAAGTTCTGGACCCAATTAACATCCATTGATCTTTCCAACATCGCACCGTCCATGTTAAACTTCACGTTACGAGATGCATTCGGAAATTTCATGGATCCACGACATGCGCATATCGATATTCTTGTCCGTGGCGCTTTCGGGCTCCATGGCTTCTATGATTCATTTGTACTGCGCATCTTCAGCGATCTGATTCCCATCGAGGACTTCATCGCTTTGGAACATTTGGAGGGTCAGACAACTCCTGCTATTGAACGCTACAAGGAAATAAAAGCCAGTATCATGTCAGCAGCAATGACGGCGGCAAGGAAGCTAACCAATCATCTCAAGGTGTGCTATCATTCCAACCGTCAATGGTATTTTTCTGATATTGCGGATCTTAGGAATCACGAAAGGCATCGGATCCAGCAGACCAGGTGTGCTCTTCTTCGATGTTTACCTCACTTGGTCCTTGTTCATTCGTGTTTATTAGCAGGACGATAGTATGGCCGAAGGCAACGGGTCGTCGAGGCTCCGTACGCGCAACAAAAAGTAATGATGTTGTATCTATTTGTCACAATGAATGGATAATGATTGTTGCCTCTTAATTCTTCTTAGAACCGGCAAGTTTCGACGTCAGCGAGCACCAACCTATGCTGCTGAAAGTGGGGAAATATTATTCCCTCGGACACTAGTCAATTTTTGTTCCCCCGGGCACTACCAAGTCAGTTCCCCCGGGCAATCAAATCAGTTCCCCCGGGCAAATCATATGCCGTTGAAAGTAGTGAAGTATCATTCCCCTGGACCCTGAGCAACCTTTGTTTCCCCTGGGCACCAATGAGTGAGTTCACCCCTGGGCAAAGCATTAAGTTCCCTCGGGGGCAAAGATGACTTGCACAAATTTAAAGTTGAAAGCGGACAAAATGAGTAAAAAAAGGTAAGAAGTTGCCATATATGGCTCTCCCATTGCGCATCAGACTGTGCGCTCATCACCGACAACGACGAGCGGGAAGTGAAAGCGCCAGAGTGGGTATCAGATCTTATCTTTGTATTGGCATAGTCTTCCATTTCATGCAAAGTATCCTGAGCACCTGGAAGCCATAACACATGGAATGGCTTGTATCTCAGGTCCATCATTGATTCCTCAAGAGACTCATATCAACCGTCAAGCCCATAGAGCTGGGAGTACTTGTAGGAGGGCATTACTACTTGATGGTAAGATGTACAGAGAATTTGAGACATCAAGCCAGCAAAAGTGAACTGGACAAATGTGAAAATAAATCTGAAGCTAGTGAAACTGAGCTTTTCGGGTAGATTAGACTGAGCTCGAGCTATTTAAGGGATGGGTGCGACACTCAAGCTACTGAAAGCGAGTCTTGTCTGACATTGGATTTTTGAAGTTGGTGACAGGCTAGGCTCACGCTGTTGAAAGCGAACCGCGAATCAAAGACTGGTGATACAATATAGGAAGGAAGTCTTGAATGAAACCTTCTAGTTGGTTAAAGCAAGGTTTGACTTTGAGGATTGTCAAATGAAGCTCAAGCTCATGAAACCAGCAAGGTTTGGATTCAGAGAGTGAAGCTAAGTGCCAAACTGCAGCTTCAGGAATTGTAGGAAAAAGCTCAAGCTATTTAAAGTGAGCTATATGATGGACTCAAGCTAATGAAAACAAGTCTTGTGGGCTGGGAAGATTGCAGCCGTTGAATGGCCTCGAACTTTTGACAGCATGCCAGAAAGGCTATCCCAGACCTAAGTATGACTATGGACAACTCCGTCAAAGCGGCATATGGCAAAGACGAGGAGAACTCACATAACCGACTACAATGACTGGTTGCTTTCCTCCAGCAAGATCTCAGCTGAGACCATGGGACTTACTGGCTGTTCGGGCATGGAGATAGAGTGATGTTGCAGGAAACAGTGAGATCAATAGGTCACATGCATAATGAGCATGTGATATGTATCCCACGCTCAACCTTCCGCCAATTTACTTTCTACAGTAACCTTCCGCCGTTTTGAAAGATGTGAACCTTCCGACTTTTAACAACCTCCCCCCTTTTCTTTTTTTTTCCCAACTTTCCGCCGTTTGTGATCTGAAGTCAACCTTCCACCAAATTGAATTTGCAGTTGAAGTTTCCGCCTTTTTTGAATTTTCTGCCAAAGTTTCCGCCTTTCTTGCATTTTCTGCCTAACCTTCCCCCAGATAATACTTTTACAGTATATGTGCCATATAGATAGATAAGGAATGTCCGTCACAAAGTGACAGAAGAAAGATAAATCAAGGAATCAAGTACATCACTGAGCTGCTCCGCTACTCAGAACAGAGATGCAGACTCGGGGAACTCGAAGCTGATACATCACATTGAGAAATCAGGCATTGCGCAGGCGAGAATGAGATATTTGCTTACCCGAGCCAGAGATCGTATCGCTGAGCATCCGGTTTAAGAGGCTCCTTGTGAGGCGGTTATATTGATAGGTGACACTACAGCCAAGGAAGCTGGACAAATATTGGTGGTATTGTTGATGCGGTTGATGCGAACGCCGGGGGGGTCGAGACTGGTATGATAACTAGGAACAGAGTAAGAAATCGAGGCGACGTCCTGCAGGTGACGGGGAAAAAGAAGATGAGCCGGATATTAAGCACATGACATATTGGCACCCACCGCGCGATTCGTTTCCGCGAAGGCAGCAACGGCTAGCTGGGCTGCGGACTTGTCCGTAATCTTGGTCTTGTTGAAGCGTCCAAGTACCAAGTTGGTTGGACTGTAGACGTATACACCCTGATTCTCGGCTGCGGCGATGTCAGCAATGTATCACTATCAAGTCCAAGTCAAGAAAAAGGGGTACTCACGCTTATTGTTAGCTTCAAGAAGGAGAAAAATTATGATTAGAAATTTTCATTAGCTGAACGTAAGGGAAGAACTTACGCACACCCATGCAAGCGATACCAAACGCCTCAGACTCGCTTGCACCAACCTTGACGGTGTGCACGTTGTGGATAGTACCGGTATGAGTTTGGTTATCGAGAGGGCCAAAGCTATCGACCTGGATACGCCTCCAAACATTTTGTTTAAGAGATTCGGGCCCCTTGACTCCGTGGGAGTTCTTGACATAGACAGAAACAACATTCCCGTGGAAGCCCTGAGTCAACGACGATTAGAGGCAAAATTATACTGAATAAAAGAAACACTAACTTCGGAAGCGGCAATGTAGCCTACAGAGTCATCCCCGACACGGGCCACATCCACGGATCCCGAACCGTGATACGGGTTGAGCGTACTTGCCGGTAAGCCTGTGCCGACGATGTTGTATTCCCATTTGGACGTTTTTTTCGTCGAACCAAAGAAGCACGATCCCTTCAAGTCCAGCTACAAGGACCATATCCAGACCGTTCGCCCCGGGAATTAATTTGGTGTCGTGGATCAAACGAAACTGTGACGGAAACGCGATGTGTTCTGACCAGCTCTCAGGCCCCTCTGACTTGTTCTTGCCGTATGATGGGGAGTAGATGATGACGGGTGCAGGAGACTTCAGATCGCTCGAAGCGGCAAGGATGGGCAGGCCCATAACTTGAAAATGTTCCTTGGTAGTAAAATGGCCAACTATTATGAGGTTAGCGAATGAAAAGGAAATGCGCAGAGCCGAACCTTGCAACCTAGTAATGAATATATGAGCTACGTGGACTTATATTGACATGGCAATGCCACCAACCTATGCATTCCCGTAGAGTGTCCAATATACTTTGCCTCCCAATTGGTAGGATCAGTTATATTTCCCGGGTTTCGAAGCCATTGAACTCGACCACCGCCCTCGCTCCCGGGCCAAAGCTTCAAATCCATACCGTAAACCTACGAACTGAAGAGCAGATTGACAAATATAAGACTCACATCAGCAGTCCCAGTCCCGAATTGATCGATGATGATGACTAGATCAAAATGCTGAGACCTAAAAAACAGAGAAAGAAATATAACTTACTATCGTTGAAGTTATCACCAGTGAGATCAGCATACACCATTGCAACGGGAAATTCGAACCGCTGGATCTCCGTCACCTTCCATCCTTGGGCCCCTTCGCTACAAGATCGTTAGAGCAGTTTTGAATATGGGGAAACAAATCAACTGACGGGTCATTTTTGGGGTTTAAGAAGCGGTTGATGGGCGCTAGTACGTTCTTGGATCCCAGACCATACGCGATGAGATCGGGAAATTCAGCAGATGTTGAGTAAGGGAAGCTGTTAATCCAATACCCGTCAGGTAGTGGAGTAGCGACGAGACTCTCGTCTGCGTCAGTAGCGCAACTCTTGTGGGCTCCAGCCAGGCGAACGTGGCTGTTACTGCACATTAATAGAGCGAAAAGAGCGGTGCGACCAAACATCGTTCGTGGGGTGTGATTATGACAATACAGTTCTGGGGAACCGTTTGATGCCACTTATAAAAGAAACGCCATCACTTCTTTCCTTTGTTACCAGATCTTGCCTTCCTGTGGAGGAGTATCATGCCATAGTCGAAGACTTGACAGATTGTATCCTATGACCTCACATGCCATTACATTGATGTACCTCGCGGGACCCTGCTACGGAGGAAGTGAACATCATCCCCTCATGCTGATCTGTGATTACCCTCAACTGATGATCATGAATTAATCATAGCGGGGCTTCCGCCCGCCGATGGAAACTCGTGCTAAACCTGACGACAGGTCGGCCCACTCGACTGGACGAGGGATCATGAAAGAGGGCCTTCAAGGCTAGGCTCGTATCATTTGACTATTTCACGCTTCAACTCCATGCCGGTACATCTTAACCGTCACCTCACGGAGTCTGTCTAGCGGAGTCGAGGCTTTAGCGCACTTTGGTCCTGACCGGACAAGCCAACCATTCATACACAGTTTCTACTTCTTGTGGCTGGTTGACAGCTTTCTGCCCGAAATTCCGAGTTTCATCAGAGTTTGAGTTTGCGCCGGCGGTCATAATAATGTTGCCGGAGATTATAGCTGACCTCGAATCTTCCCACACTCGTCTGATGTCGAGGTCATCGCTCAGTCCCTCCAGGACCTTGAGGCTATCTTCCATATTCACTCTGTATCTGCGGATTAATCTACCCTGTCAAGTCCTCGAAGCCTTGAGTAGACCGAGGGCCAGGACTAACCAAAATCTTGAACTGGATGACAGCTGTCACATGTCATAACCGGTAAGGAATAAAAAGATTCAACAGTCTGTGTTTGTTGATTTGCTTCAATGTCAGTGGGACAGAAAAGGCATCCCGTTTCCCGGGCGCCGCCGTTGCATCAGCATGGAGTCTCAACTCACATAGATGACATCTCAATGCAGCCGGGCCGTGGATTTCCTCTTCTCGATAGATGGTAGCACCTTCTCTCTTTTCATTCACTTGAATCACCTCAGAACATGCTTCTTATCACAGGTAGAGTCTGGGGTATCCATTGAATTGCACCAGTGTGATTTATGGACCTGATTGTTCCTAGTTTCAATTGAGTGATATGGAGCTTTCAGTACGTTTACATTACCTTGAATCTTCTCCGACAACATTCCAGCGGACGGCAACTACTTCATCTGACAGTGTCAGCTTCTCGATCAATTGCGCAATGAACTCTTCGCCGGAGGTGACGAAGTCCTTCTGTGGGATCCGATGAACAGATAGCTTTGCGCTAGTGCTCGAAGATGACGGATGTACTCACTATCGGTCGCGATGCCGAAAGATAAGTTCCTTCTCCGAGATTCTTGGAGATCACCACTGACTTTTTCCAGAGATGAGGTGAAACCCCAAGACATTTGTTTCTCTTCTTGCCTACAACCTCAATAATACAAGGTCTTACCTCTTTCCGATCCAATCCTATCCGATGAACCAATGAGGACCGAAAGCATGATTTCGCTGCATCGAGAGCTTTATCAAGAGCAGAGGGAGAACATGACAAGCTGAGCTAGAACAGGCGTCGCTTTTTTTTTGCAGGTGATAATTTCATTCATCATGAAACAAATCCGGTGATTTTGAACAAGCGGATCTATCAACACGTCTCGAACGTCACTTGACAAAAACTGATGTTCGGCAGGGCCGTGGTTACGATGCACAGCTATACGCATCCATATTGTCAGAGGCATAACAGAAAGAGACATCCTTGCGCAGTCTGGGCGAAAAGGATTGGAAACGAAGGAGGAACATGTGATAACGTGGCTGATGCCGAGCCTTGCCGACCATCATACTTTTTTTTTTTTGACGTGGCTCCGAATTTTTGCAGTTAGCTGTAAACCAGGGGATCTATCAGTCCCCACGACGGCACAGACCAATGCAAACGTTTTGACTTCACAAACGCAGCGACCATTCAAATTCAACTGATTGTAAAGTCTCAATAGGACCGTGGACGGGCGGGGTCATGCCGGATTGTTGGCTGGCCCTAGATACTGCCAAAATGGGAAGGGCTTCTTTTTCTGATACTTAGAATGTTCTTATTACGTGAGGTGCCTCTCGGTTGACAAGTGTGACGTTCGGGATGGCTCGAACTTGATCCGGAGCGCTCACCAATTATCAAGTCGTAAGATGAAGCAAATACCATGCAGTAATGGCTCAGGAGGTTAGTGCGCCTTGATAAGTTATATTCTTTGAGTTGCAAGTTCAACCTTGAGTCGTGTTTTCATTTTCTCCCGTCATCGTGGCCTCTCCATATATGGAAAAAAGCGGGAACGAGTCTTTAGCTTGCCCGCCCGGGACTCCCGCGGCTCGGGGGACCCCCCCGCGCTTGCGAGCGAGGGGAGCGGGAGCGACTGGCGGGTATTCTTCCCGCGACTGTGGAGAGACCTGAGTTTAAAACAGTTCTCTTCTAGAATACAAATAAAACAATGCATAGGGCGCATTGGTGCAGAATACAACTTCAACGTAATTACGACAGCATTACGCCGCCTTATAAAATACTTTGACGAGCTTTTCCAGAATGGCAGTATCTAGGGCCAGCCAACAATCCTGAAAACAGAACCCCCCTTCGACTTGCCCCGAGATCCGATCCCACACCCTCGGATCCCGGCGGCCCTTGACCTGAAAGCCGCTGTCGTTCGCTATTCTCTTAGCCTCGAGGGTGCGGTATCTCCGATTGCCGTGGCATTAACCTGGTCTGTATCTTCAGTCCTGTCGTAGGCTTTGCTGACGTCTTGTCTAGACCTACGAAACGAACACCAAGAGGCGAGGTCTTCTATTTACGCTAGGGGTCTCTCCTTCCTATTATAATGCAGCAGGTTCGGCGACCTTTGCCATCGGCATGCTTTCGCTGAATGTATCTCGCAGATGCTGTAATATCTTCCAATAACACCGATGCATTTTCATGGAATATCATCTACTACAAGTATGCGTCTCGTTCTGGCGCTTTCTTAATGCCCTATTCCAGGTGACGTTCTGTCTGGAGCCGGATGCTGCCGCGGACTCGAGCTTCATATGGTCTCGACAATAGTCCTGTCAGGTTTCAACGATAGTCCACGACTGGGCGTCTATTCCGAGCTCCTCTTCTCTGATGCCAACTGGACAACCGTACAACCAGGACCATGTTGAAATCCAGCGGTGCACTGCTCGAAACAGATGGAAGCAGACAACAAATGCGGTGGTACAGCGACTAAGGACAACATTCTCATCATTTTCTCCGACGCATCATGCCAGCCTTTCCTCCAATTCCTTCGCTGCATCTCTTTTACCACACACCTTCCCGTCAACGGGCCATCCATGATGAGTTGGATGCATTCCATGGCCAATCCTTTTCACAAAACCTTTTCATCTTCATTCTTCCATCTTCTCCAATCACCACTACCCCTTCCAATGTCGAAGATCCCAAGGCTCAAGGCTAATGAAATGCCTGATCCTTCATGCGCAACCAGCAAGCTCATAAGTAATGGGTGCTATTCAGTTCTGGCTTGTACCAAGGACACCGAAATGAGAAGGCCTCGGGTCTTTGCAGAATACGCGAATCTTTCACCTTGTCCCTTAACAATCCAGCACGAAATCTACCAGGATATACGACAAATCTCGGTCTGCCGCAGGTTCAGTCGTCTTCGGCCTAGGCTTATCACGGGTGACCGATAGAAGACACGAGGATTGGACAAATGGTATGTTATTTCTTCTGCTAGAGACACTTTACTCAATGCTTCAAGCAGCGTCTATTCAGCATCTCCAGGTTTGCACGTTGCATTCTCTCCGTTCGCCCTGCTCATCCATGTCCGATCGGGCCAAAAGTCGATCCCCAATTCAACACTGGACGTCGTGACACCGGATTCCTTTCCTTCAATAACCACTAATCTCAGAAGCAAATGTTCTTTTGAGCATTCTGGCCATTTGGACGGAGGACCATGGATTGTCACCAGTGCCTAGTTGTCGCCATCATTTGGTCGACAGTTTTGGTCCTTCTGGAGATATGACACCGATTCATAACAGCTTTGGATTCTACTCACAACCTCTTTCCATCCTCCTTCGCCCATTCTGTTCCTCAAAGATGACCTTTGGCCGATTTTGGCTCATGGCATCAGCTTCATCCTTGTACGGATTGGAGACAAGGATATGGCATATGGAAGCTATTGCTGTCACCAACGCATAGGCTCGTAACCAGCCTCTCTGACGCGGCAAGAGGCAAACCTCTCGTCAGAGAGGCTGGGATCACGGCGAATGCCGTGGGTGATGGAGCTTGGCGTGATAGCAATGAGTCATGGCTAGGAGATGGGAAAATGCCATGACATGAATTGTATTATATCATATGACAGGGATAGGCCATGTCATCGCCCTCTGGTTTCTGCTCTCATTTCGTGGTCGCTTTGCAGCACTCAGAGACGCGATAGCCGTGGCATTGCCTCAGAATAATGTCAATAACTCCATTTTTACTCTATTACCTTGCGATAAAATGCCCCAGAGCCGTCTCAAAGCAACGAGTATTGCCGGCGGTCTCGAGCCTTCAATTTTCCTTTCCAGGGATATTCCTTTTGCAGATGGTTTCTCTCCACCCCAAAACCAATCCCCATCCATATTCATGCCTCCTCCTCCTATCCCTATTCAGTCTAAATACCGTGCTGCCCCAGCATTGGCAGGCGGAACAAATTGAAGCGATGATGTGGGTCACCCATCTCGATTGATCCCGCCTTGAACAGCGAAAAAGAATTTCCCACGGAGATCTCATATGGATAGAGAGTGCAAGCTCATGATATACATTGAATACGCTATGAAGTGAAAGACTCTAACAAGATTCAAGCATCCAGCAACGAGTTGACTAAACCAATACAAGATCTTCAATTAAGGAAAGTATGAACCGGCAAAAAAATATGAAAAACGTGAAACGACATAGGGAGAAAGAACACCCGTCGACCTAGTGGAAAGTATCTGGGATACTCCAGGATCTGGAGGCACCAGTGACGAGTGAGCTTGGGCCTGCTTGGACTCAAAGAGTGGAACCTTGGTGATTGATGCTATTACTCCGGCAGGGCCAATTCCCAGGAAAGAAACCGTTGTAAGTATCACAACCTCGCTTCCATTGGTTGGCCCTACTGTGTGCAAGAGCGAAAGTCGCAGCGCGTCGGCCATGCGGTGGTGATATCCTCGGCAGACTGGTAAGCCGGCATCATCACATCCTGTCCTTCTCCGAAACTTGTTCTTCTCGCTTTTCATCTGTGTAATTCTCAATTCTTGTTGCTGATGAAACATCTTCTCTATTTTCATGCGGATATATCCTGGTAAAATCATGATACCAGTGAATTTTTTCGCGTGAGAATCAAGGCTCAGTCTGACGACTTGGATGTTGGTGTTGTACCGAGGATGGGAGATCTGACTATTCAGTGAGGGTTTGAGGGTCCCTCTACCCCTTCAATGCCATTCATATCGGAAGGAGCAAAAGGAATTATTTCAAGCAACCAACTCGCGTTGGTGATCTGCTTCACATTGTCAACCTAGATCCTGTACTACATTGCCCGAAAAAAGGGCTGTAATAGAGTATCCAGATAGATTTTGCGTGAATCAATCCCAAAATCCGACTCCCATCAAACATTCCAGCGCATCGGATTTCCCGTCCGATGATCACCGAAAATCCCGATAATCCGAGGATGCCGTTCTTTGCCGGGACCCGGAACTCGGGTCTGCAACTTTTCCATCCACCACGTGGCATTTGCCTCTGACTTTCTACATGCCCGTCTGGATATATCTTCTTTGTCTCGAGATTCCGATGGCGCTCCGGCTCTGGTCTTGGCTCTCAATTGGTCTGTAAGGCGCGTAAAGATCTTTGTTATTCCAGGCAATGGCTGAACTCTTCCATGGACGATGTATATCTTTTAAAATATTGAAATTCGCTCGTCTGGGACTCTGGGACGCATTTTTCATGCGGGATAATGTCGGTCTAGCTTGCTATGCCCTCGAATTGGCCTGATCCATCTCTCCAGGTGCAATCTTGGCGCTCTCCTTGACAGCTGGCTCTGCTGATGAGCTCGTTGCTCTGTCTGACGTGGTAATTCTCCAGGTTGGTTGATTTCGTCTGCGGCCGCGGTTATTGCTCACGGCGCTGCAGGAGCCAGCATGATCATATTTGCTCCGATTTTCCTCGGGAATCCTTGAGCGATAGGCCATTTCAACAATTACCGTGTTGATGCCATTCCTCCGTCTTGCTCGCTATGGTCGTTGGATGGATAATGAAATCAAGCTCCAGGTCCGTTTCCTTATTCTTCGTTTTTTCTTTGCTGACAGGCTGCCCAGCTCTATTATGTCGCCAAGCAGCGAATCAAATACATTGCCAAACGCGACCTGAATTCATTGCGTCGCCATTGAGCCTGCAGCGACTTCGGCATTGAAACCTTCAGGCCTTATTACGATCATACGTCTTAGGGATCCGATGGTACGTCGTCATGCGCTTCTGCTTTGGACATTGCTGAAAGGTCGGTGCAGGTCTATCAGCTTGCCTTTGCTCTATCAGCCGAGTCGACTTCGATCTTCTCAAGACCTCAAGCTTCCCCTCAGCATCAGCTGATGAGGTTTTTTCGGGCTCCAACTGAAGGTGCGTTTTCCTTCCTGCTTTCCGCTTCGTTTGCTCAATGGATTCCAGGTCGGATATCGTCGTCCATTTCTTCAACCATAATGCTCGGCCCTTGATTCCACATATAATTTCTCGAATTCATCTGCGGCTTCCCGAGCATTTTCGCCTTGTGCGACTCACCCGTTTCGTCGTCGTAGCAGAAACCCGTTTCAACATCGTTGGGGAAACCACCGCTGACGGAAAACGAGCTTGGAGAGATTTAGGTTGTCGAGGAGAATCGGGTCGTCGAAGAGAGATTGGCTTGTTGAGGAGGGTTAGCTCTTTGAAGAGAATCGGGTCATAGAGGAGATTGGGTTGCATGGTACGTCGTACTCACCCTTTTTGTTTTTGCTTGTCGCTGAATCGTTTCATAGGTTCTCTGGCGTCGCTCGACTGTGGCAATGTTGACAGCAAGTCGAGGCCTTTGATGATGCTTTCAACTCCAACATCGTAGTCATTCCGACACCTTCGGTCAATGTGTGGAATCGGACTTCCTTCCTCAATTGTGGCGGCTGCATTAGTATCCATCTGTGGCGCTACAAGTGCAATGTGGTCTCAGTCCATCCTGTCTTTACCAGCCTGCTCTTTCCCATCGATAACCCTCGCGCTTTTCTCCATCCATAATGGCCACAGCTTGATTGAGAAGCATATCGACAATGACCATTGCGGTCCCTTGTCCTCGACTGCCGTCGTTGGATAATAACCGCTGGACGATCCGATTCTTTGGGCTTGTACACCAGCGAATTCGGGAGCTGGGGATGACGAGCTGGAGCGGACATACGGAGGACCTACAAGCTAGAGGAGCTACGGATACACGAGCTCAAGGATAATTGTGGATATTGGATGCTGGTTTTGCAGGTACGTTGATTCCTCTTTGTCGCTTTGCTTTCATTCATGCTTATTCTTTCTCTTCACAGTTGCGATTCTATCTTGTCCCAGCTATTCCAAGTCGATATCTCGCGTCGATACTATCGTCTAATCCATGTGACAATAATGTGCAGCCGATTTGGATTCCTTTCCTCCTCGCTTGCTGCTGCTGCGTCCTCTTCGTACCCACATTACAGCCATGATAGCGAAATCGTTGGAGTGTTAAGGAGCTTGGTGGATGCGAAGAAAAAGCTGGTCTATCCACGAGTGCGTTTCCGTTTCCTCTTGTCTTTTGTGTCGTTTGCTGATTATATTTGTATTATAGCTCCTTGATATGTGTTCCATTGCCCAATTCTATATGCCATCTCCAGAATCCTAGCGCATCGGTTTCCCAATTGCATTCCTATTCGATGGTCTCGCCGATGTCGTTGCTTCTCAGCGGCTCAGCGTACCCACTCCTGTTGACAAATCCTTTCGCTGGACGCCACCAATGAGCCTGATCGTCGAAGGAAGCAGGATCTCGGGAGAAAACCTGGACCGACTTGGCCTTCGGGTACGTGGGAATTACCTTTGTTTGTCTTGATCATTGTTGAATGATTCTTTCAGGTTTGAGCCGAGTTGGGTCGGTGGCGTCAAGAGTATATGATCGGCGTGGTTATGCGCCGCGTGCGTGGCGTTTCGTGCGATGAGAGATGAACAATGAATTCAGTCGAAGGAGAATCAATCCTTTGCCTGCTTGATGGTAGCCCGACTTATTCCATATCTGTGTCTTTAGTTGGTTTTCGCTGCTTTGTTATTTTAGCTTCACGTCTCGCTTTCTTTTGATGTTGCCTTCGTCATCCATGGCATGGCTATGCTTTCTCTGTTTCTCCGTCTTGAGCAAGAGGACAAGTGGTTAGTACCTTTTTCTTTCTTTTTGGGGATGCTGCTTATTTTGTTTCGCTGCTCTGTCCCGACCTTTTCCTTCCTGCATCACTGTGCGTCATTCACCTTATTCGAGATCGTCAAGCAAGCATTCACTAATATTATCAAAGGCTCCTGAGGACGAAGATATCGTAGAATTGTCGATAATCGCTCGTTCGCTGCGAATGGTGCATGATTGGCACGTTCATGATTGCCATTACCAACGATATGTCCTTGCGGCGCTTGAATGTAGCTCGACTATCACCATCACACTGACCGCGACGCTATGTACTTCAACCAGTCTCCTCTTGTCGAGTTTCTCACTTCTTATTTTGTCATTGAACCAATCCACTTGGGTGGAAAGGAGGTTCAAAATCAGATGCTGCAGTGATTTTGTCCTCCAAAGCTGTAGGCATGGTGAAGAAGACTGTAAGACACGCTCGCCGATTTTGTGAAATGGATCGACCTTACTGAGTAAACAAAGTAAGAGAACCCTTGGATCTATATGCATTGATCAAAGTCTGCCACGTTCAGTATGAATACATAATATGACGTTCAGATCTCGGACATAAAAAGTTCCGCTTGTCAAGAATTATGGGTTTTTACCTGTTTTTATATAGTCTGCTATCGGATATTCCGGCATTGAGTTCGACCGACTTCACACTGCCGAGTTGTTCTTCTTGCTTATGCAACCAGATATTGCACGACAATTCAAGGTAATTTGGCTTCGACTTACAAGTGTTGAAGCTGGATTTACAGTATTTTACTGCCCGATTGTACACTAGGGGTCACTTGGACGTGACTATCAGAGCATGGATTACTATTGACTTGGGAAAGACAGAATGGACTCAAGGGCCCCTAGAAGCTCCACATGTCGTGGAAGTGGCTCCAAGGTTCTGGAATCGTGCCATCTCAGAGTGGGTGCATACTCCGAGTTCTGGTACGCTCTTCCTTGTCAGTCTTGACATCTGGTATTATCATGGTCAAAGGCCGATTTGGTATTGCCGTGTCTAGTTTATCTAGCTGTCAAAACATCCAAGTCTTTGTCCCATTGGTTTCATTGACAGATCGGACTAATGTTCGTACCGGCTTCTGTTTGCTGTCCAAACAGTGCCTGGTTCTCCATTGTATAAAAAGCTTGTGCTGCTGTCTACATCTCCACAACCCTTTGAAGACTTTTCAAACAGCTCATATACTCAAACACTCTCAACATGTTTTCGGGGGATGTACGTTCCTCCGTTCTCGTACCTCTTTGATGCGCCATTTGTTGACGATATCCACAGATTTACAAGATTAGCGGGATTAAAGTCATCAACAATAGAAGGTACCCCGGGATCCTTAGTCTTGTCACAGGCGCCGGGAATGTCTACTCTTTGAGCCCTAAGGTCGGAGCTGGACAGACCATCATTTTTGACCTCACTAAGGTCCAAGACCTGAAAAATGGTGATACAGTCAGTTATTTACCTTTCTCGCGTCGTCATATATTGACTCTACGGAAAGTTCCAAGTCAAATTTGTCTGTGATGATGGAGGGATGGTCATCGACCAGACGCAGTTCACATACGACAAGGACTCTAAGAATCAGGCTATCTTCGTCATCACAGGCACCCCAAATGCACCTCTCATCAGTTTCTCAAATCTCGCTTCCATCGAATGAGGGAGTAGAAGGTGATGAGGAATACTTGTGTGCTACCATTGAAGTTGTACAATTAGGATTACAAGTCGGAAGAAAAGAAAGGATTTTTGATTCCATCAAAATGTCCGAAATACTTATTTAAGTATTTGTATTGGATTGCACACAGTTAAATGGCACTGCGCTCACAAAATCGCACAAATTTGCCTCGCCCCGGCGGGGGACGTTGGTGGAGCTAACGGCGAGTCCCACACTCTCTCCGAGCGGTCGATGGCATCGATAGGCCAAAGAGCCCAGCCATGGCGCCGATCGCTGCGGCGCGGTTAAACTTCTCGACCGAGCAGTGAGCTAGACAGACGAGCCACTCACGTAGACTCGTACCCTAGTTAGGACCGCCTCGGCGGCTCAGGTTGCTGATTTCAGCATGTCTTCTTCGGCCATCATCGCCCCCGCCCGCCGCTTGGAGAAAGATTAGTAGCACTGGTTCAGAAATCCAGGACAGACCTTGCTACCTGCATCAGACTCCTGCCGACTCTTCTGCACTACCTTTCCGAAGAAGCTCATCCGAATCATCTCTGGGCGGTTCATTGATGAAAAAATTGCTTTGGTTCAGAGCCGCCCCAATGGTTTCTTGAGAACAATGTGACGCTCTTCATCGAATAGGTTGGTCTCTTGAAACAGACTGAGTCCTCGGGATTTACTTATGTTTGGACTCAGGGATCCAATGAACTTCAATATAAATCCTCCAAGACACAGCCATCACGAATCAGGTATACCGTCGTCGACAGGGAACCGCCAAGACGTTCAATAGGAGTCAGTACATACCTCGTAGAGCTATCCGAGTCGATGCAAAAACTGAAGATTCGACATCCGGCGCAAATACCGGTCAAGTTAGGTTTCCAGTGGTACTGACCAATCCTCGATGCATTAATGAACATTCCGATAACTGCTTGGCTGTGGCAGGAAGCGCTGGAAGGTTTGCTGGTGGACGTCACGATGATGACACAATCACACACGTGACTGTGGACTGACCGGGTCACATATCCGTCACACGCCGCTCCTGGTCCAAGACGACGATATCGTTTCTAATTTTCGTCCTGTATGGTTTTTTGCTTCTGGCATCGTTCGTTATTCACGTCCAATAGGTCACTGTTAATGGTTTTTTGGCCTCTTAGATGTCAGGCTCGCATCCAGGGATAAGAGGACATGTTTTTTCAGACTTTTCTTTAAGCGACCGTCCATCCTCAGGAATCTTTTCGTGGACGTGTAGCGATCCCCTTGAGGAATGATCTCCTTTCATTTGGTCCTGGACTTTCTGGCGGCGAAACCGAGAAGCGCTGAAGCAATTGTGGTAAATCACTGATATGTTCTAATATCATGGTGCTCTGGGAGCTATAAACATATACAGACGAGTGTTATTTTCCGTGTGCAGACCAAAGTTCTAGCATCGCGTTGGAAGTACAACTCCTTCAATCTTCGGTCGAGCGGTAGAGTACCTGTGGAGAGAAACCCACCAAAAGCTTGTTCTTGTGTCACAGACAGATTGAACATGAAAAAATTGTATCTTTCGATGCATCATGGACAGGTGCGATCCTCGTTGGACCCATTCTATGGCAAGGGTCACTGAATGGAGGACCGTATCACCGATGGAGTGCAGGAAGTCCCTAGCCATGGAGTTCAAAATCGGTGTATCCGTTGACAGCTAGGGTCTGCTTATTTGCCTGTTACTATCATCACGTCAAGACGTCGGTAGTACTGGCGAGGGGACTGACGCATGCATATCGGAATCCGAGTGGCATTGGTAGCTAGTGACAGTGGAGCACTCTGACCGCTCAACTGCACGAAGCTAATGGTTTGGCTATGAAAGCGATTCCGTGCTATAGTTGGTGCACGCATTGCGTCTAGCATTGAACACTAAAATAAGATGCATTCGATTATAATGACCTTGTAATGACCGCGGACTGGAAACGCGAACTCGTACCATCCGTTGAAACGTATGGAAAAATTGGCATATGAAAGAGGTCGTAGCAGAGGCGATATTCTGAGGAGCTTATTTACGCAACGTCCACCACGACGGTGCCCTACAGTCACTGCTTTTCGCAGGGACATAGACCAACCCGGGTCTGGTATAGGTCATCGAATACAGACCTAGACCAACCGCCTAGACAAACCTAGACAACGAGTTGGTGTAGGTCACGGGTTGGTCTAGGCGCCTGCGAAACGCAGTGAGTCCGGTCACCGGTCAAGAATTCGAAGCAAAAGCACACTTTTGAGCTTGAGGCTTGTGAATAGTGAGATCCGGAGAATCATTTCTTCCAAACACTGTGTTGTATGGCAATCAACCCGTCCCTCACGATCCGCGCCAATCGAGAGTTTGTAAAGTAATGATCACTTGTTCCGACACAAAATGTCATACAAGAGTTTCATCCTTCCGACGTGGATCGAACACGCTAAGCTGAAAAGGTCAAGATCTTCAATTCCTTGCACCGCTACCATCTTCAAGTAGCTGAGATCCGGTCTACTGATCGACCCCAAATACTGATATCCATGTCTGGCTAAAAAACCTCGTAGTGGGTGAAGATGGTTGAGGATTGGAAAGTATGAGTGGCAGCTCTCTCCACATGTAGCTGGGTATGAGGATGGTCATGGAGTATATCTATGGAAAGCATATGGCGTCTACTCCCATCAGACATAGCAAGCCTAAAGAGGAAGTCGAGATCAAGCATGATTTGGGAAGGGTTGCGGATCTTGCCATCCCAATTTCCCTCTTCGGGTATTCAGTAACTGATGGTTGTCTTCAATCTACTCAATGGTCTGCTGGATGGTGCTAGATTGCTTTGGAATGTTTTGGGCTGTCTGTTATACTGTCTAAAGGGAACCGCTCTGCATCAGTATATAAAGATAATTGTGTGATCTCGTCATTATATTATTGGTGTTAATTTTGGTTTGAGGCCTATATTTGGTTATGACTCTGGCGCCGGAAGAGAGAAAATTTACTGGTTCAAGTGATGGCTAGAGTGGACATTGCAAATGATTTGTGGGAGTATCACAAAGTTATTGTCAAAAATATTCAACCCGCAGATAGAAATGTTGTCGTCCCCCGGGGAAGCGAACAGTAATTCAATACAAATGGAGCTGATGGCCGTTGAAACATACCTGGTTCAATCATCATGAGAAACTCTAATTCCGAGGGTTGGCTGACACACTTTGGACACTCTAGTGCTTGGATCTCGCTTGAAACCCGATGCGACCTATCAAGGGGCCGTTCATGCACTGTATGCTGTCTATAGCATGAGAGGAGCGCAACGAGAACAACTTGTACTTTGAGGGTTGAGGAAAACAATCTGCTTCACGTCAAGAGGATAAATGTCGACAGATACATTTTATTCTTCTGTTCGAGCTCAAATGGTGAGCTATTTCAATGCGTCCTGATTGGGTCAAGTTCGCGACCAGCCAGACGGTATTCATCGGACTCATGGGATGATTCAAGAACTCAAACTATCGACATCGCGTGGCACGGTTGTTGTAGAGAGCCTGTGATGGCCAAACCTGAATATCCCGCTGTGAAGCTTCAATGATCGCAGGGCAGTACTCTCCGTAGTCTCTCATAGCCAGACTCTGGTACAGGTGACGGATATAGTACCTGTATAGAATACTCTCCGACACCCGTTGCCATAGTATAGTGGACATCGAGTGTACTGGTCTTTTATTTTGGTCCAACGGGTGGAACTACAATCTTTGTGAAATCGGTAGTCTGTAACATTATCAAGCGCTGCATAAACCTCTTCACTCGATCTGAACAGGTCGTATCCTTGTACCACCGTACAGCGTCACTTGACAAGGAGAATCATCATTGCATTTGTCAGTACCAAAGCTCACAATATTGGTTTACGATGAGAGTCTTCCTTTGAGTTTAAGTGGTTTGTTCCAGGTGTCAGGACTCAGCGAGATTCTGCTCCAGATGACATCGTTAGAGGATCAAACTAAGTATCCAAGGGCCATCACATTCCTCTCATACGAAGTCCCCGGGGACTTCCGTCCCGTCCAACTGCTTTCAAGGTTTCATGCAATTTCAAGTGCGCAAAGCCCATTAGGCTTGTGCCCGAGACTGACAGCCGATAATCGCCGATGATCCGAAGGTCTGTACCCGGGTCCAGCTTCGGTTTTTATGACTTTCTTCCCTGCACCCACCTTTGTCGCACTGGATCATCTTCGCCTTCGAAGCTCTCAGCTGGCGAATCCCAAGGACCTTCTACCACCGGTCTTCGTTCTCTTTATGGCTTCGTGAGATCTCTCCTTTCGTGAATGACCACAATTGACCGATTTTTCTAGGCGTTGAAAACCCATGCATTTCCGGAATCTTGTGGTCTGGGATGTGGTTTTGATGGTAGATAAGGTCCGTAAACCAGCCACGAATCGGGCTTTGCTCACCTTCCTCCAGGATGACCTTGCTCTCGAGCTCGACGCTGTCCTTTGCGCTCGAGCTCATGACTCTGCCAATGAGCTCACCGTCCTCATACACGGGCTTGCGCTCTCGAATAATGGAAGGTTTGTTCATTCGCTCCTCTTATTCGTCTGTTGCTGAAGCCCTTGCTGCAGCCAGCGCCGCTCGACCTTTGTGTGCCATCGATTACAGCGTTGGCTGGATCGATAAGGAACAGCCTCGGTGCGCTCGTCCGGGATGACCACTCCTCGCCCTCCCCGTCTTGCTGGTCAATGGAGAAATACTACGGCTGGTTGGATCCGGGAGCTGTGAATACAGAGCTGGACTAGAGCTATCGGTATTGGTTTCTGTTGTCTGGGGCGGTCCAGGTACGTTTCGTCGTCTTTATCCTTGGTTTTTTTCATCCTTATCGTATCCTCGCAGCTGTGGAAATACCTTCGTTCAATCTATATAGCAAGTCCTGGTCGATTCCATTCCCCAGCATAATCGTCTCGTTCTACCGAAGCTATGGCTGTCGAGGGTCATCCTTGTGCCGTCGTTGGAGGTTTCTTGGGAGACGAGGAGAGTTGGGTCGTTGTAGGGATAAGGATATCGTTGTGGAAGCAAGAAGGAGAGGCGTCACGGAGAGAGGAAGAAGGTGGAATCTGCAAGACCTCGGGTACGTCGCCTCGCTCCTTTCCTTCCATTGCTGATCTCATTTGGCAGGCTGTTTGCCTCGGATAGTTACCAGGCTCAAGTCCAGCCATCTCCATCATTGTCATTATCGAGTACAAGGTTCCTCTTCCTTTGTTTTCGCTGGAATAGTGGACTCTGGCCTCTTCGAAGCGTGAAGTTCGCGTCCTCTTCCTCCCTCGGGGACCGGATACAATGGTGCAGGGAATGAGATGCTCTTTTCGTCAAAGGAAGGAGGTCTTGTTTTCGCCTTCAGGTATGCCGTCTTTTCTTTGACCTGGCTCAGTACCATTGGCAGTGAAACTGCCTTTAGCGGATACCTTAAATCTATGTCGTCTTCTTTTACTTCGTCACCGCTCCTTCGTCGAGGCATCGTGGAATTGTTTGTTGAAGATAGCTGGGAGCTTTTGACCAGTCCATTTCACGTTAGGGTATGTGCCATTGTCCTCTACTCTTTGAATATTGCTGAATTCGTTTCGCAGCTTGTTCATAATCCTTCCTTTCCAGCCAGCATCGTCGCCTTTTAGGGTCTAGAGTACGTATCATTATGCTTCTTGACGTGTTATTGCTGACACGTTGCGCAGGCTCTCGTTCGACGTCAGTATTCCCCTTGGGCTCGTCCTTCATGGCGTCTCGTTCAACTGTCCTCGTCGACATCAGCTCCCATGACAAATCGCCACTTCCATTGAAGGTAAAACTTATCCGTCATATCCTTAAATCCTTACCCTGACAAAGGCTCTTGGCAGAAGCTGTCTGATATTGTCAAGGAAACCACGTCGACGATAACCTATGGACCATGGCCATTTGGTCGACAATGGTCCGTGGAGCTGGGATATGGACAGTGGCGGGACTGAGAGCTGAGACAAAAGATCCTGGCTTGTCGTCGATGGAGACTTGATTCAGGTGATTGTTTCATTCTTTGTTTCATATCTGTTTCTTTTGCCCAATCCTGTTATTTGTCGTATATTAGACAATGCAAAACCATTTCCTATAATCGCTGCAATCTATACCGGAAGCTGCTCCTGTGTCTCAATGTCGACGTCCCGTCTCAACTTCTTGGATTCGTGGTGACATGCGGTTCCAGGTTCGGCGACAAGGCTTCCAGGGACATGGCTGTCTGTATATCCAGGTCCTTGTCTTTCTTTTCCTGGTGCTCAATATTTCGCAGCTTTACTTGTTCTGTAATAAATGTCTTTACTTATATAAAGAAGCGGGTACATGATGTAAGGCGCGTTTCCTTTCCACGAGCCGCAAGGAGATATTTGGGATAGCTGCGTCGAAGCCAGACTACTCGTCGTCGTGGGAAGACATATTTCGCTCACCTTGATCCACAAATTCCTTGGCTGATAAGATGTTGAACGGAATAATGCGGAGAGTGTTTCATATCCATTACGGTACTACGCTGAATAGTTGGAGATAACAAGCTGCAATTATTCTATAGCGAGATTGGTTACGACTTGGATCGGGCAGGGAGCTGAAGGTGTTGAGTCTCCCGAGTAGATGCCAAAGGGATATCACGGGCTAAGACTGAATTCTGCCGCGCTACAGTGGAAAGGCTCGTGGGGAACTGAACTAAAAAAAAATAACGCTCTCCTTAAATTACTGGACAGTTGAAGGTTACGATCTCAATCTATCCTGAGGCGAAGTGGGCTGCGATCATAAAGAGTCGGAGGTGTTGGGGGGCGCAGATATCACGCGGCGAGGCTGCGGATGCGGATGCGTGCGTTGAGGATGGACGGGACGAGACAGCGAACGGGAGATGCAGACTGGCATGATTGCACTCTGCAACCCCAAAATGCGAATGGTCTTGCAATATGCTTGACTGGTACAGTCTCCCTCCAAAAGCCCCGTGGATGAGGTCAACGACCCGTCCATGGGCAAACATGTCAGTTTCTGAATGGCCTGGACCGGTAATCACCAGAAGCTAGCCCAGAATGCCACAAAGTGCCTGGTCCACATTCAAGATGAAACGCCTAGATCTTTGAGTCAAGTGTAGGTGAGTCCGTCCCCTCCCCTGGTAGTGCAATAAATGATCACTGATGTCCTTGGACATTAATGACTGTAGCGTACTTTGGTTGTTAGCCGAAAGATACAACACTTCCCTCAGGGTGCGTTTAGGCAACTTAGGACCTGAGGTTGTTCGTCGAGCTAGGTATACTTGTAGGGACCATTTCGCAGTTTAATGTTGAGCCAAACTAGCAGTCGTATGATACTCACCACTTTTCACGTCTAGGTTGAAGAGATTGTTGGAATTATAGAACGTCGGTACGGGTTGTGATAATCGTCGATCTTGTTTCTGAGGGTTTCGGTGATCCCTATGATGATACCGGTGATAATGAGCGAGGTTACAATAAGCGTGAGCTTATAGTTTCCTATGCTGGATGATGTTGAGGTTGCCCTTAGAGATTAGAGGGTCCTAATGATTCAAGCAAAGCCTGTTCCGCCTTCGTTTTATCCACTATAGGGCGACCAGGACCCAGTGAACGACAACTGCTGTTACACAGAGTCTTAAAGAAAGAACAAGAATTGTGTGATTCGTAGGTCTCGCAGCTCCAATGACAATGGCGATGGTGAAGAGATGAATATGCTGAACTTGAGGTTTGCTGGATACTGAGGGCACTGAGAATTTAGTCTTGAGTGAGATACTGAAGGTCTGGCTGAATATTGGAAGAATTGACTAAACAAAGCTGGTCACTGTGGCCGGCAATGAGGAGACAATAAACAGACTTACTGTAAGTCTGCTTGTTGGACAATACTACAAGAGAGTAAGCAACCCTTTGGTTCTTACTTCACTTGAATATTGCTGGTGACCAACCTTTATCCTCTCTCTTGGGGGATACAAAGAAGATATATTTCACTATGAAAACAGGGCTCTTATATACTATTTTACTTAGCTATTATGTAATCTGTCCCACGCCATTTTACTATTAATTAATTTCCGGTTTCCCAATTGGGATTTGAGGGACTTAGCAGACTCTTTTCTTGCTTCCTTTTTCCCCCCTTTGCCTTACTCCCATGTCAGATTACGCTCCCCATCATGGATTATGACGTGTTGGATGGACTTTAATGATCTTATGGTGACATTATCTGTCATTTCTCATGTTTAGGTCACGTTATATAGCGTGTTATAGAGCTCTGGGTTTTGGCAGGGGAAATGTAGTTGGCTGGTCTGTCGCTGCATGTTTGGTCAGTGTTTTGCCGTGTAGCGGTTTTTATAGTGACTCACACTACTTTTGTTTGCTGCTGTGGTGGTTTTTATAGTGACTCACACCACTGTTTGCGCCTGTGGTGGTTTTTATAGTGACTCACACCACTGTTTGCTCCTGCAACAGTTCACAACGGCTGTACACATCTCAACAGGTCTTCCTGGGCTGAACTAGGGCTTCCTGTCTGTTAATTTGCTCTGTCCTGAGCTCATGCAGCGATTTCGGGGGACTTATTGATAGACTATGGTGCGATCAGTGATCTTCCTGATGTGCTATTGTGTCATTGCTGTCACCAGTGCGAAAGGTGCGCAATCTGATCCTTATCGCGCCATCAGATGCTAATGTGTCGGCATCCTATTGGTGCATCTTAGCTCCATCATTACTTCTGGGGTGATGCCATACGGCACCTATGACTCTAGACCTGTACAAGTTTGTCTGTCCCTCAAAATTTTCCTCTCCCCAGATCTCATCAACAACCCTGATTTCTCATTGGTTCCGGTAGTCTCGGGTACAGCCTCTCAATTTACGGTACGCTCTGGTTCTTCCCCCCAATCCACTATTTCGGCTCAAACAACGTTTTAGCGGGACATTTCGCAGGGAACTTTTAAATTGACTGTCCCCAGTCAGGGGGAGAACTTGATTAGTGCCGTGAAATTGACCATGCACTGTTATTATACTTTCTGTGACTTGGAAGGTTGGAAGTTGTCATACTACATGCTTCTTGTGATAACACAGAGTTCCGAGAGCCCGAACTCTTAGTTTTGCATGGTTGCTCATTTATTCTCCAAGTACGTTTGCAGATGCATTCTTTGGTGGTTTTTACAACACATTTCCAGATTGTAGCTGAGATCTGCACTATGCATGGTTCTGAACTGGATGCATGGCTTCTGTTCTTGATCTCTATCTACACGTGTGGTTTTGTATTGTTCGGCATTTCGGCCAAGCTTTTTCGAATAGCCGATTTGGATCGTTTCCATGCCTCCATGGTGACTTCCATTTTCATGCCTGCAGGGACCTGTCATGCCTTGACCTTGCCTGTTTAGGTTCCCTGCTGTCAAAAACATATAAATACCTTGGGTTCTCTCGTTTGTTTCACTAGGTGAGTTTCCCATTCTGCTTCTCTTGTCTCCCTCAGCATAGCTGACACTCCTCAGCGATTGCTCTGCTCGGTGACTTTGGGGATTGTCATCTGGGCATGGCTTTCGTCAAGTTCTCAGTATGTCGCTTTCTGGAATTTTCTCTTATTCTATTCTAACTCTCGTTCTCTTCCAGATCTCGTTCTTCAAGGCTGGAGATGTTTTCTGGGCTTGGAGGTCACCATTATAGGCAGAATTATACCTGTGCGTTGTCTTTCTTTCATACATATGCCTTGCACTGACCTTGTCGTTTCTCAGTTATAGACATGATGTTTTAATTCGGCGCAGGATCGCCTTGTGATAGATGAGCTGGCTATTCCCATTCACTGACCCACTTAAGTGCCAGTTTATGTCGGGTGAGCTTTTACCTGTCGTCTCATCGTTCAGCTGACCTATTCGATTCCAGTGTATGGCCCTACTAGGTTGGAATCATTCCAGCCTACTTCACTCTTTTTGACCCGTATTTCAGATGACTCCCATATATTATCCCTTGTTTAATTCTGCCTAATTAAAGTGCTGGTTATCACATAAATCCATGTTAGTGAACAAATCCTGAAGTCTGTCGTAAGGCTTCTATTTGTAGCATTCTGTTCTCATGGCATAGCATATGATCATCTTGGCATTTAGATATGTGCCAGCTGTCATGCTGCCTGTCATAGATTTTGTTTATCAGCATTGGTTCACGGAAGTGCTTGGTACAATGGACTCCAGCGTCTGGTTATGTGTCGGAGTGTCAACATGGTCGCATGTTCGAGTCCGTTCTGTCAAGTCTCCCATTTTTTTTTTTTCTTCTTTTAGTCAGTGATGCTTGCTTCCTCCCTCTATTCTTTTGTGCCACGCTGTTGTCCCATACAATTTCGACAGGTTTGTAAGACCTTGGCGATGTTTTACCATTGACGAATATTTCCCAACTGTTTCAGCCCTATTTATAGCTTTGACTCCTCACCGGCTGTTTGATGTTTCTGAGCCACCGGCCCGGTTTGACAGTCTGACATGACAACTGACACAATTCCGATCATTGCTTATCGTGTCTTATCTGACCCGGCCCGGTTGATAAGGTCTCATGCTCTAGCCGTTGATCCGGCATTCACATTACCTGTTTACCGAGCGGTCCGGCGGTTGATTGTTCTGCCGGTTGCGAGTATAAATAGAAGCTGAATTGATATTATTTTGGCTATCTCCAGCCTGCCAATTTCGTTTCCATTCTACCACAAAATATTTCCAGCATTCAAGTCGCACAGATTGTACTCCCATGACTCTTCCTCTGCATCTGCATCCAATTCGAGCATTAATTTCTCCGTCTTGTCTTGCAACACGAATGCATACAACATCTTCCTGCGATACAGGCAGTCAAGTCGTCGTTGATGGTCGTATGCAATCGTTGACATAGGATAATTCTGCTTCCACCATTGCAGTGTTCTGGAAAGAACTGTCCAGATTTCGACAATGGACTGGCTGGTTGGTGAGCTGGCTAAGTCATATCCCAAGGTTCCGGGCTGTGGCCGCATTTCCGATAGACGACATCGAACTCGCTGTGCTGAGTTCGTTTCGTACATGTGGCATGCGATTAAATGGTGAGTTGGATAATCGGCTTTCAGATCGCGAGGATGGTGGTTGTCATGTTGTACTGCGACAATTAGAAATCCTCGGTAGTAACCTTTGACAGTGCCGATCGTTCCATTACCATAGTGCAATGGCGTATAGATGGAGTCACCTTTCTTGACTTTGTGGCGAACGTCAAGGATGTTGTATGGGGCAGGAAAGTCGATGGTTTTGGATACTAACATGCCTGACGATGCGAAAGGACAGCTTGGATCATGTCGAGAGACGGTGGGTGAGAGTGCTACTGTGCTATCGCCAATGAAACTTCTGAGCCTAGGTTCTCCTGGATTCAAGGTCATGGGTGGCGGTAGTGGCTTGCACTCCACTTCCTCCAATTCCAGGTTGTCTGAGTTGACCTTTCGTTTTCCTTTTTCCGTGGTTACTGATCGTCTGGTAGAATATTTACTGTTAAACTCACCAGTCTCTTTTAGGATTCTCCAAGTTCGTTCAGCTGCTTCCTTGGTAGACAGCCACACACTGTTTCGAGGGTACGTGATGACCGTGGTGAGCATATTCGCTGGGCAGCTTGTTTCATCGAGCATGGGGAAGTACTGCCCACGTTCTCGACGATACAATCCTTGGTGAATAGGAAAATGACCTTCTTTTGTGTCTGAGCTAGCATATGGCTGCAAGCACCAGTAAGCTTTCTCGACTGCAAAGGTAGGTGGTCGATTGGGCTTCCTGTGCTGATTGTCGTCCAAATGTTTCTCGACTGTCAGCAACCTCTTACTGGGCATGAACTCAAAGAGGAAGAAAGGTCCTTCACCAGTGAGCAAGGTAGTAGGCTGAATATCGCGGTTTTTGTTCCAAAGCAACATGGTGGCTAGGGAGAAAGTGCGTCTTTCTCTACCTTTATGCTTTGAATTGTTCAGAATTCCGATGACGTTATTTTGACCGAGTTTAGTTAGGTTAGAGATTGTCATCAGGCCTTTAACTGCTGCCTGAGCTCCATCCCTGATCGTCTTGCTCTGGTTCAGAAGCTGTAGAACCTGCTTCTGGGTCTCCGTTCTCGGATTCTTTATCATCATCGTCTGGTACATCTCCTTCGTCTGTCAACAGTTCCAATTCTGGACTATGCCGGCTGATATAACGTATTACCCGGAAGGCAGCGAAGTTGCCCCTTATTTCGGTCCCATCTAATTCCTTTAACGTATAGCTTCCACCATATGTTTGTCGTACAACTTCGAAGGGTCCCAAATACCTGGGCTCTGTTTTAAGCTGGACAAAGGTTGATTCATACCTGGTATTGCGAACTAACACTAGGTCGCCTTCCTCATATCTTTCCTTTTGAAGTCGCAAGGCATATCGTTTGTTGAACTGCTCTCTTGATCTTATCCTAGCCTTTTTCAGGGTCCTCGCAGCGTGTGCCAAATCTTCTGGTCGTCGTTCTAGCTGGCGAATACGTAACTCCAATAATTCAGTTGTGGTCATTCCTGATCGGAATCCATCAACCATAAAAGTGGCTTCGGCCAAGTCTAAAGATAGAACAGGTTCGACACCATGGAGGAGATAGTATGGTGAATAGCCAGTGACACCATTCACAGTTACTCTATCTGCGAATACTGCCAAGGGTAGCTTTTCAGGCCACTTCTTGATTCCTCCTTGGCCGTCCTTTTTGCATGACTTGACAATTGCTTCTCGCAGTATAAAATGTCCACGTTCCACAACTCCATTAGCATGTTTGTTATAAGGTGATATTTTGACTTGAGGTACTCCCATACGACGTACCAGGACCTCAAATGCACCTTTAAACTCTGCTCCATTGTCAGTTATGACTCGTCCAATGGCTCCGTATCGACAATAAATTTGTTCCCAAAAGAACGTGGCGACATATCTGGCTTTCAGGCTACCTAGAGCTCTGGCTTCTGTGACACCAGACAAGTCATCTTTTGCTGCGACAATATACTTCTTTCCTTGGGCCACTGGCATGAACATAATATCTAGATAAACCTTTTCGAAGAGCGTCGAAGGTGTAGATATTGTAGGTGGTAGCTGCATTTTTCTCATGCATCTTATTTGACACTCATGGCAGGACACAATGTGATGGTGTATGTCTTTGCGCATGGTGGCCCAATAGAAGCGAATTCTCATCAGTTCGTATACTGTCAATTCTCCACGATGACCAAGTTCATCGTGGGCTCGTTGGATGAGTACCTCTCTCTTTGCGGTATTGAGTACGACAAGCTGGGGCATCTTCCCTTTCTGATGCCTGTACAGTCGTCTGTGTTTCACAAAGAATTGTTCTGCTTTCTTTAAGAAACGTACTCTCTCCTGCTGATTGCTGAAACTCCTTTCAGGCATTTTCTCAGTCTCAAGTAATCTCTTGATGTCCCACAAAAGAGATTCATGCTTACTGAGCTGTTTTGGCTCAACTTCTGGCTCAGATGCTGTTATGACATCATTTTGTTCAGAAGTTTCTCCTTCGACTTCTTGCGAGAACAAAGCAATATCGTCGAGCCAAGAGTCATCATACGGATGCTCAGCTTCATCTTTCTTTTCTTCCTCAGTTGGCCTTCGTCGCGACAGTCCATCAGGGCCTTTAAACTCAGTTGCTGGTACGTGAACGAGTTCAAAGTCGAAGAGAAGAATTCCACTGATCCATCTGTTCATTGGTGCTGAAGGTATTAGGTCTGGTTGTTCAATCATACCTTTGATGTACTTGGCGTCAACTTCAACCTGCAACTTTTTAGCTCCAATGATGTATAATCTCCATTCTCTGAGGGCTCTGAATAATCCATAGAGTTCCAGCTTGGCTTGTGAATACCGGCTCTCTACGTCTCCTATCATAATTGATCCATAACGTGCTGGTCGTTTTCTTCCCATCTCATCTCGTTGGGACAGGATCATTCCCACAGCAAGATATGATGTGTCGACAGATATAATAACAGGCTCTTCTGATTCATAATTGATAGGATGAAGGGCTGGGGCAGATGTGACATAGTCTTTCATGTTCTCGAAAGTCTTTTGGGCAGCATCTGTCCATACTAAAAATTTATCCTTTCCAATCAATTGGGTAAGTGCTTTCATGGTTAAAGAATAATTCTTAATCCATATTCGCAGTGTCCCACAGAGTCCTATAAAACCTCTGAGTTCTGTCGTAGTGATCGGTTGGGGCCATGTCACTATTTTCTCGATTCGCTTGTCCTCAGGAAAACGACCCTCGTAAGTGCATTTATGTCCCACAACAATTGCTTCAGCACGACATATCTCAGTTTTCTTGGGTGAGAATGTTGCGCCACAGCACTTGATTTTATGCATTACTTGATTGACATTTTTAGCATGTTCCCAAATTGATCTCCTGATGCCTTTGTTTTCTGGGTGTAATTCTGGATTTCCGTCTTTGTCAGGATACCAGGTACGTGGTCCCTTAACTGGAAGGTCATCAATGAATATATTTGCGATCTCTGGAATTTCATCCTGCAGTACGAAACTCATGCAGTGTTGAAATTCAGCTGGCGAGTTTGTGTAACCCATAGGCAAAGCTGTTAATCGCAAAAGCCCCAGTGGTGTATAGAAAGCTGTCAAATCTCGAGACTTGGCATCCACCATACGTCCATCAAATCCCCAGAAGAGATCAAACATGGTACAACATACCATGCCTACGTATTGCTCAACAAATTCTTCCATTCGAGGCAGTCCTCCTGCATCACGAATGGAAACGCGATTCAAAGGTTGTAGGTCATGAATTATTCGCAGGTCGCCACTTTTCTTGACTACACAAAACCATCTGCAACGATACGACGACTGACTTGGTTCATAAACGCCAGCCTGAATCTTGCTTTTTAGTAATGCGATAACCTTCGTCGCAATCCCTGGTGGTATGGGGATTTGTCGATATTCCCATGGTACATGAGGAATTGTTGGCATAATATAATCAGAAAAATAAGATCGTTTTAGGGTCCCACGATCCTTTTCCTCATATGGTAATGTCTGTTCGTTAACTCTGAGAATGTGCTTGAACAATTTTTCCTCTTCGGGCCAGAGGAAGTTGTCCTTGTTGACATTTAGTTCATTCATTCTCTCCTTAGTTAGTCGTTCTGTTGGTACGAATTCTGGTGGAAAGGCTGGAAGGGGTTCCATCGTTTTCATTGGGTCACCAGGTATCGTTCGTCGAACTCTTGCTTCTTCAGGGAAAGTCCCAGATACTGGTATAGCTCGGTTAGCGACTTTCTTATAGGCGCCGTATGCCTCAAGTCGTTTCACTGGCTTTGTTTTCTCTTTAATGTCTCCAGTAGGACATATGACGATATCTCCCTCCTCAAATTGGTAATCGTCAATTGAGAAATACCTTGGTTCAGTCGCAGAAATGGTTGGGAAAGTTATTTCTGTGGCTTCTCCTTCGTATTCTTCCAAGTCTGACTTGGGTTTCTTATAGCTCTCCAGCTCGCAGGGAACTCTGGATTTCTCCTTCAACTCTGTGGCTCTCACATCAAGTCGTTTCTGCATAAAGGCATCCCTTAACGGATTACTTTCCCATCTGTGTGACTGCAATGAGATCTCCACAAGGTTGGTTTCATTATTAACTGAGTCTGACTTGATGCTCCTCAAGTTTGCCTCTTCGCAGGGAATTTTTGCACTTGTACCTCTCTTCATAACTTGAACTCCATTGGGCTTACACCTAACTGTGTCTTCCAATGTGCCTTCCGACCAACTTTGTGACTGTGACTGCTTGGTCACAAAGTTCGCCGAATTTGCTCCCAAGTCCTCTGCAATTTCCTCTGCAGAATTTATCTCAGACTTACCTTGCCTAAAGACCATCTCTTCCACTGCCCAATGATATAATGAAACTAAAAACTTGTTTGCAAATCTAGGTGCAGAAATTGCAAGTGCGCCACTGATAAGAAAAATGATAGGTAAAGTACAGCAGGGCAGTAAGGTCTCTTCTCTTGACAAGATCCCCGAGAATGTCGAATAGCTTTCTAAAACAATATGACTCCTGTTTCGGAGATTAGCGAGGCATTCTGTGGTCTTTCGGATAAGACTTACGGATGGGAAGTGCGTTGGCGCCACTTTTGGGATGGTGATGGTGATTGGAACAGTGAAACAATGAAAAACGATGATAAAAATGAATATTGCCGTATACCCGAGGCCCAAGATAATCCGACCGTCAACTTTGATGACCGTCGTGTCGCCTTAACTCATCTCCACACGCTCTCGGACCCACGATCGTTGACCGAGGTGATCAAAGTAGTCCAACGAGTCGAGATAACCTTGCCGCAAGAGCATCCGAACATCCTTTGGGCGCCAAAGATGAGTGCCGCGAACTTGTCGAATGGAATTTGATGCTGCGAACAAACCGAAATGCTCGAGTAATGTGGCGCAATGAAAGAGCATTTCATCTTCTTCCGGGAGAAGAAGAGAGTTCCTTGGTCGGTACCTTGTCGACGACGGTAGCGCGTAGCGTGAGACCGGCGCTTGTTGGTGGAGACACTCCACGTTGAACCCTTGGAGCGATAGGAAGACACCCTTCTCGATTATCCGGAGGAAAGCACAATGGAAACGGAAATAGTGCTTTGTTGGATGTTCCTCGGGAATGCGGTCGATGACGTGGCGGAAGAGAGGTAAGCGCAGCATAGCGACGAGACTCTTGGTCAGAATCTCGATGTCGCCTCGAGCTTGTCGTAGTACAGATAGAAATGGAATCATCGGTGATTCGTGGACTCGGGTCGGGGCGCTGGATACCTGACGAAATCGTCGTGATTGATTCTCTACTCTCTGCAGCATTTCCTCCTCTTGTTCGTCACAGGAATAGGTGGCCTCGGCGAGGTCTGCGTTTATCGGCACAATGAATTCTAGGAATTCATGTGTTATTGCTGGCTGCGGTTCATAAGCGTTGAGCGCGTCGACTTGTGGAAGCTCAGGAAAAGCCACGACGGTCTCGTTCGTCCCGACTTCCTGGTACCGTAAAAATTCTGCACGGTCCTGTCGATGCTCCACCTGATGTCTCGAACGGTCTCCCTCGAGCATCCAGTAGTCCGTAAGCCCTGGACGAACTCGTCCTATTCCCTCAACAATCTCGTCACAGGTGGCGATGACTTTCTGGCTCAGTTCACGAACCGGACTCTGCTGCTCGATTTCTCGTCCAATCCGGAGCCTGTAGTCGTCGAGAGAAGGCGGGTAATTAGCCAGCGTCGAGCGCTTTACACAAATGAGTCGGCGTACTTCCTCGGGACGATAGAGGACATGGTCGGGTTCAGGGATGTATTCGGGATTGAATTGCTGGATGTCGAACTCGGGATTTGGATCTCCCGAGACTGCCGTCGTAAACTTGGCATGGTCTCGGTACCCTGATGCATCTCGCACGGCGGATGGAATATGAATGAATTTGGCGTCCTGGAGCTGCTGTGGTGTCGCTCTGCTATCCGGAAACGAGACCTTGTAATTGAAGAGCTCCCAGAAATGCACCATTTGAGCGAGCGTATAAGCTCCTCGCATGACGACTGGGCGCTCTGGATCCCCAGCGTTCAGCAATGGTCTTGGGTAGTCCCGAGCTTCGTCGATGGCGTCTGGTGCTCGGTACTGTCCCGTGTAGTCGTCAGTCGAGGTGTCCATGTCTTGTTCGACGATTGAACTTGGTGGCGACGCTCCAGACGATGGGCTACGTTTCGAGGGGGCGCTTGTTTGACCAACGAGCTCTGCTGCTAAGCCATAATCAGCTCGCCAGCTTAGAATGCTGTCAATGTAATGCTCACGGATATCGTCGTTTGACCCAATTGCGTCTTCGGCCATAATTCCCTTGTCTTCACCTATTTCTCTTCTCTTTTCTTTCTCCAAATCTTCTTCTCCGTCTCCAGTGCTGAGGTATTCGCTGAGCTCGTCGTCTCCATCGTCGCTGTTGGTGACGGAAATGTTGAGCGGGCGCTTGGGACGGATGAACGTCTTAAGCTCCTGCGTTTCGTCTCCTGGACTGGGCTCGGGTAAGGCGATTTGTCGGAAGAGCGGGGACTTTTTGACGCTTGGAAGGTCTTCGAGGAAGCTGCGTCTCGGCTTCCTCGACTGGTAAAAATCCTGGGCGCTTGTCATCGCAATGTCATCGACATGTCCTCGTGAACTGACTGCTGGTCTTTCTCCAATGCTGGCTATACTGGCGCCAAGAACAAGAGCTTTGTTCGACGCTGACGGCTGTCCATCGTTTCCCTGGTCCTCGTGTTTATTGAAGCGCTTTCTCTTCGTTCGATGATTCTCGAGGGGCGAATTTGACGGTCCTGATGGGCGCTCGCTGTCCTGAGCAAACACAGCGTGCACCTGAACGATGGAACGAGGTGCGGGCAGAGGTGGAAGACCCGGTGGAGGAATGTCGTTGAGAATAGTCGGGGTAAGCGCTGGCCGTTCGGTGACGAATCGTGGTTCTTCGCCGCCTGACGAGTCACTGCTGAAGTCTCGACGTTTCTCGGATGCTGAGCAACTGCATGAGAAGCATGATGAATAAAGATTTTGCGGCAACGTACGGGTTCGGCTGCTGGGCGCTGTTCCCTGCGCTGACGAATTTTCCCCAATCCTTCCATGTTCCGTGCCTGCTCTCCAGTTTTCTCTTTCTGAACGAATCTCTCCTTCCTCAAGGTCGCTGTTTACCGCGGCATCGTCGATAATGGCTGGTGAGACGGCTTGATGGGCGCTGGTGACGTGGTCGTCGTCAAGAGAGAGACGTGCGAAAGGTGTCGGCAATGAATCGGCTTTCGGCCGATGCTTTGTCGAGTCTCGCTCGACGACGAGGCCTACAGAATTTTTAGAAGATTCCTCATTAATAAAATTGTTGTCAGATTCACCTTGATTGCTATTTCCTTCTTCTGTGCTCTGTCTTCCCAATGGGTCTGTATTCCTGCGAGCTCCAAAATGGTCTGCCGAGAGACTTGGGGTGTCTGCTGTCGCTGCCGATGGCGCTGGGTTCAGTGATGACCCTCTCACGTCGAACCATGCTCTCCCATTTATCGTTTGCTCTTGTATTTCTCCTTCTTCGAGCTCCTCTGGTGACGGTGCGCAGTTAACATTGGACTGCAAACTTGCTTGTTGGCCGCTGGTGGTGTGGTCAGCGTCAAGAGAGAGGCGTGCGAAAGGATTTGGCAGCGAATTGGCCTTCGGCCGACGTTCTGTCAAGTCTCGCGCAGCGACGTCCAGGCCTATGGCAATTCTAGATGAGTCAACATTAATGAAAATGCTCTCGTATTCACCTGGATTGCTGTCTCTTCCTTCTGCGCTGCCTATCCTCTCTCTCACTCCTTGGTCTGTATTCCTGCGAGCTTCGGAATGGTTTGCTGGGTTAACGGGAGCATCCGTCGTCGCTGGGACCGAAGATGGTGCTTTCGTGCTTGTTGGGAAGATCCCAGCGTACTCGTCAATAAAGGATGCGACTAGATTATATTTGTCAGGAATATACATCGTACCAGAAACAGGCGACGCACCTTCTGTAACAATCGCAGGGTCCGGATCGACGGTCGACCTGGCGATTTCTGTTCCTGAGGCTAAGGATGGAATGACCTGACGGAGACAATAGTCGTTAGGCAGCCGCGCAAGGGCATAGTGCTGGGGGTCAATGTAATTTGAGTCATCGATGCCCGGTATCTCTTTGCTGATTGAGTTATCGACGTTGTATCGAAGGAAATCGGTCACGTAGGGATTGTACCCTGCTGAACGAACGCAGGAGGTCCCTCGGGCGCTCACTGTGTCCTGGCATATCTTTGGTAATTTCTCCCATTCCCTATTCAACGTTATTGCCGCATTTCGACGGGTTGACGGTGTCCGAATGCAGATCATTGTGGAAAAGGGGAGCTTTGCCATAAGATCGGCCAAATGAGCTCTGTACGGATCGGGAGCCCAAGCTGCATTTCGGGGTCGTCTGTCGAAATCGTCGGGATTGTTCAGGATAAGGGTATGCGTCTGAGTTCGGTTGATGGCTGTGACATGGACAACAGGATTGGATGCTTGCTTCGCCAAGTATCGCTCTACTTCTGGTGCTGGCCTGTAGGCGATTCCGGCCGTTTCTGGTCTTTCTCGGGGCTGGAGACTCAGTAGATGTTCGGCGCTGTACTGAAACTCGCGCTCCAGATAGTTAGGCTCCACAAATTCTCCCTTCGGAACCGGCTCGAACGTGAGACGCAGTAGCTGGTCAAGGTGACTGAACGGTGCTGTGACGTTTAGCTGTTCCGGGTACGTCTGGGTAGCATCAATGCCATGGAGATGGACTTGGACGGTTACGAGGGTGATGAAAGCTTCTTGGTCAACAAGGCGGAGATTTTGCGTATAGTGCTTTAATCCGTCCCGACTAGCTCGCATTGGTTGCCGAAAATGAGCTTCGGTGCGAGACTTCTCGCTGACCATGAAACATCGGCGCGCAAGCTCGCTGGCCAATTGGATATGGTAATTCGGGCCTGGTGCTGTAACCACAGGTCCGAATGCTAGCTCCTGTTCTCGCCGGATGAGATTAGGGACTTCTTTACGCAAATGCCTTCGCAGTTCTGGTGGAAAAGGGCGGGTAAGGTCATACAGTTGGACCAGATTTGTGTCTAACTGGACCTTAGGCAGCTGGCGGGTGTCGATAGGTCCCGTGGCCCCTTCCGAAACCATCCCGAATAATCCTTCGTCGAGGGGTTGCGCATAGTCGTACAAATTTGGTCCAAGGTGAGCGTCAAGCTCTAGATCATGCTTGAGCTGCTCAAGACACTCGTGAATCTCCTTGTAGAGTTGATGATTGGGCTGAATGATATGATCTGATTTTTGTAAGCCCAGGTTTTTTATTGACACGGAAATCTGCTCACCGAAGCCGTCTGCAGCATTTCCCATACATATAAGGAGCCCAGCTTTGTATTCTGCTCCTTCCCCAATGCGGTACTGTCTCCCAATTTTTAAGGCTCGAAAAATTACTGTTTTCTCCCCAGCTACGCCGAACAGGTCATATACCGAGGTAGCGACTAGGGTGCTGACAACGATCTCATTGTCTGTCAATGGATTTGTTCGGACCGTAACGTAGATCTCGTTGTAATTGCCGCCGTCTGGGGTGTACGAGTCGCCGGTGATGCTGCGCGTCATTCGAGTGATGGACTGGAGTGAAATGTGATTGGCGTGATTCTCGGCGTCGACATCCACAAAATAAGCACTGCTGTAGTAGTGATGGCTTCGGACCTGGTCGAGACGCCAGCCGCTGGCATTGCCAGCGACTGTCGCTGGTGGGAGAGTGATAGCAGGTGCACAGCCATCAGATTTGTCGGCCATTGGCTCCGACATCGTTTGATCGGATTTGGTGGGGGCTTGATTCTGGCCTTCTGCTTCCTTCACACCGTTATTTATGAATGAACGGCTGGCCTTCAGTGCTTTATTTCTGGTAGCCAGATTCATCTGTATCTGTTCCCTTTCCAATTCAGTAAATTTTGCCTTTTCCTTCTCCGCAGAACTTTGTGCCTCAAGGAAGCACGGCACTGTTGCTCTCGGTTCCCGCCTAAGTGATTTCAATGGCACTATTTCCGCTTTTCCTGGCTCAGAATAGATGTCTCCAATCCTTCTTGTTGCCATAAGGAAATTTTCTAGCTCTAGATCTGTAAAGGTACACATTTTAGCTTTAGTTTGGCTAACATTTTGGTTTGACTCACAGCTTCCATGCCCCGATTCTGCCCCTAAATTATCAGCCATGCCTTCTAGGCTGGACCCAATGTTCTGGATCCTTTCTGGTGGCACTGGTTGCTTTGGGTCAGGCCCGGTGAGTCTCTCCAGTTTTTGAGCATCCATGTCAAGCCCAATTTTTCTAGCTCGTATTAAGGCCTCAAATTTCATTAATTCTTGCCTATGCTTGTCCACACTGTCCAGAGCCTCGAAAAATTGCACACTATCAGCTGGTGCCTCCAAAATTTGCGGCGCAGGTAAGGTTTTATACCCGGCTGTGGGTACAAACTTTGGATCCTCCAGGGTTCTTTCCAGACCCTTTCTTCGGGCTTCCTTTATGCTCTCTACAGAATCATATGCTGTAAGTGCTAGATTCTTAGGGTGAATAATTGACTTACTTAGACGCTCATTATCCTTTGCATCTGTAGATCTGTAGATCGGTGGCGCAGCCAATGGCTGTGTTTGACAGTTTACTCCGGTCTCTTTATGGTTGCTATGGCTGTTATTACCGCGGCGGGATCCCTTTTGGGGTCCATCAGTGCGTACTTCATTTGATTGGATGAGTCCCAGCTCTTCGGGCCCCATGTTATTATGTGAACCAGAGTGATCTGATCCATTTTTCTTCAGCAGGACCCTTTTTGCGGGTTCTTCTGAATTCCCTTCTCCTTCAAGTCCTAATCGTAGATTGTTTCGCAATGCGGAAACTCTTTTCCGTAGTTCATGGGTCTTCTCAGCGAATTCGGCATAGAAGGCGGTTAATCTTTGACGGGATCTGGGCGTCAATCGGGGATCTTGGGCGGCGGCGATAAGTGATGCATCAATGGTTTGGCGCTGTTCCGGAGTTATTCCGGGGTACTGCTGGTTGGTTATGAATCGTACTAGCCTGGATCCTTCGTGCACTGTCCAGTTGTTAATTTCATCAGTTTGGGCTTCAATTTCTTGTTGCTCGCAAACCACGAAATCTCTCCAGTCTGATTTTAGCACTGCCAGCCTGGACCAAATTCCTTCTCCAATTTCAGAAGATTTTCTGTTGTGCAGCACTTCTGGTCCATTCCGTACCCGCATCCCCTTTTCCTTTTTAGATGCCATAGTGTCACCACCAACGGCTTCCGAGTCCATTATTACCAGGACAGCACTTGGTTCACTGAGTTGTACACAAGTGTCCATTGCTATGCCGTTGACTTCGTGCCGATCAACGGAAACAATTCGGACTGTCGCATCGGTTTGCCGGTCGAGCCAATCTCTTCCTAGTGATAGGTCCGGTGATCCAGGAACTCCTGAAATGATTTCGGCAGCGATTGTCATGGTTTGTTCAAGGTAAGTGACTGTTATTTGTGTGAACTCCTCTGCCACATTTAACCAACCAGCTTTTAGTGTGTCCAAACCGGACATTCGCTTTGCGAAGGTTTCTGAAACTGTTGTTAGCATGTTTTGTGGGCACAAAACTGCTGTCGTTTCTTGTTCTTCTTTAGCGAGCTTGACCTTGCACTTGATTGTGACATATTCTGATTTTGCCTTTTCTGCTAGGTCTCGCATCTCCTTTGCCGATTTCTTTCCAATCATGTCCCAGTCTTTCCCGATTACTATGTCATAGTCCATTTCTTCCACGAGCGTCATTTGTAGCTCGTAAGTATGTCCACAGAATGTGATCGGGACACCATTGAAGACATATCCATCATCTAGATCATCGATTTCACCTTGTTCCCATCCTGTCAACCATCTGGCGACAGATCGCTGAAGCATGTTCTTCGTAACTGAAGGTATGACTAGTGCTGATAGACGAGATTCTTTGCTGATCTTTATATCTACCTTCACAGTGTGCGGCATGTCCTGTTTAGGGAGTGTTGCTTCTTGATCAGTTTCGTCCGATATGCTTAGGCTTTCGAAGGCAGTAAGATCAAGGTTCACTTCGGGCATGGTAGTGACTTGGGCTAATTTCGTAAGGTCAGAGTAAGCTCTTTGGCGTCGTAATGGCAGATGTGGCGTACCATAATCCTCCACTGTAACTTGTATATCCTCATGACTTGTAGTGCCAAATCCGTCTCCTGCCTCTGGATCCTGGCTTGATTCTGGTTGGCCCAGTGGAATATCTGGTCTGGGCTCGAGGACTTGAGCTGCGAGTACATGAATCGCCAAGGGTCGTTTTGATGCAGCAACCGTGGCATTTCGTTCAATAAGTCTATTGACTCGAAAGGAGTACCCCATTTGTTCTCCTGCAGCTTCAATCTCCATTCCCAGGATTTCCTGGAGTTTATCCTCCCAAAGTCGTCCTACAAGATGCGCGGTGTATCCATCATAGACATGCGATGGGCGACCTTGCATTCGTTTGAATCCTCCTTTGGTTTGCTGTGATATGAAATCCATTTTTACTGCTTGGCCATCAATCATGACATCCACTTCGGTTATGAACTTATTGGTCTTGTCCATAATTTCCTCATGGAATTCTTCCGCAATGATGAGTCCATATCGCCCTTCAGGAACTAGATAGATTTCTCCATCCTGATAAATCCCAAAGTAGTGACGTTCATCCCAAATGATCAATGGAGGTTCCATTCCGCTGGTATCTGCATATCCATTTTTAGTCAATGGTGGGGCAATGCCAGTGGTTTGGGTACGAGTCATTGCGGTATGCAAAACTTCGTCCCAGGCCTTTGCAATCCAAG
Source organism: Mycena floridula (assembly GCA_029320655.1). NCBI lineage: Eukaryota > Fungi > Basidiomycota > Agaricomycetes > Agaricales > Mycenaceae > Mycena > Mycena floridula. Next base: position 2,272,757 of record JARIHS010000011.1, read on the forward strand.
TCCCATTGCCCTTCCATTGTACGATTTTGTCATGCAGTTTCGGTTCCTCGTTCTCGTAAACGATTGGCTTGGGTCGCCAACGGAATTCGAGCTCTCCAGTCTCAGGATTGTAAGTCTCTTTGCCTTGTTCAGCAAGATCATTGTCAAAAACTTCTTCTCCAGCGTCATGGATGAGATTTCGAAGCTCACGCCCATCTCTGAGAACACTCTCGTCTGTCGTTGGGCAATCTTTGCTGACTTCAATGACCATTCTGATTTCAGTATGATCTTTGGTGGTCCAAATATGCATAAGACGATCTGGATGCTCCTGATCCCAAGTACTTTGAATCTGGTGAGCAGTGCGTCCCATCTGAGCACGGAAGTGATTTGCGACATCAATGCGTCCTCCAAAATACAGGTCATTGTTTTTGGAACTGACATTGAGTCGTCCTTGGAGCATTCTACTTTGGAGTGTTTCGTTATTCCAAATCACCCCATCATTGAGCCTGACAGTTTTGTAAGCTCTGGGCTTTAGCTTGGAGTGATTTTTCAGCTTCCATGTCCATAGTTCATCACCCAACGATGATGAGGAGTAATCACTTTCCAGTTCATCAAGGTAGAACGATTCGAATTCCACTGTACGAGCTGTTTTCATGATGTCAACGAGATCTGATCTCATGTTGTACTGTTCTCCGATTTGGTAAACTCTCCAGTCTGGTCCCCATTCTATAGAGAATGCAGTTCCATCCTGTTGCGTTTTGACTGATATGCTGCGATGTCTGGGGGCGTCATGCCATTCCTGGTTGATACGCATGGCCATCTTGTGTAGCTTGATTTTCATGTCTCTGAGTTTCTCTGTGTAGTCGAGAGGAGCTCCAGCTGTAGCTTCAGGCCAGCCATTATCCCACACTTCTTGCCAGTGTTCTGAAGGGATCCAGTGGTCATAACTCTGAGTCGGCGTGACACTGCGGACCTCGATGTCATGCTCGTCTTGAGTGCTAAAGGACTCATTGTCTATTTCAGTGGTGTTTTCTAGTTTGTCGTCAACTGAATGTTTCAGATTTTCAATGAACAAGAATTTACCTGTTTCGTTGACACGTTCTTGTCCTTCAATGTCATGGCTGACTTGATTGTCTACTGAATTGAGGTTAACAAGGTCATCACATGCCTCAATAATTGTTGGCATACCTGATTGGGTTTCCTTGTCCTCTTCTGTGTCCCTGAGAGGTTCTGGCTCTGTGACAGGTGTACTTTCCACAATGTGTACTGAATAAACCTGGGCAACTTGAGGTGTTACGTCTAATGTTGATAGTCCATATGTTGGTGTTGTTGGTGGTCGTTCAGGCAGCTTTCCTCGCGCCCTAGTAGACAACTTCCTGAGCCATGCTGGACTGTCTGGTTCATTATGTAACCATTCCATTTTGCCATACTCTTCCTCTCCTGGTTCACTGTCATCCAAAGGTCTCACAGAAAACATTCTGTGCCCACATTCGTCAGATTCGTCCTGGTCTGAGTCTGTGCTGGGCGTCTGGTTTGATGAGACAAATTTTGCTTGATTCGTCTTACGAGACAATTTCTCTTTGAACCTTTTCCATTGCGAACCTGATTTCTTTGCAGCATCCTGTAGAATGTCCTGTTTGAAGGACTCTCTGATTCTACGATTGCTGGTGTTTCGGTAATCAAGCCCCCAAATTGTCGGATGAAAACGGAATCCAAGCATTCGTTTCACTTTATGCTCTCCCGACCGTGGTGTAGTCCTAGAGAATATGTCCTGAGCTGCTGTGAAGAACACCTCCTCCAGTTCGTGCATTGTTGAGAACCCTTTATCAGTGACATTGCCCCAGATGATTTCTGCATCCTGGACAAAGTCAATGCGAGCTCGTTCTAAGTCGACTGTTGTATGAACATTGCTTTTCCGTTTCTTGGTGTCCCAGAGGTCGTCAAATCGGTTTTTGACTTCCACTAATTGTGACAGGAGTCCATGAGGTGGTCCAGACTCATCGGGATCGAAGTCTAGATTTTCGCAAGAGTTCGTGGCACTATGATAGTTGGAGATATCATCGAAGGCCTGTGGATTTTTGGCATAAACCTTCCTGATTTTATCCATGTTTACTTTCCAACTCCACCATTCCACATTGGGGTTCCAATAGCAATGTTCATGGTCGATAAAATGCAAAGCTCCTGCTCCCATTATGTCACTGAGGAGGTAATAAATGATTCTGCCAAGTGAGGCACGAGTGTCGAGGGATAGAATTTGGAATTGAGACCAGTGGTCTATGTTCCATTCAATTCTAGCATCCATCCAATCTCTGCTGGCACGAACTCTGATTGCTGTGTCTCTGGAACGGGCATTCCAGACTTCAACAGTTCGTTTTACGACTTCTCGCACTCTCCATGCCAAACCTTCAATCACTTCGCTTGTGTCTGGTCCAACAATTTCGATATCCAAGCCATCAGTGATTAACGGAAGTTCACCATAATCACATATGAGTTGTTGTTCCTCCCAGTAGCGATCGAGGCCTACTGCTCCTGCTTCGAAATGCCAAGTTTCACGTTTGTCGACCTTAGTCGGGGCCAATGAACCAAATACTTGTCTAGCAAGGCTCTTGAGCAGGACATCAGGTTGCTGATTGATCCACTGAGGTTCAACATCTGGTTGGTCTCGCTCAGGCCACTTGAGCTCGATGAATGCAGGTTCAGCATAGACTCGAACTTCTACTTTCGCGCAGGGCTGAGGTTGGGTGGCCCATATTTGTCTGAACTGTTGAGCAATCCAATGCAACTTCTTGAGGTGAACAGTTGGAGTAAGGTCAGGTAGCTCTCTGATCTGTTCCAGTTCTGAGAGTAATTGTTCATCCAGTTCTCGCTCGCTGCTGTTGGCATAGCTCTCCTTTTCAGATGGTGAGTCATCTGCATTATGTGTGTCCCATGTGCTGGGATCTTCTGCAGCTGGCAGATCATCTGGGACCTCATCGAGACCCCAAGGGTCTACGTCACCCCATTGGCTAGGATCATATGGTATTCCTTCGTTGCTTGAGCCATCAATAGTGGTCTCGTCCACTTCACTGTCAGAGAGAATTATTTTAGCAACTTGTAAGGTAAGAACCATATCTGGGACATACCTTTTAGCAGGTTCATCTCTGATTATCCATCGGCGGAGTTTTCCAAATTCTTCGTAAGGGTCAGGTGCAATTCTGAATCCTTGACTTGGAGCTCCAGAGTTCATCCAGACATATTGTACTGTTTGATATACCATGTCCTCAGGATCTGCTGGCTTTGGAATATCTCGTCGAGTGGCTGACTTGGCTGGAAATACCATTACGTTCAGCTGGTTCTGGTCAAATGACAACCAAACACCCAGCTCCCATGTTGTGATATTTCCCTTTGCCCAAAGATGTTCGATTTCATTGGCCAGATCGTTCAGAGGATGGATATGAGCTTCTCGAGCTTTCCTGTCTTTCTGCATTTGACGCTGAACATCTCTACCCAGGGGTCGCATAGCTGGTTTCACTCGCAGGCCATGTTCCGAGCCTGTTGCTACTCCAGCGGCTCCTCCTTCAGCTCGAATCTTTTCTTGAGTGAAGTAAACTCTGCTTCCAACATCTGTGAAATTGGCGTCATCATATGTTGGAGGGTCTTCGATGGTATCTCCTAGATGTTTGCTGACTCTATAGCGATGCATATCGCCATATGTCCAACTAAGATTCCTGTTATGATGGAAATCCTCGTCACTTCGTCCAGTTTTATCCCAAGCATGCTTGAGCACAGCCAAGAAGGGATCGTCCTGGTCGTAGTCCTCTGGATCTGTCTCTCGGTTTCGCTCCCTCTGATCGAGAGTTCGGACGATATCAACTGAGCATTCTAGCTCATCTACCCATGCTTCGACAGATGCAGGTTGACCTTGTAGAGCATAGACAGCCTCAATGCGAGTTGGAATATTGAAAACCCTAATGCCAATAGCAATGAATTTATCCAATTCATACTGGGCTTCCTCAGCATCTCTGTTGCGAACATGCTCGTCATAAGTCATGATCTGGCTTTCAGACTCGGGTTCTGGTATCTCTTGACTTTCAATAGCAAAAGGTTCTGGCATGTTGTGATCCAGTTCAGGCTCTGGCAAAACCATCACACTGAAAACATTGACCATGCTTTTCCGAAGAGCTTCTTGTTCTCGATACTGCATATCTCGAACTTTGGCTTTCATCCAGTCTCGACCAAGTTGAATGTCTGATCTGAGGCCTTCGATTGTTTCAAAGTCCAAGTAAATGACGAAATTGTCATGAACTATGTGAGCATCAGGCAATGCGTGCAGATATGCTCCTGTCCAATTTGTGTTGGTGCGTTTCAGGATATTGCGTAGAGTTCCCAGAGCAATGGCTGACTTTGCTCTAGAAATATTCAGAGTTGCCTTGGTCTGGTACCCATTGAATGTAATTGCAATCTTTTCCCCATTTGCAAGTTCTCCGGTGCCTTCCCAATTGTCGTCATGTCTTCCTGACAACTTTTGGTTCTGGCGCATATTCATGAATGCCCCAACAGCATCTCGTCCCAGACATATGTCATGAGGGAGTCCTTTGGTCACAATAAATTCCAGAGGAAGTTCGATATTATTGCAATCGATGATGAGAGGGTATATGTGATCTTCCTCTCCCTTTCCAACTCCTGGCAAATATCTCTTGAGTGCAGGAATGATATCGATAATTTCTTTAGATATCGTGTTGTAACGATGCCCAACAAGAATTCTGGCATTCCATGCTACTCCTTCAACAAGAATTGGAGCTCGATGAACCCCTTGTCTGTATTGAGAAATTCGAGGATCCTGCATGGAGTATACTGGACGCTGAGATATCTGCTTGGCCAATTCCACCATGGTGTCATGTGGATTTGGAAGTCCCAATGATCCATTGATGTGAGCTGTGTTCCTTTCAGTGCTGAGCATTCGATGGCGTTCATGGACAGGTGCCCAGAGGGTCGACTCCTTTTGTCGCATAACAATCCCATGACCTCGAGAGTGTGAAACTCGCATGTTGAGCTCATTTTCTTGGCTCTCTCTTTCTTGGAGGAACTGTATGAGCTCACGTCGTTCAGCTTCGAACTGTGACGTAGGTCCAAAGTCAAATCCCTCTTCTGGTGTAAACTCTGGGATGGTGGGCATAGTTGGTACCCCATTTGGCATTCCTTGATTGTCCATTACTGCACATACTACTGGTGCAGTTGCAGGGAGCTCAAACAAAGAATCCAGAGGTCCTTGAATTTCTGGAATACTAAGATCAGTTGTTTTTCCTTTCATCTTAGCATGGGACTGACCATTCATGTATGTCGCCATCATTCCATTCCAATCTGTAGTGATCTTATCTTGTTGATCCATAGCTTCCCTTTCTGGTTGCTTGGTTGATTCAGATACCCCTTGTACTTTGTCTCGTGCTGCTCGTTTGGCAGAATCACGTGCAGCTGGAAGAAGATCTGCATATCGCTGCATCCATTCACGTCCAAATACGAGAGTCTGAGGTGTCCCATTGGTTACCTCAAAGGCTTCGACAGCACTACGGCCTTCGCAGGTCACTCTTATGCCTCCAACTGAACTCATTGGTTCCAGGAGATCACGTTTCCATGGAAGATCACTGACTACGGCCAGGAAATCAACAGATACGAGGTTGTTGATGATGGATGGATCCGTGATCGCAGGGACCCAATTAGCCTCAAAAAGTACTTGGATGTGCTCTTGCAGAGCCTCTCCTCGTTCTATAGCACTTTTCTCATCCAAGTCCCAGTGGTGCAGTAAGTTGGGTTCAGCAAAAACTTCTTTGTCCAAAGTTTCTTTCACCCAGCACTGTACTGGACTGTGCTTTGGGTTCCAGCAACCACAAACATAGCACTTGAATGTATGTGCCATTTGAAGTCGTACATTGTTGAATCCATCTGTCCAGCGCTTTATAGCAGCTTTCTGAACATCTGACCGAGTCCAGGGTGACATAAGTGGTCCTTCAGGGCTGTGTTCCACTCCATGGCGAGTTCGTCCACAGAGAAACTCCTGATGTGTCGGTACTCCATGCTCCGTTGGTAGGTATACCCTATCGTACCAGTCTTTGCCTAGTCGCAGAGCATATGGTGGATGTTGTTGAATAGTGAAACCTTCGGTTGTGGTAGCATATTTGTACTTTATGCTCCTTCCCTTATAGTATTCACCATCAAGCCAGACTTTTCTGCTGTAACGAACAGGATCGACATATGCAAGGGTTTGTTCTCCCATGATATTTGATGATTGACTAAGATCGATTTTGGCCATGATGTTGATTGTGCCGAAACGGATTATGATGAATTTGACTCCCATTTCAGCATCAAGGTCTTGTACAGTCAACTTGTCCTTGTTTGGACCAATTGAGTGCCAATTTTCTGTGCTTGGTTTCAGCATAGTGTCTCTTGGGCGAATGGTAGTTTGAGACTCACGTGAGCCTAACTGGTATACTCTGGGCTTGTTGGAATCTTCCCCACCCACTACCGAGTAGCAATCTCCAAAGTTGTGACCTCTTTTGTAGTCACTTCTTTGTCGCTGATATGTTCCTTGCCATTGATCATGGCTGCAAGGTGGTATCTGAACCTCCATAGTGATGGGTCGTCCAATTTCAGCAGGATTGGTGAATAACTCCCAGCGATCCTGTCCATCAGGCTCAAAGATGACATAAGTGCCTTCGTCTCGCTCATCAATGGATACTTTGTTGTCAAGCATATATGGTCGTCCCAAAAGCATTGGATAAGGCAAAGTGGTGGGACCTATGTGCAAGTTTGCTCTAGTAGAAATGGTTCCAATGTCGAGCCGAACACTTCGTGAAAGTCCAACGAGCTCTCCATCATTTCCATTCGCATCTCGCATGGTGATCCTTTCCTCTGCTTTCTTTGGATAACGAATTGAAGCAGCGAAGACATCTTCACGGACTATATTGAGCATAGATCCACTGTCAAGTATAGCTGTGATTGGTTTTCCTTGACATTCAAAGATGATAGTAATCAGCGGTGCTCTATCATGACCTTCTGGTAATGTCAATTCTCTGCTCATTGCGATGTTAATAATGGGCGTACTGAGAGTGGGTTGATCTGAATAATCAGATTCACTGTCCCCATCATAGTAGTCTGGCTCGGGATTGTACATCTCAGCTTGTAAAGCTGTGAGAAGCACTGCCTCGTCCTCAGTGAGAGATTTTGCATTCTTGAACCTAAGCATTTTGGTGACTTCTTCGGCCATCTCACGTGAAGTTCCCAAATATTCCTCCATTGTAACTTCAATGGGAGTTTTCAGAATTTTACGAGTGAGAGCTTTGATGTCCACTCGTTTCTGTATCTCACTTTGTCGAGGCTGTCGTTTACGTGTTTCATTGGTGGATGCATGACCGTTAGACACATCTTTCATCACGACGTCCTGTGTTGGATGGAAACGTGCTCTACGAACATCAGCTGGCACAGGTTCAGGCACAGGTTCAGCAGGTTTAGGATCTGCTCGTTGTGATGACTCACCAGCGGTCTTTTCAAGAGGAACAATAGCTGGTTTTAATCCTCTAGTCTGAAGTCCTTCTCGTGGTGCTGGTTCCGGATTAGAAGTGCGATACGGTGCTCGTTGTTGCATCGCATTTTCTTGAGGTACAGGGGCCTTTTGACCTATTTTCACAGGTCTAGGTTGGTTTGGTGCACCTCCTGTTTGCGGACGTATTTCAGCACGGATATCTCTACCAATTGCAGACGTACTATTTGGAGGAGCTCTGGTTTTATCATTCGCTCGATTGCGAGCTTCTCTCCCAGCACCTGTTTCATTATCAGTCCTTGCGTAAACTTGGGCTGGCTGTGTCTCACCTGCCCAGTTTACTCGCAATACTCCATTGCTGAATTCTGATGTCTCAGCAACAAAGTTTGTCTGTGCTGGTGCTTGTGCATTGATAGTCCTTACGATGGAATCTGCAAGGTACAGACCATTAATGCGACGCACTGGTACTCCATCAAGGTATCTGAGCTTACCAAATTCATCTCTAGTGACAACTCCCTCATTCACAAGGTCATTTACACGTCGACAATTTCGTAGCATGTGACTTTCTTCACCACACCCAAAGCATCCTATTTCGTGATACTGTGGGTTATGGTTCATAGCAGGTGCTCCTTGGTATCCCATTCCAGGAACAGGAATACGGTTTGACCCAGTAACTGGTGGTCCTGTTTGCACTGACTGTACAACAGGTGGCTGTTGGTGTTGGTGTTGATGCGGTTGTTGTTGTGCAACTTGTACAGATTGGATAGGTCGTGATCCAGCCATGTTGTACATATTGCCTCGACGCATAGGCATATTAGTCTCATTGGGATTGGGAGGCTGTTTAACCAATTTTGCAACAACTGGGTTAATCATATAGGCCTGAGTGTACAGCCCTCGATATGTTGGATCAGTGATAGACATTTCTCCCAGTCGGTTGATAAGTGTATCAAGGTCAGCGGCCTCAGGAGTTTTCTTCTGAGCTTTGATCTTGTTGTGTGCAGGCTCAGAAGTGTGCTCTGGTCTGGTTCTACCCCTAGCATTCCTTTTGGCCTCTTGCTCAAGTCGCTTCTTGACGAGCTCCTCAACAATGTCCTCTAAATCAGATGCATCAGCTTTGTGAGACTTTTTAGTATGACGTGATGACTTACCATCTTTATCATCTTCATCATCATCCTCATCGCGCTTAGACTTGCGCTGATACTTCTTCTTCGTAAGCTTCTTCTTCTTGTCTTTAGCGTGACGCTTGTGTTTGTGACCTCGGTCACTGTCACTGTCATCAGAGGAATCAGAGTTGCTTTCATCAGAGGAATCAGATTCTCTTTCTGACTCAGATTCAGATTCGTCAGAATCAGAGTCTGAATCATAAACTCGACGTTTCTTGGACTTTGTCGATTTGTAACCTCTGCCTCTCATAGACCTTTCCAACTCATCGTAATATTTGTGTCGGATGAATTGGTCTTGGATCATTTTGTCGACAGTAGCCATAGGGATTGGATCAGTGAGAGTAGCGCCTCTGTTCTGATTGATGAAACGTTCTTGGAGTTTCTCTCTGAGGTCCCGTTCGATCCCCATAAAGAATTGTCCATCACGTTGTCGAACAGTGATCATGTCCTTGGCCAGCAGCCAACCAGCAATAGTTCCGAACTGGCGGTTGTATCGTTTCCAAGTTTCGAGGTTACCCATCTCTCTCTTGGTCCACTTGCGAACAAGCTTGCCCAAATCTCTGGAAGTGTAGCGAGTATCAACTCTTTCTGCATCATAGAAATGCAAGAGATCCTTCTCAAGACTGTCCCAGTCTCGATTGATGTAGTTGATATTGGACTCGATGAACTTTTCTTCGGTCCTACCAACATAATCAAGAAGTTTCTCGCACTTCTCTTCATCGGTGGTGACATTGTAGACTTGGCAGAGTTGAACATACTGTCGCAGGAACTTTCGAATATAGGTGTAGTCTCCTTTGAACTTCTTGGGGGCACCTTTACTTGAAGAGAAAGGCATCATTTCAGGTGTTCTTTCATGGTAATGACCACGACTGTACGACCTGTGTCGGTGATGGGAGTGATCATCACCATCAGTGCTGGGTGCGATGATCCTAACTGGTTGGTTGCGGATGTGAGGTGAGTTGGTGAGATCAGAGTCACTGGAGGGTATCTCCGAAAGTGTCTCGGCAGGTGAATTATAGTTTGCAGAAGTCGAAGACTTGAGCCTGAGGTTTAGTGGATTGTTTGGCTCAGGTTCATATGCTGTAGGATAAGGTTGCACATTACGTGTCTTACCATACGAGGTAGATGTCATACCTTGAGCACTTAAACCAACATCTTCAACAGGTGTAGTGAAAGACATGGTTGATAGCTGGATAGTAGATGGAGGTTGTATGCCTTTAACAATAATCAACACAAATAATAATCAAGTTAAACAATAACTGACTTGACTTGATAACTGTTGATGATTGTGTGTGTATGTGTGTCACAGACTCGCTCAAATTTGAAGTCAAAGAGTGACTTGAAAAATTTCGCAATAGCTTCGCCGTACGGACTGATAGAGGAGGAATGAAGAAAAAATTTCGCAATAGCTTCGCCGTACAGGACTGAGTGGGGGTGACGGAAAAGGGTGGTAGATGATAAACTGAGTGAGGTCAATGATAAACTGTTAGCTCCCTCGCGGTGGGCTCCAGAAATGTAGCGTACTTTGGTTGTTAGCCGAAAGATACAACACTTCCCTCAGGGTGCGTTTAGGCAACTTAGGACCTGAGGTTGTTCGTCGAGCTAGGTATACTTGTAGGGACCGTTTCGCAGTTTAATGTTGAGCCAAACTAGCAGTCGTATGATACTCACCACTTTTCACGTCTAGGTTGAAGAGATTGTTGGAATTATAGAACGTCGGTACGGGTTGTGATAATCGTCGATCTTGTTTCTGAGGGTTTCGGTGATCCCTATGATGATACCGGTGATAATGAGCGAGGTTACAATAAGCGTGAGCTTATAGTTTCCTATGCTGGATGATGTTGAGGTTGCCCTTAGAGATTAGAGGGTCCTAATGATTCAAGCAAAGCCTGTTCCGCCTTCGTTTTATCCACTATAGGGCGACCAGGACCCAGTGAACGACAACTGCTGTTACACAGAGTCTTAAAGAAAGAACAAGAATTGTGTGATTCGTAGGTCTCGCAGCTCCAATGACAATGGCGATGGTGAAGAGATGAATATGCTGAACTTGAGGTTTGCTGGATACTGAGGGCACTGAGAATTTAGTCTTGAGTGAGATACTGAAGGTCTGGCTGAATATTGGAAGAATTGACTAAACAAAGCTGGTCACTGTGGCCGGCAATGAGGAGACAATAAACAGACTTACTGTAAGTCTGCTTGTTGGACAATACTACAAGAGAGTAAGCAACCCTTTGGTTCTTACTTCACTTGAATATTGCTGGTGACCAACCTTTATCCTCTCTCTTGGGGGATACAAAGAAGATATATTTCACTATGAAAACAGGGCTCTTATATACTATTTTACTTAGCTATTATGTAATCTGTCCCACGCCATTTTACTATTAATTAATTTCCGGTTTCCCAATTGGGATTTGAGGGACTTAGCAGACTCTTTTCTTGCTTCCTTTTTCCCCCCTTTGCCTTACTCCCATGTCAGATTACGCTCCCCATCATGGATTATGACGTGTTGGATGGACTTTAATGATCTTATGGTGACATTATCTGTCATTTCTCATGTTTAGGTCACGTTATATAGCGTGTTATAGAGCTCTGGGTTTTGGCAGGGGAAATGTAGTTGGCTGGTCTGTCGCTGCATGTTTGGTCAGTGTTTTGCCGTGTAGCGGTTTTTATAGTGACTCACACTACTTTTGTTTGCTGCTGTGGTGGTTTTTATAGTGACTCACACCACTGTTTGCGCCTGTGGTGGTTTTTATAGTGACTCACACCACTGTTTGCTCCTGCAACAGTTCACAACGGCTGTACACATCTCAACAGGTCTTCCTGGGCTGAACTAGGGCTTCCTGTCTGTTAATTTGCTCTGTCCTGAGCTCATGCAGCGATTTCGGGGGACTTATTGATAGACTATGGTGCGATCAGTGATCTTCCTGATGTGCTATTGTGTCATTGCTGTCACCAGTGCGAAAGGTGCGCAATCTGATCCTTATCGCGCCATCAGATGCTAATGTGTCGGCATCCTATTGGTGCATCTTAGCTCCATCATTACTTCTGGGGCGATGCCATACGGCACCTATGACTCTAGACCTGTACAAGTTTGTCTGTCCCTCAAAATTTTCCTCTCCCCAGATCTCATCAACAACCCTGATTTCTCATTGGTTCCGGTAGTCTCGGGTACAGCCTCTCAATTTACGGTACGCTCTGGTTCTTCCCCCCAATCCACTATTTCGGCTCAAACAACGTTTTAGCGGGACATGACATGTACCATTGACGTTATGCACAACCTTTGGTCCGGTAATCCCACATGGCCCATTGGCAAATTCGGGTATTTCTCCTGGTTAGATCCCTCAGTCGCTGATGAGACTCAACATTCATTCATCTCAGGAATTTCCTCGTTAATTCATGGGTGAGCTTCGGTACAAGAACGATTGATGACCAGAGGCCTACAAGAGGAATGTACTGTACCTCTGTTGCAGTTGTATCTGCCAATGGTTGTACTCTAATGGGCCATTGTCAAGTTAATGTTCTCTTGATCCTCGAACATTCGGTACCCCAGACGATCAATCATTAAATAGGACAGATTCATGTTTCTCCCCACGTCCCCACTTTCTTATTGCCTTTGACCTAGCCAGCCTTTCGCGGGATAAAACGAGTCATCACACCTTATTGCGGTACTCGATATCCGAAAAATACGCCAAGAACCTCGGCTGTTCATTGTTCGTAGACACCGTGGCCTGTTTTTTTTTTTTTCGCTCAATGGGGATTCACTGAATTATCTCAATGCAATATCTACATCCAGCAGTGTATCCGATGTATGGCTTGTAGCAGATGGACCTATGGATGCAATGTTGCGGAATTTCATAGTCTACAGTATCTCAATGCAATCAATGTACCAAAGCTAAGGGTGAATCAGATCAGGCCACCGCCATGTTCGAACAAAAATAATACTTCAGTAAACCATATTGGATAAGTGCCCCGACGGACGCTCACAGCCATATAATGATCTAACATTCAGGCGTTCAAGTTAACTCACACTTCACTATCCGGGCTGCGGAGCGGGGATGGGACAGAATCTCGCCATGCCGACCAAAAACGGACTTGGATGATGGCGCATCAAAGGGCTCGGTTGTCCTGAAATACTGTATCAGTGATCACCAAGCGCATGATCAAACATAGGAATGGATTTCTGATGCCGCAGAGATGGCCATCCGCTCTCACCCTGAACTCATCCAGTGTTGTTCCGGCATAAATGGGCGAGAATGAGGGTGTTGCAACAGTGTGATGATTTTTTGACCAATTTTTGTTGCTGACGCTGGGACCGTTGCTGATTTCCTTTCAGCTGCGTGACGTGATTATTCCCGGGTGTATACTAGCTTAGTGAGAGCTTCGTGGCCAATACTCGGGCTTTACTTCAATTTTGGCGGTACGTCACTGCCTTTTCTGTGCATCTTCACAAGGAGAGCTGATTAGCAGGATAGAGAAATGTGTTACTGGTTCACTGGCAGCTGAAGAACCCTGATCTGATCTGGCCTTAGGGTCCTCACTAGAATGCGGCACCTAGATTTCCAATCATCTCTGTGACTGAGTACTGATTTGAGAGATAGTAGTGTTCATGATATACAACGCTACATATTATACAAGAATTCCAAATCAAAACAAATTGACAAGACTGTGCTATTGTGACGGACCATCTCGACGAATGGCGCGCTTCATTTTCGAGAAAAAGCGACCGGGAGATTTCGGAGAGGTGGTCTTGGGAATTGATTCAATGCTGTCGTTTGGAGAAAGTGGTGGATTCTATTGGCCGATACTCGATGACTGTGGCAATGAAGATAGCTGACGATAGGATGCGGCAGTCTGAAGCAACATAGTTGCTCTGGCCCCATCCGTAGATGTGCCATGCTGCTTGTAAAGTTCAATGGACTTGGTGAGTTGGTGTTCAGCATCGTCAAGGCATTGCGGCCACTGCTGTAGATGGACGTCGCCGAGATTCTGCCGTGCGTAAGCTTCGTTCCATCCGCTTCCAGCCTGCTGGTTCAACTCGATGGCTTCGAGGAGCGTAGCTATTGCGTCGTCGTATCGGCCAAGTGCTCGGTAGATGACACCAAAGAACCCCGCCGCCCAGGCTTCTTCATGGACGGCCTTTATGTGCCGGTGGGTATCACGTACCATATGCAGAACCTCGATCGCTTTTTCCAAACAACCCATCTTTGCATACAGTTCCACCAGGCCCATCTCAGCATTACCACGAGTCTTGGTCCGCTCGTCAGTGCAACATGCTATTGCTTGTTGATATGCGGCTTCAGCTTCCGCATATCTTCCAAGGTTCACGCGGAACAGATCACCTAAATCAACTTGGACCTCCGCTTCCTTGACTGTCGATTTCAGCTGCTGGAAGAGCTGTATAGCTGCGAGGAATGTATTGGCTGCTTTCTGATAGTTGCTCTGCTGAACGTAGAACTTTCCAAGCTTGCACGTTATGGCCACCTCTTCAGCGTGGTCATTGGCATCTCGATAATTCTCGATAGCAGTGACAAGCGCGGTCTCCGCTTCGTTGAAACGGTCCAGCTGGACATAGAGGTCTGCCAGACGTTGTCTGACCCAACCTTGATTCCAGATTTGGCCTGCCTTCTGGTCAAGTTCCAAAGCGCGAAGGTAGGATGCTTCTGCATCTTCCACTCGTTTCAGATGCAGATGGTATATCTCGCCAAGATATCCATTTGCATATCCTTCATCAGCAGCGTTGTCTGTGACATGATGGAAGCGAACTGAGGTCCGGAATGCATCGGCTGCCGCTTCCCAGCATTCCATCTTGACATACAGTGTCCCAAGTTCTTCTGACACCCACCCCTTGACCTCTGGCTTACAGTCCCCCAAGTCATAGGCTTCCAATGACCGGAGAAGCTGAATTTCCGCATCTCCAAAGCGATTAAGCGCGATGAAGACTCGGGCGAGATCCTCCCGTGCATACCCTTCCTGCCAGAAGACCCCGGACTGTTGACACAACTCCGCACAACAGAGAAAGGCGGTCGCCGCATCTTCCAGCCGTCCCAACTGTTTCTCGTAGATGTCCCCTAGAGCCCATTGTGATTTGGCCTCGTCATCGACTTCGCTGGCCGTCTGGTGAAGGTGAGCTGCTTTCTGATACGTGACTGCAGCTTTGTCCCAGTTTTTTGCCTTGCTGTAGAGTTGGCCCAGCATGTATGTTGCATATGCCTGATCACTGATATCATGACATTTGGAGAAGAGGCCGATGGCACATAACATCTGTACTTCTGCCTCATCAAGCCGGTCATCGTCCATGTACAGCTCTGCAAGACATAACCGGTCATGTCCTTCATGCCATGGTAGCGCAGTTGCCGCATTCAAGCGAGCTGACTCGATATACGCAGCCTCTGCATCTTCCGGTCGACTCATATCATTAGAGTAGAGAGCGCCCAAGCGCGATCTAGCGTATCCTTCATCAGACTTTGAGTGACAGCTCTTGGCAAGTGAAATGGCATCCTTGAAGCAGTGTTCAGCATCTTCAAAGCGGTCAAGATGGCGGTATATGGTTCCCAACACCACAGTGTCCCTGGCCTGGTTCAAGATGGACTCTGTTGAGCGATGTTGCTCCAGAGCCTTCAGAACCAGCTTTTTCGCCTCTTCCAGACGATCCATATGGCGATATAGTGCTGCCAGCCGACGTCGAGTCACCCCCTCATCCAAAAGATTCCCAGCCTCCTTGTATAACCCCAAGGCCTTGAGATAGGCCTCTTCAGCCTCAGTGTGCTTCTCCATGTCATACAACAGGAGCCCGCTGTAAAGGTAGCATGGCGCAGTCAAGTGCGATCCTCGAGCACGTTCAGATGCCAATGCCATGATGCGACCACTGAGAACGTTTTTACCATAGTGAATGCGGTACCATGTGACGTAGTTGAACACCGCATGAAACCAGGCATCTTTGTGGTCGAGAGGATTCGAGAATGCTAGGAGAAGTACCCTGGTGACATTCTGGAGCTCAGGCAGGGTAACCTTTTGCTTCTCGTGGTCCTCCAGTGTATCTTCTCCAGCTTCTATCATGAGCTCAACATATGCTTCAACCAATGCGGTGGTGAATCCATCCTTTGCAGGAACAAACTGCTCTACATATTGTCGGATTGGTGCAAGCATGTGATGTCGCGTTGTCAAGCCTGTTGTTTCTTTTGTGAGGAGAGAAGCGCCGACCAAAACTCTAAGGGACTGTGCAAGGTTTACTGAGGTAGGGAGGAACTTCTGGAGACGGGTGGTGAATTCAACCTCGAGACCGTCGGGGAGGTATGTGATGAGACGAAGGATGTCGGATGCAGAAGGATGATTGGCGATGCGAGAACTGGAGAGAGAAAGTGATATGGACACGTTGACACTCGACTTTCGATCGTCATGACCGTCCCCAAGATCTAAAAGCTTGAGACCCTCAATCTCCCATCTCTTCCAAACTGCTTCGGTCCCGTCATTCAGTGCCTGATGCGCCAAAAGGTCGACTGCAAGTGGAACACAGTCGACGGCCTTGAGCAGTTTAGTAACATGCTCGTCATTGTGGCCTGATATGCGTTCAAAGACAGTCGTTGCATCCGGAAGAGAGAGGGATTTCAATGGTGGGAAACGTGGAAGGGTCCACGGAACATCATCTGGATACTGTTTCCCTCGCATGGTGATGAAAATTGTCAACGTCGGAATGGTTGCGAGCTGACCCAAGAGCTTCTCGCTGTCACGTCGAATGAGGTCCCACGGATCCTCAAAGTTGTCGAGACAGAGAATCTTCGGCTTGCCTTGTAGCGCATCAAGAACCTTGAGCTGAAGATTCTGACCACGGTCTGCGATGTGAAGCACATTCGCCAGAGCGTTGAGGATCGCTGAAACGGTGTCGAGGGTCTCGCAAGAGACGAAGAGTTGCTCTGAAAACCATGCTATGACCTCGGGATGGTTAAGGATTGACTGTGCGAGCGTCGTCTTGCCCATGCCGCCGTGACCGAGAATGGCAAACCGTGAAGCTGCATTCTTCCACAAAAGGTCGAGGATGAACGCATGTTCATCTTCACGACCGATGCAGAGCGTTGGCCCCGGTGGTCGTGCTTCTTGAAACATGATATCCCTATGAAACACCGTCAACAAAGTCGGATTGACGGATATACTGCCTACATGTTTGTTTGCTCAGGTGGGAGTCTCGCCATGAACGTATGTAACTGAAGCGTAAGAGCAGTCAGCCGTTGGGTCTATCAAAAGGTCAGTCCTGCATAACATGGGTAACCGGCCAACGAACACTGAAACTGCCATCAAATTCAGCAAGGTCGCGCAGATACTGTTGCAGCGCATCTTTGTGCTTTTCCCGCTGAAAGATGGACGACAAGGAGCGCTGTGAAGCAATTTTCTGGAGCTCAATATGGATTTGAGAGAGTAACCTGCTCCGAATATCAGCTTGCTGCAGGGAGAACAACCGTCAAGCACTGTTGATATCTCTCCAAATCCTCTCTAAGGTCCTCCAAACCAGCAATGTTTTGCGCCGCCAGACTCCTCAAGCTCAAGAACAATCCCCGACAGCGCTGAGCAACTCTGTTGATGACCTCCAAAGCAAGCTCCTTATTCTGCTTGATTTCCTGTGAAAACAGATCAGTTTCACATCATGAATGCAAAGAGGACCAACATTTCGAATCTGGAGAATCCTGAGGGCCACTACAGCCACAGCGCTCACGTATGGAACACTTTGAAGAACATCGCCGAGATCCTTGAGAATTTTGAGCGTTGATTCGAGACCGTGGAGGGTGCCACCATTTTCTCTTGGATTTTTGCGCCACCTCGCGTCCATGAGGGTGAAGGGGATTGCAACAGCAGCACAGTCTCGGGCCCGGGATGCAGTGGTAATTGGTGACTGAGATGACTGTGCGATCAATGGATGGACAGAACCTTGATTGCTGCTGCTGTCGAGATGTTTATCACAGGAAATAAATAAATATTTTACACCGGGATGATCCGGTTCCGTACAAGACAAGTAAAATCAATTCCGGATCAGGCTTGTCCTTGCTGATAGATAGATAGATGGATTACACGGTAACATCCCTGGTAGCTGATAATCACATAATTAGTCCCTTTCTATTTCGAAACCCCTCCGTTTCGGCGGAACCCTTGGCCGACTCAACTTATCACTTGGTTTGTCTATTTAGAGCGACTCACCTGCTGGGAATCCAACTGTTCCATGCAATGAGATCCCACGTTCCACATTGCCAGAACGAAAGAGAACAGAGAACTGTTCATTCAAACGTCAAGGTCTCGAAGACCACGCCACTGCACTGTCAGGCATTTTTACAACTTGTACCACCATTATCCCATCCAACTCTCATCACAATGAAACTCACCTTCACGGGTGGCTCAATGCTTAACACGACCTTGATGACTGTTCGGGGAACGCTGTACTTATATCGCATTCAGACCTCCGACAATCCCATCTCAGTTCTACCACTACCTTTACTCGAGCCGTTTCTATGGGTCAGTGGGTTGAGGTCAGTCGATTCAAGAGGAAACCCGGGAACATCAGCAACAAAATCTGCCTGGGTGACATGGAAAACACCGCAAGTGAGTTCCCCACATATAAATATCGCTGGTGAACCGGAGCGTAAGTCATTGTCATGTCAGGATCGAATGATATTTGATCATGACGCCGCAAAAAAGTCCAGATATTCGTGGCTCCAGATGGCAAGGAATATCTGTGGAACATGTACCGCCAGCAATGTGAAATCTTCCGCCTTTCTTTGAAACTGAACCGGATCCATTCATTGGTGTATAACTTTTGAATGCTGAAGCTTCAACAAAACAAAAACAATTTGCTCCAGAGTCAAAGTATGTTTTTACACCAGAGTACAGTAATTCATTTGCTTGGCTAATGAAGATGGATACATGTGGTTCATCAGCATCAAGATATGCTCCATCTTCAAAGTATACTGGAATGCTGGGAATAGTCAAAGGCCTGGAAGGATTTGGCAAGGAATTACAGCTAATTCCGGAACATGAGGCACGGCTCACTTTTTGATCAAAGATTTTGATGAAATGAAAGAATAGATCATAGCAGGTTCAATTCAGCTCGGATTGGGCTCAAAATGGGCTGGTATTTTTTGTTTCTGATGCTTTAAATCGTAGGATACATTCTGGAATATATTAGGATAATCATGGCATGGTATATTGAGAAGGCATGATTTCATAGAGTTTGAGCCCTAGAACATGTAGGAGGCTATTTGGAGTGCTTGGATGGGCATAATGTATGTACTAGATATCATGTAAAATAGTAACAATAGGTAGAACAATCTGATTCCACCAGTCAGGCCTGGTAGGAGTATCTGGGGTTGTGCTTGAGTATCTCAGCCTCTACGGGTCCTGGTCTCTTTGGAGAACTTTATTAGAACTGAGGAAATGTATCCAAAGATATTATAATGGTTTTTGGAAGCAAGAGATACCACAGAGCCTGGAATTTGCATTCCGGCGGACATGATACGAATTGGGACTGTGATGTCACACTGTGTGACTCACCATGTTGGAATCACCGCCCATCTTCTGTTCTCTCCATGCCTCATTGCAAGCAGGCTAAACTTTTACAGAATCATTATTCACATGATTTGAAGTGAAGGGTTGTCTATCAATGCAATATCCTTGGCTTCAACACCGGCTGGGGAAGCATTTTTGGATGCTGAGGATGGGAATGCCAGTGGAGAACTGAATGGAGAATGAGTATCTGTATCGGAAATTGGAGCCACCACACTCTTTGTTGATGATCAAGTTCCCTGCACCATGAATGAAGAAAGAGACGTGTTTGTCACACGGTGTGACATCTTCTCCAAAGAGACCAGGACCCGTAGAGGCTGAGATACTCAAGCACAACCCCAGATACTCCTACCAGGCCTGACTGGTGGAATCAGATTGTTCTACCTATTGTTACTATTTTACATGATATCTAGTACATACATTATGCCCATCCAAGCACTCCAAATAGCCTCCTACATGTTCTAGGGCTCAAACTCTATGAAATCATGCCTTCTCAATATACCATGCCATGATTATCCTAATATATTCCAGAATGTATCCTACGATTTAAAGCATCAGAAACCAAAAAATACCAGCCTATTTTGAGCCCAATCCGAGCTGAATTGAACCTGCTATGATCTACTCTTTCATTTTATCAAATCTTTGATCAAAAAGTGAGCCGTGCCTCATGTTCCGGAATTAGCTGTAATGGCTGCAGTTGAATTATGGTCTCCACAGAGACGCACCAGGTACCTCATTTCCAATGACATAGGTACCAGCAAGTGAAATGACAGCAGATTTTGCCTGAGGTTCATGCTTTGGAGCTGTAGTTGTAGCTGTGTTGGCATGAGTTTCACTAGAATTGGATTTCTTTTTCCACCACTTTGGAAACTGTCCTTCTTTCCTCCACCTTTCCAATATGATTCAGAAGCAACATGACCACGATGTTTGCAGTTAGAGCATACCAGTTGAGGATCAGCAAGAAGGGCTTCCCAATGCTGTGATAGTCTGGTGATTGCAGCAGTTGCTGTAGCAGCACTTTCAAGAGTACCAACAATGGTATCCCAAGCCCGTCCCAAAGACACCAACGGGATCATCCGGAATTCTGAATCATCAATAGCACATCCAGTGCCATTTGCAATTGCCCATTTCTGGCCCAAGTCCTTGACATGCTCTGGGAAATCTCCGTTATCCATCAATCGAGTCTCACAAAGGACTCGACTAGCTGTAACCTTGGCAACATCAGTTTGTGGCTGATAGATTGCAACAAGAGAGTTCCAAGCCTCTTTTGCTGTTCCATTTTGCTTGACTCCCAGTCCAATTGGGTTCTTGCAACTGAGGATAATCATGGACTTAGCAACAGCATGATGCTCCTGATATTCCTCTGGATTTGGTTTTGGCGAGAAGATAGAGGTTGAAGTAGTGCTAGGAGTACGAGCAGCTGTAGTGGTTGAAGCAGCGGCAGCAGTGGCAACTGCAGCATTATGAGCAATGTTGGGATCAATGACAGCGCCATCCAGATAGCTCCAGAGTCCACGACCTTGAGCTTCTGCCTGAATAATACTCTGGAATTCAATCCAGCCTTCTCCATCAAATCTTTCATCACCTGCGAGATGCCATAGACGGATAGATTGGGAAGGCATGCTTACGTGCGATTGCGAGAATGCGCTTCCGAGGGCATCCACAAGCACCAATAAATTTGTAAAAATCCTGAAACATACATGAAGTATCAAAGCGACTTTTTCAATCCAGTGAAAGCCCTGTCTGTGCTTCAGGGATGTATATC
Organism: Mycena floridula; assembly: GCA_029320655.1. NCBI lineage: Eukaryota > Fungi > Basidiomycota > Agaricomycetes > Agaricales > Mycenaceae > Mycena > Mycena floridula. Next base: position 2,293,719 of record JARIHS010000011.1, read on the forward strand.
TATGAAATCTGTGACGCCGTGAGCACAAGATTGGGTGTCCATTCTGTTCTGGACTGACTCACTAGGTCCAAGGGTCCTCTGAGTTGCTCCTGATGTCTTCTGGCATCACTCCCGAAACCATTTGACGCGATTGCAGGCTATCTGCATCCAATCTTCTCTCTTTTCCTTTTTGGGTATTTTATTTTTATTTAATTATTTAATTTTACTTCACCCCTTTCAGTACCGAGCCATATTTGCAGCTCTTCGAGCAAAGCACATATCTGTGGCGCTAGCGCCAAGCGAAACAGTTTCCGATTTTATTGACAGGACATGGGACAATGCCGCTGCAGAGGTGCGAGCGAAGTACGAGCAATGGGCGGCGGTGAAATATGGCGACAACGACGTCGGGCTGCTAGCAACCAGGTCGAATCTCAAACGACCAAAGCTGCTGAGACCCCAATCGCGTCGCTGCCATTTCCCATCGCGGATTAACATCCTCATGTGTCAGCCCTCTCCCCAAGTCGATCTGCTTTCGTTTCACGGCTGTCTCGCGATAGAGTGCAAGCCACTCATCCTTATCGTTCTGTGGCACCTCCTGCAGGCTTTGATTCCGAAAAATTCTATTATGCAGGAGCGTACCAGGTCAGTTATGTCATTGTCGATGATGTTACTGACTTAGACTTCCCACCCAGTCCGGGATTCCTTATCTCGTCCAAGATTATTATCTTCCCAAAGCGTTGATGCGGTCTTTGATTGACATACCTCCGGCTACCTTGTATGATCTCAAGATCTTCGAGCGTCCAAATCCGCTGACTTGTCCAGATCACATTCACGAAGAACTCTGGGTAAATGCTGGTTTACTCGTTGCTCTGTTATCTACTGATTAGCCACTAGTGTCAGTACATGCACGATTATGAGTGCAAAGATCCAGAGCAGCTCGTGTCCGACGAGGGAGTCAATTATTATGTTCCTTTGCGGTGGTTTGGCGACGGACGCGGCAAAGAGTAAATCCATTCTTTTTATTGGGCGAAGTGCTCGCTATCACGCTCATTATTATACATTCCGTTAATTACCTTGTAGCTCTAGATGGACACTGTACGATACTTCATGATTATTATGCTTTGTTTACCTACAATTCTAAAAGATAATCGGGATCGTAGGAGAACCCAAATCCTCTTGCTTGTTCATGTTAGCCCCAGGTCGAGAAGCGGGAATGATTGGTCAAGAGAAAGGAGAAACAGTGATATTTGTCTGCTTATTAAGCGCACGTCGTCAAAGCTCACGCAAGAGCTGCATTTGGAAAGGCGGATTCTATTTAAGGCAGATACGGGATGACTAGCCGATCATGTCTATTTTTGGAGGATTTATCATTTGGCACACGTACGGATTCTTTCAGCCCGTCGGAAAGTGGATTTTCCGATACAGGTAGAATGGAAATGAGCTTGTTCTGTCGGTGATAGAGAGATTCAATCTCCGACGTAAATGGCGGCGACAGAGCGCTTGAATCTCTTTGATCGGAGTTGAAACTTACGGCACTTCCTGAAAGCAATGTCTTTTGGGGGAAACAAGTAACGGGAATTCCAAATGAAGCAATATATAGTATCTTCTACCTCCGCCCCTCTCCTCCTTCTCCTCCTCCTCCTTCTCCTCCTCCTCCTCCTCCTCCTCCTCCTGCCTTTTTAGGTGCATACACTTCTCCTACGCCGATAACTACGCATTGCCGAGCCGTACCCGCGCTTGCCGAGCGTATTCCGTTTTTGCGTATTAGGTCTTGTTCACTTTCCTAATTCAGAATCCCATTGGAAACATTACTTCACCCTAAAAGGCATTATTTTCCGGAAGCGCTGTAATGAAAACCATCAATCATTTCGGATCCCCGAATTTGATTCGTTTTCTGTCCCGCCGCTCTCGAGAGATTGATCGTGCTACCAGCCCAAAATACGTCACGTATCGGTCCTGTTTGGAAGAAAACGATTGTGGATGAGCCTCGGATCGGTATCAGATGCTCATTCACTATGAGACGATGGTACAATTGCAGAAAGCGTGTAAAAGTTTTGAGCGCAATAAAGATGATAAACATTTGTTGTATTAGATACTAATGGAAAGATCCAATCGCTCCGATGATCTGACAGAGTGTGACACAATATTTTTCATGAAAGTAGACGCGTCAGAGATATACAGCCTAAAAGTTCGTAATAAGACATCAATGGATATGGCAGTAGCTATGTAAGTAGCTATGTAAGAACCCATCATGGAATTGCAAAGTACTGCCCGCGAATCTCGTATATGCGAGTGTCGCCCCATGTCTCGATTGAATAATCGAAAGTTGTGGTGGTGATGTTGGAGATATTGATCTTGCATCGCAAGACATCCCTCGGATTAACATCAAATTTGGAAATAGCGGCGAAAACCTTTGGAGGCTTTGTGAAGGCGTGCTTGAACGTAATCGTTCCTGACCAGCTTGTATTATATGTCCCCCATACCTCGCCCGAGGCGAACTGCGGATCGTTCGAATGGAAGGCAATGTATGTAAAAAAAACACCATCCATCTCGGCCCCGTTCCAAGTTTCGGCGTTTATGACGAATCCTTGCTGAGTGATGCTGTTCGCATATACACTTAGCTTGTGGTCAGTTCCAAGGTCGAAGCCGCGGATCACCACCAAGACAGTTGGAGGGGCAGTGAATTCGCGATCAAATTGAACATCCTGTACCATGTGTTCGCTCATCGGCTTGTAGTCGGAGCGGTACATGTCGTGGACTCCACACTGAATGAGAGGATGATCGTTGGGAACTCTCAACCAGCTGGTCCCGGCACTGTACAATACCGACCCTGACCAGCTCTCGTAGTGGAGGCGGAAATAGTTGTCACCGGGAGCTACAAGGTTGGTTTTGCCTCGTACATGCCACCCCCCATCTTCTCCTCCAAAGTCAAGGTGATTGAAACCCTGAGCTATCTTGTAGTCCCGATAACTACTTGCACCGTTGACGAACCACACATCGGAGTCGCCCGGTTCGTTAATGCTGTCAGAGCCAATCTCCAACGTGGTCGTGTTATTGGCGACGAGCATGGAACCTTTCGGAGCTACAGCACCAACAAGGGAAGGTGTTGGAGCCATCGATGCTGGCTCGTCAGACGGCCGCTCGGTGGTGGACTTATCGTCACTAGTTTCGGTGTGTGGATTCTCCAGCACAACATTTGAATTTGAACTGTAAGATGGTAAGTATATCGAAGATGATATATGAAAAAGCGGTCACATACGACATGGTAAATGTGGTTATTTCGCAGTTGAAAATGATTGAACGGCAAAGAATTGATATCTAGCAGTGACGAGGACGAGCTAGATAGGGAGCATGATTGGATCACAACTCACTATATATACCTCTGTTATCAAAAGCATTCCAGCTGTCGAAAAACGATCATTCGCGGGAAACAAACGCCGGAATCTTGTTTGAGTTGGTTACACTCTTCCATGTCATTCTTGCTGTCACTTACGACTAGTGCCGATCGGGCTTTCGGAAAATTAATCCACCGGAGTCAACGCTCGCTAAACGTGAAATGCTTGGAAAGGATTGCAATATTACGGTGCGTACTTTCTACTGGACCTGAGGCTCGAAATATTGTTGAAACATCCGTAGTTACTGTATCATTTCATGCAATTCGGAAAGCCTTCACCAGGCCTCAGGCCGAATTATTTCCAACCTGGAGTAGATTGGAGTACTGGTTCGGAATTCCAGGCCCGAATACGACATCTGTTCTCAGGGTTCGCAGCATTTAGGTCTCTTATTCCAACCTAGAGTAGAGTTACAAGCGAGTATACTAATATCCTGATGTTGTCACGTCTTGTGAATGATGACCTCGTGTTATGATTAAAATTGATCGACCAGCCTCCTGGCAGTGGTGCCGGCTCCCATCTGCACTCGGCAAATCTCGGCAACACCGAGAAGCTTAATAGACCCGCCGACATAAACTTTCGGCAATTTTGTTGAGTGGCCTGTAACTGCGTGAATTTTACCCGCCAGAAAGCATCCATAGTCTCCGATCGTGCTCCGGTGACGTGACTGATACTCCAACTTCCTGTGAGATACACGGTGGAATTGGTGCAATGTCGAAACTGACAGCGATTTCTCCGCGATTCGTGCCAAGTATCGCCAGCCATTTTTGTTGCGTCGCATGTGAAAGAGTCATATGTAACGATAGCAAGATGAACGCACGAGAAACGCTGACACGGGCGTTCGGCATCTCGGATCGCGCGCCGGCAGTTTCCGCGATCTCACCGATTTGAATGGCTTGGCACGTATACGTATTCTGATTCTGTCCCACTATTCTGTTCACCGCAGCACAATGTCATCGGAGAGTCGAGATCAGCCTACATACTTTCTGGTGACTGGAGGTTCAGTCAGCCATTCAGTAAAGACAAGTTACAATGTGTCTACGTACGCAGCCTTAGGTCCGTCATTATCACTCATTATCACTCCTGATACAGTGATGGGATCGATGGACAAAGTCCCGATCTGCCGCCGGTGCCAAAAGCGCGACGACGTAATTGTCAAGCTCCACAACCCCAGGTCCGGTAGAAAATAGCACCGTGATCCAGCGCAATGCTCCATTACATTGAATTGGAACAACCCGGGATCCTGATTTGAGTCAAACGTCTCGGAGGATCAATTTTCCGACAGCCCAATTCAGCACTGGTGAATGACATTTGAACACTCTAGATTTCATGGAAGAGAGGCACATTCTCTAGAAAGAAAGACTCCGGGCTTTGTTTTCGGCGGACAATCATTCTTGATCACTGTAATCTTGCTGCCGAGTAAAGCAATATATATACCTGTAAACTTGACCCATCTATGCTCGTCCACTCTCACTGAAAACAATATCAAATCCTTGCTCTTCCCTCTCAGATTTATTCAAATTTAACGCCGCATTTGGCAAGGCAGGTACGGGATGACTAACCGATCATGCCTATTTTTGGAAAATTGATCATTTGGCACAAGTGCAGATCCTTTCAGCCCGCCGGGAAGTGGATTGTCAGGAACAGCTAGAATTAAAACGAGCTCGTTCTGTCGGTGATAGAGAGAATCAATCTCCGACGTGAATGGCGGCGACAGAGCGCTTGAATCTCTTTGATCGGATAAGTAATGGGAATCCCAAATGAAGCAATACATAGTATCCTCTACCTCTGCCCCTCTCCTCCTCCTCCTCCTCCTTCCTTTTTAGGTGTATACACTTCCTAAAAAGGCTCCTACGCCGATAACTACGCATTGCCGAGCCGTACCCGCGCTTGCCGAGCGTATTCCGTTTTTGCGTATTAGGTTTTGTTCACTTTCCTAATTCAGAATCTCAATTGGGAACATTACTTCACCTCAAAAGGCATTACAGCTGTTTCAGGGACAATAGACGTGTTTTGGAGCAGCCGGACATAAATAAAACTGCTTGGTGAGTGTTCGAAGGAACAATTGCCACTGACGAGATTGTTACAGAGTGACATACGTTGAAAACTGAAGCAATAAAGCTTACTGCCAGGAGCCTTCAGAGCGACTCGATTCAGAGTAGACGAGTCCACTTGAGCGCAAGGTTTCCCAGCTGAAGTAGTAACCGCCGTACAAGATGTCGGGAAGCAATCTCTCTACCCGCAGCGGAAGCAATGTTTGCTTCTCCTCTTTCCGTTAGCGCTGCGGCTACCACCTCTCCCATATGGAGTGAATCGAGACCTATGATGGCGTGAAGGTCAATCCGGGACGAATGAAGGATTACGTTGGGGGCTTGATAATTGCTGTGCTAATAAGCGGGAGACGATGCTCGTCAGATGGTTTACATCGTAGACGCTGACATCGTACGTGGACCTCTCTGAGGCTGCGGACCGCACTTCATGATCGTAGATAAGCGCGATCTTCCGATTATTATGGGTTAACCCAATGCCACGAACAATCTCGTGATGCGGCTTCCAAACCCCAGCCACATCTTCACCGTGAAATTTCAGCATTAACCCTCCAACGATGGATGCAGCATGTGTCCACTGAAGCTCGCCCAATTCCAACTCTTTCGAACGGTCAAGAGACGAAGACGGTACTTTAACGGTACCTGACATGACATTGATTGAAATGACCCCTTCATCCTCAGGCTGAAAGGCCGTGTACGGAATGTATTCATAATTCTGAATGCGCTTCTCGATGTCGTGGTGAATCGCTGTAATGATACAGTCAGATCAGCCGCAACGACAAACGATGACAGAGATGACTCGAAGAGGGGCTAAAGATGACGATGATAGCGAGGCAACGCGAGATACATGACTGCGTGCCAGAATATACGACCTCAAAAGAGGTGACGCCACAAAGGGCGAAGAAGAAAGAAATAACACTCACGGATGTCCCAAGAATTTCCAATGTCTCCTGGTCGGATCACCACTCGAGGTAGTGCATCTCGGATCGCGGACCGGCAATTTCGTGATCTGCGGCCGTCGCTCACTATTTATAATTTGAGCGCCGTGGCACGTATGTATCGTAATTGACAACCTCAACAAGCCGAGGTCCGGTAGAAAATTAGCACCGTAATCCAGTGCAATGCTCCATTGCATTGAATTGGAACAACCCCGGATCCTGATTTGAGTCAAACGTCTCGGAGGATCAGTTTTCCGACAGCCCAATTCGGCACTGGTGAGGGACATTTGAGCATTCTAGCTGACATGGAAGAGTGGCACTTTCTCTAGAGACTGCGGCGTTTGTTTTTGGTGGACAATCATTCTTGATAGCTAGAATCCTGCTGTCCAGTGGGGTCGTATATATAGCAGTAATTTGACCCAGCTATGTTCTCTATCTGCACTCTCGTTGAAACCGTTTCAAATCCTCTTTCCTCTCAGATTTACCATGGTGTATGTTTCTTTCCCTTTCGTATTCATTGTAATCGTACTCACCATCGTCCAGTTCAAGTGCTTTCGAAAATGAGTACTGTACACCGCCCAGCAATCCATCAACTGTCGAGTCGGGTACCCTGCGTACTGCTGTAGTACAAGAGGGCTTGAAGTGGAATGTTGGTGAAGCAATCACCATCAAGTTTTTGAATGGAGAGTACGAGCCGATCGGATTCCGTGAGAAAGTACGTCGTTGATTGTTTCATCTTCGAATCTGATTTTAACCCGAAACAGGTTAAAAAATACGCTGAAGAATGGATAGTGCCGGGTGTCACCGCCAATCTGAGCTACATATGGGTGCCAGATGGTGGTAACAATGCCGACGTTCGAATCTTGTACGACACGGAGGGCAACGGCAACAGTTGGTCGGCCATAGGGACTAGCTGCCGTGGAAACACCGACCAGACTCAGCCGACTATGTCACTCGGTTGGAAGTGGGGTGAGACGGACGATGAGCAAGCACGTCATATCAGACATGAATTCGGTCACATGCTAGGTTGGACACTTGTTAATCTTCCTGACTTGTGATTCACGCTTTATTTTAGGCTTCGAGCACGAACACCAGAACCCCAATGCTAACATACCCTGGGATATGGACGCAGTATACGCTTACTATAAAGACAAAGGGAGAGATAAGGACTGGGTAAATAAGAATTTCAAGGCTTTGAACGACCCGGACGTGGTCTCCACAGATTACGACACAAGCTCTATAATGCACTACCAGATCAAAGAGGAATGGGTCACAAATAAGGCCTATAAAGTGGATTCTCCACCTTTGGTGCTTTCTCCCAAAGACAAACGGCTCGCCTATCGGTCTTACCCACCCTTCTCGTAATCGGGGCAATTGTTGGGATTTAGCGGCCGGGTGTCTATTGGTTTCCTCAAGTTGTTGGTGGGTCGACGATGAGACATTGTAACTACTAGAACATTGGATACCACTTGGGTTCATAGCAATACTTACAGCGCTTCCTGAAAATAATGTCCAAAAAGTGAAAGTAAAGTTGGATTCTCAATTAGGAAAAAGACCAAGATGGAGTACGCTCGGCAAGGGCAGAAACGCTCTTCCGGGGGGTGGGCGACGGTCGGGGAGCTCCAATGTTTCGAGAAATGAACAGATGGGACCAAATGCAACAGAAGGGGCAAGTGTCAGCGACCTATTCCCACACAGCATAACGAATGGGTATACCAGACTGAGTTCAAGCTAAACCTCACTGAGCTTCGAACCAAAAAAGCAAGTACTACAGCTAAGCTCGAGTGCGTTGGGAACCAATATGTCGAATGATGCCGCTTGTTGGCTGAGGCTGTTCTCGCCTTTGATATAGATAGATAGATTATACGGTAACGTCCCTAGTAGAAACACCAATCACTGTGAGAGCAGGCAATACACTTTTCAGCAGCAGCCAGTCATGTTTATGGTCAAAGGCTTGAATGGCGGTAACCTCAAATAAGAGCTGTAACCTCGAATGAATGAGGCAACGGCGTTGAATATGACGAAGCAGTGGATATGTCGAAGAGACCTTGGATGCAACGTCACTCCAGATAATCGCGGCATTGAGGCGACAAAACGCAAAGATTCAATGATATCCAAGGACCAAATATAAAAGACGACGTACCAGATACACGAAGATCCAACTACCTTCCCCGCAATCTCAGCATCGATCAGCAAGCCAGTTGAGATCTTCCACCAGAATCTGGACCATCCTTGCGCATGACTTCAGTTCGGTTCTGGAGATGGCACCATCTCAACAAGCGAGGCTCGTAATCAGAGTGCGGCCTCAACTTCCTCAACTGTGACTTTCAGCTAACATCTGTGTTCATCCTAGCCAATGTATGTAACGCCGCCGCAGCTCACGTGCATTATACTAAACAGATCACTGTCCTTGTTCTTGTGATGATAATGAACTAGAAGAATCCATTAAGATTATTGTAGCGTACTTTGGTTGTTAGCCGAAAGATACAACACTTCCCTCAGGGTGTGTTTAGGCAACTTAGGACCTGAGGTTGTTCGTCGAGCTAGGTATACTTGTAGGGACCGTTTCGCAGTTAATGTTGAGCCAAACTAGCAGTCGTATGATACTCACCACTTTTCACATCTAGGTTGAAGAGATTGTTGGAATTATAGAACGTCGGTACGGGTTGTGATAATTGTCAATCTTGACTCTGAGGGTTTCGGTGATCCCTATGATAATACCGGCGATAATGAGAGAGGTTACAATAAGCATGAGCTTATAGTTTCCTATGCTGGATGATGTTGAGGTTGCCTTTAGAGTTTAGAGGGTCCTAATGATTCAAGCAAAGCCTGTTCCGCCTTCGTTTTATCCACTATAGGGTGACCAGGACCCAGTGAACGACAACTGCTGTTACACAGAGTCTTAAAGAAAGAACAAGAATTGTGTGATTCGTAGGTCTCGCAGCTCCAATGACAATGGTGATAGTGTAGAGATGATTATGCTGAACTTGAGGTATGCTGAATACTGAGGGCGCTCGGAATTGAGTCTTGAGTGTGCTACTGAAGGTCTTGCTGAATACTGGGAAAATTGACTAAACAATGCTGGTCACTGTGGCCAGCAATGAGGAGACAATAAACAGACTTACTGTAAGTCTGCTTGCTGGACAATACTACAAGAGAGTAAGCAACCCTTTGGTTCTTACTTCACTTGAATATTGCTGGTGACCAACCTTTATCCTCTCTCTTGGGGGATACAAAGAAGATATATTTCACTATGAAAACAGGGCTCTTATATGTCAAAAACCCGGTTAAAGGCCACCTCCCGTGGCTGCACAGGACTTGGATCGGGTTAGGAAGGGACGCTGGAGGCAGAACGGCAAGAGAGATGTAGGTCTATTCGGCAAGGAATACAAGGCTGTGTACCCGACTTATGTACCTGGCGATCTACAATCACATGACCTCTCGGAAACATCTGAGCGCTGAAGCTCGCCCGAAAACCCAGAATCTGACATTATATACTATTTTACTTAGCTATTATGTAATCTGTCCCACGCCATTTTACTATTAATTAATTTCCGGGTTCCCAATTGGGATTTGAGGGACTTAGCAGACTCTTTTCTTGCTTCCTTTTTCCCCCCTTTGCCTTACTCCCATGTCAGATTACGCTCCCCATCATGGATTATGACGTGTTGGATGGACTTTAATGATCTTATGGTGACATTATCTGTCATTTCTCATGTTTAGGTCACATTATATAGCGTGTTATAGAGCTCTAGGTTTTGGCAGGGGAAATGTAGTTGGCTGGTCTGTCGCTGCATGTTTGGTCAATGTTTTGCCGTGTAGTGGTTTTTATAGTGACTCACACTACTTTTGTTTGCTGCTGTGGTGGTTTTTATAGTGACTCACACCACTGTTTGTGCCTGTGGTCATTTTTATACTGACTCACACCACTGTTTGCACCTGTGGTCGTTTTTATAGTGACTCACACCACTATTTGGCACTGCAACAGTTCACAATGGCTGTATACATCCCAACAGGTCTTCCTGGGCTGAACTAGGGCTTCCTGTCTTGTTAATTTGCTCTGTCCTGAGCTCATGCGGCGATTTCGGGGGACTTATTGATAGACTATGGTGCGATCAGTGATCTTCCTGATGCGCTATCATGTCATTGCTGTCATTAGTGCGAATGGTGCGCAATCTGATCCTTATCGCGCCATCAGATGCTAATGTGTCGGCTTCCTATTGGTGCATCTCAGCTCCATCATTGCTTCCAGGCGATGCCATATGGCGCTCATGACTCTAAACCTGTACAAGTTTGTCTGTCCCTCAAAATTTTCTCCTCCCTAGATCTCATCGACAACCCTGATTTCTCATTGGTTCCGGTAGTCTCGGGTACAGCCTCTCATTTTACGGTACGCTCTGGTTCTTCCCCCCAATCCACTATTTCGGCTCAAACAATGTTTTAGCGGGACAATTATATGCGCTGTTCTGGTGAATTATCGAATGAGTTCTGACTGGTGTTGTGGGAGATTTTGAATTGAGCATAGATACTAAAATGCAAGCTCACAAGTCTCTTTTATATGCCTGAGATTTCCGCTTTTGGACAAGCGGCGGCGAGAGAACAAGAATTGCGGTCAGGAAGAAAGAAAACTGTACAATCATGCACCACTGCCTGAACCTGCCGGCAGCACGAAACCGAAGCTTGCCACAGGCAAAGTCACTTCCCGAGGCACATCTCACTCAGACAACACAGACTTTCCAGTACACTTTGGGCTATCCTGTGGGCTTTGCATCGATTTTCCATCAACCCATGAGGGAAACCCTATGCCTTCGTCAATCTGGCCAAGCTATTGGTCAGAATGAAACCAACACGCTGAGCAGGCAGCTTTGCGACTCGGTGCCTCAGAGAAACTCTCAGACTCTGGTCACGACCCGTGACACTAGCAGAGACATTGACGAGGCTCATCCTAAGAACACCGATGAAAGCATGATAATTATTTGCCAATACTGTAATAACATTGCAGTTGAGATCCTGAGCCAAGAGCAAGCTGTCTGCGCCACGAGCACAGTCTAATATCTGAAGGTAGGCAGCGATCTTCGAGAAAAGAATTACTCTTGAAATTCGTTATAGGCGAAAACGCAACGATACCGCAGGGCCGTGAGAGAGTACTTGGCAAGGGCAGCATAGTACACTCCGGTGTGAGCTTTCACGTTCAAGAAAACCAGTAGAGGCGATTGAGCCTGTACCGGCTGAAATGATCTCGGCTAGGACAAAGGTCAAGAACTTTCAGCAGTCAGGGTGACCTCTGACCTCTGACATTTCGGCGAAATTTCGAAGTCTACTTGATCATCAACCACAGTGGTGCCCGTCGGCTTTCTCCGGTCACCGTCTGACATTCTTACATCCCGCGAGCTCATTCTGCCTGGTCCTCCGGCAGTTCTCCACGAAATGGCTCCAAACTGGATCTGTTGGACGGCTGAGACGCTGTTGAATATTCAATCCCTCCTAGGATTCAGACTCCGGATGCCAGTATCCTTTGTCTGCAACATGTATTGCGCCGCTGGAGCAAGGCCCAAATGGTTAGCTTTATATTGGGACGATCTAGGTCGCTGAGCTCAAGGGAGCTGCTATGTACCGTCAAATTGTGGTCCTCTTACATTTCTTGTTGTCTCTGAAATTTCTCCGCGCCGCTAGTTTTTCATGGTACCAACTAACCTGGATTCGGTCATCTTCTCTGCGTTCAAGAAACAGGATCCATTTGGAACTCTCGGGCGCGTCGGGTATGAAATAAATGGCTCAGGTATGTGGAGATGTTCTCTATTTCTTGTGTCAGCGCTGAAATTGTGGACCTAGGCCATCTTGACATGATCCTGTAGCCGACCTTGACCTCCACGACCTAAGTTGGGTTAACCTCATAAACTTGGCAGTGCACATCCATGTATTGCATCTAGATGATGATTTGGTTTATACTCGAGTAGCGTCCATGTGTGCGAGAGTGAAGTGCGGGGTTGGAGCTTGGGAGGTGCGCGGAGGGAGCTGGGTGCGGCGCAGAGTGTGCAGTTGTGCGGGAAATTCAGCGGTTATATTTAACCTGGACCATGATCTATGAGATGACCGGTTAACCGTAGGTTGAAGTAAAATTTCATTCTTAATTAGTGAATACAGGGAGAAGGTAATAAAATGGGAGATGTCAGTTAAGTATGATTAACCGGAAGGTTAAAGTTACACAGTATTACTATCACTTGACCGCAGGTTAACCACACTAGTTAACCAGAACTGAACCTTCCGGTTGATTTTGCAAAGTGGTCAGAGCTGAATGGTGGCGTAAGTACTGAGGCATGCAAGAGTCTGGATCTCTCACTTGCACCCCATTATGCACGTTTTACACGCTTCCTGGTGGTCGATTCAGCAGGCTCCAAGTCATCTGATGGGCGTTTTCGGTTGGATTTGCGGGTCACTTGCTCGACTTGTTCTTCCGGCTTGGACCTTGTTGAGCGCCGGACTGCCGGGGGCAAAGGAACGATAAGAGCTGTCACTGCCACTGTTTTCTTTGCCCATCTTGCTGGTTTGTTAGTCATCATCAAAGTTCGAACACATTGAACACCGGCAGTGGCACAAGTTGCGCACGGATTACCATCGCGGCATTTAACTGTCCATGTGAATAAGTTATTTGCACCTTGATAGCTTATAATTGAAATATACCTTTTCTAGAGCGACATCGCTGACAAGCCCCAGAGAGGACTGCATTCACGACAGGAGACGGCAACCTTGAAGGTGGCTGACTGCTCGAACTTTCTGACCAGGTCGGGGACCCAGCGTGTGAACGTGGCGAAGAGATTGATTTGTTCGAGACTGCTGGAGAAGGTGATCGTGAAGGTGGAAGAGTGCTTGACCTTTTTGAGGTTACTGGCGACGCAGCGCGTGAAAAAACAGGGCCCTCAAGGTCCTTTACAACAACCGTGGAAAGCAGCGGTCACAGATGGCGAAATATCAGCACTCGAGAGCGGCTATGCTCAATCTCGGACTCAGTCCAAGGAGCCAAGCATTTCCGCCACTCACTGATGCGGATTTGTATTGCAAGGACCCGTCGAAACCAGTGGAGCTAGGTGACAGCAAGAAGACAGATGGTTGGATTTGGCGTGTAGGGAATCTAGGGGAGATGTCCGATAATGACAGATCAGACTTTGAGAAAGATGGTTGGTCCTCATCTTACGTTCAACTTTCAGTTCTAATTCTCTTTCAGCTGCTCGTGTTTAATGGTTTCGTGCTCGTGCTGAGATGGAATGCTGGCAAGAGTGTGCGGAAATTCTTGAAGAAGAATTTCGCCGCTCTATCCGCGGCTTCAACGTGATGACGTCCATTTGGGAGAAGCTCGCAATGCAATCAGAGGGTGGTCATGCAGCTTATGCATTCAAACAGTCAGCGATGTACCAGAAGATGGCATTGAATGCTGCAGAGAAGTTCATTGCTGCAAAAGGGACATGGCCCGGTGAAGGAATTTGATTGGGATGGTATTATTGTAGAATGCTCTGAAGAGTCGTCTGATATCTAACTGTGACATATGTGTCTGTTATTCAATTTATATTTGGTTAACCCGGTCATAACCAGTTAACCGACCTTCAGGTTAACCGGTGTTCAGCTCAACCGAAATCTAACCGACAACAAAACTCCTCTCAATCTCGTCAACTGAAGGTAATTGAACCGGTTAACCTTTGGTTAACATGCCCTGTCTTGGGGCACGATTCAGGTTAACTTTACCCGCTGCAAAGATCCAGTTGTGTGGACAGTTGAGAGGAGAAGACGTTACACGTAATTGTTCTTCTACGATTCAAGTCCATAATGGCCCCATTCGTGCAACATCTGGCAGGACTCGTTCGCATTGGCTTTGGACTTTGAATTATAGCGGCTATTTCTCAGATTGTGTCAAATTCTGATTCAATTTGTTAAAGACCAATGAAGCTGTCTCTCTTTGTAGTGTCATCGTTGATGTACAACTTATGCGGATCAGATCAGCTTCGATACAATGAACCTCGGACTGCTGATTAAACTTCTCAATGCTGCGAGTTCGGTCACCATCTACATCGTGTGACGAATGAGTAACTATAGATTTTTGGCTTCAATTTCATGAGGCATGAGTGAAGTCAATGGGAGGTTGACATCTTGTAATCATGCCAACTATTTTGCGAAATCTTGCTCGCTCATGCTTATCAGGCAAGTATCGCGGCTCAAACTCTGATTTAGGACAAACAGCACTATCTGCAATACAGTTCGGTTGGTCTGGTACTCAACTCCCACATCTGAACAGATAATAAAGAGCGGGCCAAGAGCCTAGGTCAAGGCGCGGTATTCAGTTTGATGTTACTGACCAAGAGGCGTGCGGCCGATAAATCCGAGACGTGGGGTCCATTCGGATGCCCCCATCAATTACTGCTTTCGGTCCGATCGCCAAAGTTCGAGCAAGGACCTTGGAAGCTTGATAACTCCTTCATATCGGTCGAAAGCGTCCAATTTCTCCGCAATGTAGGGTCAATTTTTTAGGTATCATTCAATGGTGTAGTCATCTTACCGCATTGATCTGTGGGCTCGCTATAATCCCCAAAGGCTGAATCTTGACCTGTCGGTCACGGGAAACCACGGCCATCAATCGAGAGCTAAAAATAACAGCACAAAATAGCTGTCGGGTCGCGAAAAGAAAAGAGGGTCTTTGGGTGATTGTTTTTCAGTAGAAGGCTTGTATTTGCAATACTACAGTACATTGAACTAATTTAAAGCATTATTGTTGTCCAAATAGAGGTGCTGGCGCACTTGCAGCGGGGGCCAAGCCGATCGGTCACTGATCGTCACATAGGTATGCCCCTGGTCGCAAAGTTGGGACCCCATGTCTGGGAAAGTCCGATCGCACGCCTCTTGTTACTGACGCTCATGACTTTCTCTTGTCAATTCTTTTTACATCATTCCAGACCTGTTATACGTCAAGCTAACTTTGTTCCAGTGACTGACTTTTGTTTCTGTGAGGACTGCTAAACCGACCCGGTGGGTCAGTTAAGACCTCACTCGATCTACATAAGTAAAAGGATTTGAATCCAGCTCAGAATGTAATGAAGCATGGAGGAATCCCTCATTCCTATCTTGTCTTGCCATTCATGCATCATTCGCAGCAAACGACAAGATCCTACCTGTCATCTTGCTCAAGACGGGAAAACAAGGACAGCAATCAAGGGGCAGGCAGAGCATAGCCATGCGATGGATAACGAAGGCAACATTGAAATAGAGCCAGATGTAAGGCTAAAATAACAAGGCGGCGGAAACCAACTAAAGACACTGATATAGAAAAAGTCAAGCTACTATCAAGCAAAGGATTGAATCTCCTTCGACTGAATTCATTGTCCATCTCATCACGTGCCACGTGACTGACGCGGCGCATAACCACCTCGATCATATACTCTCTCGACGCTACCAACCCAACTCGGCTCAAACCTGAAAGAGTAATTCAACAATGATCAAGATGAACGAAGGTAATTTCCACATACCCCGAAGGTCAAGTTTGACCCAGGTTCTTCCGAGCTCTTTATCATAAGCTCCTTCGTCTTCGAATCAGGTTTCATGGGACTTAGCGAGCCGATAAAGTATAGAAACGGCCTCAGAATCTTCTCACCGCGACGAGCTCCTGCTTCCTTCCACGACCAAGCTCCTTGATGGCATCGCAGCGAAAGGATTTGTCAACAGCACTGGGTGTGATATCGGTGAGACCGTCTGTTGGACGACATGGGTCATTCCCGAGAATGTGACATAGGGGTCGATAGCGACGGTATATTAGATTGGACTTTTCGTACCATGTGATTAAGCATTCTTGTCCTTTACAATGACATTGTCCTGCCTTCCTTGCTTCCCGTCAATCTGAGCTCATACTGTTCAACACCGTCAATGCGCTGGGATTCTGGGAATGGTATATAGAATTGGGCAAAGGAACACATATCGAGGAGCTAGAATACAAATACAATCAGCAAACGACACAAAAGACGAGAGGAAAAGATATCGCACCTGTGGATAGACTAGCTTTCTCTTCGCATCCACCGAGCTCCTGAACCCTCTAACAATATCGTTGTGAAGGCTGCAACGAGGTACGAAGGAGATGCATACACCAGCAGGTGAGGAGGAAAGGAATCCAAAATCGCCTGTACATTATTGTCACGCGGATTGTGACAACTTAAACTCAATCTAATCTGATCCTTAACCACACGTAGGCCCGCAAAGGCAAAGTGGCCACTCAGTATGAAGAGCATTAGATTCGATTTCGAAAAGAGAGTGTTAATTCAAGGGAATCAAAAAACTAAAGTACATCTTGTAAACTACTGTTCTTTTATACTGTACAATACGATAACACGTGTATAATTGTCTTTTCAACACAATACCGTTTCCATGCTGTTAGTCACGCGTAGTCCTATTCATAGTCGCATTTTTCCAACGTGATGTCGTGTCATCCATGTGTTTTCTCACATCACATCAATGTCAGATAGATGTCAATCTGTCAAACTGTCATGTTCCGTGTGTTCGGGTATCATGATTTGTCTGATTGTTCGTTCTGATTGTTCCATGATAAGATAAAATAATCGTTAACAGCGTAACATTACCCCCCCATTAAGGCTGACGTCCTCGTCAGCTAGGAAGAGATCCGGTTTACGCTTTTTGTCTAAGTCATGAGCATGAATTTGATCAAACACACCAGTTGATGCATTGAAGAGGTATCAACGGTGGTATGGCTTTGCTTTTTCCTTGTGTATAAAGCGTTCAATGTATTTGTCCCAACTGCCAGTGGGTAAAATCGGGGGTGAGATACGAATTCGAACAGCCCAGGTGGAAATGCTGTTGTCTCATTTGTACTCCGATTATAATTCAGATGCGTTTGTGAGATTACACTCTGGTTCCCAGTGTTTTCGGCTGTTGGGTAGCCTTTCCATTTAATAAGGAATTGATATCCCTTACCACATTGTCAGGAGTCTAAAATAGACTCAACCTCATGTTCCTCTGCATCATCAATTATCTCTGGCAGTGGTCGTTTGTCCCTTCTGTGAGCGGGAGGCTCATGATATGGCGTAAACAATGCCTCATTGAATACGTTATACTTCTGAGTATTACCCGGGAGTTGAACTCTATAGCTCGAAGGGCCCACTTTATCTACTATCTCGTAGGGGCCAAGATGCTTATCTGAAAGTTTCCAAGAAGGTCGACCCATGTCAAGGTTCGTGGCCTCTACATAGACTTTGTCTCCGGCTTTGAACTCTGGTGCAGGCTTTCAATGTTTATCGTAGTTTCGTTTCATATTAGCCTGCGCTTTTTCAAGCACCATCATCGTCTCCTTCCGAATCTTTTTCATTCAGTCAGCAAACTCCTGAGCGGACTCTTTTTGATTGTCCAGTTTTCCCTCGTGACCCTTCCATGGATGTCGTCCCGTGTTTGCAAAGAATGGTGTCACCTTTGTTGAAGCATTATTTTTGTCATTATGACTAAATTCTGCTAGCGCTAACCATTCGGCCCAGTCTGACTGATGAAAATTGACATATAACTGGAGATATTGCTCTATCTCCTGGTTTGTTTGTTCCGTCTGACCATCCATCTGGGGGCGATATGCCGTACTTGGGTTCATTTCTATCCCAAGGAGCTTGTTAAGCTCTCACATAAACTTGGACACATAACGAGGATCGCAATCCGAAATTATCTTTCAGGGAATCCCATGATGTCTGATGATTCAGTCGCATGTCGGATGTGTGATTCCCTCGCTTGTTACTTCCATGTTTGTGGGTTCAACGTGGATCATCTTTGAAAATGTTTCCACCCAAATTTGAATGGCATCAAAGCCATTGCTCTCTGGAAGGGGACCGATAAGGTCCATTGACACCTCCTCCCAAGGCTCCTTGGCTATTTTATGAGGGTTAAGCATCCCTTGTCTTGATCGTTTGACCCAAGTTTGTTGACAGTCTTCACACATGCGAATGTACTCCCGTACTTGGTTCCCCAATCAGGGCCAGAAGAAGTTTCTTTCAATCTTCTCTTGTGTACTTGTTTCGCCTGGGTGTCCTGTAATCAGAGTGTCATGATGGAGCTTAATGATACGCTCCTGCAACTTGTCATTCCTCAGTATGTAAATACATTCCCAATAGAAGATCAAATTGCCCTCTCTTCTCCAACCCGGTAGGGATTTCTCAAGTGCCAACTTAACCGAGGTGTCAATAGATGTGACAGATTCAATTTGACTGATTAGGTCTTTATCAATTCCCTCAATGTCAAACTCCGTAGCTCGGAAGTATTCTGGCTTTAGGAGTGTGATGTCCTTGTTGTCATCTTTTCCCTGATCGTGATCAGCGCGTCTAGATAGCAAGTCTGCTTTTCTATTAAGCGCTCCAGGTCGATGTGAAAGAGTGAAGTCATACTGTGACAACTCTGTTACCCAACGTGCTTGATGACGGTTGAGCTTCTGGGGCTTCTTGAAGTATTGTAGGTTTTGGTGATCTGTAAATACTTCAAAAGTTTCGTTGGCACCCATAAGCAATGCCTGCCATTCGTCAAGAGCAAGCATTATTGCGAGCATCTCTTTATCGTAGATCTCGTAATTCCGCTCTGTCTCTGTCAGGCCATGTGACATGAAAGCAACTGGGCGCCATAGGCCTTCTTGTAGCTGGCTTAATGCAGCTCTGGTTGCTCCTTCAGATGCATCAGCTTCGAGCCAGTACTTTCCATGATCGTTTCGAAGTGCAAGCACAGCATCTTCAGCGATATGATCTTTTATTTTCTGGAAAGCTACACGTTGCTCCTCACCCCATGTCCATCCAGATTTTCCCATGAGTCACGTCAGTGGCATATGATATGGTCCTCACTATGCACAGTCCTAAGGGCCCATAGGATTGCTAGCAGGGCACCTGTCTCTGCTGTTTGGCACGATGACTTTGGTATGTGGATTGCTTTATTCTTTGTGCTATTCTTGCTAAACCAGATTCCTCCTCCAGCTCTTGCTTCCTCGTAATCTTCATCCTTGGTGGCTCCAGCAATCCAGACCAGTATTGTAGTCACTGGTTCATTCTGCCAGCATCTTGCAATTGGTCTAGCAGGTTTAGGACTTGTGAATATGCAGACTCCTTCTTTTATGGAGCTGATTGACATGTTCAGGCAACATGTGATCACACCATCTTGTTCTTCGTCTAGATTTGCGTTTGGTCCCAGTGCGAGAACATTGTTGGGGATATTGGTGAGAGGATCCCATTTTGGGAGGAGTTTGTCAATTAACAGCTTGGCTTCCACAGCGCAACTGTTGGGGTGGGGGCACCCACGTTCAACCCTGTCATTCAGGCAGTCGAGGCATTGACAGAGCTGCTTCTGGGTAGATGGATAGGATCGGTGAGACGAGCCTGGACCAGTACAAGGTCTTGAATTGTCCTGACTCGGTGAGTGTTCCTCAGACACATTGCCTTGGGAAGATTGTTTCGGGTTGGTTCCCCATTACGAGTTCCAGGGTGTAGCCATGCTGGCATATTGAGCTTTGTCTCGTTTGTTGGTTGGATGTCAATAAATTCTGTTCCGAATTTTTCCGCTGTGGTTATCATGCCCCACCTTCGAGCTTCTCTTGCGAGGGCTCTAGTTCCATCTCTTCCATGCTCGATGGCTTATGGTAAGAGAACCCAGCATGGAAACAACATAAGCAGACCACATCATTTAATATGCAGCCCACTGACAGGCAATATTTGTCCTCTCAAGCCATGTTGGGGAACTATCCCAGCATGCTATGGCCCAGGCACTACCCCTTCCCATTCCGGTACACCCGCTTCGCTAATGCCAATGGGTGCTGATACACTGGATTAGTGTATCATAAGCATACAAAAGAACATTAGGTATAACAAGGCAAATAGAGAGATCAACCAGAAAGAACAAAAAAGCACAAAATCAATATCCATGCGGACAACGACACATAAAACCACTATCCACCGAGATTCAGTACAATCCGAAGAACACAACAGAAGAAAGATGGAAGCAAAGAGCAAAGTAGAGAGGAGAAGAATGAGACGAAAGGAGAATCAACGGAAGAAAGAAGGAAGAAAGACGCCACATGATCAAGAGAAAGAAAGAGAGATACACACGAACATAGCGAATTAAAAGCAATGGATAGCGAGCGAAGGAAAGGAAAAGACACGATTAAAAAGATAAGACGAAAAGAAAGACACGAGAAGTAAAGGAGCATGTGGAATCCAAGAGAAAAAGCGGAGAATTAAGTTCAAGTACTGGTAAATTAAGCCAGGAGGAAAGACAAGAGCTACATGGACTCTACAGGAAGACTCACGGACTTCATAAATTGACTCATTATTATTGTATTAGCGAATTGGATTGAAGCGAAAGAGAAATACGGACTCCCACCTTATTGTAATCACAAATCACGAGGACAATTGTAGGATTAGTATAAATAGTTGAATCTTGTAAAGTAGAAAGCCATCTTACTCCCAGTTATTACATCTCGCTTCGGATAGCTCAGAGCTCATTCTAGAGCAAAGACAAGTCTCTAAACTACGGAAAGTCAAGAGTTTTACTCAATTGTACAGAGTTTATTTCAATATTTCTAGTTTTCATTAAAGGATAGCAGAGCAGGGAATCAATAAGACTTCCTCATTTAAATCTACAATTTACTATTGTGGATTTAGCGTATCAGCGTGGATCCACAGAGTGCACCAGTACCTGTCTTGCCTGGTGTTCATCAACCCCCAGACTAAGCACTGGAGCTTGATTCCCAGGGGCATCGGATCCACTATCTTTCAAGCTTTTCATACCCACTGGTAGTAGAGACATCCAGCCAGGGGTTGCCTGTCAGATCGCTCTATCAGCCAGTTTTGAAAACCATTCCCCCTTGTTACAATCCTCTATTCTCCACGGTAATGGATTAACCAAGGAGAGCCTTTGCAGACAGACCCCTCACAGATGGAAATGCGGAATTATCCAACCTGGGGGCCACTTGAGGCAACGAGTCAGTTAGTCATGTGACTCAGGCCAGTTACAGAGAGCATTCTAGTAACCACAGGATCACCCAGCATTTTAACATCACTGCACAGATGTACACCAGTCAAGTTCCAAAAAGGCACAAGACTGGGGCAAGGAGCAGTCTTAACCCGAAGGAAAGACCGAAAAGAACCAGTATGAGAGTTTCAGATGCAGAACCTGAAATCCTGAGGGCCGGTTACCGAATGCCCAAGAACCGGTCTCATGACGCAATCGCCACATGGCCAAGCTGAGTGGGCCACTCGGGACAAAGGAAACCACAGGGGAGGCTCTTCCATGCAAGCAGCAAGCAGGAGGTCATCCAAGAGTGGACCAACAAGGTCCTGTATGCAAGAAAACCCAAACCTGTCCAAGAAATGGGCCAGAACCATTGAGAAAGTCCTCGGCAAAGCCACCAGGGAAATTGATGGTGATGGTCCAGATCAAAGAAGCCCCCCACTCTTGTGACATCTCTTCATGTGATAAATAAAGTGTTCTGTGTGACTGAGAGAGGTAATTTGATGAGCTGCCAAACAGTGAGGCTCATGCTGACATCAATGGAAGAGCATGAAGTAGATTACTGGCCAGCCCGAAAGCATGGAAGGGTTCATGCTGACTTGTGATTTATACCAGACCAAATTGGGGCTTTATGAATCACATATGATAAGTAGGGATGTTTGATGGGTACATGGTGGGGATCAGACAATATACCTGGAAACAGAAGGCATCAGGACGAGGTGGAAATTGATAGTCGGGTATAATTATATGACAGTCACAGAAGGTTGACAAGTTGTCACAATGGCCCCTGTGACCATGTATCACGCTAGTGTGATGTGAAGTGATATGTTGAATAGAGTGGTGCAAGAGGGCTTTGAAAATAGTGTGCTGTTACTGGCTCATGCTGACATGGATGGTAGAGTATGAAGTAGATTACAAGCCAACCTGAAAGCATGGAAGGGTTCATGTTGACTTGTAATTTATACCAGACCAAATTGGGGTTATACGGATCACATTTGATAGGGATGTTTGATGGGTATCACCAGACAATGGACCTCAATGTGGAAACAGAAGGTATCAGGAAGTGGCAGAAATTGATAGTCGGGTATGATTATATAACAGTCACAGAAGGGTGACGAGTCGTCACACTGGGCCCTGTGACCATGTATCATGCTAGTGTGACATGAAGTGATGTGTTCAATAGAGCAGCGCAAGAGGGCTTTTGGAAATAGTATGCTGCTACAAAGTGTGGATGAAGGAGTACAGAGCATATGAAGAATTAGAGACCATCCTGAAACTGTGATAATATTTACAGTGAGTCGCTGTGAATATAAACCTTACTGGAGAATCCATCAATTCCTAAATGCGGGACTGCATCAATAATGGCAATGCCTGAGGATTGAAAGATTGAGGTCATACAACCTTGTTCAGAGTGTAGGAGTTTATCAAGAAGCAGCTGTGACTATGCATCATGCTTTTGTGACGATTTGTCATGCTCTAGCAGTATATAAACCCCTCCCATGCTCCTTATTCCCGATTTCTATCTTTCTATTTCGGAACCTGACCCCTAAACATGGCTCCAACAGCTGATTTACCTCCGGACATCGCTGCTTTCATTTCCCGCACCATGGACGTGTCACGGATCAAGAATCCCGCAGACACCGCTGCTGATCTTTTTGAACCATTCATGCTTCCTGGCTTGTTTTTAGTTCACACAAGTGACACTGAATCAGCAAAGATGCAATGTCTCATAGATCAGGATCACGTCAACAAGCTGGTTGGGCTCATGACTCAATACGGTAACCAGACTCAAGCAAACCCCATCTATGCCATCATCAAGGACCACAGTCTGTTCAAAGTCAAACTTGATTCTGCTGGCAACCGGGTGGTCACCTACAGTGGCACTCCCAACTTGTCTGTTGTCCGGGGTCAACATCGTATTAAAGGGGTTGACCGACTGGCAAGGGACCGGGAGCTTGCACAAGGTGCCAATGCTTCTATTCCTGCTGATCCTCTGAACTGTATGGTGTTTGCAAAGCTCATGGTTGAAAGTGTGTATCTTCTGCCTTTTCCACAAAGTCTTTGCTTATATGGCTACAGGTGCGGCTCAGGCTCACTTGGTCAACCTGCAGCATTTCATCACATCAGATAACTCACACGATCATAGTCAACTTCTGGAGCCAATCACACGTAAACCGGTCAGTGACATGCAGTTGGCTAATGTGGGAAATGAGATGCAGGAGACACAACAAATATGCACCATCATGAGGAGGTTTTTATTGAATGCGGATGCACCTGATGTTGAGGCCAGATATCCGGCATTGTACCAGTTACTCAAACATCCACGCCTTTTGCCTGTGCTGATATTGTTGTTTGCTGGTGACAACTGGTGGCCTCTGTTTCCGGCCGATGTAAAAAGGTGTGGGAAATTCTGGTTAATGTTGGCAGATATACGCAACATTGAGGCAAGTTTGTTTTCTGATCATGATGCAGTGTTTCTCATTGGTTATAAGATCACTTTGCTGATCTGGCAGGACTGTGTTACTCAGGCAGGGTTGCTTGCTGGTCATATAGGTTGTGATGTGCTCGCTGATGGTGCACTGTGGGTGAACACAGGGATAGTGCCAGCTAAACCTAAAAGCAAAAGCAGAGCAGGAGGGATAACCGATAAGCTGTGTGAGCTGGCTGCTAAGAAAATTGTGGCAGATGGGACCAATTTTGTGCTGGGTGGAGTTGTGAGTCTGCATTTTTCAGCCTTGCGGTATGGAGGACTGATGCAGAGTTAGGTCCTGAATCCGTTCATGAAAAAATCTGCAGTGGTGGATGAATTGGACATTGTCTGCTCTTTTGTGAGTGTTGAGATTGTCCACATATCCCTGGATTAATTGTTGCTCAGGTGTTTCTAATGCATGCAGGTGTCAGTGCATACAAGGACTGCTATTATCCAGTTAGCTGGAAGAAAATCAAAGACAAATCATACCCTCCACCAGTTTCCAAGGACTGGTCTCGAGTGATTGAGATGCTGATTGAGGGACAAAATACTACTGAATCCAAGCAGGTGAGTTGTACAAGTGCCATTTATATTCATGGTGTTGAGATTTCTCCAGGCCAGGATTGATTACATTCTGGAAAATCGACAAGTCCTTGTGAAGGATTTCTGCATTCTGATTACCCACACATGTCCACCCCCCAACCAACTCTTTGTGCCAGATGCCCCAAACAAAGTGCGATCTCCTGACCAATCAGATTCAGAGATAGCACAATCTGAACATATTCACTCAGAGGACTATGTTGTGTTTCCTGTGGCCACTGAAGTGCTCAGTGATGCAATTGCTACTGGCACTCAGAAATTCCTTGGTCAAGTGGCAAACAATCCTGGATTGGCAGGCACATTGACTGGGGACACCAATGTGTGCCTAATATTCAATGCTATTTGGGTTGTGCTGGCACAAAGCCCTTCTTGGATGACTTTGGTGACTAGACACTTGAATCTCAAACCAGGTGCCGAGTTTCCACCCTTCTGCGGTGATCCTGAGTTCAAGAACATGCTTGTTGTTCCTAAAGAGCCCAGATGGGTTCTAGGAGAGCACATTGCAGTGTTCGAGTACCAGATGACAGTGGGAGCAGTGAAAAAGCAGCAGGAGCCAGGAAAGGCTCTTTTGGAGAAGAAGAAGAAGAAAGATCTGGAGGAACAATTCCAGGAGGAGGGTGCTCAAGAGGCTGAGGAGAGACAAAAGGCTCTGATGGAAGCAGAAGAGGCTGCAACAGCTGATGAGATGTATGAAGGAGAGGATGATGTAGAAGAGATTGCAGGACCAGTTATTCCAGCACACTTTGCTGCTGCTGAGTATCACTTGATCTCCCCTGGTGGTGCTGAGTGCATGTTGGATTTGGGCAGGGCCACAGGCTTGGGTGACATGTTCATGGAGTTGGCTGACAAAGCACATCACGCACTGGAGACTTTGAAGAAGGGTGATCCAGTCTTGGATGATTTTCTGGAAGATGTAATGGAAGATTACAATCAGTAGTTGACAGGAGCACTGAACAAGGCCAGTGGTCATAGAGGCCAGGAAACTAGGAGCAATAAAAAGCACATGGATCATGTGTTGATTGTGGGCCAGAAGCGGAAGGGAGGACCTCAAGATGAAACAGAAGCTGGGCCAATGAAGAAGGTTCATGGAGATCCTGAAGGGGATGAGGATGAGGAGGATGGCCAAAATGATATGGAATATGAACTGGTTGCATGATGAGTTGTATAGATAAAGATTTTCTTGTTGTTGATTGACTGTGTTATAAAGGTGTTCAAGTGCTTTGATGAACTGGAACAAGTTGAAAGCCAATACCTGTGAGAATAAAAGGGGTTGAACTGTATTAATAGATGTGTCATGTGCATCTGGCCTTTGATATGTTTATTTTTAGAATGAATGTGTGACATTGATCAGCAGCTAGCTCATTGAGGGGAGCATGCTTGGACTCGCTTGCAGAGGAGCATATCCTGAGCAAGAATTTGGGTAAATCAATAGATGATTTACCAGATAAAATATATAGGCAATGGACAGAATCTGAGTGATATTGGGACTTCAGTCTGATGCCTGCATAATGGGAACAGTGAGATGGTTCAAAGTGTCACCAGTAATTGAGACATTGGGTCGCGTCCATCCTTCTTCGATAGGCATACGCTCTTCATGGAAGAATATGTTAACAAACCTGTCTGGATGTCAGAATGTAATGCTTCAGATTCGCAATACCTCACTGACGTCTTAGGTGCCACACCAGTCATCGGGTTCCCCATGACGGAAAGATACAATGTGGATTCCTTCGTTAGTGGCTTGAGACTCCTCGAGTCATTGTTTCACAACTTGGCCAGCTGAAGTGACATTGTAATAGTCGACACCGGGATTCGAGTTTGTCTGGGCCTGGAAGATGGTCTCGTTGAAATGTAGATTATCTCCAAAGGCGAAATCACTACGGGAAATGGAAGCATCATGCTCGATGGTGTTGTGACTATCAAATCCGTAAATATTGACCCGAGAGATGAAGAGGCTTCTTACAGTTTGAGATCATCCAGTGTCAAGGTGTCAAGGTCACCGCATGTCATCAAACTGAGTTTCGCCGCGAGAATGAGAACATCATGTTGAAAATTGAAACCGTCTGTGATATTTAGTCACCTGGATTATCATCTGTCGCAATGAGTTAATGGTCCATACCTGTTGCAGCTTGGATAACTGTCTCCAGTGTCAGACCTCTACCATCTCTGGGCAAGAAACCATGATTCATCAGGCTGTCAAAGAATTTTAATGCTGGTTTGGAATCCAAACCAAACTCTGGATTTTGCTTTGAATGCATTCCTACATGTTTAGTCCTGGGCAAGGACTACGCAAGTCTGTAGACTTTGGAGCAATCCACTCATGAGTGGAATCCTGGACAGCAGTTGCACCAGCAATGGCAAGAGCTACAAATGAAATGAGGGCTTTCATCTTCTGAAGATGCTTTCCAGAACCAAATAACTTGATCTTTATAGCAGAGCAAAGTCTGATGGCCTCGGTGAAAGAGCGAAGACTCACAGGGATGCTGAACTAAAAATCTTTTGTCATGCCAAGGAGGACCTTGTAAGACTGTGCAAAGCTGTAAGACCTGTTCCTGTCACCCTCCGATATCGTGAGGCTGACACTCAGGTCCCAAAGATGTGGAGGTCACCTGTGATTAAGGCATAGCGCGGGGGCGGGGAAATTATCAGTACCGGCAGGTACATCCGTGGGAATACCTGCTGGTAGCGGATGGCGGATGACCCGCAGACCATGGGAAGCGGTCTCCGTGGATGGCGGCCAGCATCAGACAATCAAAAACTGTAATACCTATAGGTATTACTACACATATACTATCTTGAATGACTGATTTAATGAGTTTCTTGCTTATAACATGATCTAAAACAGTCAATACAACAATTATTTAGCAAAATAAAGAGTCTAATAGCTTTAGTTTCGCCAAATATGAGCATGTGAAACTATTATATAATCATCTACCACGGGACAGGTACCCGCCGGCAGGTATTCTGCGGGTCGTGTTCCGGCCTTGAAAATTCTCACACCTACAGATGCGGATGGCGGATGCCCGGCGGGATCATCCGTGCTATGCCTTACCTGTGATTTTCATTATTGATAGTTGATACTCATTGAATGTTGCGGTGATGAGGCATAACAAAATTCAGCCTTGTTTTCTATCAAACCAGGGCAGTTTGACATCTCCTTGGACTGCTGGGACGATGTAGGAGCATTGGAACGAAGCTTCATGTTGCCAATAAGACCGACACGCATGGACCTTGGTCGTACCGCTTTGCACTTATCAGCCCCAAAAGTGTATAAGAGACCAATGAGGCAATGTCGCCGTCTATCAGAAGAACAAACTAGCATTGTCCACATAATGGCCTAGGCTGAATACATGACGAAGAACTATGAACCAAGATGTCTATTCAAGACTTGACGAGTTGCACAAGGGAAAGGACGTACACTCAGTGTGAGTGCATAAGCGGCACAGTGCTCCAGACCTGTGTCATGGAAATTACATGACCAGAACTCTATCTGAACCCTATCTGTTGTTAATGAGCAACGAGACGATCAGACAAAGACAACCCCTAAAGAACGATAGACCTACAGGAAGGACGGATGACGTTCCTTAAAGGCAGTTTTTGACCGCAAAGACAACAAGACACACATCTTTTAGAAGATACTATGAGGACAGAATGTTCTGACCAAGTAGGATTCTTCATCTATACCAGATTGGCTTGGGCTCCACATAGGAGGTCTCAGGTTGACAAGTTCTATTTTTGTACACTTAATGCTGACTGATACACCTTGGTGAAACACCTCAGCAGAGCTTGGACATTGACTCATATCTTATTTATCATCTGTTTTGTAAAGTATATAAGGCCTGCAGTTTGTAGTAAATAGTTTAGAGCATTGTACCCCAGTTTAGGTCTAGTGCAGGAGCAATCCTGTTTGCTGGAAGCAGACAAAGGAACAAATAGAATTGTCTCTCGGTCTAGAACTCTAGTGTGAGCTTAAGAAACCAGAAATCAGAACAAAGTCTAGTCTTGAAAGAATTGGCATTACAAGTGCTTCTAGTCTAGCAAAGATCTCTAGTTGAACACGGAACCTCTAGTTTCAAACTCTAGTGTTAAGAGACCACCCTTAGTGTTAACAGCACTTAAACTTCTAGAAACAAAAACCCGCTCTTTCCAAAGAGACAAATCCAAGACAACTTTGCAACGAAGTGAGTTGTTCCGAGAACTGAAGTTATTCGACACCTGAACTACTTAAGAGAATATAAAGCGTGTATTGAGGTGTTAGTGGTGTTGTGTGTGTTTGTTCATTCAGACGTGACATTTCTAACTCGTTTTCCACACCGTCCATAAGGATCTCTCACAGCGGAAATCGAGGTGACTGCACTGTGTCTTGTAGTACTTTCTCAGATAAATCTGTGCTGTATTCCAGGCATAGCAACTTCTCAGACACCGCCTGAAACTGACCAACCAACCTCCACAACTCCACTTACCCTGAGATCCTCTCGTACATCAATAACTTGATCAATGCAGGGCCTGAGCATGTGTCCCAAAGCTTCATGATGGATGACAGCCTGAATGATCTGACGGGGATGATCTACAAACCACACTAGCACAAGTCTTTCACTCTTAGTCATTGATGACATCCGATGCCCGTTGGCATTGGCTGTCACGCTCCCCTGTAACGTAGCATGGGCTCAACTTCAACCATTTCGATATCCCATATGCTCATTTGCCTGATCAGAGTTCCTATACGGAGTCCTGGTCAGATGAAATTGCTATGGCCTGCGATGTGATCCTTTCCTCCTCACTATATGGGGGACATTCTGGCAGGAATGATCAATATATCAGGTCTGGCGTCCCGCCACCTATGCCTTGGCGGCTCGCTCAGTGCAACAAGGTCTGAGCTCTCAACAAATCTCATCTGCTGCATCAGGACTTTGGCATCTTTTCGAGGACAGTATCCTTATCTAGCAGTGTCACATCTAACAAGCATGCCTGTGCAGTCCCCATGGAAAACGCCAGTTTGATGCCCAGGGGGTTTTTGGGCATTCAGCACCTGATCCTGCTGTGTCACCCTTAGCTTCTCCATCTCCAATTGTTGCAAAAAGTGGGAAAGTCTGATCAGCGCTGATGAAGTCTGACAGCCTGATCAGGCCTGATCAGGTCTGCTGAGGTTGCCGTGGAGCATGATCAGACCATATCAGACCTCATCAAAGCTGGTCAGTTCATCATTGATTCATCACTGAATACAGGCTCTAATGGCTGGTAGAAATATGTTGTAGTCAGTCCTTTGTTGTTCCAATTGGTATTGCAGCAAAGGATGTCAGAATCTGAGGATCCTGTCATTGTTGAAATGTCAGCAAAGCCCACATGGTTTTTGTCTTTGGTACACAAGGCAGCCACAGGAGACAACAATGAGGCAGACCATGAGAATTTAGACTGATCGACATGCTTGATCCAGCACAAAGGTCATGAGACAACATGAGGCACGGAGATTAAAACCTCAAGGCGTTCGACAACTAGCACATTGTAGTGAAACAGGAAACAGGTGTGGAAACCTGAAGGCACTTAGTAAAGAAGGCAAGGAAGCAGGTTGTCTATAGCATGGTTGTAGGATGTTTTACCTTGTGGAAAACAGACAGTAATTGCATGTTCACTAGTATTTAACCTAGAATATTGTATTCTTTAGTCTTTCAATTTCGTATCCTTTACCATTCTCTTACATTCTAGCCTCTCCATCACCTCTCGACATCGAGGGTTCTTGATCAGGAATAGGATTTGAGTGTCTTCAGTTTGAGTTCTGACATATTGAAAAGACTCACCTTCATACCATCGTACCTCTACCTTTTCTTTTCTTTTCTTTCTTCTCACTAGAAGGTGGACATTGCCTATGAAAGTGACTGTTCCGCCATTGGAAGCCGGGTTCTGGGGCTGCAAAAAATCACTGGAAAGATGGGTGGCTATTGAAGCTGCCAATTACTGGAGAACACTTTCGGAAAGCAGCTAAGCCTTTTAGTTTTTTTTTCCTTTTACATCTTTCCATACCTCTTTCCTCTACTCTCTCCTCTCCTCTGCTCCTTTTCTTCCAAGTACCAGTCAGCGTGCTGGTGGACAACTCTACCCTCTCTGTCTGAGCATAGTCACAGCTCAGACCGAAGGCCGACCACTTCATACCAATCCCTTCCACCCTATCCTCCCAGGGCAAAAACCACAAACAACATTCCAACCCGACACGATGCAATGCAGCATCAAAAAATAATTGTTGGCATCAGCGGGACTTCTGTTATAGTGAACTGCGCTTAGTACCTCTCGAGTAATGTTGAGTCCGACTCAGGGCCATAGTAGCAACCAAGGCCAGATTAGCCAATCTTAGGAGAGGCGTTGGCAGCAGGATCGGGGGTGTCGTAGAAGACCTGACCTGTTTTCACTCGCAAAAGAAGTCCTGTAATTCCCTTCCTACCTATTTTCACCACCGTGCTCCAAGAGGTGCATCAATGGAGTAGCTGCTTCTAAAACTCAGCTCCCTCCCCCCAGAAGGTTATATTCTGGAAGACACATCATCACGTTCGAATCATATTGATCTCGATCGTCAACACCTTCACCGGCCACTACCCCAAGTGGTTCAAACTTCATACCTTCACCACTATCACCCTGTCACCACCTGAACTCACCTCATGTTGGACAATATGTTGAAAGTCCAGCTTGCCATAGTCCCTGCCTACTTTACAGGCAACAAAAGCAAATTCGATGTCTTTCAGTTGCAGCTTCAAAGATATTTTGGAGCATACAGAACAGGGTTTGATACCAACTCTAAAAAGATATGGTTCACATTATCCTTGCTGCAAAGTGAGGATGGAATGAAATGTCCCTCAGAACTCTGGGCCCAGAACTGGGAAAGAATTCATATCACCGAGGATAGGGATATTAGGAAGCTTCCTGATGAACAGGATGCAACCAAAACAAGAGATCTCACTATAGGAGATCTCATGAGACACTTGAGTCAGTCCTTTTCAGACTCGACCAAGAAGCAGACCGCATTGTTGTGGTTAAGGAAATTCTGTCAAGAAAAGATGTCTTTGACGGATTATCTGACTGACTTCAAACTGTTGGCAGATGAGGCCGGGCTAAGCACGGTCAACAACGAGGCGGTCTTAATAGACTACCTTGAGGAGAATGTGAACCAGGAGTTAACAGACCCACTTTACACTGGGACAGAAGAAGTCCCAACAGGTTACGCAGAATATATCCATGTTCTGTTAAAGGTTAACCGAAACCTTGAGAAAAAGAAAATCTGGGGAGAAAACCGGTACTCAGGATGGTTCCCAGCCCGGAACTCAAACAGGATGGCTCAAGGAAGCCAAAACACCTCACAGGGGCAGGGAACAGCCCCTAATTTGAACAAATTGACTCCAGCACCAATGGATGTCGACAAGACCTCCATGAAAGCACATGAGCCCTTCAAATGTTATAACTGTAACAAGGAGGGACATATAGCCTGGAATTGTCTGGAACCAGCAAAACCCCAAAAGGGGAAAATCGATCTTAGAACCCTCAAAGGTCAACTTGACAATGAGGATACAGGGTCACAGACCCTGAAAGAACTTGCAGAATACCTTCGCTCGAAGGATTTTTAAAAGGGCCGTGACAAGTCCAGGCATTTTTGGGCTTCACAAACTTTTACTGTTGGTTTGTGCATGGGTACAGCGAGGTGGCAAAACTGATGCAATTGACAGGGAAAGCTGGCTTCACGTGGAGTTTACCTCAAGCACAAGCTTTTCAGAAACTAAAAGATCGAATCAGAGAAGACGCAGTACTAGCACTTCCTGAAGATCATGGAAAGTTCCGAGTAGAAGCAGACACTTCAGAAGGAGCTGTGGATGCTGTTCTAAGTCAAGAACAAGAAGGCCAATGGCACCCCATGGCATTCATGTCACATGGTCTGACAGAGACTGAAAGGAATTACGAGATCTATGACAAGGGGATGCTTGCACTCGAGGAATGGTGCGCCATCCTCATGGAGCTGATGAGACATTTGAGATTCTAACAGATCATAAGAATCTTGAATACTTTAAGCAACCACAAAAGATCAATCATCGACAAGCTCGATGGATCGGGGAGTTGTCTCAGTATGACTTCACACTCACCCATAGGCCAGGAGCCTTGAACAAAAAAGCGGACTTCTTGTCGAGGCATGCAGATCACGACCAAGGCTCTAACGACAACGAAAATGTGGTATTACTCAAGCCGGAATATTTCCGAGCCACAGAGTTCAAAGTCGAAGGATTCGACAAGGATTTGATTAGCCAGATTAAATCCACCAGCAAGATAGATACAAGTGTCAAGCTGGCATTAAAAAAGTCGCTACCAGGGTGGAAGCAAGAAGAAGATCTGATCTTCTACCAGGAATGCATTTATGTTCTGAGAAGTGAAGAACTGAGGGAGAAAATTATATCTCTCCATCATGACAAACTGTTAGCTGGTCATCCAGGGGAGATATGTACACAAGAATTGATAGAAAGCAACTTTTGGTGGCCCCAGATGGGAAATCAAATTAAAAAGTTTTGTCAAACTTGTGAACCCTGTCAGAGAGCCAAGGCGAAATGATCAAAGACAGGACAGCTTAACCCACATAAAATAGCTGCAGAACCTTGGGAGACGATTTCAATGGATCTTATCAGTCCTCTCCCAGAGAGTAATGGCTTTGACGCCATACAGGTGTGGGTGGACACTTTTACCAAATCCATTCATGCTGAACCCACCAATATGGAGGTGACCAGCAAAAGAATTGCAAGGTTGACAAGAGACAGGATCATTTGTTATCACAGAGTTCCCTGAAAGATCATTTCAGACCGAGATCCACGATATGTCTCAGGGTTCATGCGAGAACTCAACCAGATGCTTGTAATCGAGATGAATCCAAGCACAGTGTTCCATCCTCAGACAGATGGACAGACCAAACAAATGAACCAAGAGATTGAAAAATATCTTAGAATTTATATCAACTGGCATCAATCAGATTGGGCTGAATGGCTAGCATTGGCCGAGTTTAGTTACAATGACAAGGTCAATGCATCAACAAGGATGATGCTGTTCTACGCAGACCATGGTTACCACCCGTGGAAAGGCACAGAGGGATCTGTCAGCTCGAACAATGAGTCGGCAGAGGAATTTGCATCTCAAATGAAAAAGGTTCGAGATGAGACAACAGCAGCGCTTGAAAAAGCATAGAAAAACATGAAAAAACAATATGATAGACATCACAAGCCAGCTCCAGAGCTCAAAATCGGAGATAAAGTTTATCTAGAAGTGTCGAACATTAACACAGATCGAGCTTCAAAGAAACTTAGTGACAAACGGTTAGGACCATACAAAATCCTAGAGAAGCGAGGAAAAGCTTCCTACAAGTTAAAAGTTCCTGGAATGGATAAAAGATATCCAGTCTACCATGAGTCACTTTTAACTCCATACAAGGAACCTCCACCACATTGGAGGAAATCACGACCAGCCCCTGTTATTATTGATAACAAAGAAGAATACGAAGTTGAGGAGATCTTGAAATCTCAGAAGCAAGGTCAGGGTTATCAGTACCTGATCAAGTGGAAGGATTACCCTATGTCCGGGAACACATGGGAACTGGAGCGCAACATCTTAACAAATGCTGCCAAGACCCCTGATTTTGAACAGAAGAACAACATTAACAATACTTCTGTTTCAGTTCCAGTACTACCAATGGGACATTGGGATTATTTGGTCAAAAGATACAAGACCAAACAGGAATCCAAATCTTATGACACACAGAAATTCTTCGATTTCACCACGGGGAAGTTCATTACGATTCTTGACGACAATAAACGAAATAATGATATTAATATTGATCAACTTCAAGTCGACGAGGACATTGACCTTAGAGGGGGGGTAATGTCAGAATCTGATGATCCTATCATCATTGAAACATCAGCAAAGCCCATGTGGTTTTTGTCTTTGGTACACAAGGCAGCCACAGGAGACAACAGTGAGACAGACCATGAGAATTTGGACTGATCAACATGCTTGATCCAGCACAAAGGTCATGGGACAACATGAGGCATGGAGATTAAAACCTCAAGGCGTTCAGACATGATAACACATGGCGAACAGACAACTAGCACATTGTAGTGAAACAGGAAACAGGTGTGGAAACCTGAAGGCAGATGCTACAGGTGGTAGAACGCCATGTACGCCAGCTTTTTATCTGTTTCCTTCATGTCATTGATGCCATTATAGGTTGATCTCCCTTTTAGTCAGACACGAGAGTCTGCTCTTTCCTAGATGTATGTTCATTGTCTGGGCTCATGACCTGTTACTGATGATACTTATGTAGAATGATTATAGAATCTTATTCATTTTGGAGAGCTTCACCAACAACAACTTGATGGCATGAGAAGAGGGCTTCGAGTCTTGCTTTATGGAAAGAGCAGAGCTCGACCTCTTTGCGGCAGCATCCTCATCATATGTCCAGTTTGCTTCTTTCGCTGCTTGCTAATTGCTCTCTTCAATCTCACTTAGTCAGCATTTCCCTTTGTGATTGTCAAATCGCTTTTAAGCCTAATATTGAGATGTTTTGTGTGCAATATAGGGGTCCATGCTCCGGTTTCTCCTTGTCATACCACATGAATATATTTATCTTGTTTATCAGCCCATGATTGCTGTGGCGTTGACAGTAGATGATCGAGCTGGTCAAGAGTGGCGTGGGTTTGCGTGGATGGATGGTGCCGCGCGTATGCGTGGGCTTGCGCGGGACGGGAAGAGGGAGCTGGATTGGCGGACTCTCTGGATGAATTCAGTTGAAAGAGGAGCGCTGTTTCAATTTGGGTCATGGCATTTTTGGTCGCTGTGAATTAGTCCAGATGTTGCTTGCTACAACATGAATACTTCACAGAGACAGGTGTAACATCAAACTTCAGACCTCAGCGTGGATTGTCAGGGTTCATTGTAGCATTCACCATGCATAATGAACTTGAAATATGATGGAATTCGATTCTCTAGCCTTTTGGTTCCATTATCATAGCTCAAAATGAGTATGGCTAGGGATAGAGAGGGACAGCAGACCCCGAGGCTTTCCGCATATACCGACCGGTCATGGTTGTGAGAATAGAGAAAGCTTTTTGTTTTGTGGGAGCTTGGAACAAAATTAGCAGGAAGCCATCATGATCCAGAAGGCATTGAAGCCGTTCACTTGAGAAGTACTGTAAGTTACTATCCACGAAATCAAGTATACCTTCTTCAAACTTGGTGTATGGCTCCGCGATCTGTGTTTCATAGCACGAGCACAGCACAAGAATCGCAGGGCACCGTGTCTTTATGTTTTCTATGAACTCTTCGGTATTCTCGTGAATTAATACTGTTGTCAACTCCGTCAGGTGATCAGAGCAGTGTGTAAGTAATCTCTCAAAGCCAGACTCTATAGTCTGAGATACTGTATTGAATAGAAATTCCAGTAAATGAAATTACATGGTGGAATTGGTGCACCGTGACATGCAATCACAGCCGTTGGCGGAACATCTTCGCCGGAGATAAGATGCTTTGTCGCTATTACTCATCTTTTCGGCCTGGGAAAATAATATATCTTTGCGACTCCCACCCGCCAAAAAATACTGAAAATGTATTATTTTCGCCGGCCGAGAAGATGAGTAATAGCCGCCGGGAATCTTATCTCCGGGTAAGATGTTCCGCGAACGGCTGTGAATGCCGAAACTGCCAGATTTCTCGATTCCTGTCAAGTATTGCGTCGCTTGTGAAAGAGTCATATGTAATGGCAGCAAGATGAACGCAGGATACTTAATCACCAAGAAGGACCTTGCGTTCGGCATCTCGGAGCGCGGACCGGCAATTTCGTGATCTGCGGCCGCCGCTCACTATTTATAATTTGAGCGCCGTATCACTGTGACATTCAGAAATGCTGCATTCTGATTCTGGCCCACTATTCTATTCACCGCAGCAACAATTCATCAGAGTCCAGACCCGCCTACATACTTTCTGGTGGCAGAAGGTTCAGTCAGCCGAGCCTTAGGCTGGATAGGATAGGATAGGATAAATTAGAGTGGCTACTGACTATCACATGAGTGGGTCCCAGTACCAATCAGTTTACTGTCCACGTAGAGTATCTACCGTACTCGACGAACCGGAACACACATGATGATGATGAAATCATTATTTTAAAGTGCACCTGCTGTGAAGCTAATATGTAACACTGCCTATGTACCATATGTGACTGGTTAGCTGGTCACCCCCAGGAAGCTGGACATTTGCTGGTAACATTGTTGTATGATAATTTTTCGCATATTCGTCAGTTGTACGGTGTAGAGTAGGACATTCTTACATCACGCAAGCTCAAATTGCATGTTTCTGCCTCAGTTCCCAGTAATAAGCGCCGTGTGGGAAAAGCCGGTAGCGGCCGCCGGCAGGCGGCGACTTCCAGTAGACTTCCGATGAACTCCGCTGTCTTGATAGTCCCACTCAGCGGACTCTAGTGGAAGGCGGTGACCTCCACCGGAATCCATTGGAAGTTCAGCGTAATATCAAACTCTGATGGAGTTCACCAGAGCTCTCCCATAGGTCATTACAACTTCCACCGGAGGTCAGTGGAGGACTCAACTACCATGACTGCCAGCAGAATTTACCGAACTCCAGCATATAAATCAGATACAACAATACCATGTGATGTTACATTCTCATATATTAGAAATAGATGAACAGACACACAAGGGAACTGAAACCTGGTCTTTGCCATCCAAATGAATCATAAACTTCAATCAAGGCAGATCTAGAATATTAGGCTAAACATCAGGATCTCTTGTGATGCTTGACATCCACTGGAAGTCAGTGGACACCCAGTCCACAATCAGAAATTACTCTATTGGCTTTTAAACAGTACAGTCCATATCTGATTTTGGATGGTCGCTGAATTCCAGTGGACCACAAAAAGCATCCTACTGAGTAGGCTTACTACTTAACCCTGTGTATAATCAAGATAATCAAGTTATGGCTAAGCAAAGACCTGAGGGACTTAACAGGAGAGATAAACAATAAATTGATGAATTTTGACGGTGAATTCAGCAGTGTACGTGGGGTTGATTACATGATACAATATGCTTCATTTGCACTACCATTGGGGAAATACAATCAGATAATGGCTGATATAACTTCTATTCAGTGGTCTGAGTAGACACAAGTGAGATTTGAGCCCTGTTTGACTCTTTGGTTCCCCTCATTTATTGAGTTTTTGACTGCCTCCGACGGAATACATGCTTTATCCACTCAAACTGATTGGGTTGGAAGCTAATGACAATAGAAAATAGGATGGTCAGCTTGAGGCTACTAAATATTGTAAATGTACAAATTTTCCGAGCCTGCGGCGCTTGGCTGTGCGCCACATATGCAATATTCGGCAGCCACACCAGTTTGGTGCTCTTTGACATTACCGCAGCTGCCAAATAATTGTAGCTTGTGAAAATATCCTCCCGCAATCTAGGGGTATCTAAGAGACCATAATTGAACCCTGTATTCTGCATGTTCACCCCATTCTGCTGTCACAGTATTTTTTATGCCTGCGGCTCTGTCTCGCATATTCAGCAGGTGAACCTTGATTGTCTGGTGGGTTCTAGGATCGAAAAATCATCCCAAGCAGAGCTATAAGCTTAAGGGGTCTTGCTCTCATAAAATTTGCATTTTTCGAGCCTGCAGTGCTGAGCTTTGCGCCACTTTTGCATCTTTTTTGGAAACACAGCAGTCTCATTGCTCTTTGGGATGCACATCAATGGTATTGCTCTGAA
Source organism: Mycena floridula (assembly GCA_029320655.1). Classification (NCBI taxonomy): domain Eukaryota; kingdom Fungi; phylum Basidiomycota; class Agaricomycetes; order Agaricales; family Mycenaceae; genus Mycena; species Mycena floridula. The sequence goes on from JARIHS010000011.1 coordinate 2,331,936, forward strand.
TAATCTCTACTATGCTCTCAAGTGGCTTAGAAGCCCAAATTGCCATCTCAACATGCGAGAGGAGCCATATAGCAGAGTATGGCTAAAATGACCAGGGAGCATCACTTTCTGCCACATTAGGTTGTTATACCAGCTCTTTGTGTCCCACCATTGAATTTCATTCCCCAAACAAAGTGTTAACAGCGAGTACTGAGCGAAGACATTAGAAAAAAGAGGCGTGGAAATACTTTCCCAAACAGGAAGGTGCACATGACCGGTAACTAGGTTAACCATACACAGACATAAGCAGTCAGCCACTGAGTATGTAGTAATGGACTGGTGATGGGATTGAGATACAGTGTAAAATACTACCGGATCTTTCTAACGGACACTGATCCTCAGTGAAATCATTTGAAATTCAATGAGTTCCAGTGAAGTCCACTGGAAGCGTGGTGGAGGTCACTGGATGAAATAAGAAGGAGGGTGACATCCTGTGACTCCTGCCAAAGTGTGATGGAAGCGTGACAGAAGCCGACGTCGGATGCCGACGGACGTCGACTTTTCCCAGGCGGGGCTTATGACTCTCAGTTCCCCACTAAATCGCTCCAAACTGGATCCGTTGGATAGCGGCAATGCTGTAGCATATTCCATCTCTGCCAACGCCGGCTCAGGCCCCCAATGCCAGTATACTTTGTCTGCAACATGTGTTTGACCTTGACCTCCACCACCTAAATTGGGTTAATCCTCGTAAACTTTACAGTCTACATCTATGTATTCTATCATGCAATCCAGGTCTTAGATGATATAAAACATATATTTGGTTTATCCTTCAACAAATCGAGTAGCGCCAGCTTGCACAGGTTTGTCGCCCATTTCGGCTGACCGGCCAGGTACCCGCTCATTCCCCTTTTGGGTATGTTCAGTGGGAAAATATTCATTGCGTCATCAAAACTGCTGGTAAATTCATCAGAGGGGGCGCAAACTCACGGTAAGATGGATGCCTTGGACTTCGATACCACCACAAGACCACCATTTGGATGTACCAGCCCACCCAAGGTCAAAAGCTCTTAAGTGGCCAGCTAACCAGTCACTTATAGTAGTGCTTTCTCATAAATCTCTGATGTCATCATTTCCAGTACTGAATGAACACATTTGAAAGCATTGGAACATGGATTGCCAGTCACCTTCAGACCAATGTCTGAAATTTGAATGAGTCCCAGTCTAGACCTCGGAGTACTGTACTTGAAGAGCAGTCTGTAGTATCATGGTATGATTCATTATTGAAAATCGGCTCCAGCGAGCTAAAATTGCGGCTCGGCTATGCCTCCGAGCGGCTTTTTGGCCTAGCCGCGGCAACACTAAGTACAGTATGAATTTCCAATCCAGGACATTTGAACCACTGCATGATAGATCACAGGAAGTCGGTTGTGAGGCTTCTACTTCCATAGAATCCATCAGTAACTCGACTGTCAACTTGCAAGTCCATAGCAACTCGCTCGGTTGAGATGGAGAAGTGATGTACTAGACAGAAGTCTAGCGCCGATGCTCTCATTGAGTCCAAATATCATAACTCTCCAGAAGCAATAAAGATGAACGACGTCGAAATTTGTTTGATTGAACCCGGACATAACACTTGTGCTTTCACCTAAAAGTCTGATGTGATCACCGAGTGAACAGGTCTGAAGGCATTGGCACAGGAACTGTAACCGTCTGTCAGAAAGTCGTTTCAAATTTGAATGAGTGCCTAGTTTCCAAATACCGCCCACAACTAAGAGCAGTCTGTAAGATTCATTGATCATCGTCCATCGTCATCAACCGATCACCATCGGAGATTTGTGGTGATCCCGGATTCTCTAAACTCTGGTCTTTGCCTAGTTACCTTAGAGTCCCGTCTCATTTGACTGTTTTTGGACAAGCATCAGGTCACCAGGTAGTAGCGATTGCTGTGTCGATGGCTTGAAACTTATCGTTAACCGGAAATAGCACTTTGCTGACTAGGCATGGCTGAACCTTCTGATTTAATGAGTTTTGAGATGGATGATGACTTATAGCAGTGTAGGACCAGTGAATCTCATGTTTGGAGATACCTTTGACCGTGAGAAAGTGCACCATTCAAGGAGCAGTAGAGTAAACTCCTGGAACAACCGGCTGCAAATCAGACTATGAAGACACTCAAGGCTAATTTTATACCACATAACGACCTGTGATTTATTACTTAGATTGCAAGGTGAAGGTTACGAAAAATGACAGCCTATTCGAACGCGAGACCGCAGTGCAAGGGGGTTTCGGAGTTTCATCTTCAATCCATCAATTCAAGCGGTACTGTATAAGAAGACTGAGATATCGCCAAATCTCATCAAAAATGCAGTTCCAGTTCTCTGTTCTCTTCCTCGCTGTTTCTTTCGCCGTGACTGTCGTAGCGTCGCCGGTCATCGATGCCTCTCTGGACAGTGCAGTGCGAGGTCTCCCTGGCACCAAGCGAGGCGAAGCCAGTACCAAGAGAAGTACCTTTGATGATTGCTTCAATGAAGGCTTCCAAGACGGCGAAATCGCTGGCTGCAATGCAGCCAGCAATGGAGGCGGTTGCTCCCCTATACGGCGTCAAGGAGAACTTCCAGCTGAACTGTCAGTAACTGACATGGTTCAAGTTAAACTTTGACTGATTCTTCGATAGGCAACCAAGACTGGAATGCAATGGAGATCTCGCCAATGCATTCAACGAGGGATTCAACTCGGGGTTCAATGATGGTTTCAATAAATGCTCCTAGATCGTCAACATAGTCACCGGATTTAAATCTCTTTGGGTGCGGATTTGCTATAGTTTTCGAGGGAGACGGACTGGCTCATCTCGAGGTCATATGTTGATTTTGATTCTGGCCTTGTTATATTCTACCAGTGTATTCATTCAGCAAGATGATTGGTGAGGACTTGAAAATTCTTCGAAGACGGAACAGTTGGTTTGGGAGTGTTAATCGATGTGGACTCGGGGACAATTCCATTGTCACTATATCTTCCTTTCGAACAGGATTGCAGTTCTCATACGTTTTTTGCCTCACCTTGAATACTTCCGTTATAAATGACGTGACTCACGGTCAATCAGGACTCATGACTCAGAGAGCAGATATATGTAATCGTAGAGTTACATATTGAGAAGTGTACTGAGTTGAGGAATATTGAAAAGTAGTGCTATCACATGTCTTTCGCTGAAGACAAATGCGGTCGACATATGCTGGAGGCTTGGCGAGGAAGATCTTGGTGAATCGGCCCGAAAATGGGGAGCTCATGGAACCTCAGTTGCAAAATGAAACGGGCCTGTGTAGCTCAACCATAAAGGGCATCGGTTAATGAATCTACCAGTGAAATAGAGGCTGACAAGCGGCATATACGAGTCCCCATTTTTTGCCTCTTGTCCAGTGTCTTGTATGAGCAGGACAAGGAGGACAGATAAGAAATGAATTGAACCTAGAATGATGGTATAAATTGTTGGGAAATTGCGCGCTGCTCATCATGTACCGCTCGGGATGCCACACGATCACTGGTGAGTGACCAGTCTCTGGTCAAGGTGAGAGGACTCAGAAGACAGGACCCAGAAGACCAGCCACCGGGAACTTCAAGCTTCAAGTGTCACTATTGCACATGATATTAAGCAATAACTCCAAGGTGTAAAGCGCCCCGAGCAGGCCATGCTATTTTCGGCACTGTCTTCTAATTAGAACAATAAATAATCATTTTAAGATGCCGTATTACCCATAATGGACGGGATTACGGCCGTCCCGTATACAGCAAAACTGTCTAAAACACAGCTGCCGGCTACGGTTCCGTAACCGTACCGCCCTGCCGTATAATCGTACAGATACAGTGACAGTTGCGAGCCCTATTGTGGTCATCATTTTCAAGGTCGATGTCATGCATGACGGGTGACATTGTGACATTGTGACGATGTGCACAGCCACTAAATGACGTGGTTGTTTTTCCCACATGTTCAAATTTTGGTTTTGTGGTGCAACATCCCCATTGACCAGAAATATTGTCTATTTTGTCCTCCTGACATATTACATGCTGCCTAATTGACAGAAAAGCTTGCTTGGACTGCGGCTCCACGAAGCGTAAGAACGCACGTGACTATCCCCTTTGGGCGCTGTGATGCCAGCTTCCTGAATCTCGCTGATACCCAATGAACGAGCCCATAAATGGGACTTGTAATTGACTGTCACAGTCAGTGACTGAGTGACCTACCAAGTTAGGTCAATCTACGAATCTCGGACATACCCAGCCATCTCCGTTGTACTGATCGACCTATTAGTCATCTTGCTTTCCCTCGTCGGTTGGGCACCTCCTTCATCTTTACCAACCACTCAAGCCTCAGCCTTCTGTCTTGGGATATATCCGCTGCTTCTCAGCATCAAAGGTCCGTTGCTTTGTGTGCCTCGGATGACCTTTGGCTGAAGCCTCAGCTCTGCTAGTCGTAAAAATCGTTGCAGAATGTCGGAATCTTCAGGGTCAGATGTCGTCGCCATAGCGAATAAACGTCAGCAGAAGCCCTTGCTCCTGTTCGAACCCTTTGCTAACCTCTCTTGCAGAATGACCTCTGACATCAATAATACGAGCAGGCTCTGGCCACCGTGCTCATTCCTTTCGTCGATGAACTCGTGCTTCGTCAAGGTCTGTCCATTTCTCCTTCACCATTGGTTTTGCTTACCGGTGTCACTAGAGGGCCTGCACAATCCTATCGTTGGGGATTTGCGCCATTGATAAATGTGCAGAGTTCTCATTGATACCAATATTCATGGCGCCGTCTCATTGACCAGTGTTCATAGAGGCCAACTTGCAGCGGCAGGTATGAGACCCCTTGATCCATTGGAATAGCTGTCCCAAGATGGATCAGTTGATTGAGTAGCCAGCAGTGGTTGACAGCATCATTGATGGTTCCATAATACTGTTCACGTGTCCCATTCAAACCTTTTGATATTGCAGAGGTAAGTATCCTAGGAGGGGACCATGCTTTTTCTGATTTGTACAAGACACATACATATTCATGAGAGAGTACATAAACGGGGAGCAAAGAAACAAGCACAAAAGCCATCACAAGAAAATATAATAGGAAATCTGATTCAGAAGTGCATGGTCAAGCAACCAAAGAGAAAAAATCCCCCATGAAATGCAATTTGTCTGAAAAGCAGCAAGGAATCCACGGTCGAAGGGAAAATGACAAATAAAAAGCCAAGGCTTACCTGGGCAACAAAAGAGAGCCATTAGAAATATCAGAGCTGGCAAGGCTCGAGGAATTGTCGGCCGATAAAGGCATGGTCGGAGAACTGGACGAGGAGAGACCAAGAGACATGGAAGAGTCCAGAGCCGGTGAGCAGAGAGAAGCAGCATGACACTAGAAGCATATTGCAATGATTAAAGAAGGAAGGAAGCTGTATAATGTCATTGTCGCATGCATTGTGGTCGCTCAAAGCAAGAGACGCTGGCTTGGGTGCCACGTATTCAAGAGCACGTGACTGTTGAAGCGGTGGCTGTGGATCGGTTGAGCGCCGGCAGACTTTCCTAATGGGGGGCGCCGATGCGGGTTTCCACAATTTTCATCATCACCCGACAAACGAAACCCACCAGTGGGTCTCGTAATGCCTACCGAGATGGCCTCTCTTCCTTGCATCACCATCGAGCACCTGTCGACCGTGCTTGCTTTCTCGAGCGTGTTGGATATTGTTGCTGCTTCATTGAGTGAATCAGGATACAGTAATGGTGCGCTTTTATTGCTGCTTTTTCTTTTGCTGTTGCTCATCAGATTTTAGAGCTTGTCGACCAGCGTTGATTTCAATGCTGTCGCCTTTTTGCCATGGATGCTCTGCCCATCTCGTCTACCAGTGGGGATAGAGGCCGTCCTGCGGCGGCAGGTACGAGTCCTCAAATTTGGGCAGTCATCAATCCGGTTGGCAAATAGTGATAATTCTTGACAACTGGCTTACTAAGAAGTACAACATTGTCAGTAGATGATAGAAACCAGGGTGGGACCATTGGATGACTTAGAATCAGTAATTCCCCCCAATGCCAGTTTCAGACCGCCAAGAAGGTGTGGGAATGACATATAAAAAAGGGGACTCTTCACCTCTGTGACACTACTGTTGCTGCTCAACATATTGATTCTTGATGACCTCCAGTGCAATAATGTGTTCAATTTGCCAAGGTACTGTAAACTCAAATGCTCAAATGGTACTTGATACTGGGCAATCCAAGGAAATTCAATTGAATCATTGATGAGTCAAAGTGCCTTGAATATGAAATGACATGCAATGTCTGGCAACAGACCAGGCAGGCGAACACAGTGGTGTGCAGCATTTGAAACAACAGAATCGGTAGAACTCGAAGCCGGAATATCCGGTGACAAATGGGAAACTGCCATGAGTCATATCCGCATTGAGCTTCATCATCAAAGCGGGCCAAAAATCACTCCCTCCCAACATACGAGCTGATGAATCAGATTTTGTATTAATTTTATGGGACAGAATATAGTGTTTTTTTGACAGCAATTGGGGTCAAATCAAGATCAAAGACTTGCATCTTGAAGCGTGACACGTGACATGCCGTCCATCCCCTTTAGGTTCTCTGATACGGCTGGCCTGAATTCTGCTCCCTCCCAACAAACGAGCCCACACGTGGGACTCGTAATGCTTTTATCATCTTCATCTGAAGCACTGGATGTCGCCTGTGAACCCCAGCCCTGTACGTTTCTTGGGGTTTCCTGATTCATTTGCTTGACGGGCTTCCCAGCTGCAGTACCTTGCGATCCACGGTTATTCGAATATAGTCCTTTTCTTCTCATCCGTTGGAGCCTAGACGGAAAGGCAGCAGCTTCGTAGATGTAACCAAAGGCTGCTGGTTCGTCGTGTCCTTTTTCTCTGGACCTTGCTGAAAGATTGTTGCAGCTCCAGCGCATCATCTGGGCCGACATCCGTGGAGCTCTGAGGATAGAGTCGTCACTGTCTTGGCAAAAGGGCAGCAAGCTGAGATCGGGCGGCGGCGGCGGCAGAAATTTGGAAGCTCCTATTGTCAAGATTGATTGCAATAAGGAGCCGTGTCGCCGAAGAGATTCGACAGTCGGTATTGTTGGGTCACGGTATGTCTCATAGCGCCTTTTCCTTTCGATACCGCTGAATGTCTTTCGCAGTTGCAAGACATTTGTTGGTTATTCACCATGCTTCCCTCCTGCGATTTCTCTCCCGTCATCATGCCGTCGACACAAGAAAGTCTATGGTCGATAATGACTGCTTTCTCGCCGTCAGAGTGTTTGTCAATGGAATCTCGGAAGCGTTTGGAGCCTTAGAGGTGACAGATCAGGGAGATGCTTCTTGAAGAGTTAGTTCCCTGGTACGTGTCATCTTCCTCTTCGCTGATTGTATTCTACAGCTCCCTGACCATTGTATCGAAGGAGATCCTCTTTCAATCCTCTTTTCGTGATCATTATGACGAGCATCCCGGTCCACCGTTTGCTGGAAACGGTATGGGCTTTTCTCTGTTTCCTTTGTCGTCGCGTAATCATTCGCAGCTGGTTGAGCATGCTAACCGCTGACGGATGCTGCTTTATTGACGACGAAATGCCAGTCTCGGATTCTTCGAAATGATTCTTTGATGCCATGACCAGCGATATGACAAGAGCTGGTGCCCTTTCCTTCAATGTTTCACTGACATGATTTGGCAGGTCTCATATCTTTGCCCATTAGCAGTGCGGCAGCCTTTGTCTTTCTAGCTGACTTTCATTGCCTTCCTCCTTCTTACTGGTTCTCATTTTGACCACCATGGGTGAGCTACCTTCCTCGCAATCACGAACGCTTTCATTATCCAACCAACGCCAGGCAGTGCGTTACATAAATGGCTTCAAGTTGCCGGGAGAGGTGGAGCTTTGGTTGGAGTATATACCGCTCGACATCGTCGATATAGGTTGCTTTGTTATCATTCATTGCTCCTTGTTGTCGGAGGTCCTTCTTTGTCATAGATGAAGGAATGGAACATCTTTTATAGTCATTGTCGAGTTCCCATGAACTGATGCGGCCTATGTATCTGATTCAGACAAACTCCCATTGACCATAATACATGGTTCTTTGAGCCTCGGCTCTCATATCATCGGAATGCCTGTGAGACATTCCATCCTTCTCTCCATCCTGGCTGATTTTATATTCAGGTCTTTGCTGTCACCCAATTTTGTACGTCCTTCCTTTGTTTCTTTCTGCTAACAGCTTTCTCAAACAATGCACCAGGGATCTCATTTATCCTCTGTCGCTCGAATATGCAAGAAACGAGCTATGGCGGCGGTATCAAGAACATGGGAGTGGTAGCTTCAAATTGAGGCAGCGATACGGCCCTGCAGCACGGAGGTTTGGTGACTGGTTGGTTGCGGATGCGCGGGATGTGGGAGACGATCGAGGTGTGTGGGTGGGGAGCGACCAGAGCAAAAGACTCGGATCGCCTTGTCGTCTTCTATCACATTTCCATTTCGATCTCGAGCCTTTTTGACAAAGCGAAAAAATTTGATTGCAGCACTTCCTTGTTGAATTTCTAGCTATTTGCTCGCTCTGTCATAGATAATAGGGTCGTTCACGGTAGCCGATTATTGCCCGATTATTGGTCCGATTAATGGTCAATTATTGCTGTTTGGCAGTAAAGTACATGATTAATCAGAAAATAATTGGTCTAATAATCAGTACTGTGAAACCCCCCTGCTAGAATTTTGGCAATAATTGGTCAATAATTGGGGACTTGGAGATGAAAACGGTTGTGATTATTTGCTCGGCCAGCCTGCCGCTTTCAAGCTCCGCACCAAGTGGTCTGACTAATCAATAATCGCTGTCGCGCAATTTTGCGTGCCCACTGTACCCAAATGTCAATCTTTGCTCAATGACCTTGAGGACCATGCCTGCAAGCACTGCTGTACAGACTTCCAGCACCAGATAGACACGAATGAAGGTTTAATGATGATTAAATGCATCTAAGTACCGTAGACTAATGAGCCTTGTGGTCGGAAGGCCAAGGTCGTCATCCTTCAACTCAGGTATCTGGGTCTGCTGTCAATTGAAATAACAAGAACATGAAGATGTTACAATAACTCACAGAAAATGTTCCAAATATCACTGCTTTCGGTGACCTGGGAATACTCCGGCCTAGGTCCAGGGTGCCCAATCTCGCAATTTGCTTCATGACATTGCCGTCGGAGCCTGGAAGAAAGGTCAGGATATTCTAGGAGAAGAACAAGGAGACATACTGAATGAAGGAAATTTTCGTTATAATGGCAGATTAGGCAGCGTTCACCGCATATTCGTCACATTAACGTTAAACGTCAGCTGGTTTGGACACCTAGCGAGACCAACCGCTGGAATGGGAGAAAGTGGGGTAGTAGGGCGACAGTTTTTTGGTGGTTTTGCTGGCTGTTGGTTTGCTTTTGGCAGGCCATGGGGGGTAGAAAAAGAAGAGAAAGATACAATGACATTGGAAAAGATAAGGCTCAAAGGCAGCGGGAAAGGGAAAGGGCAAGGCGGGTGCTGGTGCTGGTCGTGATGGGGGATTTGGGCGCCCAGCGGAGTTTGAAAAGTCGGGATAAACAGCAACCGATTAATCACGCGGAATAATTGATTATTTTTGGATAATCAGCGCTTGTGTCGATTATTCCAAAAATAATCAATTAATTCTTGATTATCGACTTGATTATCCATTAATCAGAAAAATAATCAAACCAATAATTGACCAATAATCGTTACTGTGAACGACCCTAATGGTAGAGACAGAATAAGTGCCGGATATCACAGTCGGTTTCTCTACGATATGGACAAGGGAAGTCGTTCATCAGAGGGATTCTTGATGCCACAGCTCGGAGAGCAGGGCATACTGCTAAACAAAACACTCTCAATCACAGTCGGCGCGCAGCACTTCCAATGCCGAGGAGGGCGGCGGAAGGAATTAGGTATGGAACAGGCATTGCGAGGGAGCTGTGGAGCATGGGTAGTCAAAGGTCCTTTCTGTGTGGGCTCTGTGGCGCAATAAAATCAATAGCTCAAAAAGGACAGAGCCGCCAACAGGGGTGGAACTATCATTGAGCTTGGTATTTGCCTGGATGACAAAAGCTTCAGAGTGATTCAGTGAATGTCTGACCCATGACTCAAACGAAGTATCCATGCGGATGAGGAATCCGGAACGATAGTCCTCAGATAAATCTCATGTCAGCTTTCTTGGATGGGATCCAACTTTTAATATCGATAGGACTGACAAGCTATACCATACCAGATGCAAACTTCGCTACCGCAGTCGGACGAAACATATTCACAAGACACGCGGCACATGAACTGAAAAGCAACGCATCGTCCAAAACGGGAAGATGTCGGAGATCACGGTGTGTTGCGTTGGGCGCCCAGATCTACGTATCTAGATCTATCAAGTACCAATTCCGGTTTGGTACATATGAGCAAAAATTTACCCCGCAATACTTCACGTTACTAGTAATATTTGGGTCTGATCGATGGCCACATGTGCATATGTGTAATATCCCGCACTGTCTGCCAAAAAAGAAACAACCCAATTTTCTTGCGCTGGTATTCGATGCTCAGGGTTTGGGTCTGGTCCCTGGGTCACAGCAGATCATGAGGACTGGATTCAAATTGGTCTTGCTAGATTCTGCAACCTCTGTTTGACTCGGATATTATGATGGCCTTAATGCGGATCGGCTGAACTTGAGGTCCCAAAGAGCCATGATCGATCCTACTGTCATTATGGGGTGGGCGGCATAGGAGCATCATAGCAATTTCTTCTATATTTACATTGTGTCAATGAATCAAATGGATATTGAAATATGCAAGTATTTCTATGGTTCTAGTCTGATAATCATCTATACTGTACATGACAGAGTAAATTATTTCGAATGTCTCGAGCGCGGCTTTATCTTATTCCGCTTCAAGGATAATGGGCGGTCCCTGCCTTTGAGTCTCACATATACACCACAGGCGTTACAGAGCTGATCTCCAGTCTTGCTCCAGCGCCATTCAGAGATGTTATGGGTATGACAATGACTGCATTCTGGTCCGGTACCATCATTAGAGTCATGGCTGCTGTCATCTTCATCGTTGTCGGCATCAATGAGCTCCTGAGGTTGAAGCTTATTGTGTTGCTGGAGATACAGACCACAAGCATTGCAGAGCCGTCGCAGTGTAACTGGTTCCCGTCGCCAAAGAGGTGTCGAAGTTGTCTGACAGTGCGAGCACATCTTTATACCACTGCGACTCCCAGTGGAATCGATGCTACCGTGTCTTCCGGATTGTAAAATTATATGTGGAGATGGAGAAGCTAAGGGTGAGGCAGCAGGATCAGGCACTGAATGCCCAAAGACCCCCCTGGGCATCTCTTTGACAGCCTGACGAATCATGGTTTCTTGCCCAGAGATGGTAGAGGTCTGACACTGGGGACAGTTATCCAAGCCGCAACAGGTATGGACCATTGACTCATTGCGACAGATGATGATCCAGGTGACTAAATATCACAGACGGTTTCGATTTTCAACATGATGTTCTCATTTTCGCGGCGAAACTCAGTTTGATGACAAGCGGTGACCTTGACACCTTCACACTGGATGATCTCAAACTGTAAGAAGCCTCTTCATCTCTCGGGTCAATATTTACGGATTTGATAGTCACAACACCATCGAGCATGATGCTTCCATTTCCCGTAGTGATTTCGCCTTTGGAGATAATCTACATTTCAACGAGACCATCTTCCAGGCCCAGGCAAACTTGAATCCCGGTGTCGACTATTACAATGTCACTTCAGCTGGCCAAGTTGTGAAACAATGACTCGAGGAGTCTCAAGCCACTAACGAAGGAATCCGCATTGTATCTTTCCGTCATGGGGAACCCGATGACTGGTGTGGCACCTAAGACGTCAGTGAGGTATTGCGAATCTGAAGCATTACATTCTGACATCCAGACAGGTTTGTTAACATATTCTTCCATGAAGAGCGTATGCCTATCGAAGAAGGATGGACGCGACCCAATGTCTCAATTACTGGTGACACTTTGAACCATCTCACTGTTCCCATTATGCAGGCATCAGACTGAAGTCCCAATATCACTCAGATTCTGTCCGTTGCCTATATATTTTATCTCGTAAATCATCTATTGATTTACCCAAATTCTTGCTCAGGATATGCTCCTCTGCAAGCGAGTCCAAGCATGCTCCCCTCAATGAGCTAGCTGCTGATCAATGTCACACATTCATTCTAAAAATAAACATATCAAAGGCCAGATGCACATGACACATCTATTAATACAGTTCAACCCCTTTTATTCTCACAGGTATTGGCTTTCAACTTGTTCCAGTTCATCAAAGCACTTGAACACCTTTATAACACAGTCAATCAACAACAAGAAAATCTTTATCTATACAACTCATCATGCAACCAGTTCATATTCCATATCATTTTGGCCATCCTCCTCATCCTCATCCCCTTCAGGATCTCCATGAACCTTCTTCATTGGCCCAGCTTCTGTTTCATCTTGAGGTCCTCCCTTCTGCTTCTGGCCCATGATCAACACATGATCCATGCGCTTTTTATTGCTCCTAGTTTCCCGGCCTCTATGACCACTGGTCTTGTTCAGTGCTCCTGTCAACTGCTGATTGTAATCTTCCATTCCATCTTTGAGCAAATGATCCAAGACTGGATCACCCTTCTTCAAAGTCTCCAGTGCATGATGTGCTTTGTCGGCCAACTCCGTGAACATGTCAGTGATGTCGTTGAACTTGTTTGGAAACTGCTTCAAGTACGCCAGCATATCACCCAAGCCTGTGGCCCTGCCCAAATCCAACATGCACTCAAATAGCATTGAATATTAGGCACACATTGGTGTCCCCAGTCAATCTGCCTGCCAATCCAGGATTGTTTGCCACTTGACCAAGGAATTTCTGAGTGCCAGTAGCAATTGCATCACTGAGCACTTCAGTGGCCACAGGAAACACAACATAGTCCTCTGAGCAAATATGTTCAGACTGTGCTATCTCTGAATCTGATCGGTCAGGAGATTGCACTTTGTTTGGGGCATCTGGCACAAAGAGTTGGTTGGGGGGTGGACATGTGTGGGTAATCAGAATGCGGAAATACTTCACAAGGACTTGTTGATTTTCCAGAATGTAATCAATCCTGGCCTGGAGAAATCTCAACACCATGAATATAAATGGCACCTGTACAACTCACCTGCTTGAATTCAGTAGTATTTTGTCCCTCAATCAGCATCTCAATCACTCGAGACTGATCCTCGGAAACCGGTGGAGGGTATGATTTGTCTTTGATTTTCTTCCAGCTAACTGGATAATAGCGGTCCTTGTATGCACTGACACCTGCATGCATTAGAAACACCTGAGCAACAATTAATCCAGGGATATGTGGACAATCTCAACACTCACAAAAGAGCAGACAATGTCCAATTCATCCACCACTGCAGATTTTTTCATGAACGGATTCAGGACCTAACTCTGCATCAGTCCTCCATACTGCAAGGCTGAAAAATGCAGACTCACAACTCCACCCAGTACAAACTTGGCCCCATCTGCCACAATTTTCTTAGCAGCCAGCTCATGCAGCTCACGCAGCTTATCGGTTATCCCTCCTGCCCTGCTTTTGCTTTTAGGTTTAGCTGGCACTATCCCCGTGTTCGCCCACAGTGCGCCATCAGCGAGCACATCACGACCTATATGACCAGCAAGCAACCCTGCCTGAGTAACAAAGTCTTGCAAGATGAGCAAAGTGATCTTATAACCAATGAGAAACACTGCATCATGATCAGAAAACAAACTTGCCTCAATGTTGTGCATATCTGCCAACATTAACCAGAACTTCCCATGACTTTTTACATTGGCCGGAGACAGAGGCCACCAGTTGTCACCAGCAAACAACAATATCAGCACAGGCAAGATCCGTGGATGTTTGAGTAACTGGTACAATGCCGGATATCTGGCCTCGACATCAGGTGCATCCGCATTCAATAAAAACCTCCTCATGATGATGCATATTTGTTGTGTCTCCTGCATCTCATTTACCACATTGGCCAACCGCATGTCACTGACCAGTTTACGTGTGATTGGCTCCAGAAGTTGACTATGATCGTGTGAGTTATCTGATGTGATGAAATGCTGCAAGTTGACCAAGTGAGCCTGAGCCGCACCTGTAGCCATATAAGCAAAGACTTTGTGGAAAAGGCAGAAGATACACACTTTCAACCATGAGCTTTGCAAACACCATACCGTTCAGAGGATCAGCAGGAATAGAAGCATTGGCACCTTGTGCAAGCTCCCGGTCCCTTGCCAGTTGGTCAACCCCTTTAATACGATGTTGACCCCGGACAACAGACAAGTTGAGAGTGCCACTGTAGGTGACCACTCGGTTGCCAGCAGAATCAAGTTTGACTTTGAACAGACTGTGGTCCTTGATGATGGCATAGATGGGGTTTGCTTGAGTCTGGTTACCGTATTGAATCATGAGCCCAGCCAGCTTGTTGACGTGATCCTGATCTATGAGACATTGCATCTTTGCTGATTCAGTGTCAGCCGTGTGAACTAAAAACAAGCCAGGAAGCATGAATGGTTCAAAAAGATCGGCGGCGGTGTCTGCGGGATTCTTGATCCGTGACACGTCCATGGTGCGAGAAATGAAAACAGCGATGTCCGGAGGTAAATCAGCTGTTAGAGCCATGTTTAGGGATCAGGTTCCGAAATAGGAAGGTAGAAATCGGGAATAAGGAGCGTGGGAGGGGTTTATATACTGCTAGAGCATGACAAATCGTCACAAAAGCATGATGCATAGTCACAGCTGCTTCTTGATAAACTCCTACACTCTGAACAAGGTTGTATAACCTCAATCTTTCAATCCTCAGGCATTGCCATTATTGATGCAGTCCCGCATTTAGGAATTGATGGATTCTCCATTAAGGTTTATATTCACAGCGACTCACTGTGAATATTATCACAGTTTCAGGATGGTCTCTAATTCTTCATATGCTCTGTACTCCTTCATCCACACTTTGTAGCAGCATACTATTTCCAAAAGCCCTCTTGGGCCGCTCTATTGAACACATCACTTCATGTCACACTAGCGTGATACATGGTCACAGGGCCCAGTGTGACGACTCGTCACCCTTCTGTGACCGTTATATAATCATACCCGACTATCAATTGCCACCACTTCCTGATACCTTCTGTTTCCACATTGAGGTCCATTGTCTGGTCATACCCATCAAACATCCCTATCAAATGTGATCCGTATAACCCCAATTTGGTCTGGTATAAATTACAAGTCAACATGAACTCTTCCATGCTTTCAGGCTGGCTTGTAATCCACTTCATACTCTACCATCCATGTCAGCATGAGCCAGTAACAGCACACTATTTTCAAAGCCCTCTTGCACCACTCTATTCAACATATCACTTCACATCACACTAGCGTGATACATGGTCACAGGGGCCGTTGTGACGACTCGTCACCCTTCTGTGTCTGTTATATAATTATACCCGACTATCAATTTCCACCTCGTCCTGATGCCTTCTGTTTCCAATGAGGTACATTGTCTGATCCCCACCATGTACCCATCAAACATCCCTACTTATCATATGTGATTCATAAAACCCCAATTTGGTCTGGTATAAATCACAAGTCAACATGAACCCTTCCATGCTTTCAGGCTGGCCTGTAATCTACTTCATGCTCTTCCATTGATGTCAGCATGAGCCTCACTGTTTGGCAGCTCATCAAAGTACCTCTCTCAGTCACACAGAACACTTTATTTCTCACATGAAGAGATGTCACAAGAGTGTGATACACGTCACAAAGCCCTTGTGACAGCTAGTCACCCTGCTGTGACTACATGTATATATCCACCTTGACCCTCATTCATCCTGGTCTCTGGTCAGCATTTTGACCTATCCGGTTTTCTAGATCAAATCGGCAATCAACACTTCGCCTAATCCGTCTGTCCGGGTATCCGGCAATTTAAGCCCGGCGGCATTTCACAATGCAACACTATGTTATTTTGTGAAGCCCTTAGCTGTACCCAACTGCGTCTGATATATATTTGGGTGAAAATCTATAGGTCCAGGACCCATTAACCCTGTGCAGTATGTACCTCAAGTGTTTATGACTCCATGCATATTTCGTCAAATTCACCAAACTGTGTGCAAGTAAATCTCACTTGAACTCAAGAACAAACTGGATGAACCCCAGTAATGACATGAAAAGGGTGTAAGACTTGTCTGACTCACAACATTTATCCTGTACTTTTTTGCTTGTAGAATGTTAGAACAAAAAATGTGGTGAGTCCAGAATGACAATGGAAAATGAGTACTAGAAGCTGGCTGGTCTTGACAAGCACTAGTAGAATAGTAGTGCAAACTGTCAAATTTCTTTGGTGGAACAAATGATGATGATTAGCACACGATCATGTTGCAAGAATCATGCTAATGGCCTGGTGTTACACCAATGCTGAAGTGTTGCACCAAAATCTTGCAAGGCCACCCCTCCAACTTCGGTTCCAAATACCAGCAGATTTTTCGACCTTCCTGAACGGAAATAAATTGACATGCTTCAGTTGGCCTGCCTCTTTCTGGGATCAATAGCCAGGCGTGCAAAGGGAACTTTTCCAAGAATCTCATTCATACACCAGCAAACATTTACAGATCATATATTACAGCTATTTCTTGAACCAACATTCTAGTATTGCATATAGTGCTAGGAATGAAATTTTGCATATGACTTTTGGAAGCCTTGGGCACCGTCCTGAAGAACCTCCTCCATACTTTCTATGTTCATTGGAGTCGCTGGTGGGTCTATGGACTTGTTTGAACCCTAATCATCAGGTCAAATGAATCCTAGATCAAATGCGCCACATGTTCTGATGATTCTCATTTGGCCTGCTGAGTTACAATGAGAACCTTTAGACATAATATTCAGAGTGGCTTGTATTCAATCTGCCTCCAATCAGCTCTGAGAATCAACAGGAAATCCTTTTAGATAATTCTTGAATAAATACTGAACTCTGTCTTCAACTTTCATCTTAATCCTCAGATGTCCTTCAACACAGCAGCCTTGTTATCCTAGGACTCTCTGTGATGTAGTGAATCTGCCTTGGTCAGTGAAGATAGTGGCAGCGGTCAGTGCTCCAGAAGCTACCATGTCTACCAAAGCCCTTTCATTCTCGTTCAACAAGAATTAATCACTCACCATGCTATGGAATGATTATTGTAGAGCCGACGCTCCAGCTACGTTATATGCCGTTCGAGCCCGCTTTCGGTGTTCAGATCTCAGAACTGCCAATAGCTCCCTCGGGCAAGGTCAGCTTGTCGGCTCCGAGACCCGTTAGCGCTCATCTCCTTTGACTCCACAATGCTATACCAGCACACAAGACCCTTGTTGCACCACTCAAATGTGTGCCGAGTTATGTTGGCCAGCAGATGACATTGGAATTTGGAAAAGTGTTGCGCAATGCTAGCTATTGATTAGCATGGATGTTGCAACAAGGATGTATGCTAATCAGCATAAATGGAGCTCCAGAACATGTCGGTCCATTGAGTAGTGAGCAATGAATACCCTTTTAATGGCCATCTACCTTCAAGACATGAATTTAGATGGATTAGCCAGACTACAGTATTTACACAATAGATATGGGCCATACCTACGGTTAAAAAGTATCTGTTTTGCCCAGAACAACAGCTGAAGTCCACACATGGCTCTGATGATATCTTTCAGAAACTCGGACTCTATTGTACATCAGCAAAGTGGCAGGCACAAAAAGCGGACTCTAGTACTAGGTACCTAGTGGATATATGAGTATCGGCTACTTGTGGAAATGAAAAGGACCTGCTCATTCTCAAAATATATGTTTTTGGCACTGGTATGTCCCCACTGCTTTTCCCACTTTTTGTGCTTTTTACTCCTCTTTTCCGCTTTTTCATGAAATGGACATGTCCATTGGCACTTTTGCGCTTTTTGCACTTTTTGCATATTTTAGCGTATTTTAGCATGTCATGGTACTTGCAGCTACTTGTGCAAGTCAAAAAAGTTATTTGTTATCTTACTGATGTATTTGTCTTTTCTCTAGTCTTTTACCAACAGAATTGTGCCTCATAATGTCCGGGGAACCTGTCACAGGCACCAGGATGATTACATTTTTTGGCTGGACACTAGGGCAGGGTTTGTTCACTTCTGACTTGCTCCCTGCTTATCACCATTGCTGGTTGGAGGATTTACCGAAAGTCCCATTATTGCTCTGTGTATATTAATATATCATACACTCAACACAACTCAAGCTAGAGAGCATCCTGCACATTATACACCCTGCCTGCGCTTCTTGCTACAGTACAGTATTCTATACAAAGAGCTTCACATTGCCCATTTCACAATTTCCTTTTCTGGGCTACCATATTTACACTTGTTAGCATTGCTAATCCAAATTTTTGCATCTATTTGGATACATGTCCTTATGAGGCTAGCTGACCGGATCATTATGTATATCCACCCACATATAATGATGTCCCTCATACCTGTTAATATCCCTTGTTCCCTTTTCTTTGTTTCATACAAGGCTGCACCATGAGCATGTGTTTCATCTCTGCTGCATGTCCAACATCCCTCATAACATGTTCATTATTCCCAGTAACTTTTATCCATATGCCATTGAGATATGGGACCTTCTACACGTCTGTTTTTTCTACTGTTTCAAATAAATGAAATTCATTCCTAAATAGGATATTTGCTGCTATTTGGCTCTGATCGGAATATATATATATATAGCATCAGGGTCCAATCCATCAAAAATCTTCCTATTCCCCCAGAAAAATACCTTTTTAGGCAACCCCACTCAAACTTCAAAATGTGCTCCTCTCTCTGAAATTCTGCTATTGTTAGCGCTAATTGCTTGCCAGGTATAAAGCTCATGTTATCACCCTGATCACAAACACTACCCAGCTGTCTATTCCACGCCTTATCTCCATATTCTCAGGACCACATGCCTCGGGAAAACCCATAGACCATCGGATCAAAAGCCCTGGGAATGCTGACATGTGAACTCACACGACCTGTCCCGCTCATCATGAGCAGCAACAGCCAGGTCCTAAACATTGATGGGTGCGATGAGTGATAACCATATTTGGAAGACTCGGGCCGCCTTCTAATGAATCCCATGCAGTTCTGACTTGAAATTTCTTCAAGTCACCCTTTCCCCCAGGGGAACTCAGTGCTTTTCCTGTGGGGGAACCAACTTCATTAGTGCCTGGGGGAACAAAAGTTGACTGGGGTCCGGGGGAACTCAATGCTTTTTCCATGGGGAAACCAACTTCATTAGAGTCTGGGGGAACAAAAGTTGATTAGTGTCTGGGGGAATAATATTTCCCCACTTCCAGCAGCATACACCGGGGGCATAGCTGGTTCCCCTGAGTTCAGTTCCCCTCAGTTAGCCCCAAGTTAGCCCTCAGATCAGATCCGGTTATAGCGCCCATGTTGGCAGTGAGTGGGAAAACTGCAATCATATGATACTATCAGTGTCACATGGTTGTAAAGTGACATAGAGTTGCAAAATCCGGGTTTCTGACCTTATTGTAGTGCCAAATACCTTCGGACTTTTTATATTATGAGACTGTAATATATCTGAATTGACAATATCTAGTTGAACCAGGATTACTGCCATTTATTGCTCCTCAAAAGCAGGATTCATCCATCAAGGTCCAAAAAGCGAAAAATGATCTGGCCATATCCAAAGTCAATTCAGGTTGGTTACCTCTGAGGCTTGGAATTATTGATTGGGGTATCCATGGGACAATACATGCCAATTTTGTGACAATCTGACAGATATAGCGAGCAGGACAGAGAGATGCAAATATGAGCATGACAGATGGCAGCTGGAGATTGAAATTTAAGCGATGGCATTGACGACAGGTCACATACTTTCCTCGCCCTCGCGTCGCGTCTCCCTGGTTGATTATGCTCAACAAAACTCCTATCCATCTGGCTTGTGCATGACAATCAAAGTCTTGCCAGGCAATGATCCCAAAGTTGAAAAAATCATCCAGGAGGGTGTCCGAATCCTGATGCTGCCAGGCAGACATTCAACTCAGCAGAGCATTGATTTTGCCCCAGAAACACTTTTATGAGACACTCAACATCTATTCTCCCAAACTGAATTGAGGGAAGTGAAGGAAATATACACTACTTCATATCCCGGAAGATCCTAACCCTCCAAATGCTCTCAAAAATTGTTCCAACTGTCTTTTTGCGAAATTTTGCAACTCTATGACACTGATAGTACCAATAAGATAGAATGATGAATTATTAAGTATCCTCAGCATGATGTTGGAATGACTGATAATCTGTCAATGTTTCCAGTGATGTAGAATTCACTGCCCCTTTCTGCCTCCCACCATGAAGGTGGGGTATTGAGAAATGTAATTGAAAATAAAAAGAAGAGACAAAGGACAAAGAACAGAAATGTCATGCAGCCATGATGCGATCTAAATGTGTAATTGATTATGACTAACTTGACACGCGCACAGCACATGGGTGCATTTCTCCAATTGAACTTCTGCCCATTGTTCTCTCAGAATGGGAACTTGTTCTGAACTGTCAAATATGTGAATTGATTGATCACTTGATACAAAGGGCTGGACAAGGGGAAGTGAACATGGGGAAGGCTGTTTGCCCCCGGTGTGAGGGATCCTAACGGATGGGACGGAAATGACATGAGTGAGTGGCGATGAATCGAGCACCCAACACACACCACAATATCTCTTTAATACCCTCTTTGTGCGAGTTGGTTAACTAGTTCAAACAAGACTTGGAAGCTTGGAAAGTTTCCACGCAGAGTTCCCGCGGCAAGTTCGTATTCCGCGGTACGTAGACTTCCGCGCGAGATGTGGGGTAGTATGTTTTTCGGAAGGGGTTTTGTATTGGTGTTTTAAGCCAACGGTTTGTATTGCCTATTAGAAACAGGACTTTCAAGACAAGACTAAAGACTAGATACTAGAGGTTTTGCCTGTTACCGAAACAAGGACTTCAAGACTAGAGACTAGAGACTAGGACAAGACAAGACAAGACAAGTGCAGACAATCTTATGATTTCAACACAGAGAGCGTACAAGATGGATCCCACGCTAAAGCGTAGCGGGCCACTGATTCTCTACTTTTACTTAGTACAAACGGGCTACTTAAATACTGTCCAAAGATGATGATAAATAACTAACTTGTAAACCGGCGCATCCTCTATCTCAGCTATCAAGCCATCCCTCGTGAAGGTGGAGTCTACTCGGTGTCCGCGAGAACCATTAAAATGATGGCCCCAGTTGATGGACCAAAGACTTCGCGGAAAAGCTGGTCCACGTTATCCCTAGTGACCGATAAGACTATGACTTGTTGTGTATGAAGTCAGTCTTTAAACGATGTCTTTCTGCGAAGTATAGCATAAGCTAGTCACGTTCAGTACTTTTGATAATAACCAATTCCTCGGCCCCCATGTTGATCGTCGATCGCTCGTTACACAACTGAGTCATGAGCGAAACACTTCCTCGATTGACCTGGTTTCTTTAACTAAAAGATCCCTTCTTTCTGAGGAAGTACCGCACGGGCCCACTGCGATCCATAACCAGAAGCCAGCACCCTTTTACCTCATTACCGGAAACCGTAAACTGATCGAGTTAACCTTTCAGTCCTTAATCAGTCATTGTATATCTGTCGATCAGTTTGATCTACCTGTTCCGATGTCTCAGAGCCGTGCCGCGCTAGCGACCGTGGCTCATCCCGCTGACTACCTCGGAACCCGTAAGCTTCCTCGTAAGTCGTTCCTCAGTATCGCAGAGCCCATTCAGTCGTTATGAACTGGACAATATACAGTTCTTTGGATCTGCGAAACCCTTGTTAAACCAATGTGATACCGAGGCATGCGTTTGCCTCTTTCTCCTGATGTGTCCGTACGTTACCGCGTCTAGTACCCTTGCTGTGATGAGTCAAGTTCTAGTGTTTCCGCGGTACATAGGTACAAGTCTTACTAGCAGTGTGGAGCTCAACTCTAGTGCAGTGACCAATAAGATACCAATAGTAGCCAGAAAGACGCCGGATTAGTCCTTTAATCCGATTTATAGGGTCGTTTTTATAGGGACCCTATCACCGGTGATATGGTAGAGCCAATGGCTTCCCTGAAGCTGCTTTCCAGACATGAAGACCAGGACATGCTATGGCTAGCTTTGAGTGCGCTGCTCAAAGACCGTGATCTCGGGACGTTACAGCCTCCGGGATGGATCTCTCTGCGAAAACCAGGAATGTCAAAGCATGTCCTACAGCTGGCGTCCTAACGAGGTGATCAACAAACTCTACATGCTCATGCAGCAAATCGAGAACTAGAGCAGTCAAGTTGGGGCTCGCATTTAACATTGAGGTCAATCCACCAACAGATAATGAGAAAAAGGAAATGCCAAATACAGACAACGAGCAGGAACCGATATGAAGGCCCTTGAGCACAGAATAGCGAGGTAACAAGAAAGTAAATGAATTGTCGATAGGCAACTCTGCTATCTTCAATGTGCAGAGATGTGGAACACTAAGCGCATCAAGGACAATTATGATGTTCCTCGGCGAACCACCATCGAGAGACAGATGGAGGAGGTTGGGCAAACTGACGCTGGACGAGCTGCCTGGGTTGAAGTTGCAGTAAAGTGTGCAACTTTGTAGATTAATCATCTGTGCCAGTCCGGAAAAGCGCTGACGGGAAGGGATCTGGATCGCTCGAGCTCTGTACTCCCGATAGGAGTAAATCCTTCTCCAAACCAAATGACAGCCTGTGAGCAGCGTAAGATCACCCTCTACTGAGTACAATATTGACAAAAACTGTAGTAATTCATTGACGAAACTTTGCTGCTGTAGGAGCTGAGCAGGAGGAGGCGCGTTGCATAGAAACTCGATTTTTTCCAACTGTGGAGTGGACGCGACAATTCCAGAGAGGACTGATATGTCGTAGGGCAGTAGAATGGAGAGGCTATGCCAGCGCGGAGATGTTGGAAGGAGGGGATAAATCAGAGGCTGCAGCGATCGAATGGTTCCTATGTGGATATCCAGCGAATTATCAGCAGTCCGACGCAACTGAACGCCGAGAAGGTTGAACTTCTGTTGTGTCAAGTTATAGTCAAAATCATCATTTCATCGGTAAGAATGATTGTAGACCATAGAGTTGGATAAGTCAATGCAACATCCCTCCAGGTTCTTGACACCTGTGCAAGCTGCCATGGCATAAATCTTTTCATAGATAATGTTGAATGCAGAGTAGGCGCTTTGGTCAGAGTTGTGTGAGCGAGCAACAAGAAGATAACACGAAGAATGTCAGGCGGAACCCTCCGGATTACGCGAAGAATGAGCTTGTCTTCGGCAATGATTTGCTGCAGGTGCCTCTTCTCTGCTTCGGAGCTCTCCAGGTCATGTCTGAGAACCGCGATCTCTACTTCAACGAGCTCCAAACGTGCTGTCTGGGCTACAAGATCTGCGGTGACTTGTCTGATTTCTGCATCTGTGAGCTCAGAGTTCCCATCAACGCTATCAACGCCATCGACCGCTCGGGGAGAACGCGGGGCTCGTCGTTGGCTCCACCAATGTCCCCTGACGGGACGGGGCGAGGGAAATTTGTGCGATCTTGCGCGCGCCGCGAGCCCAGGGACCATTTTACTATGAGCAGCTTTATCTGGGAGGCTATAGAGCAACCTAGAATGGTTGATGCTGCCATTCAACTTTTGATGAAATCAAAAATCTTTTCTTTTCTTCCAACTTGTAATCCTATTGTAATTATACAATTTCCACCGTGACATGCGTATTCTTCATCACCTTCTACTCCCTCATTCGATGGGAGCAAGATTTGAGAATCTGATCTGAGGTGAATTTGGGGGGCCTGTAATGACATAGACACCCTGATTCTGAGAGTCCTTATCGTATGTGAGCTGCGTCTGGTCGAGGACATATGCCCCAACATCAGTGATAGCTTTGACTTGGAACTTTCCATAGAGTCAGTGTATGATGACATGAGAAAAGTAAAGAACTGACTGTATCACCGTTGTTCAGGCCGTGGACCTTATTGAGGTCAAAAATGATGGTCTCGTGACCTTCGACCTTAGGGCTCATAGGGTAGGCATTCCCGATGCCTGTAACAAGACGCATGTTCGCGTTGAACACCGCATTGTTGATGACTTTGATCTGGCTAATCTTGTGAATCTGTGGATACTGTCAACAAATGCCTCATCAAAGAGGGACAAGAATGTAAGAACATACATTTCCGGCAGACATGTTGAGAGTGATTGAATATGTGAGTTGCTTCAAAGGTCTTCAGAGGGTTGGGGAGATGTAGACAGCAGTACAAGTGTTTTTTATACAACGGAGAGCCAGGAACTGTTTGGACAGCCAAACAGAAGTCGGTATGAACATGGGTCCGACCTGTCAATGAAACCAATGGGACAAAGACTTGAACGTTTTGACAGCTAGGTAAGCTAGATACCAAATTGGCCCTATAACCATGATAATACCAGATGTCTTCTGCATATAGTCTTTTACTGCCCAGTTGTACAGCTGGATGAAGATCACACTGTCATCTCACATTGAACCGCCAATAATTGGGATGAACTACACCAATCTTTGGTAGGCTATATGAAGTCCCTCCCGCGCAAATCTCACACAAATCGGCACGGATCTGACGGAGATACAGGTGGACCATTGTAGCTGTCATTTAGAGCATGACATTGACTCAGTTGTACACCTCACATTTTGATGAGTATCCTGAGCTAGAAGTTGGGCGCGAAACCGGCACCGTACATATTAGCCCTACGGTCCATATGTCATGTACAGACCAATAAAACTGATGCTTTAGACATCAAGAATACATGGAAACATCCTAAACAAGGCAAGATGTTCAGACTATTATTTCCAACTTCCTATGATTGGTCCCATAAATCGGTTGATGGACAATTGCAAAATGTTTGGAGATGGACCTGACACATATTCTGGGGGCCCTTGAGTCCATTCTGTCTTTCCCAAGTCAATACTAATCCAGGCTCCAACAGTCACGTACAAGTGAGTCGTCGCCGAGAGTGTACAACTGGGCGGTAAAATACCGTAAATCCAACTTAATGCTTGTAAGTCAAAGTCAAATTACCTCGGATATGAATTGACGTGCAATATCTAGCCGCATGATCAACAAGAACAACTCGGCAGTGTGATGTCGGTCGAACTCAATGCTGGAATATCCGATCGCAGACTACACATGGACATCGAGTCCGACCAGTAATGGCCATCAGCAAGATACTTAGGTAACATATCTCTTGTTCCGCTTGCAGGCACACGCAAAAACACGTAAACAAGCGGAACTTTCTATGTCCGAGATCCAAAAGTCATATTATGTATTCATACTGAATGTAAGAGCAGATCCAGGAGTTTTCTCCGACTTTGTTCACTCAGTACGGTTGACTCATTATTTCACAACATCAGCTGGCATGTCTATGCTCAGAGCTTTGGAGGACAAAATCACTGCAGCATCTGATTTAGAACCTCTTTTCCATTTTGAGACCTTCATAAAGACTTTTTTTCAGGGCAGTGGAGTTCCAGATCACTCGGAGTGGGACAACATCAAGCCTAAGTCCAACAATTATCTAGCTTTAGATGCTGTCGATGACCATTGGTTTCGCCATTGTATGTTTTGGGCAGTTACAGATACACCTGAGCTGCAAAAGATCATAGAGCGGTCCAATTTTCTCCTGATTCCAGTGTGTTGGTCCTATATCTGTCACTCCATGCTGATATACATTGTAGACCCATTTGCAGCACTATTTTCATCATCTCGATGCTCATTTCGGTATCTGAATTCCACCGCAAGACAAGTTACTGTGATTATAACCGAAGAGACGGCGAGATACACATCCTGCGGCTCTGCTTCACTCCTGCTTGAAGACCGCTCTCGTCGACCATGCGCATGGTAAGGGTATTGTATCTACGACATTCTGATGTGACAGGTCCTGAAAAGTCAGCAGTACAGGTTCATTGCACAACTGTTCCTTGGATTTAGCTCACGATGCTGATACACAGGTAGAGACAGAGATCATGTTTACAGGCTCCTGGCTAGAACTCAACAAAGTTGACCTCCAGGTTGCCTTCGATCTCCTCCGCAATGATGCAAGGCCATCTTCACTCTGAACTACAGCGTCGCCGATGTCATTGTGTCCTAACCAGCTTAGTTGGGAAAGAGAGGGTCATAAGGCTTCAAAGAAACGGAGGCCTTAGGGAGGTGTATGTATGGCAGAGACGAACGGCGGGGATGAAAACGGCGGAAGCATGGATGACACGTATGAATTCTAGCGCGGGAGGTTAAATGACTCTAGGATGCACTTTATCATGATTCTTTATACAATCAACAACCCAATTGAACAAAAAAGCGATGGAGAAAGAGTCATATCCCACAAGAAGACAGTCAGAATCACTGAGGCCGCATTGTCTACAATAGAGACTGTTATGTATATATTCCCACTTCTAGATTCCTTGGCAGGCTGAGAGTCCTCCCTCGCGGATTGGCTGATTTGATTATCTGTATGAGGCGCTGATTTTCTTGGGCTTCTCTTCTCGCTTATTCATCGTAGAAAGGTACGATCCCGAAATTCAAATCTAGGACCAGGATACTATTTGACAAAGGTGTCGGCAAGACATTGGTGAATTTATGATTCAACCATGGAACAAAATGTAAGAGATAATGATCCAAGACACAGATCAGTGAGTAATCAAGGCCCTGATATCGGCTGATATCGAGTCCAAACTTTGTTCCAAGCACTCTAAAGTGGTGTTTCTATCAAATGTTGCCGCTCTGGGCTCATTGAAACAGATGTTTTAAGATGATGGAAGCCACTATATGGACGCAGATCCTGATATTCTGCTGGCCTTCTATTTTGTATTCTAATATCCACTCACCTGCCAGAGGACACAGCACCAATCACTGCATTGCCTCGCAACACACGCCGGTCATTTCCCCGGAATACACAAGCCAGCGCGATGTTGGGTAGCGTCCGTGTGCGCCCAGAGTGGAGTGCGTGGTTGGAGTTTGGGAGGGCATCAGTAGCATCGAATTGAATACCGCGCCTTGACCTAGGTTCCTCGCTCACCTCTTATTATCCGTTTCAGATTCGAGTGGCGGCGTAATCCGGATATTGCAGAGCAGGCGAAGAGGCGACCTCTGACACTGCCAGATAGTGCTGTTCAGCCTAGATCACAGTTTGAGCCGCGATACTGGCCTGACAGGCGCGAGTAAGCAAGATTTCGCAAAATAGCTGGCACAATCACAAGATATTAACCCCCCCCCTTGACATTTCATTCGTGTCCCATGAAATTCAAGATGGTGGGCCGAACTCGTAGCATCGAGAAGTTTAATCAATATTTTGAGGTCCATTGTATCTAAGCTCATCTGATCCGTGCAACTGGTACATCAATGATGACACCACCCATTGAGTTTTGACAAATAGGGTCAAAAGCTTTATGAGCATACAAGGTGAGAGCTCAAATGACTGCGCAAGCTGTAAAACTGGCCGCTATAATCCCCAAATCCAAAGCCGATGGGAACGACCGTGCACGAATGTCCACTGCTCCGCATAAATTCTGACGCACCCGCCTCTCTCGACGTGTAATCACATTGTCTTTGAGTTCTTTTTTTGTGGTTCCAGGCCTGTTATACCTCAAGCAAATGTTGTTCCAGTGACTGACTTTTGTTCCTGTGAGAATTGCTGAACCCACCTCGTGGATCACGATCGACACCTCATTCAATCCGCATAGAAGGAATTGAATCCATCCCTGGATGTAATGAGAGATAAAGGAGTCACTCATTCTTGTCTTGTTCTCTACCATTTCTTCATTTCGACGCTGATCAATGCACTAAATCTATATGCCAGATTGAACTTTTTCTTGGTCTTCCGACTGCATGCCGTGGGGGTCTTAATCTGCTCACCTACGCTGCCTCTCTCTCTCATGCAGGATCCTACAGACTGAAATCCTTCTGTGAGATGAACCTAAGATCGTCAAAAAGCCGTTGGATGTCCCAGAGGATTGTGAAGAATCCCAGAGGATTGTGAAGAATCCCAGAGGATTGTGAAGAATACCGGCGCCATTGTGTCCCTAACCTGCACGTAGGGTTTTAGTCAGCTTGGAAAGTGGGATCCTCATTCTGCAAGCTGATTTGGTGACAATGGTGAGACCACAATATTCACACATACCGAGTACTGGAATGTTCTGTGTAGTGCCACCTTTGCTGCAATCAAAAGCACTGTGTCTCAATCACAGCTATTGAAACTTTTTTTTGGTTCCAAACTCTCAAGAGGAGCTGTAATTGTCCACCATTTTACATGGTCAAAGGCAAGTAGGATCGCGGACATCCCGTGTCCCTTCCTTAAGTGTGGTACCTCTGAGACCTCCAGTAGGGTAGTGGTATACCTCTGGAAGAGAAGAGGCTTCAGAGGGAGTGGAGGTCTGCTCTTCCAGACCGTTACATGAACCTTTCAAAGAGTTGATACTAGAAGTAATTGGAATTCAAAGGAGATACAACCCAGAGGTCTTGATGTCCCTCGCAATGTTACTATATAGTGCAAATCAAGATGCAGTTTCCACAATTTGGCTGAGTCTCATACTTGATCCGTACTGCGTCCAGAATGAACACTGCTACAAAGATCCAACACTGTGCCAGGCATATGCCGGAAGTATACTATTAGACATTTGCCAGGATCAAGTGCTACAAGTCACTCTTGTATGAGGTGTGGTACAACATAGAGAAGCAAGGCAGTATCCTAAATCTTTCCCTTGTGAATTGCTTCACTCTGCTATCATTTTGATTCCTTTCTGATTCAAAGTCCCTCCATTGTCAAGATACTTGAACTCACCTGTTTCACTTCTGGTTCATGCCCATAAATTCACTGAATGGCCGTCTAAACTTTGACCCAATACTGAGGACTCTAGTCGTGGATAGTGGGTCATCTGCACATATTGCATGATCGGAAGCTTATCAGTGTGGGTATGAACATCAAATCACATACCACCATGACTCGTCAGGCATTTTATTTTCTCCAAGGTCACCTGGAGATTGAATCCCACCGAACTATGCGCTAGCATTGCTGCAAACTCATGTTTCATTGGCAAAGACTTATGCTGCTGAAAGTGGGTAAAAATTATTCCCCTGATACCTCTCTAAAATCTGTTCCCCCCGACCAATGATTTTGTTCCCCGACTCTCTTCAGGTCCTCCCCCTCCCCGGATTTCCCCCCCCGGAATTGACATGAGAGACTTGAGCTTTTCAATGGATAGACTGTTATTTACATGTGGTAGTTGTCTTTGATATATGTTAGAGCAGCCCAAATTATTTTGGACTTTGAGAAGGGACAAGCTCGCGAAAAAGCCATCATGTGACTATCAAAGTCGAGCTGCAAATCGTCCTGCACAACATGTGAAACTTTACCGGAGGTCCTGACCAATGTTTTTAAGGATACTGGTCTACATCCAGATGTCCTCAATTGCACACTGGCTGATATACTGGCCATATATCTGTCTAAATTAACATCCTGCATTTTCCAGTCCTTAGCTGAGCCAACTTGAGACTGACCACAGAGGAGGAAGTGCAATTAATGGTCAAATGGGAACTTTTCAGGAGGAGGAGCTCAGTACTGTTTCGATAAGTACTCGAGAATCCATCAAAGAACCCACTGGGGATATGTACCCTGTGCCCTTCGGTCTTTGCGGTTCGGCCGAATGCCAGGCGATGACGTGTACAATTGCACGTGTGGTTGAACTTGCTTCCGGCTCATCACTTACATCATTGGGTATCGGCAACTGTGCGACCCGAAATGTGATTTACGTAACAGGCCAAAGTAAAGATCACGGTGGCAAATCAAGGTTTTCCGTGTATTGAGCATGTTTCTGGGCATTTGAAAGGTTCCACCATGCTCATATGCAATAATATATATCTCTCTATGTCCCAGGAAAAGATTGTTCTGGCTTTACTGTCTAATTTGGCATTTAGTGATATTCATGATCCATAATTTACAGACAGCTATGCGTGATACCACTTGTTTCTCAGTTGTAAAACACTTACA
Organism: Mycena floridula; assembly: GCA_029320655.1. Taxonomy (NCBI): domain Eukaryota; kingdom Fungi; phylum Basidiomycota; class Agaricomycetes; order Agaricales; family Mycenaceae; genus Mycena; species Mycena floridula. The sequence continues at coordinate 2,362,061 of JARIHS010000011.1, forward strand.
GGAATAGTATACTGATGTCTGATGATTCTTGGAGCACAAGGCACTATTGTACACGTTGTGCACGACGGTTTGCAACTTGACTTTGATGATCATGTGACAGCTTTTTCGTGAGCTTGTCCCCCCTCTCAAGGTCCAAAGTAATTTGGACTGCTCTAACATATCTCAAAGACAACTACCACATGTGAAATAACAGTCTATCCATTGAAAAGCTCGAGTCTCTCTCATGTCAATTCTGGAGGGGGCCTGAAGAGAGTCGGGGAACAAAATCATTGGTCGGGGGAACAGATTTTAGAGAGGTATCGGGGGGAAATAATTTTTACCCACTTTCAGCAGCATAAAGACTGCCCGACTCCTGACCATCATCTGTAACAAAACATACTGGTGACGCTATATGAAAGCCACCCTCACTAACACTTCGATGTGAAACTACACATGTTCAGTTCCCTTGGGAATAGCAACTGGTTTCGTTGTATAGGATACATCTAGATCGTCATTTCGATTATCCAGTATAGTCGGAGTTACGATCAACAGACTTTTTCTAGTTCGATTTCCGACGAGCCTTTCTGCTCCCATGCAACCTGTTTGAGTATTCTGTCTTTGCCTGCCCTTTTTTTTGCGTCACAGTTGCAGTCAGTGTTAGAACTGCACATGGAACTAGGAATCGCCCATAGACTAGGAACCATAATGAGTACTAGTCGAAGCTCCTTGATTCAAATACATACCGCCATATTGAATCACTCAACTGGGGGTACAAGTAAGTGAAGGGAGGATGCGACTGACAGCAGGACAGTCTGCGAGACAGGTACTGCAGTTGTGCCATTGAAGCTTGACCGGAATATAGGTTTCAACTTAGTCTGTCATCCAAGTATGTCAGGGACACAAGGCAATCGAAAACACTGAATAACCTGACTTGGAGACTATGGAGGATGCACAGGTGGTGGAGGATGCACAGGTGGTGTTGGATAGTCGAACAAAAGCTTATCGCTGCTATTGATGCAGGATACTGGCGTCCGAACCATGTACCAGCCTGATATGAAACAACGGCTTCTTGCAGCTAGCAGCGAAAAGGAGATTGTCGAGAGATGAGCGAGACAAGGCTATGTAATGAGACAATAGAGCCTCGGTTGATGGTCAGAGACAACTTGACTGAGACGCACAGCCACACGGAACCGAAAAATATATCCCACAATCTCTCCCGAACCTCCACCTCGACCGTCAAGTCTAATATTGCAACATGGCTGACTCACATTTCCGTGAAATACAAGGCGAGCGAAGTCTTTAGGATTATGAGTATCTAGATGCCCGAAATCCGCGTCTCCGCGGGTTGTGCTATTTGGAATCCAATGATGCGGCGGAGTTAAACGGAAAACAGATAGTACAGGGTAACGAGGCCAGAGAGTGTAAACTCACAGATTTTATAGGCCCTCGCAGCGGTGTGAGGTGTTGAAGCACCTGCATGCGATCCCTGAAACCCGATCAAGCTATCACCCTTCCATCAACTCTGAGTCATTTTCAGTATCGACGGCTCAAGGTCCCGAGGTCCTAATTACACGAGTTTACTATTCCCGCTCCACAAGGCACGATAATAGGAACTAGAGGCAAAGAAACAGCAACATGGCGGTGGAGCAGTTGGCCCGCGGCTCTCTTTCAGCAAAAGACGCACCAAGGCCTCGGATCAAGACACCTGGCAGAGCGAGAACTCCATGGAAAGAGATTGAGGATAGGTGAGATTCCACAAAAGCTCTTGGTACTATCCGCAGGTATTACAGTGTTACAGCCTCTGCAAATTGGGTCAGCCAAAGCAGCTCAATGGTGCCAGCAGCTGGACTGGCCTGGAGCAAATGAGCCCATACCAGATTCCATAAAAGGTGAGCCAAAACGCATCAAGGAAAGGAGCTGATGCTCATTGGCAGCCATTTTGGTATGGAGCCAATATGGAGCAATCATGCTACGCTGGATGGACCAGAGAAGGAAAGAACAGGAGCGCATGGACGTCGGGCGAAAAGAAATCTCAGCCAAGAAACCGCAGCCAGGTGGCCTCCGCAAATTCGGACATCAAGTCGGATCTCGGGAACGTCGGGTGACTTGCTAGTGACCACGGGCAGCAAGGGTGTTATATTCAACTTGAGATGTGTTTTCGAGGAGCCACGTATTACAGGGGTTCGGTGCAAAGTTGTACCAAAAAACATAAAGCTACTACATCGAGCCATGACGAATTCGGATCGAACCAAAGCTTGAGTTAATGGTGGTGTTGGTGCATCTTGCTGCCAGACTCTCGGCTGCATCCACGAGCACCATTTCAACATTCCCATTCTGCTGCATCACGATCAACCAGCGAGGCAGTAGGGATCGAGAGTCCAGACTTGGGCGGGCGTGCGGTATGTTGCGTGACTCGGACAGAGTGTTTCTGGTAATCTTCGCCGGCTGAATACAGTTTTGTTGAAAGTGGCTAATAAATTCATTCTTCGTAATTGTAGAGTTGTACTGGAACCAAAAAAATACCAATGTGGCCATCCATGTATTGAGCGATATCGAATGCGAATTGATGCCAAAGCTTGATAGTGTTGATTCATTACCACTCGATAAGGTTCTGGATGCTTAGGGTGATGTAGTGGCGGCGGTGATCATACAAGAGACTCAGAGCCCCAACACGAAATGATCGACAATCAGCAATACACCTTGACAAGGTCTTGCAGCGAGACCCGGTTACTCTCAATAACCACGGCTTCACTGAACATGGAATGGTGGTCTACTAGATCTGTGTGTACCAGCGTACGAAATTCAGCACTCTACCTGGGATGACATGGCAGACAACTTTTTGGCTGGTTCGACATGGCCACTTTGGGCCGGAGATATCCGTGATAGACGCTTATGTTCGTTTTGGAGTCGATGAAGGCCGTTTAGCGTTCGAGCATCGAGGGCTCATTCTGGAAGGAAGACACATTTCTGGAAGCTCTATGTTCCGGCATGTTCACACATTCGATATGGCGCGGCTCATTCATAGCTCTTTTGAGTGCAAGATCACCACAAGGTCAACATAAGCATGAATTGTCGCTGCTCAATGTCTGCCAAACTCATTGGACGAGCCGCCTCGTTCCTCTTGCCTGGAGAGCAGGAGCTTGCAGTGAAGATGTGGATCAGCATAACTGAATCCAATCTCGTTTGTCCGGAAATGTTGGTACAGTAATGAATACTGAGCGATTGAGAGGATCCTTCCCTGTAGGTCCATAATCAACACAAGGCGGCCGTGAGAAGATCACACGCTCATGATGGTAGGGAGTAGGGGATTGAGTTGGTGACGAGCAGTTGACGATGGCGCGGGGTTGGCACGGGTTAGATGGTCAGACGTACGAAGAGTGGCGGAGATGCTATCCTACTTTGTTACCATAGTAAAAGTATTCTCATTCAATCTTTTTCCCCCCGATTGATAAATAAAAGCTCAGCCTCAAGACTTCAGTATCACGGTTCATTCAATCATGCACTGTGCTTCATGATATCGGAAGGAAAGTTTTTCCTTCCTTTTGGTTCTATATTCGCAGATGGATTGACTAAACTCTCCCTGTCGAAAGCTAGACACGGGAGCTAGGGAGCCACCCCCTCAGTTCCAATCTCCATCCCACCAACATTGGTCAGCTCATTGAACCTAATTGCCAGAGCTGATCAGCTTCAGGAACTATATGAGTAGCTTCAAGACTCATACTGAACAATTTTCCCGGCCTTTGATCATGACATAAATGACCGCTGCAAAGTCCGACACAGGACAAGTGGACTGCCCGCTCTAGAAGCGATTCAGAAAGACGAGATGGTGTCAACCAAGAAACGGTGTTCCTTCGACATCCTGGTCACCTTTGCATTGCTGGTCGATGCTGATACTTTCTGTTTTGGCTTGGAACTCGGTAAGATTCATCTTGAAGTCACAGAGGAGCATGCTGATATACCTATTAGTGTAGCCTATTCTGTGAGGGAGAGGGAGGCTCTGTGGCATAGTGGGTTGTGATGACCAACTCAAGCTGGAGTTACCACATTACACAGGCAGCGGCCAAAAATCATGGACGTATCACGGGTGTTTGACCATTGAGTCGAACAAATTGGTCAGGTGAGGGTCGAATCCGGCAGGACAGTGTTGAGATGGGTCTCGTGTCAGCTTTCCTTGGATGGGATTGTTACTATTCCTTCAAATAGTACAGGTGCCCACGCCCATGTCCATTCCTCTTCACCTGTGCCTCAGTCACCTCCACGGGCTCATTTTCCACCTCGAGTACCAGCAGATATCGATAATCGTCCAAATAATGTCCAGTAGCTGAATGATCAGCGATCAGAGCGAGCGGTCGCATTTCAGCGGGCCAAATCGCCGATGTCAATGTCAAGTCGACATTGTCAAAGTCACAAGGTCGGTAACCGCGACTACAGTCCATGTATCTACATTTGTACTTGGCATATATTGCCAGGGAGTCGCAAAGAGAAGACCTGATGTGCATCACAATGGGGGGATATGATAGAGTCGGAGCCAATACCGACAGAGCCGACCTTGACGTTGGATATTACCACGAACATGCTTGACCATGAATTGTGGAAGGAATGTACAAGTGTTTAAATGTCAACCAAAGGGACATTCAGTTGTCTGTGATCCAGCGGGGTTTCAATTGAGCAGAAACATTGCCACCGGTCATCGGTAAACTGGTGCAGCTGTGCCCACTTGTATCAAGCACAGGTCAGCCTCGAAAATATCTTTAGCGGAGCCGAGATTAGATATCGACAATGACCAAACAATGCCTGTACAGCCTTACGCCATCCAGCACCATCCAACGCAATTCAAATAGGCTCCAATAGCCGATGAAATGGTTGACATCAGAATCAACACATTCAACCATCACTGACCTTCCTATGGTTGAATATGGTTCATCCAAGACATATTCCGGTGATTGTCTACCGCTGGCGCAAAAGTTCAGTCCAATCGCTGGATTTTACTGTATCTTGGAACTGGCGCCTGAGCGTTTAAAGTCCGAACAAGGTGTTATTGATGGTTGATGACGACAGTGGTGTATCCGAGGTTCCTCCGTGGCGTGCTCTCGAGTGTCTTCTCCTTCGGAAAGTTCGGAGACAATTCCGATAAACCTCACACTGCCCACCACCGTCCGCCACAGTCGACCATAGTCGCCCGACTTTGGGTATCATCGCCTGTTGTCAGCTAAAATGACCGTCGACGCGGTTCTCTTTACCCTGTCCATCTACAAAACCCTGTGATCTCTCCCACCAATTGGTACCGCCGCAGGAATCTTCGACGACCACAGCAATTGACCTGCGCCTATCGGACTAGTTCCCCGATGAACATCACCGATCATCCGAGATGCCGGTACTCGGGTCTGCTTCCTGCCCAGACTTTTCATGGCTTCCCCTTGACGCCCATCTCGTCGCTTCGTCTTTTCGCCAATCCTCGTTTCCCATTATGCTACCGTTTCTCTCCTCTCCTGTAGCGTCGTGCAACGCTATTGCGCCTCAATCTTGTTGTAGATGATCTCAGGTCGGTCTTGTTGATTCTGCGGTGTCGCGCATTTTAACGCGCTAGACTCGCATAAGACCGGTCGGGATGCGCCACAAAAAGACATGGCGGGGCGAAACCACTAAACTCGGAGGACCCGACTATGGTCCGATCAATCCATTACGTTGACAAAGGCCCAATACGGACAGGATGCGGGAAATTCCTTGTAGAACAGGCCAAAGTGAGTACGACCCGAATAGATTGGTCAGCACGAGGCTGTTCAGTCCGCGGCGTTCTGAGTAGAACGACCAAGCGCTGACAAATCAACGCCGAGGCCGATGCACCGCCTTAGAGGACAGCTTTCAGTTTCCAGAATTCTTAGGATGCGTTAGGAAAGGTACAGCCACAGCTCTGTAGAGTATAAAAAGAGGCTTGTATTGTAGATAAAAAAATATAACAATCCCCCAGGAGGCTCTATTACAGACACTGGACGGGCTGGACATCGGACAGAACGACGAGCAACGGATTTCATTTCCGTTGACATCCATCATCAATAGCGACTAGCCGTATCGGGGTTGATTGACTTGATCAATTGCTCGCCGATCGTTTACGTTGTCGTAACCTCTTTGGTCATCGCCTCGGACCGCGACCAAGCTTATTTGGCTAAACTGCTACAGCGACTACGTTTATTCGGCTCACCTAAATCCTATACACCCGATAATCCCGATCCCTTATCCATCTTATCCTTACGGGACACCTGATCACCCTATCTTATCATCCCGATCACAAATCCCGACCGACGATAACCTTGCCCTTTAGTGAACCCCTACTTCATCGAACGTTTGGGACTCTACATTGTTTCTATTGTAGTGACATTTCCCATCGCATACGCTTACTGAGCAGCACAGCGGCAGCCTCTTTCTGCTTTTTGTGGTAGACGCTGTAAAGTTCCGAGTCTCCCAATATGAGGAATTTTCATCCCCGCGTCGTAAATTCAGGTGAGCAAATCCTTCATCGTCATCTTCCTTTGCTGACCTGTCTCGTCAGACCAAGCGCCATGGTCTCTTTATACGAGTAGGCGTTATCGGTCGTGAACGAGCTCATTGTCTCGAGGTCATCGCCTTCAATAAAGGTCTGTCTATCCATGCTTTGACGTTGAATGTGGCTCACTGAGTTTTGCTCGGAGATTCTAGTCATCGAATAACAGTAGCGTCACGGCGCCTCCGTCGATAACAATGATCATTCCGTTGCCATCACCATGCTTGCCTCGTTATCGACGTCAATGCCGGTCTGCTCAGCAAAACCCATCGCAGGTGCAATGCCTTCCTCTTCCGCTGTCATGGTCGTCACCGCCATTTGACGTTGTATGGTTTGCTGAATGGACTCTTCGGGAGCGCGTGCGTTTCTTCATCTTCGTTTCCCTTCCTGCTTCGTTTGCTCATGGCGTATTGTCGTCTAGAGTCGATATTTCATCGCGGTTCTCCATCGCCATCTGTTGGAGCCGTCATCAATCGTCACCGAGCAGATATCGAGGTCCACATCTTCTCCATGAATCACCGTGAATCTCGTAATTGTCCGTGATTTCTCCCTTCCCCTTCTTCCATTTGGTTGACCCTTCCTGAAATAGAGTCCTGGTCGCTCGAGCTTTCATGCATCATTGGACCTTGCCTAAGATTGGGCCGACATTCCTTCCTCGTAGATCGCAGCAGAGATGTTGGTGGAACTTATTGGTTCGAATTGAGGGAATTCAGATCCAGATGGGCATATATCGACGTCTGTCTCCGGATTCCTCTTCCTTTCGTCTACTCATCTATTCACAGCGCAGATACCCATCATATTGTCATTGTGTCAAATACCGATACCCGACTACTTCGGTACTATCCTATCGCATCCTCGAGCAAAGCTGGTTAATCTCTAGGTACTTTTTCCTTCTTCTCTTTGTTTCTCGCTTTCTCATAGCCATGCAAGGGTTATTGACCGTCGTCGAATCTATCCGAAATCAGCATCCAGATGTTCAAGGCGTGTTTTCCGCACTCATTATGTTTTCTTGACACTGGACTGAGCAACATTTTCAATGCTCGGATGACGCTCTCGTGCTCTTCGGTCGCCACGGTACAATCTCTCTCGTCCAGTCCAAGCCTGAGGGTTAGCTAACCGTGTCCTGACAGATAAATCCTGCCAATGAAGCAGCCGTACTTTGCGCTTCTAGCAGCCTAGGCTTACGGAGATATTGATGTATGTATATATTTCACGGCGATCGATAGAATGTGTGTCATAAAGTCCAGAATACAGGAAGAGAGTTTTTGTATGGAAAAATGTTACTCATATCTTCGCGCTGTGCTGGTCGATGGTCTATCAATTGCTACGAGCTCGCTCTCGGCGTTCACCCAACCTCGTCTAGTGGCTCATCATCGTTTGACCAGGTGACAGCCGGAACCAAATGGTTCATTCGTGTTCGCCAAATATAGAACATTTTTGGCGTCAAAGCTAGCAAGGACGTGTCGCTTGACGTCCGTTTTTCCGCTTATGACCCTGATGTCGTGGCAATTACTGACGATTCCTCGCAGCATAATTCTTGAATGCCACCATATCAATAAATACCGCAGCCCATGTTGGTTGCCCTATATTCCATACAAGTAAGTACTTATGACCAAGAGTCAAGATGTCGTGGTTGCCCTTGATTTCTGGTAAATCCTCGCCGCAGAGCCATCAGCACAAGGTTATGTTTCAGTCAGAACTATTCTTTCATAAGCTCTTCGTCGAAACCCAAGCTAGTCCTCACTCTTCCACGAAGATTGTCATCATATTCGCAATGGTGAATTTATCCGGTGATGTTTTGCTCGACTTAATATGGACTTTTTGACAAGACGGTAGCCCAAAAGAGTCCGAGTAAAGCTTCGAAAGCTTTCCATTTGATTTCAACATGGAGCTCAGAACCAAGAACTGTGTTTCACCTCCTAACCTAGGGTATATTTGCGGCTGTGCAAAGGCAAAGTATTCTTGCTCTGGTAGTCTTACTTGCGGCATCTTGGCTTTATTGAACGGCTTACCGATTATATAAGATACCTCATTGCTACAGAACACAAGTAGAACCTACTCAGACCTCCATCAGCAATACGTTGAAAAATCAACAATCGGAATATCAACAATCGAGGGTCACCCCCTTTTGAGAAACGGTATAAGTATAAGGAGGAGCTTTTGCCCACTTTTTCTTCAGCCCCCTCTTGGGTCGTATACTGCTATCATCACTGCAACTCAAGCCCAGGCAGACCGCACCGGCGCTGACAGTGAGCCAGTGGCAGTGAAATTGAGACGCGCCCGGCACGTGCTGCGAAACCCCCGCATGGTGCGAATATCGGGATCCGGCCCCTCGGCCCGCCACGTGCCCAAAGGGAAGATACACCTTTTTCTGAGCTCTCATCATCCATCGTGCGAAGGAAGACGCTGCTGCCCCTTGACGCTCCTGCTCGCTCATCTCAACGTTGGAATAAGGTGGGAATCCTGCGGAAGCTCGTACTGAGACAAAAAGAGAGGTGAAAAAAAGAAGAGAGGAACAAGGAGAACACGGAAGCAAGCGGAGGAGACGATGATAGGATATTCACGGATAGACATCAGAACACAGTACGTCGAATCCGTTCTGGCAAGAGGATTCTGCTCACGGTTTCTCTGTTCTTTTCTAGTATCCCTCTGGTTGACCAAATCTTACGCTCTCGCCCAACCTTCATGGAATAGCTTTGGCCATTGGCGGACCGTACCATGACCTTGGTCTCGCAAATCCGTCATGGCATCGGATTCATTGTACGACCTTTCGCCAATGACCTTGGCTCGGCTCCACCTATAAAGCCCAGTTGATCCCATCAATTAGGCGTCACCGAGGCCCAGACTGTTGCAGCTAGTTAGGCGGGATATCAGCAGATGTCCTTGGTATGAATAATTATGGATAATTCTCTACCTTTGAGCAAGATCTTGAAAGAGTCCCGTGCCCGGTAACTCGGTAATGAATGTGAGCGGGACAGCGGTCATCAATGCGCTGATGCCGCTGTCGCAGATACCTTTTGGGTCCATCACTGTTCGTCGGGCATCGGTACCCCGCTCATTGCGTCGGGATCCCGCCTCTTTTCTTTCCAAACAGAATTTTAAGAACAAAGATAGATAATTGCAAGACATTTTTGAATACAAAAAAAACAATATTGCTCTACTCAGAGTCGGAAGGGACCATTTCGGGACTGGAAAATGTAGCATCAGTCACCTTTTGCTTTTTTGACACCCTTCCCGCAGCAGGCTGCGCTTTACGTTTCGGCGCTCTTGCTTCCCCGTCTGTTGCATCTTTCTTCGCCCTTGGACCGCGTTTACTACCCTGGTCTGACCGGCGCGCCCTGACTTTCTTGGGCTTGTTCTCAACCTCCTTCTTGGCCAACTCGAGATCCTTGCGTTCAGCATTCCTCCAACGACATTCCCCGCTCCTCAGCACAGCCAGCAAATCCCGAACATGCTCTGAGCGCTCAAAGGTCGAGGGAGGGGCGAACGGAACAAGAGCAGGCCAACCGACGAGTTGAACTTTGTGTGAAAGGACAATATTGGTATCATAGTTGGCGTAGCTCATGCTGATGTCAGAGCGACGCGTCTGGTAGCGCAGGTTGGCAAGAATGATTTCAGCGCATTCAGAGCGCATGCCAGGAAGTGTTTCCACAGAGCGCATCTCTAAGGAGAAGATCAGAACAGTCCATTTTCAAGAAGGAAAGGGCGCACTTTTCTCGTGACCTATAGCCCAGCTCTCGAAGACGGCCATTGCATCCCACATTCCGTACTTGAAGAACTCCTTCACAAATTCCCCTGCATCTCCAGTGACGAACCAGCCAGGTTTAGCCGTGCAGTCCAAGTTGGCTCTAGTCACAAACCCAAAGCCAATGGCTCCAGTCCGAGCATGAAGCTTCCAAAACTGTCATTCCAAGATCAGCATCATTTCCAGCTTGCCAAGAAAGACTCACTTCGTCGGCCATTCTCGCATTGAAATTACTGATATCAAGAGCTTCAGAGACATGCGATGGTCGAGCTCCCAAGGCCTTTGTCTCTCGAGACTCTCGCACCTCCTGCTTCAAGTCCTCCAGGCGCTCCTCAGTCAGGTTCTGGAGCTCTTCATCGTCGTCTAATGCAGCTTTGATTTCTGAGAGTTTATACTTGTGGCCTGGCGCAAGACCTTACAAAGTCATAAACTATCAGCAAGATAAAGGCTGTAAAATGAGAAATGCTCACCGCTATTCATTTCACGAGCCTTGTGGCTCAGTAAAGCATTCTGAGAGCCGACTTCATGTCGTTTTTTGAAATGGGAAGAGTGGCCGAGGATGCTTTCGCAATGCTCGAGGGTGACAGAATACTCTTCAGCAATAGCAGCCAGCTTCTCTCTTTGCTCCTCTTTGAAGGTGAACAGACGTTCATTCAAGTTCTCCTTCTCCTTCCTTGCCATCTTCACAGCCAGCTGCAAACTCGCCTTTTGTGCATCCGGCAATTTACGTCGTTTGATGCGTTCAGTGGCCCCTTGTCGAAGCAGGTCTGGATGTCGCTCTGCATGAGTCAATGGGGTTCCTTGTTCATGGGGCAACGTTGAATGCTGTTCAGGTTCAGCCATGAAGAAGACAAGCAGGAATTTTCGACAAATTTGTCACACCAGTCACAGGCCTCATCCGCAACCAATGCAGATTAAAAGTGAAGTTTCCTCTGCTCCAGCTTCTCCCTGGAAGCCTTCAAGGCAGCCAGAATCTATGGTGCTGTTGCCGCTAGAACCTATTTGGAAAAGCATGGCTACATATGCTTGTAAGATCCACTTCTCCTAAACAAAATTAAATTATTTCTGCTTTCAGAAATTCACCAGCGGTACCAGGATGAGGTACAACAGCTCAGCAATATTCAGGTAGAGGCCTTGAGATCTTTCAGTTGCGTTGTTTCAATAATTCCTGTTGCTAAACAAGCTAACTCTTTCTGTAGCCGGTCACTGTATTTCAGAAAAAAATATAAATCTTTTTTGCATTGCTGGAACTTGGGAAACTATGCAGTGCGGATGTATGGCGAGTTGAGTCGCCACACGGCTTGGCGATGCGACTCGCCACACAGTTTGGCGACGTGACTCGCCAATCAGTATGGCGATGATCGCGTGATGTCACACAATCACACAGCACATGATGGTCACAGTTGAAATCTTTGTCGACCGGTTCTTTTCTCTTGCTCCCACAGCAGCGCCGAATTTTGCGAAGTCCCTACAGCTCTGTGGATCTGGATTGTGAATTCTACCGAGATCCTCTCCTGTTGAAGCAGAGCTCCCTTTCTTTGCGCAATAATTTGTCCGCTAGTTGCTCCAGGTTGCAAGCTTTTCTCTTTTTGCTCATTTCTCTGCAATATGGCGGTGAGCTATTTGGCATTCCCTTCTTCCGTAGCTCTTTCTGAAGACTGCAATAGACGCGCTCTGGCACCCTTTACAAGGCTCCGGCGTCCTTTGACTTCGACAGGCTGGTGCAAGAAGCCCTTTATGATGATGAAGTCGCCGACTTGTCTAACCTCCTTCACGATCTCGACACAATTGTTGTTCCTGACATTGTTGCTGCTGCCCCGTCCTGCTGTCATTCAGCTTCTACCGCGGCTTCGTCCCAAAATCCTGAGCAGTCTCGTGACAATCGCCGTCGCCGAGTCAAGAAGCAGCGCAAAACGAGCCACTCTGCTTCTGCTGCCACCATTGAGCGCTTCATCAATAATGCCACCTTCAAATATCTGGGCGCCAACTTTCAAGAAGTCAAACATGTCCATGGCGCTTACAGTGGCCCTACAAACCAGTTCTCCGATCCAGCAGCAAAGAGGAAGGCTGTAGCTGAGATGAAGAGGCCGCGAGCGGTGGAGGAGTTGATGGCCAAGGGATATGAATACGTTTCATACAAGGGAGAGTGCGTGCTTTGCTTTGCTTTTCCTCTCTTTTCTTAACTGATTTTTCACTTTTTAGAGGTGATTTGGTCTTTCTCGATGCTCAAAGTCGCGTCATTCTTGTGTTCCAAGCTCTGCCGCAGGGCAACAACTTTTTGGGCTCTGCCAGGAAAGCGTACGAGAAGATCATGGAGCTAGGGCGGGGCCATTCCTTTCAGCCAGCACAATCAGAGCATCGGCAGGGCGCTTTCCCTGCTCTTAATTTTGGCATCAACCATGGCGGCGGACCAAAAGCGCCCTATCGACTTGGCCAACGTGCCACTGATGAAGCGCTGATTGAGAAGCTCCTTTGTGACCCAGATATCCAGCGATTGGCGTTGCATCAGTCAGGTAAAGCTTTTGTCTATTTCTTAATTCTTTGTCTCACAGTTCTTCAGCGTCTTTCCAGCTCTGGTTTCCAGACTTGTACGAATATTATCAGCAGCACATGGAGGTGGTCTGGTGTGAGGGGGATAATCTTCAGCCGAATTGGCCGAAGAGTGTTTATGCTTGCTGCACGATCAATTTTGGCGGCCAAGTCTTTTGCTTTCAGCATCGAGATTCCAACAATCTCGCATTCGGCATGTGCGCTATCACTGCACTTGGCGATTTCGACGAAGAACAGGGCGGCCATATCGTTTTCGATGAGCTCAAACTCATTGCAGAGTTCCCTCATGCGACCACTTGCTGGTGCCCGTCCGCCAGCCTTACCCATTCTAACATCCCTGTTCGACCTCATGAATCTCGCATCTCCATGACGCAATACTCCGCAGGACCCATCTTTCGCTGGGTAGATAATGGCTGTAGGACAGAGGCAGAGCTGAAGGCTCAGGACCCTTTGCGGTATAAACAAATTGTAGCCGAAAAAAAGACCCGATGGTCTCTGGGCATATCATTACTACCAAATGTTGAGAAATATATTGAAATGTAACGTTTTATTGCCAGAGCTATTTCTTCATCAGCTGTGTTCTGTTCCAGCGCCTTGGAAAGGCTATGCAATTGTGGCGCAATGTGCTATTTCCCTATTTGATTGCGGAATACTTGCCGTATCGCTGGGAATTTCAGATAGATTGGGTCCCAGACAGTCTATACAATGCTAGACCAATGTCCTTCTGTTCCTACTGGAGCCGTCTTCCTCAGAAATGAGTTTCCCTGACTGTAACACTGAGGAAACTAGACATCAGAATATCTACTCGATCTTTGCAAGTACCAGCCTGATGTCTGGTATTTCACAGTATATATACACTCCACTGAGGCTGAGAGCTTTAGCCAAGGCGTCAATAACTAGGATCTGTTGCAAAGCTGGAATTCCAAAATGCATCCCAGTAGTCACGGACCAGCTATTGCATGGAACTGGAATACAGAGGACATGCCAAAATATCTATTAACATTCAAACAATCCATATTTATCAGAATAATCAAGGCGCCAGTGTTGGAGACCTGAGCATGCATTCAAACAGCTCTCAAGACCACTTAGAGAACTCCAGTGGACTTTCAAGTTTCACGCAGCATTAAGATTTCTGTTTGCTCTACAAACTCCCAGAAATAATGTTATAGTCCAGTTATGCTCATTTATGCAGCCAGAACACGGAAAACACGTTAATGAACTGAGATATCGTGCTGCTTGGGTGGCGCACGTGCTAGTATGGCGATGCTTAGCGACTCGACTCGCCATACAGTATGGCGAGTCGAGTCGCCATACTCGCTATAATTTGGTCGCCATACTGTATGGTGAATCAAGTCGCTATACTGCTTGGCGAATCAAGTCGCTATACTGCTTGGCGAGTTGAGTCGCTATACTGCTTGGCGAATCGAGTCGCTAAGCATCGCCAGACACAAAAGTCGCCAAGCTGTCGCCATACCCAAAAAATCTAAAGGCTATAGTCCACGAAAAAATGTCGCCATACCAAAGTCGCTATAATTTTTTGAAAAAAGCTAGATATACATTTCGCTATAGAATCATAGAAGCCTCTTTATCCCTAGAGATATCTTTTGTTCATACTGGACAACGTTGTTGAAAATTTCGACGGCCTCATCTACGTCCTTGGGCTTTTCGTAGTTGTCAAAGACATGGCGAAGCCAAAAAAGCAGGCTCCTTCCAACGACGAGATGCTTTCCTAGCTCTGTTTCCTCATTGTCATTCTCATCAGCCTCTTCGTCTTCTTTTTTCTTCAGTGCTGCCCATTTCTTGACTCCACCAAATTCATTTAGCCAGACCTCAGCTTCGTCAACAGTTCTTTTGATGGTAATGAATGCCAATGATGGCTCGTCGGGCTCGGGAGTGGGCTGATGAGCAGCAGCCGCACGTTTGGTGATACGCTGGTCCTGGCGTTGGGTTTTGCGGTTGTCTGACCCTTTATTTTTATAATAGGTCAGGGATTCAGCCTTTCGCTTCTGCTGGTGTCTGACAAGAAATGAGGAAAAAAGTAAAAAAGAGAGTCAAGACTTACCTGTGATAATACTTCTGGTCCTTGGTAAGACCGGCTTCCTCATCATCAGACGTGTTAGAGCTTGCTGCACGAGGCATGGCGGTGGTGAATCGACAAGGCTTGGTTTGTGTGACTGGTCACGTTGTGTGACTCTATGCCCGTTCAGCGAAGCCTCCACAATCCTCTTGGGCCCAACCGTCCCTGCAATACTGGCACCATCTCCTCAACACATTATCGCGCTGGAGGAACCGGTTTTTCATCCCATGGAGGTCGTTCCCATAGCCAGTTGTTCAGTCGCAGGGAGGTCATGCAGCAAAAGGCCAAGGAGACGCCTCGGGATTCTGGCGTCTTGCCACCAGCTCTGCCTTACGAGATGCACGATGGTGGAATGGGAGAGGACTTTGAAATGGAAGATGCTGTGGCTGCTGGAACAGTTCCTCTTGCGCTGAGCCATGAGGGTGGCGAATGGGAAGACATTCCAGGGCTTGTGTCAAAAATATGGTCAAGACGGTCAGTCTTCATGTTTATTATTGCATTTCTTATCTCACTCTATTTGCTAGGGTATACAAGAGCGTTAGAACACGAAGAGACTGTGTCAAGAAAAGAGTTCTTCAGTTTTTGCCGCAAATGGAGGCCATGACAGATGCGTTTCTGTCTTGGTCTAAGCCTGGAAGGTCTGGAGAATCTCGGGGTGACGAGAATGGCTGTAACAGCATCTTTGCTGTCGATACGTTTAGTGCATTTCTTTTGTCTTTTTTTTATTTCATTGAATCTCATTGTTGCACTAGCTGCTTCCAAAACGCATTATGGAATTGCAACAGGCAGCGACGCTTACGTGGCCTCAGCACTTGTCCGTCAAGGCTTCATCCCTTGCTCACCCATTCGAATCAAAGTGGCAATTACTATTCGTCTACTAGAACAATACCGGCTCCTATTCCTTCGCTGCCCACGTCTGTCAATCCAACCATTTGTCAAAGCACTGTGCGACATGCACGGTCTTCCCTTTCGACCCTATCTTTCGCAGCAGTTCAGTATTGCCTTTGACCTATATCTGGACATCAAGGCTCATGTTCGTCAACGAGTCGCTGTCACTTTGAATCGTGACAAGGCTCACTGGAGGTTAGCCAATGCCTGTCCCTGTTGTCAATACAAGGTCGAGCATGAAGAGCCGCTGGAGTTTGGGATGCTGTTCTCTATGGATGGAAACGATTCGTTGAAGAGGATGCACAGAAGAGAGAGACTTCAGAGCGAGACTGGCGAGCACCAGTTTGGAGAGTCAAAAGAGCGATGGGATCCTCGAGAAGGAGGTTCTGACTACTTTCTGTCCAGGGAAGAGGTTGATAAACATGACGTTCACCTAGTTGAGCCAGTCAATGATGCAGCAAGCCAGCAGACTCCAGAGGCAGCCCAGACTGACAATTCAACAAACGAGGAGCCAAAGAAGAGTCCAGCGCCATCCTGCGACCAGTGGCATAATACACAGGACAGCAAAACGAAGCCCATGTGGGGGATTTATGATGAGAGCGGAATTTTCCTGTCTGTTTGTCGACATGGTTTCGTTTTACTCATTTTGGATATGGTGAAGAGTGGCGAACTGTATGTCTCTTTTTCTCTTCTCTCTGGTCTTTTACTTACTTTACTTACCAGTCGAAAGTACCCTCTAGCGGTGGTGAAGTTCCTGCTGTCCTTCTTACCTGAAGACCTTGGCGGCGGCTATGATATCGGCTGCTCTTTTGAGACCACTCTCGCCAACAGCCCTCTAGCTGAAGAAGCTCGCAAGAAAGGGTATCAATCCTTGGTTGGGTTATTCCATGGATACGCGCATA
Source organism: Mycena floridula (assembly GCA_029320655.1). Lineage (NCBI taxonomy): Eukaryota > Fungi > Basidiomycota > Agaricomycetes > Agaricales > Mycenaceae > Mycena > Mycena floridula. The sequence continues at coordinate 2,378,740 of JARIHS010000011.1, forward strand.
ATCGATTATGCCAGCTGCGAAAGCTAGGGACTTACAAGAGCGGAATGGGGCTTGAGGATCTTGAGACATGCGAGAGGTGGTTCGCAAACTCCAACAACCTTGCAAGCGCTGTGCGCCACTGCAGCATTTTCCACTGTCGCCAATCCATTGCTGAATACGCTCGCCATTACGACAACTTCCACACCTATCCAGCTCTCTCAAAGTTCATCTGCGACAACTATGCTCAGGCCGCTGAGATCTTGAACGGTGTTTCTGCATTGGAGAGGTCAATGAGAGAAATGAAGATATCTAGTGAACCTGGTGTTTTCGAGAGCTGGCTGGAACAAGAGCGCATTTATCTAGAGAGCCGTGTTGTAGGTGAGGTTCCTGAGCCAGAGCTGTTGAGAATGGAGTATTTGAAGACATTGGAAAAGTTCTATCAAGTCGGGTGAGCCACTGATTTCTTTCTGTGACAAAAACCATCTAATGGGAGCTGTGGCTAGGGATTTACTAGCTCAGGCAAGACGAGAATGGCTAATCTCTACACCAGAGACTGTGCAAGAGGGCCAGCGCGACAAAACATCCAGCATAGAGACAGCGCGACGGCAGCAACAAGAGCGCCACAGTTCGCTTTTGCTTGAGATTCAAGCCCTCGAAACAAAGCTTCAAATCATGCCGCAAAATCGTTGGACACCTCAAGCTGAAGAATGGAAAGAGACATGGAAGAAGGTGCAGATGGAGAAGTACCAGAAGGCTCTCGACCAACTGGAAGGCCTTATAGTGTTGAGGATGTTTGAGTTGACGAAATTAAACATGTCTCAGACAGGTGAGTTACTTGCTTTATGCTTAATTCTTTTCCTTTTCCTTCTGGCGATATGGTGAAGTCGTGTGGCGATGCAGGTCGCCAAGCTGTATGGCGACGCAACTCGCCAAACTCGCCATACCGTCACGTCGCCAAGCCATCGCCTGACATCCGGTTTCCATGGGTTACTACCCATGGATTTTGGTCGCCACACGTCTCGCCATATGTCTTTGCTTTTCTTTTCTTTGCCTGAGTCTCCTTTCCTTGTTACTGATTCTATTGCCTAGGTTATAAGCTGCGTAAACATATTGGACAGTCTTTGAAGGCTCGGTCGCAAGCTATACGTACAGCTCTAGAGCGGTACAATGATGCTGCTTCCAAGCTCTCTCCTCCTCGCCCTTCACTTTCCTGGGAAATTGTTGTTGAGTACGCCTTCCTTTCAGAGTTCGAACTCCTTCGCGATGCTCGCCAAGACATTAGGAGCGAGCCATGGGCTACACCAGCAGGTCGTACCTTGCTGGATAAGCACTTCAAGATCCTCAGAGCTCAAGAAGAGATCAAGCGCTGCAATGTAGAAATTGTACAGCTGATTTCTTATATGGAGGACGAGGAAAAGTTTTTGGTGAAGAGAGAGAGCGAGATTCGAGGTACTGATGCCGGCCTGGCCCATCAGATCTTCCTGCATAGAATGGAGCGTGGTCGCGCCAACGCCACTCATCTACGACGATTCCAAGCCCTCTCAAAGAAAGCCTGGTTTACCGGCTCACTCGAACCACAAAAACGATTGCCAGAGAATGTTCAGCTCAACGACATGCGAGAAATGGGGGTACAACAGCAAATGGAGGCTGTAGAAGCAGCTGAGGACCTGGACGAAGCCAGCGAGGAGGAGGATAGCGATGTCGACGATGACGAGGAGCTTTATGCGGCCTTCGAGCGTATAGTTTGTATTTCTGGACAGGACTGATACATTTAAATTTGTTGTATATTATGGTAATAACCAGAGAGCTCCAAATGTTTTCAATATTTTCCAAATTTATGTTCGGGCAGGATCCCGACACAATGAGCGGGGTACCGACGCCCGACGAACAGTGATGGACCCAAAAGGTATCTGTGACAGCGGCATCAGCGCATTGATGACCGCTGTCCCGCTCACATTCATTACCGAGTTACCGGGCACGGGACTCTTTCAAGATCTTGCTCAAAGGTAGAGAATTATCCATAATTATTCGTACCAAGGACATCTGCTGATATCCCGCCTAACTAGCTGCAACAGTCTGGGCCTCGGTGACGCCTAATTGATGGGATCAACTGGGCTTTATAGGTGCTCGGCTCATCATCATCAATGTCTGGTCATTCGTCTGGCTCACCGAAATCATTGTATCGGTCCTCGTCACTCGACCATTTCGCGACAACCCCTCGACGAATCGTTGATCCTCTTTCGCTCGACCAAATTCTTCAACCTATGCCATTGTTCGACGAGCATCTCATTCATTACCGCATCCTTGTTATTCCACCATGACCTTTTCGTTATATTCACCATGACCGCGCCTTTTCGGTATTCACCATGATGAGCGCAAAATCACCTATCGGTTGCGTCACGATCTGCCTCGCTCGCTATTGCTTGACGGTCGCAGGTCTCCTGCTCGTCCACAAATTGCATCTGTGCGTCACCGGGAGATGAAGCAGATGAAGCAGAGAAGCACATTATAAGAGAGAAACAGAGAAGAAACTCGAACACAAGGTATGTCCCCATCTTACCAGAGAGGTCATTTTGCTGACCAGACTGGTTATCTTTCTTCTTCGTTCTTTCTTCTCTCTGATTTCGTTGTTCTCGCTCCAACAGTATCTCGTCATCTCGACTTTTTTGCACCAATCTCCTCGATGGTACTATTTCCTTTTTCGTTGGCGTTTGCCACCATTTACGTGGACTTCGCTATGGTCAAGAAGAAGATGAAAGAGGGCAATATATCGGTGCATCGAATTTCTCCATTGCATTCTTTCATCTTTGCTAAGACGGGTTTCAGAGACACGATGGCTGCATTATCTTCACAGATAAATCACCTTCGATATCTTTGCCAGTCCTGTCGTGTTTACGACACCAGAATCACCAAGCGCGTCATATACGCGATATCGTCCACGAACCCGCCGAGTTTATGAGGAGGAGTCTTACCTCGACTAATCCGGCATCGCATACGCTGAGCGCGTCGTTGAGTTCGGGAGGAGGGTATACGCCGGCATCGGCGTCGGGGTGGGATCGGCGGGGATGCCCAGTTCGGCACAGGAGGCGGGCGCCGGGGCGAGAGTGGGATTGGATTCCTCCTTTACTGTTTGCTTTCGATGGTTTGCTTGGTTTTGGCGGTTTCATTGGATTCACCTTGCTTTCGTGGTTGGTTTTTTGGTTCACACTTTGATATCATCAGTTTGTCCTTGGCTTTCATCGCTGGTATGAAAAGATTTGTATCCATTCTGCGAAAGACAAGATGAGATCCTTGCCTGTCCGAAGCTTGGGCCTTGGTGTGAAGGGGGCAATCTAGGACGGTGACACAATGAATGGAATTGGCGAAGATAAGGTTCAATGATGACGTGAAGCCGCCCTCGACGGTGGAGCATGATGGTGTCGAAGGCGGTGTGAAAAGGACAGGCATGAAGAAATGTGATCGATAAAGCACTGCAAAGATTTCAACAATAACACAAGGATGGCATGAAAAAGACAACAGAGGTAGATGCCCGAAGTCAATCTCGATGATGCATTGCTCCAGACTCTCTATCCGGTCCCAATGAGCTGAGAGGATGACCTTGGGATGACCGGGATTTCTGTGGATGAGACTTCCTGGAGGTAACGATTCTCCATTGGCGATGGAAGTCTTTCATAACTGCCCACTATGAAAGAGAGAAGGTGTCAGTAACTCCTCCAACACACGGCATATGAACTAATGAAACCACATTGGCGCTTCTGGATATTCACCAGGCAGGACATTGGATGATTTTCCAGATGCTAACGGGCCTTTTGACACTCCCTAGAGCAATAATAGGCATTATGAAAAATTGAGCATTCTTTCATGTCGCGATACAGTAGACCAGTTGATTGGGGACACTGCAAGAATGAGAAAATGACCAGAATCGTGTCGATGTCACATACCTGCGAGAAATTCCAAAGATCTGGGTATGTTTGTCGCTCAAAACGCGATTTGCACTCCATTCTCGAGGAAGTGATGCGTTCGAGCGCATTCCAAAATGAAATATGTGGTCGTGGGGGTGAAGAAAACAGCTGAATGCGGTATTCCGTGAATCTGATGCAGAGATCTCACTACCGCGCAAAGAACCTGAAGATGTATCATGTTCAGGGCCACGAGTGCGAGTACCATATTCAAACTTGTTATACAGTATCTTCAGTCTCCCTTAATGGATAAATCAACGACGAATGGAACGGAATATTCCAGGGTCGATAGCTTCGATCAGAGTGAATTTCCCGGCGGAGAACTGCAACATGTCGCTCAGAATTACACCACCAAAGTCCAAGTACACTGTTGGTATGTGATCCAATGGTGATGGGCGTCTTCTTATCTCGTCAGTCTACTGTAACTATGTGATGGATGACAAAGGCAACATTGAAAGAGGAGCAAGACGCCAAGCTGAAATAACAAGGCGGTGGAAACCAACTAAAGACACTGATATAGAACATGGAGAGCTACCATCAAGCATAGGATTGAATCTCCTTCCACTGAATTTATTGTCCATCTCATCGCACGCCACGCCACCGACGCGGCGCATAACCACCTCGATCATATACTCTCGACGCCACCGACCCAACTCGGCTCAAACCTGAAAGATTAATTCAACAATGATCAAGATGAACAAAGGTAATTTCCACGTACCCGAAGGCCAAGTTTGACCCAGGTTCTTCCGAGCTCTTTAGCATAAGCTCCTTCTTCCTTCGAATCAGGTTTCATGGGACTAGCTAGCCGATAAAGTACCCTGGTATGGAAACGGCCTCCGAATCTTTTCACCGCCACGAGCTCCTGCTTCCTTCGACGACCAAGCTCGTTGGTGGCATCGCAGCGAAAGGATTTGTCAACAGCACTGGATGCGGTGAGCCGCTGAGGAGCAATGACATCAGTGAGACCGTCGAATAGGAATGCAATCTTGAAACCGATGCGCTGGGATTCTGGAAATGGCATATAGAATTGGGCAATGGAACACATATCGAGGAGCTATAATACAAAATCAGCAAACGACACAAAAATGAGAGGAAAAGATATCGCACTTCAGCTTTCTCTTCGGATCCACTGAGCTCCGGACATTTGGAATAGCTGAGACGAGATAGAATCACAGCTGTGAGAGAAAGAATAGGCATGAATAAAGGTGGAAGGATGAAGAGGAATCAACATACCTGCGTAACCAGCATCCAGTATCCACAGTTGTCCTTGAGCTCGTGTATCCGTAGCTCCTCTAGCTTGCAGGTCCTCCGTATGTCCGCTCCAGCTCGTCATCCCCAGCTCCCAGATTAGCTCGTCTACAAGCCCAAAGAATCGGATCATCCGACGGTTATCATCCAACGACGACGATAGAGCACCAGGGACCGCAATGGTCATTGTCGAGATGCTTATCGATCAAGCTGTCGCCATTATGGTTGGAGAAAAACGCGAGGGTTATCGATGGGAAAGAGCAGGCTGGTAAAGACAGGATGGAGTGAGACGACGATGCAATTGTAGCACCATGGATGGATGGTGCAGCTGCCACAATCACGGAAGCAAGTCGGATTCGGCTCAGTGACCGAAGGCGTCGGAATCACCACGATGTTGAACTTGAGAACATCGTCAAAGGCCTCGACTTGCCATTGCCACAGTCGAGCAAAGCCAGAGAACCTAGGAAACCATTCAGCGACATGCAAAAACAAAAGGACGAGTAAGACGTACCATGAAACCTAATCTCCTCTACGACCTGTTTCTCTTCAACGAGTCAATCTTCCTCCATGAGCCAATCTCTCTTCGATGGCCCGATTCTCCTCAACCACCTAAATCTCTCCAAGCTGGTTTTCCGTCAGCGGCAATTTCCCCCAACAATGTCGAAACGGGTTTCTGCTACGACGACGAAACGGGTGGATCGCACAAGGCGAAAATGCAGGGGAAGCCGCGGATGAATTCGAAAAATGAATTGTGGAATCGAGAGCGAACATTGGTGCAAGGAATGGACGACGCCGAAGATATCCGACCTGGAATCCATCCAGCAAACAAAGCGGAAAGCAGGAAGGAAAACGCACCGTAGCGCCCGGTAAACCTCATCAGCTGATGCTGAGGAACAAGCTTGAGGTCTTGGGAAGGTAGAGGTCGACTCGGCTGGTAGAGCAAAGCCAAGCTGATAGACCTGCACCAACCCTTCAGCAATGTCCAAACAGGAAGAACATGACGACGTACCAGCGAGTCCCTAAAATGTACGATCATAATCATAAGGCCTGAAGATTCCAACGCCGAAGCCGCTGCAGGCTCAAAGGCAACACAATGAATTCGAGTCGCATTTGACAATGTATTCCATTCGCTGCTTGACGGTGTAATCGAGCTGGACAGCCAGTGAGCAAATGAAACACGAAGAATAGAGGAAACGGACCTGAAGCTCGATTCTATTGTCCATCCAACGACCATACCGAGCAAGACGGCGACGGGGAGAGCAGGCCAGGAATGGCGTCGACACGGTAATTGTGGAAATGGCTTATCGCTCAAGGATTCCCATTATCGATGGAGGAAAATCCGAGCGAATCTCATCGTGCTGGCTCCTGCAGCGCCTTGAGAAATAGCCATGGAAGACGAAGCAATCGACAAAGCTGGAAAATCACCTCGTCGGAGAGAGCAACGAGTTCATCAGCAGAGCCAGCCCGTTGAGGAGAGCGCCAGGATTGCATCTGAAGAAATAGGTCAGGCAAAGTCAAGGGCATAGTGAGCTAGACGGACATTATCCCGCATGAAAAAGACGTCCCAGACGAGCCAATCCAATATTCCAAGAGGTCTACATCGTCTGTGGAAAGGTTCAGCATCGGCCTGGAATAACAAAGATCTTTACGCGCCTTGCAGACAAATTGGGAGCCAAGACCAGAGCCAGAGTGCTATTGGAATCTCGGAACAAAGAGGATATCCAGACAGGCGTGCAGAAAGCAGAGGCAAACGCTAGGAGGAAGCGATAAGAAAATTGCAGACCCCAGTTCCGGGTCCCGGCAAGGAACGGCATCCTCGGATTTATCGGGGAGTTTCAGTGATCGTCGGACTTCCCGTCCGACTCGCTGGAATGTTTGATGGGAGTCGAATTTTGGGATTGATTCACGCGAAATCTGTCTGGAATATTGTATTTCAGCCGTTTTCAAGTCGTAATAAACTTCCTTCCTTCCGAATGCAACGTAACACAGGATCTAGGTCAACGATGTGAGGCAGATCACCAACACGAATTGGTTGCTCCAAATGATTCCTTTTGCTCCTCCCGATATAAATGGCATTAAAGGCATAGAGGGACGCTTGAACCCTCATGGAATAGTCAAATCTCTTTTCTTCGGTACAACATCAACATCCGAGTCATCAGATTGAGCCTCGCATGAAAAAATTCAGTGGCCTTCAAACCATGATCTTACCAGGATATACCCGCATGAAAATAGAGAAGATGTTTCCTCAGCAACAAAAATTGAGAATTACAAAGATGAAAAGCGAGAAGAACAAGTTCGGAGAAGGACAGGATGTGATGATGCCGGCTTACCAGTCTGCCGAGGATATCACCATCGTGTGACCGACGCGCTGCGACTTTCGCTCTTGTACCCACTAGGGCCACCCAATGGAAGCGAGGATGTGATATTTATAACTGTTTTTTTCCTGGAAATGGCCCTGCCGGAGCAATAGCGTCAATCACCCAGGTTCCACTCCTTGAGTCCAAGCAAGCACAAGCTCACTCGTCACGAGTGCCTCCAGATCCTTGAATATCCTTTCCACGAAGTTGACGGGACAATGAGATCGTGCTCTTCCCCCCAATATCATTTCAGGTGTTTCATATCTTTTTGCCAGTTCAATATTCGATGCTTCCCCCGATTGAAGATCTTGTATCGCGTTGCTGGATGCTTGAATCTCGTTGAAGCCTTTCACTTCATATAGTATTCAATGTATATCATGAGCTTGCACTCTCTATCCATATGACATCTCGGTGGCAAAAACTTCTTTTTTGCTGTTCAAAGCGGGACCGACCAAAATGGGTGAGCATGTTTAATGATGACACGTTTCATGCTACAACTCCTCGTCCCCGATCACCAATTCACTATATAACCATTGATGACGTGGAGAGGTCTTGGAATAACATCTCCACTGTCTCTCCTTGGTTATTCGCGACTCATGGGGTCCATATGGATCAACGATCCATGAAACTTGTGTCGACCCTATCAGCTGATCCGAAGACACTCATTGTGATTGGGCCTGCGAACGAAGGCAAGAATTTATCTCTATCTCCCTGGACCTGCGTTCCTCTATGTTGTCACCGCTGCTGGAGTACCCAGCTTTGGACACAAAACGATCGTTGGTACTGGAGCATCGCCTCTAGTGGATCAGGCTGCTATCACAAAGTTATGAGTGATTTGCTGATATACATGACTATGCTGCTTAAAGTGCACAAAAATTAAATCCCGGGGAGATACTCACAATCTCAATATCCCCGGGGAAAGATAGTTCATCCCCTGGGGAGAGATAGTTTTGAAAACTTGAATCCCAGAAGATACTTGAAATCCCCAGGGAGAGAGAGTTCATCTTCCAGGAAGAGAGAGTTCGAGTCCCGGGGAGATATAGTTCGAGCCCCGGGGAAAGATAGTTCAAGTATGCCCGGGGAGAGATAGATTTAATTTTTTTATTTCTATAAATTGCTGTCTTCATAGATATGTACTTCCTCCTGCAAGATCATTCATCCAGAATCACTCTCTATTTCTCCCCGGGAGACGCAAATCAATCTTCCCGGGAAGAGTTCGATACTGTCACGTGACCTCATGATCGTGCACATTTAGGTCTGTATACTTAGTCTCAAGGGCCTGGTTCTAAGGAAATTCCTGCGCAAGGGAGGCTTAATAGTACTAAATGATTCTATAAATGACAAGACTTTGACCACCAAAGGATTGTAGCTTCAGCTACAGTCCAAAGTATCTGTTTCGGGCAAGTGACAAGTCACACATGATTTGTCAGCCTAGTGACGCGGCTCGTGAGCGTGTCGCGCTTTTATTACCATTTGCATAATTGTTGGCGGGGCCGACTTTTTTGGCTCACTGCTTATGGTTGTGTGCGGGTAACCTTGCCGTTCATGTGACGAGTTTCCCTTTCAGGAACTATCTCTCACGGTTCTTCTCTTCGTTTCTGGCCTCATCGCGGATATTCAAATATATTAGGAGCTTGCTCTGCTCATCATCGGGCTTTTCCGTCAATGAAAAGCGAGGAAGGCAGGTTATGGGGTCATATGGGATAGGTCCTGCCTGGTCAAACATTGGCCATTCTTGGTCCCAGACTCCCAGTGGTATATCCTTTTTCTTGCCCTCGAAGCCCAAGTTGACTTTTTTCTTTTCAGACGCAGGAAAAATGACCCTCATTGGGTAGTCATCGGGTACCGTTAGTGGCACTGTCAATGATCCTTGCGCCAGAAGACCTGGCACGATTACGGATTGGTTTCCTGCCACAGCAGGATGTCTTGCAAGTTGCCGCCATGCCAATGGTGTTTTTCATGCATGTCGCTGTTGCAGCTGTTTGGGTGTTTCCTGCGGTATGTATTCGAGATATTCTCATGCAGTTGCGGGTGGTCTCTACTTCAACACTGGCATCTCGATTGCTAGATTCTACTGTCTCATGTTGGATGTCTTTTCTTTTTGGTTCGTCAACTTTTTGGCTCGTCGCTGTTGGGTTCTGACTTGGTTTGCTCTATGGTGCTCTTATAGCATTCTTGTCGCTCAGTGCTCTATGCAATGTCGGGAAATTTGTCCGCTTTTCCGCTGTGAAAGGTTTAGTTCATATTATAGGTCAGTTTGATATTGGCTTCTGTTTGGTTCCTAACTTTTGCGTTTCATGAGTCCAACTTTGTGGCTAGACTCCCGATTCATCTTTGACGTCGTCCTGCTATGGATCATCCCTACTATCTACATGACCATTTCTCTACCTCTCCTTTTCCTTGGCTAACAAAAACATGCAGAACATGTTGGATGGTAGACCTGGCACATGATGCGGACGCCCGGCCTTACTTCAAGTTCCTCTTCATCTTTGTCCTGTATACTCTGGCAATGACTCTCTTCGTAAGTCTCTCTTTGACCATCTCACTCTGTTTTCATTAACCTTCAATACAGAACCTCCTCAGGACTCTTTTCCACAATGGGGAATCACCATTTTGCTGTCAGCCCTCACGGCGCTCTACCAAATGACTCTTGCGGCCTTTTCCGTGCATCTTGATGTGAGTCCACCGGTTCTTGCAGTAGGTCATGCCAAGCTTTTCTACGACTAGGGCTCAATATGTATCCTAGGTGGTTACAGTGGCTCTGTCTGTTGAAATATGGCAGAATCATGCTCTGGAAAAAGCAATGAGCAACACTGCAGATATATCAGAGACAGTTTACATTCATGAGACCCGAATTATCAAAAACATGTGTGTAGATGATTGATTTAAGGGAATAGGAGCTGTGGCGTCATTTCCAGTTTTGTACTCTGAAATGCATGTGTTTTTCTGGTGCTCTCTGCTTTCCCTACTACGCAACTAATGTCTGAGCAAAGTGGTAAGTCCTTTACTAAGTCAGAACATTGTATCTTGATTATCTTGATTATACACACATATAAGTGGTAAGCCTAATTATGCAAACGGCAATAAAAGCGCGACACTCACGAGCCGCGTCACTAGGCTGACAAATCATGTGTGACTTGTCACTTGCCCGAAACAGATACTTTGGACTGTAGCTGAAGCTACAATCCTTTGGTGGTCAAAGTCTTGCCATTTATAGAATCATTTAGTACTATTAAGCCTCCCTTGCGCAGGAATTTCCTTAGAACCAGGCCCTTGAGACTAAGTATACAGACCTAAATGTGCACGATCATGAGGTCACGTGACAGTATCGAACTCTTCCCGGGAAGATTGATTTGCGTCTCCCGGGGAGAAATAGAGAGTGATTCTGGATGAATGATCTTGCAGGAGGAAGTACATATCTATGAAGACAGCAATTTATAGAAATAAAAAAATTAAATCTATCTCTCCCCGGGCATACTTGAACTATCTTTCCCCGGGGCTCGAACTATCTCTCCCCGGGACTCGAACACTCTCTCCCCGGAAGATGAACTCTCTCTCCCTGGGGATTTCAAGTATCTCCCGGGATTCAAGTTTTCAAAACTATCTCTCCCCGGGGGATGAACTATCTTTCCCCGGGGATATTGAGATTGTGAGTATCTCCCCGGGATTTAATTTTTGTGCACTTTAAGCAGCATACATGACAGTATGCTTCGTACTTTGGTGGCTTTCACGGCAGAAAATACATTTCAGGTTCCTACAGAAGGCGAAGGTAGCAATGTCGCGACTTCCGTTATTGCGGCTCCTAGAGCATGAGATTAGTATCCTCAGTAATTGAGAAAGATCCATAAATCATAATCCACTTGTTGGTCACGGATAATTGTATGACTGCTAAGCAATGAAAGTTCTGGTTTCTGACGTTCCAATGACTGTAATGAAACACCGGATTACGATCGTGCGTCTTGAGGCCGACTCGAGTCTAGATCGGGAAAGGCGGGATTTATCACAACATCGACCGAGTTTGTAGAAAGACAAGTCTCACAATCCTCTCTGGGATGAGATGGGATAAGCGGATGCGCTGGATGTGGGAGTGCTGGAGATGGGACCATGAACTATAGGAGACTCTGGGTGGTATGAGGTCAGTTACACAGCGCAGGAGGAGGAAACACTGCTGCCGCTGTCAGCCTAGATGAATTGTGGCGTCCGTTCTTACTGACATCCTGTCCTGAGGCTATGACTTCTGGGATCCTAGAACCATGATGAAGCAGCATCTCCGCCTGCATGTCCTCGATGCTCGACTATTCATCTCCTGTATTCATGTTCAAGCTGGACTACCACTAACACCAAAGTCTGGGTCCCAACTATGTCAAATCCGCTGAACTCATTGTCGGACCTTGATCCCCGGGTTTCAGAAAAGTGCACTATTCGCGTAAGCATCTGTATGAAGACACCTCGCATGAGACCGTAAGCTGTAATACATGCCCGGGAATAGCTAAAGACTAGGTCTACGAATAAGAATTGTGGGCAGTCATAATAAGACGACAAATATCTGTCTTTGTATGATAATGATAGAAAGATGGAGAATCATCGACCATCGGCGAACTTTTCGAACTTTCGTCGTGTCCAGCCTGTAGTTTGAGATTGTGGTCGCGAAGGCGCCTCTCTGGACAATCCAGGAGTTATGTTTGTCGAAGTTCCATCGGCTGAGCGGTTGTATTCGATAGAATGAGACCTTTCGTGAATCATCACTCCACTGGACGCAGACAATCGAGGCATGGAATGTAAATGAGAGAATCCATCATGAATCGGAATTAGTTTGTGACGGTGAGAGCCTGTATCGGGTGGTGACATTTCCATCGAGCTCGTGTCATCGTCAGGCTCAAACATGGTCGTCTCCGATGTTGCAAGGGGCGAAGGAGCTTGAGCAGTCTCCTCTAATCGTATCCTGGATGTTGGAGGGAATGCAGAGTCATGGATGGAAGTCACAGAGATTCGGCGCTTGAGAACACGGTTCTCCGTCTGCGCTGTCTCATAGTCAGCTCGTATTTGGCTCAAGATCAGCCTTTGCTGTCTCGCAGCTTCCTCTTGCTCTTTGATTCGCGCCTCCAACCTCTCTTCCTGCTTTCTCGCCGACTCTTCGACTTCTCGAGCTCTTTCGTCCAACCTTGCCTCCTTTCTCCTCAGCAATTGATGCTGTTCTCGCTCTCGTTCATCTAATGGGCCCGCGTGTTTCCGATTCAGCGCTTCCCAGTCGCTGTTCCGTCCATCCTGTATTCTGACAGCATCTTCTCGCTCTCCAACCCGTGTTTCCCGTTTCTTAACACGCTCTTCTCGTTCCAAAAGCAATCGCTCCTGCTGGTTGACATCTTCTCGAGCCAGTTTCACTCGTTCGAGAGATAAAGCCTCCTGTACCTTGATCCGCTCCTTGGCCACTCTTTCTTCCTCGTTCGCTCTTTCCTTGTTTTCTGCAGCACGGGTTTCAATCTCTCGTGCGCGCTGTAGCCGCTCATTCGAAGAGTTCTCCTGCTTCTTCAGTAACTCGACCTTCTCTTTCAGCAATTCCTCCCGCTTTTTCAGCGAATCTTCGCGTTCAGTAAGCTCTCGATCCCGAGCTTCAATTTCCTGGTGAAGCTGACGGGCCACCGAGCGCTGTGCGATGATTATCCTTCGCTCTTCCAGAGTCAGATTTTGGTCGTGCAGTAATTGAAGCTCGTCGTCGCGCAATTTGTCACGGGATTTTTGGAGCGCTGCAGTCGCTTCTTGGTGCTCTTGTGTCGCCTTTTGAAGCGCTCGTATCGCTTCTTCGTGCTGATGGAGCGAAGATTCGGTACCTGGACTACAACTGGGATTGAATATGCGATTGAGAGATGTATTCAACGGCCCATTCGGCGTTGAAGGACTGCTCGGACTGGAAGAGCCGTGGCCGTTGAATCGAGCGATAGGACTGATAGCGGAAATGGAGCTCGGATGATCGATTGAACCAAAGTGATCCTGGATTCGGGCTGTGACGAATAAACAATCAGAAAATGGAAAAGTCCAATTTGAAAGCTTGGACATACGATGTGAAGTGGCAGTGAGATTCCCATTCAAAGCCGGAGTGGACAGGCCATTGGGAGTCTCAAAAGACGTACCATATGGAGTCACAGGAATGGAGGATACTGCGGGTAGAGAATCAAATAAGGGATACCGCTGCTGATTTGTCACAGCTGATTGAAAGCTGTTCGTCGCTTCCGGACAAAACCCGATTGGAGTGTCGTGTTGGACGCCGCCATTGGTGTCATGGTGAAAGCTGCCTGGCGCGCGAACCTGTAGAACGACAGGTTCAAACACATTTGCAACATTGGACGCTAATAGTGGAATTGAATGATGGAAGAGATGAGGGTAAATGAACATACATTGGGAGAGAGATGAAGAACCAGCCATAGTTTGTGACGAAGGATCCTTTATAGCCCACATTCGTTCATTCTTTTGTGCTAGAGGCGCAGAAACCAGAGGAATGGCCACGGAGGAATGATTCAAGCTAGACTGCTCTACCGACGCCACTGCTGGAATCGTCGGTAGCGCGACTGGCGATGCCATGGCCTGATCAACAAGGCTTGTAGATGGCCCAGCAGTTGGTCCAGCTGTATCCATCTCATTGTTGGGTCGAGAGAAATCATCACTGTCGCCAGGGTGACGGGTCTGGGCGCCGAGTACTGCAACAGAGGAAACTGCAACGGTTTCTTGTTCCCAAGATATTTCGGGCGGACTGCTACCATTTCCATCCGTCTGTAATTCGGGCAACTGTGACCGGTTCGTCGGACGTGGGGAATGAATGGATCTAGGAATAGGAGAATGGAGCTGAGGCGGAATACCGTCTCGAGTCGGTTGCACTTGGTTTTCGAAGTCATCCCGGTTTCCCTTGCCGGTCTCCATGTCTTGTGCTGACGACTCATGATGAGAGGGGCGTTCAGAGAACCGCTCTGACGTGGTAGAATGACGCAGATTGGGCTCGTCGGCATGACGTGGCATTGCTGACGAGTCATTAATGTCATTTGACCTCGCTGGAAGCTTCGAAACCACAACAGAACTGGGTGCAGCAGTGCTGTGACGAGCCCAATATACAGGAGAGTTCGGGTCCGAAGGCCAGACCCATTTTCCATCCTGCTGCACAAGCCCTTCGGTCGACTGAGCGATGCTAAGCCCCTCGGCCAATTGTTGGTCATCAAGGGTCCACGGTGTGGTTACCTTGGATCCTTTACCAAAGATTTTGCGCAAATCTGGATAATTTTGCTTAGTGAGAGGTATAATGAGTCAGAGAATGGCTTACCGCCGTACAAGATGTCGTCCTCTTTGTACGCCAAGCCACCGAATTCATCCCAATACTCTTTGATAGAGATTGGCTCCTGATCCAGGTGGCCGTCTCGCACTCGACGCAGGACTCTGTCAAACATGGGACATCTCCAGGTTCGCGATATATTTTTGCTGCCAATCGGAGCGGCATGCTGTGCTTGCTCGATGAAGGAAGCGGTTATCATGGAGAGATAGAGCACTCTCAGCTTGTATTTCTTCCATTCTGAGGCGGAATTCGAATTCAGAACGAGGAATAGTGATTTCCACTTGTATAGCTCGAGCCATAGTAATGGAATTCGATATCTGGTTGGGATAGTCGTTTTTGTGCCGTCTGCTGAGAAGACATGGAAGGTCCCAGGAGACGGTTTGGACGGGATTGTAATGGCATGATGCAAGAGATGTTGGATAATTTTGTCGTCTGGCCAGGCAGCTTCCTCTGGATATGGCAGCTCATCGGGATGCTTCCACCCGTAGCTCTCGTCCTCGGGGAGAATATCCTTCAAGTTGGGCCATCTCGTTGCGGGGGCATAGCCCTTGCTTTTGTGGCTCATAATTTGAGGCTTTGCGTGTACAAGCGCAATTTGTGGGCTTTCCGAACGTCGAGCAAAGCGTCGTAATGGTTGAAAATTAAGGAAGCGTGGGAACGTTACAGGTACACCTGACTCTGTGAATATCACGGGCCGATTGATAGCCGGCGCAACTGTATCTCCCCGGAAATCTGAGCTCGCTGATTGGGATGATGGATAAATATATGAATGGATTTAATGTAACTGACATCGTCTGTAGCAGGCGATCTTCCCGAGAGTTCTCCATAATCCGAGATTAGTTCCAGAGGGGATTGGCAGATCCGCTCGAGCGGAACGTTTTCTTTCGGTGATAATCAAGATGGTTTACTGGATATCAAACTGTGATGGGGAGAAGGGAGACCTTGGGTTGATCTATTTACTAGTAGATCTCCACATAGGTAGAAACAATGAAGCTATTCCGAAGTTATGACCTCGTTGGGATCTTTTGAGATTCCGGAAGCGCGAAAGCATGAAATTAGCTATAACTTGTCCTTTAAAAAATCAAGAACAAGAACGAGGGTGCCCTCTACCAATGCTCAAGACTTGGCGGGTTATCCACTTACGACTGTGTGTGCGGGGAGGGGATAGGGCCGAAGGGGGGCGGCAGTGGATGAGTTGATGACGTTGTGTGGGCGATGGAAGTGACGGGGAAGCGCTTGTGCAGAGAAACAATGGAGGAAGACGGCGTGTCAGTTGAGGAGGAGGAGATGAGATCTTTGGTTTGGTAGAGTCTTCATACTATCTCAGTAGACATGATCTTTTCAAATAGATATACGTTCTAGATTTATTGGTCAATAACCATGGTAGGATTGCGACAGAGCTTTTTCACCCTGGCTTTGGAGCTTGAGAGTGTTGGTAATGAGTAACATTTTTCAAGCTTGGTCAGTCAATCGAGCTCTCGTCCTCTGTACACACTGACAGACGAAAATGGGGCTAGAAGAGGGAGTCGCGACAAAAGAGCAACGTTCAATTACACTGTTATTCTTTGTGGTCTTGATCGAAAGATTCACGAAAGACCTGATACAGAAACAAGCGAGTTCATGAAACGTAAAGCGTCATGACGTACCCGCTCTCGATAGTATGCAACCAAATGAAGTTAGATGGTCTCTGGAGGATAGGGGCAACAAGAAAAATTGCTGCATAGATCGTCGAAGAACAAAAGAAATGGATGAACAAGTCGCGAAAGGAACGCGGATTTGAACAGGCCGAAAAGGTGGCGAAGCCCTGGCGCTCCATACCGAACACTAATGCCAATGAAGAGGCATAACGACGACGAATCAAAATCCTCACTGAAGGGCCATACTCAAATATGATTTGTGAAAGTATTCGAGGCATCTGACGAGATACTTATGCGGAGCTTGACGTGCTCTCCCCACTCCATCGTGTTAGAATATTGTCGTCGGCAAGCTTTTCCAACGAATCGATGATCAAAGAATTTATTAATCATCACGAGAGAGTCATGAGCGGAAAGGACGGCCATACCTTTGTGAGGCAGCAGATGCTCGAGCCAGACCCACAGAAATATTGTCGTAGATTCAGGACTCCAATAGAGATGAAATAAAACAATGAATTGTGTTTGGACCCGAGAGCTCGTGGGCGGTCAAACGAATGAAGAACAAGTACACGAGGGCCTGGTATATAAGAGAAATAACCGAAGGCTGTACGTGATGGCAACTGATAATCAAAGATGAGTACGAATGGGGCTTGATTAGCAATCCAACTCCAATAAGAAAAGGGATATCACATTATGATGATGAAGTTGACGTCCAATAAATAAACAGGATATCGGCGCATTTCTCGTTGTAAATTAAAATTATTCAACTGGGAACTGGAAAATCAACTCCCACTGTCATGTGACAGGCGAATAACAACTCGCAACTGTCAACTCCCAGGTCTGACATCTAGTTGGGGCAGTCAACTTTCAAGTGTCTCAAGTTCATGTTCTACCAAAGATCTCTACAAATTAGATTCTATAGTACATGACAGCTTACTATTCAACACACAACTGCACGTTGTCGTTACTGACGTGGCTGAGGTTCAAACTCTGTGATCTTATTCCATGGGTAATTCAAATTGGATTGTGAGATCTTATGAGATAATTTTAGCTTTCTTGTAAGATCTTATAAGATGACAGCTGTCAGAAGTATCAAAATTAGAGACCTTGACCATTTATAGATTCCAGAAGGCTAGAAATCATTTCCATAAACTTGATGACAATAAGCTAGTCCATAAGACCAAGAATTGATAACAGAGTCATTGTCAGTGTTTCCAAGCCACTGATCCACCTCACTATCCAAGCCATCTCAAGGTTCAGCAGTGATGTGAACATCTGGAGGGTCCAGTCTGATCTCACTGAGTCAAGGAGGTGGTCCAGTGCATTCTATCCAGGAAGAAAACTGTTCAATGGCAACATCCTGAGAAATCTCTACTGGCACAGCTAGCACCACATTGAGGAATGAAAAGAAGGACTATGACATTATTGATCTCGCCCAAGTTTGACTGCAAACCAAACAGACGAGCACAACACTTTTCTCATTTTCCTTTGACTATCAAGTATGAAATGTTGTCTTTCTCTCCTAGTGACTGTATGTTCCAGTCCAGCTTCTCTCTTGTCAGACTCTTACAAGATTTCTCAGAGGTCACTGTTCCTCTAGACCTCAAAATTGCACTACATTGATCAGACAACAGCTCAATACTGGATCAAATTCTATACCATTCTTTCCCTGCACCTTTATATCTGCTCATCAAGCAGAATACAGAAGGCTTCAGAACCTCCATCAGTAATATAATTGCCATGGCTTCAAATACATCTCAGAATAAGGCATTCAATTCTACTTTGATTCAGACATTGCAGCACCAAGGCTGATACTATGCCAATGCAACCATCAATGTATTCATCATTGATGGGATATAACTCTTACCAGGAGAATTGAACGGTCGTGATCTGACCTGGAGGTCTGCTGGACAGAGAAAGGTCAAAGATGATGGGTGTAAAGCAAAAATGAGACATGGCTGCTGACTAACTCAGGAAGGCAAAGTCTAATTTCCAAAGCACAAAGCATCTATATTTCTATTCTTCGTCTGATTCCTCAGTGTTTGTATTACCTGCTAAAGTGTCTTCAAGTAAGCCTACTGCCTCAAAGCTCTTGTCTGTATATCCATTTCTGTTCTCCACCCAATCCTCCAAGTTCCTATCCATCACCAACACTAGAAACCTGTGGAATCCAGAGAAATGAAGGTTAAAATGGGTTATTTGGTTTGATCAAAAAGCCAAGATGTCCAGGGAAACAAGATCAACAGCTCCCTTTTTGTAGAATTCAAAAAGGAGTATGACACAAAGCACATCACCTTTGTTGACATGACCATCAGTGCAGACATTGATATTAATGATGAAACCACTGAAAGGAGAAGTGGCACTGGAGTTGTCCAAAGGTGAGCTGAGAGACTATAGCTTCTAGTCTCTGAGAGGCGTCAAGCAGTCTGCTTCTGATCTAGAAAACCAGTCATCTAATAAGGTTACATACCACACACTTGATGACCCTAAGAACAAGTTCAAATATGAGCACTCACAGTCTGGCACCACCTAGGTCTTCTCAGACAAAGTCAGATTCATAAGGAAAGTGCTGGGTAATGTTAACATTGCTGATTGTTTTGAAGTAGAAGGGATGGCAGTTTTTGGGCATTTTGTGTCTCTTTGGATCCACATTAACCTTGAAAGCTCCATCAAATTTAGTCACTCACTTCAGTTCCATATTGGTTGTAATTAGTCAAATGAACAGCAGAGAATCATTTGAGAGGGGCAGTGTCAGATTGCTCCTGGAAATTGAGGTTCTACAAGTTTGATCTTATTGGTGATGGCCTCATTGAGATGTAGAAAAGCATCTCCAAGTCCAGTCACCAAATGCATGACCATCTCTCCTTGTGAGTCTTCAATGTGAAGCTTGGATCTGGTTCAAGGTAAGACCAGCTTGGGGAATCTAAGAAATGATAACATACCCTTCAAGAACGCTAGTTTGAATCTGCTATGCCCAAATGGAAATTCATCATCTTGAATGCTTGGTGTCTGCGACAGTGAAGGACTACAATGTGATTTCTATGGTGAAATAGGCTCAGATTGGGCACGAATCCTTTTGGCTGGAGGTGAAATGGAGAATAATTAATCAGGGACCTTGTTCTTTTTCCATGGTGATGGGCTGGGCATCTATAATCCTGCGGGCATGGTCTGGCTGAGGTTTGATGGGAAAATGGGAACAGGAAGAGCATTTTCAAAATTTTTCAGAGAATGGATGGCTTCATTGAGAGGCTGGGAAGAAGACTCCTCAGAGCGAGCATTTATAAAACTCAAGACAAGTGGCAAATGCTGCTTGAGAAGCCTGGTCATATCATTGGAGAATACCACAGCATTTTCCTCCATGGCAGCCAAAAATTGGGGGTGCTTGACATGCAGGGTTTCTGCCCCAGAAGATGCAAAAGAAAAGCAGCCACCACAGCTGCTTTCTTAGTAAGCAAACAGCCGCCGCGGCTGCTTTCTTTGTAAGCAAGAACTTTTCTGCAGAGTCTTCCACACCCTTGCTTTGCTGTGAATTTTTTGAGATCTCTTTACCTTTCTAATCACCAAACATTGGCACATTTTTGCCACATGTCAAAGGACAAAGAATCGTGATGTGTTGAATTTTTTACGGATGAAATTTCAACACTGGAAAAATCTGGTGAAACAGCCATTGGTGAGCCCCTTCATTGTTTCATTTTGACATTTGCTGATCCTTATCCTATAGACACATTGTAATATTATTTAAATTGCAGTCCAACGACTGAAAATCATCAGCACTGGAAATGAGGATGGCAAAAACTGTGTGTTCAGGCCTGCTGACCTTCCGAGACTGCTGGTTTATGCTTGCTAGTGATTCAGCATTGAAGAGTGTTGGACATGCAGCTGGAGTTGGCCTGGTGACATGACTTTCTGCCCACAATTGGCTTCAGCCAGTGGATGTTGGATTGATAGAGGGAGGACACTGAGCATTACCTCAGTGTCAATGTCTGACTGCAGACACCATTCTCTCATGATTGGGATTGGGAATGGCCTGGTCCTCAGCCATGAAGTGGCTGAAAGGTAGTCCGACTCCTAGAGTCTGTGCGCCTTGGAAAGGATCTGGGCCAGGATGGCCGTTTCCATTCCCATTGCCTGGAATCGTCCTAGGAGATTGATATGCTGAGAGTGGTGGGAGAGCCTGAGCTGCAAGAGATGGCTGAATTGTTGGCTGTATACTGGAGCTTGGGGGTGGTGCTGAAATATACGGGGTTTGTTCAAGACCTGGAAGTGGGACAATGCTTATTCTGCTTAGAACACCGCACAGAAACTGGGTGTCATTGAGCTGAACCTGGTCAAATGCAATGAGGACATGTGGTGAAATTCAAGAAATAATAGTTTTGAGGATGCTAGCATCATTCAAGGGATTCATAATGAGCGCTAGAAAGAGTGGAATTTCTCGTCACCTGAATATATTGTATCCACAGCTGAACCCTGCCAATAATGTTTTAACGGAGACACATAAGAACTTATAAGAATAGGTGCCGAGATCGAGGTGCCTGTGCGCAAGTCCAAAAATGGGTTCTGGGCCGAAACCCCGCGGACCTGAATCGTGACCGTGTGATGACCTCGGCTTTGCGAGTTGACAGTTTACAGTTGCAGGTTGTTGCTTCACTATCCTCTTAGAACACCAGTTGAACCACAGTCAAGTTGAGTATAGATTCTGAGAGTTGTAATTTACAACGAGAAATGCTCTTATAACAGGACCAGCCGTACATGAACCTCCCAACGGTTTTGCTCTTGTTCAACAGCTCTCGCTATGTCTCATCACACCCAAGAAATTGGTGTCCTCTCTACAAAGAAATATCAACCAGACCTTCCAATCGTGGTCCAGGCAGCGGTGGTACAACAGGGGCGGTAACCTTAAATGAGTGCTGTAATCTCGAATGAATGAGGTGACGACGTTGCATATGACAAAGTGGTGGATATGACGAATAGATTTTGGATGCAGCCGTGTCGCTCAAGATAATTGCCGCGAGGCGACGTTTCAGTTTGGTAAGTTGTACAGTATATTCAGGCGCTAGTGTCAATTTCAGTGTCACCTCGAACCAAAAAATACCACACGACCGTCCAATGAGCTGCAATTCAATGCTGAATATCGAGGGAATCTGCACTCAGGACCTGAGCTTGAAAGGATGAGTATATACATAGGACAATGTCGGAGAGATGAGATGTGCAGATACCAGGGGCAACAGCACCACAAAAGGATCAACTGACCAAAACACAGCTTTGGACAAACACGACATGGTCATACCACAGCTGAAAGACAACGCATCTTTTTACTGTAGCTGGCAATGTCATCCATCACTGATAACTGGTGTGTTTCTCTTGATTAGACATGAAAGGGTGATGGGATCAGATATTGTTGCGGCCAGAGCGTGATCCCGAGATGCATACTTGTTATTTCACAAGGAAGGGCACTATCTACTCGCTCATTAGCGGTCTCCTTGTAGCCATTCATCAACAATGACTTTCCGGATCCAGTTTAATACACTGAAGCAGATGGAGATGAACCAAAAGAGCATACCAGCCATGTACAAGATAAACATGAATGGAGCCAGGAGAAGGAACTTAGCAATCATACATCTGTAACACAGTATGCGCCACACAGAGCAAAGTGAGCGGTGTTGAATCAGCCTCAGTTGATGCTACACTGGACCAGGTGGATTTATCACGACCTTGACCGAATCCGCAGAAGGACCGGTCTCGGACCAGACTTTCAGCTGGACATGGGATGATTTTCAGGATGTGAGAGAGAAGATGCAGATGGGGATGTGAGACGCAACGCAGATGATCATGAGAAAGCAGGACGTGAGGAGTTGCGTGGATGCTCGACGTTGCGTGGAGAAGGAGATGTCGTTAGCGATGTCGACATGTGCTTGGAGGTGATTAGCTGTACCTTGTGGGATCCTGGAATCCAATCTGATCAATCTCATTCATTCATTGGGCTCGACAATCAATGAGTAGAAGACTTTGAATGAGGATATATATATCGCTTGGACGTCTAGTCCTCAAACCATGCAAGTACATTTGTTCATTGTGATTGCGTGAGTTCGGAATCACGAAAATGGTAGATATTTGTTTTTATTACCGGCTCACTGCGGCGAGCCAGGAGCCCCATGTCAATGCTGGAAGGCTTGATCCACGTATCGCCGGCTCCTCAACTCAATATTGACTTACCAGGATGCTATTTGGTCCTGCTCTGTCGCAATCAGACAATCTCTGGATTGGGTTACGATTTGTGCATCACAGAACACCTTTAGGATGCTTTTGCATGTTAAGGTGTACACTGATTGGAGCCAGTCGAGAAAAATGATTTGGTCGATGATGCATGCCCAAGCCACAGTGAACGAACACAATAATTTGCTCACCGGGAGCTGCTGGGTGGTGTCGAAACGGATTCAAATTAGGGACAATACCGTGTAATCTATCTAATGACAAAAATATTCGCAAAGCGAACCCATTCGGACTGGCAATGAACGAACATTGCAGTCCCCGAGCGCCATGATTCGTACATGGTTGGTATATTCTTATGATTGACCCGTCGTTGATATACATTCTGAGATCGACTCAAAGCTCAGAGAAGAATACTGTAGCCTCAGTGGAGGCCTTGGAGGCGATTGTGTAGAAGGTGATAGGGCGAAGGGCGGGCGGCGACGGATGAGTTGATGACGTGACGTGGGTGATAGACGCGACGGAGGAGCGTTTTTACGGAGAAAGCTCGGGGGAAGACACCGTGCGGCATTGCGGAGGATGAGATGAGATCATCCTGGTGTGCATCCTTAAGTCTCTATACTATCTCTGTAGACATGATCTTCTCATGGATCAAATCAAAGCCAAGTAATCATGAAAGCAAGCGGGTTTGTACCTTCTCAGATTTCTCGAAATAGATGGTTGATGTTTGCTGCAAGTATTATTTTTCAAGCCTGTCAGTCAATCGAGCTCTTGTTCTCTGAACACACTAGTGTTCTGACTGTGAACAAGAAACACTCCCTGGTAGCGATAGGGACTGACAGATAAAAATGGGCCTGGGGCGAAGAGGGAAGTTGAAGCAAAAACAGATTCGACAAACATGGTCATTCCCGGTGGTCTTGATCGAAGGATCCACGAAACGCGATCGGGAGATGAGCTGTCACCCTGTCCCTAACCGCAAGCTGGGACCGATCATCATCCCAAAATTTATGCCGCAGAACACTCCATATGTTCACGTCTTCGTCTATGAAGGGTGACTGGCATGGTCTCAAGAATCGAGCATCAAGACTACAGTGCACCCTCAAATTACGCTAACTACCCTGGCGTTACGTCACTTGTACTACAGTTTTGAAAAACAAACTTGACCATCACTGACGCCATCAATCCCCAGTAGTTCCGATAAATTCGTCAATGAGTCATGGTGCCTTGAAAACCGCGAATATACTGCGACAATTTCAGGCTGGTTCCCTTTCCTCAGCCCCCACTGTCATGGCAAAGCCATCTCGAAATATCGCTTGATACAAGCACGACCGGTGAACTCATGCTTCTGAACTTTATCCATAGCTGCGACTACTTACGGTGCCAACGTTGGAAAGAACAGCCTCTTGCGCAAGGGCTTGTTTCAGTGGTGCTGAATGAATTTCAGGAGGCCATTTCTTCTGCCCGGCAGAGAGTCGGTGTATCTGGCATGCCCAACCAGTTCTGCTTCATTCCGTCGCTCAAGTTTATCTCACCCAATATTCTATAATTCACACAAAGGCGATGACAGCTGATTGTCCTCCGTGTATTGGCCAGGTAGTTTTGTTTTTGCTATCGCACTTTCTGTGGGAGTTCCACCGCCTATTGTGTGATCTTCTGATATGCATGGCGTTGAGTAGATATGGACGGCACTGCTCAAGACCAGCAAGATCCAAAGACTTCAATAGAGGCGGCGAAAGAGGGCGCGACACGCTGCCCCGATCACGATCAAATTCATACGCCGTGGCTGCTATCCTTCTGTCGTGCCGGTCACTTCTCCCTCCATCACAATGCGTTTATACGGCGTTCTTACCCTCTTGTTCATTGATCTTGCCTTGGTGCATGCAACACCAGTCCCGTAAGTTATCTATATGCCTCATTTCCAATCGACTACACTGGTTTCACAGAATTGAGCAGGATTTCCGATAGATGCAACATCCAGATAGCTCAAGCAGCCGAATGGATATTCAGCCCTTCTCGCAGTCGACGTTCAACTGCAGCTTGCGAAGTCTTTACTACCTACGTACATATTGGTCTGGCTGAACAGCCAAACTAATTGCGGCACCGAATAATTCCTATAGAAAGAGTTCGGAGTAACAAACAATACCGAAAAGCCGGGACGTACTACTAGCAGACCCGAGAGAGTTCAAGCCATCCAAGCAAACAAAGTTATGGTCAAGGTCGCCATCAGGACACGAATGAGCTCACAAAACAGAACCCCTCGATGCTTGTGACTGAACAATCATCGACTGCTGAAGGGGTCGAGAGGAAGCAGAAATTGCGGCGCCCTTGCCTCGTGCCGCGGAATGGATTTAGGATGCCAAAAGCTATCCCTTGAGCGAAAACCCTAGATATATCATCATTGAGGGATCTTCTAGTCCACTCACCTCGTCATGATGTAGCCTCGAAGGAAGTTGAAGGTGCTTCGAGCCCTGGTCAGCCTCGGGAGATCATAAACGGGACTTTAACAATACCTGTACCATGAGATAATAGCGTTGGGATCCGATAACAGATATAGCGACTGATATGATAACAAACATAGCGGAAATGGACGATGGGAATAAGCTAAGAAACTTGAAATTCGTTGAGAGCGCTACGGCCTATCGACTGGGGGAAAACGGACCTTGACTGCAAACTGGATTCTTCGAGACTTTCGGCATCATGGTTTCTAACGTTCATTTGGCTGGGGCGGTTACGTTGAAGAAGTAGATACCGAGGTAACAGGTTGGACCGACGAAAATCAGGATTCGAGGAAGCAAGGCCAACTGGGACTCTGTTGGATATCTGTCTTTGGAGTCAAGGAATGCGCCGAGGGAAATCGTCGGTGTCTGAAAGAAGTCAGAATACAAATAAGCAAAGACCAGAAAACTGACCTGAGACCAAACGGCGACATCGCCCAGCGCGAGGGGTTGGGAGAAAGGTGACATTTAGCGCAGCATGATAATAATAATGGGATATTTTTCGTATCGTGCTTTGAGCTGGAGCTGTTGCCGAGGTAAACGTCGGTGACCCAGGATGGAATGACGAAAATCGGGATTTAGGGGAGCAAGGAAGAGCGGGACGGCGGTTGGATATCTGAACTGTTTTGGAGTGAAGAGGTGGAACCCAGAAAGTCTGTCATAAGGTGAGAATGAGAATATGCAAAAACTGAGAAAAACAGACCTGGGACGAGAGGACATCGTGAGCGGTCTGGGAGAGAAATAGATGCTAGCGGGAGCTGCAATGAATTCTTGAATAGCTTCCCATAATCTCGTCATTCCCCCTTTGTGCTGCAGCTGCCTCTAGGGAAAACGTTGGCGAATCCGGTACCGAGGTTGGCCGACGACTCAAAGCACTTGGAATCGAGGAAGAAAGAACCAACCAATGCGGTCTGTACATATCTAGCAGACTTTGCCAGCCAAGGAGTATGCTGGGAGAGACCGTCAGCGATTCCCAAGACGTCACGGTGATGAGGTGCAAAACGGACCTTGGGCAAAATGTCATCGCGAGCTTTCCAGGCGCTAAAGATTCTACAGCGAGGCAAACTTGAAACGAGCATTCTTGTATGGATTCACTTTCGCCTCGTTAAAGGTACCGTTGTGTTTCGGCCGTCGTCTTGTCAAACGATGGTGAACCGTTGGATGAGGCGGGCCGAATAAAACCAAGCATCTGCTGGGCCAGGATCGACCACTATGGCGCATAAGCGGGGAAAACCTCGTTACGATGATGAAATGAGCTGAGACTGAGCGTCAGCGCCCAGCCAAAGGACAAAGTAAGGGGGATTGTCATACCGACGGCCGAATTGTCTGCTGCGGTTGGTTTAGGACTCGAGCGAGGGCCTCAAGGTCACAGATACCTCTCATGGATAGTCGGACTTGACTGGAATTTTATCGGGAGGATTCGACTTGGTCGTTATTCCATGGCTCGTCGTCGGGACGGGCATCGATGACGAAGGCGGGAAAGATCACATCACTGCTGTGACCTCTGTGACCGCGTGACAAACAATTCTTTTCCTTGCCCCCACCTTGTTTCGACGCAACAATTACGCAGAATCGGCACAGAATTCTCCTGGATATCCTCAAGTATTCTGATTTTGGCAAGTCGGTTTCCTGCAGCTTTCTCCTGACCACAGTAAGTTCCAGCGCCAAATAATAGGATTTTTTTGTGTTTCTCGGACATTCTGGTATTTGTACAAATTTTGAACTGTGAATAAATATGAGAGCTTCTAACCCAGGGACAGCGTCAAAAGTATGACACAAATGGTAACCACGTCGGCAACACTGTCACCAATTTCACGGAACCCGGCGATCAAAGCTCACATGTCAGCTTTTAGTCGCCGAGACACAGATCAAGGTTAAACTGGGTCACGGTACTGCATATTCATGACTACAGATGAGGGCTTTAGAAAGCCCAATGCATGGGACCATCAGTTCTCTCGCGATCCGGAATGGTAGCCTACATCAATCGGTGGATGTCCTGATTTGCATCCGCTGGCCGGAGGTGCAGCTCAATGAAACCAAAGTTGGTCTCGATAATCCATCGAGAGGACTTGGTATTCCATCTTAGAATCACTGAAGATAACTAGTCCATATAGCATTTTGAGTCGTATCTACCTACGGCATGATTCAAGGTCAGGTGGACGTTCCCAGCACGTGTGCCGCGTTTGGGCTTGATCGAATCAAAATGCGCAATTGACACTAGTGCGCTATTTCAAGCGGGTAACTGAACGGCTATGCAGTTATTTTTGTGGTTCCGAGTCAATAAGAGACTCTAGGCCAATAGAAGCCGCGATGCGGGCACTCTTCGGCCGTAGATTATAGGCAAAGCTGTCCAGCTACGACCGGGGTTAGCCAGATGGAACAATTGAGGATCGCGATTTGCTGATCGTGTAAATGGATCTGAGTGAATCATCGGTACTCAAACTGTGTTTGTCTTCACACTCTGATCTGAGCAACAGTCCTCAGCGAAAATAGGTGTAACCAGCCAACGGCTCATGTTACCATTTCTACTCATCATTCGCTACGATAGTCCTTGAGCTATGTAACCCGTATCCGTATCACAAGACATCCATATATTCTCTACATTTCTCTTTCAATCGCGCCCATCTTCCCCCATTCCATTCCCTAACTCGGGCCCATCCATCCTGCGGTGCGATTTGCTCAATCCAAAGCAATACTGAGCACAACGAGAAATCAGCATATGTGACATGATATCCCATAGCACAGATTCCGTCTCCATCCCCAACATTCTTGTCGA